>OY986972.1:12192360-12786276 GCA_963920575.1 Narthecium ossifragum
ATTTTACCATAATTCCTCTCTTATGATCAGGAAAGCCATGACGCTTGCTCTCCCTTGTCTTTCACTCGATCAATCAACTGCTTTTCATCTCTCTCACACACGTGCGTAAAATGAAATAATGAAGTTCACAAATCTACGTTTAGAGATTTTTTTTCTTTAATTTTCATGTTATTTCACAATAAACATTGTAAACATCTCATTTTTTTAAAAATTGTATCTGATTCTAAGTAATCCTGATTAATAATTAGTGATTTCTTAAATAATCCTCTTTTATAATACATGATTACCTGCTCATAACCGAGGAAGGGATGGAGTCATAATCTTTAATAAATATTAAATTTGTTCGAGGTCCGTAAGATCAGTACATGTTGATAATGAATCCTAACTTATAATAAAGAATTAGCAGCGTATAAGTGAGGGACCCTCATATATATCTCAGGAATAATCACTTATAAGAAAGGAATACCGACAATCAGAGAAATTTTTAGGCAAATCAGATAATCGCTTATCATCAATTTAGAAGAAAAATTGAGAAAAATCACCAATCGTGGATGTAAAAATCAATTATCAGCTACATCCTTTCATTTTCCTTGCCTAGACAAAATTGATGAAGAGTAGGCAAGCTATCGTCTCGTTCTCTGTGTCTTTTCCCATCCCAAAAGCCTCTCTCCATGTCGCGTCCCGACCCGTGAAAGCCCAACCGGGCCGGGCGACGCGAACCGAAACCTAACAACCACGGAAAAATTTGGCGAGGGTTCCCTCTAACCTATTGGTCTCCCTAAACAATTCATCAAATAAGCCCTCAATTTTAACAGACCTATAATTAACAGAACCTCAAACCAAAGATTACAATACCCAAAAGTTTAATATAAATACATAGCCTCGAAGAGGACAAGATCCAAGTACAACATTATATACTCCCGTAGGAGACTAACTAACAAAGGGTTCGAAAGCTGTAAAGGATCACCACCTCTCAGACTCCGCCTGGCGTCGCCGCACCGCCGACCAACTGCATGGTAGGGGCCACCGAAGAGGAGCTAATGCCTGCACCTGCAAAACGCAGCTCGGGTAGGAGTGAGCAACTAAACTCAGCAGAGAAACTACACTACGACACACAAAAGGAAGAGGAAAACGCAACAGTGTCACCCTCTAGTAAAGCTTAGGTGTATACAGGGGCCCCATAACACCACCGCGTGTCCATGAGGTTCACGATCATGATCTTCAAGAAGAACTGGTCACATGATGGGTCATGCACAGTAAGAAGAAACCAACACTGCTGACTCACAAGCAGGAAACCGGTAATGTTGGCGAAAAATGGCACCGCTGAGTAGGCACACCCTCTACTCAAAAATCGTCATAGCTGGACACCGGTTACACCTAAGAACTCGACTAGAAGCCGACACGACCTCTAACATCATCAATCAACAGGTGTACGAGTCATCTAAGCTTATCATCGAATTCGACTGTACACCACAACTCAAACCAGGACCAAGCTACCCAACCCCGGTCCTAGGGCTAAATCCGAGCTTCCAAGCCTCGAGACGGCGACCCACAGATCGTCTGATACGATGCACCTTCTCTAGGGCTTTCGTATCTGGTCTCTTGCCTAGTCTCGGCTCCTCCTTAGCCAAAGCTATGGCTAGGTCGAGATATACCTTTAGGGTTTTAGGAGAAGCACCCTAGGTATTCAACAAGGAAGGCTGAAAACCGGAGGAGAGAGACAGATGAGGAAGAGGATTACTTTGCAGCTTCCTCAATGGTTGGCTGGCTTCTCTTGGAAATCCAAGCCTTGGAGAACGTGGGTGATGGCTGGTAGTGGTGATGATGGTGGCGGAGGAGTGGACGGCAGCGGAGAAGGAGACCGGTGATGGAGAAGGACCGGCTGTAGAGAGAGATGAAGGTGGCTGGTGGATTATGAGGAAACTAGGTTACAACTACTCCTAGGTTTACAACTACTCCTAAATTATCCTACTAATAACTCTATTTTATTCTCATAATTCGTCATGCATAATACAAGCTATGGAGGTCTTTTTATAGAGGCCTCAAGAGAGTTCTACTACAACCTAAATACATTCTTGCTTGGACAGCAAGTAAAAGACTCTTACTAATTCAACTCAAACTGACTCCTAATAACCAGGAATGAACTATGTAAGCTAGTGACTTGACTCAACCAAAACTAGGACTCAATTAAATAGAAACTGGCTAAGCACAAACTGAACTCAAACTAGGAAATCAACTAAGTAAGCAAACCAGTTAGGAAATAGGAATCCTTTTGGCTGGTTAGGCTTAGGACGTCCAAAGGGATCTGGGTACAGCCAACTCCTTGGCATGGGCCCACCCAAGCAAGGACGTGGGTCCCTTCTTGGGATGGCTCAGTTCGACCTTGTATCATCGTCCACGTCCTAACCTTATGCAACTAATGCACAACAAGATGCATGCTATGAACATACGTAGATATAATAGATATAGCATGCAGTAATATGTAATGATAACATAACAAGGTCTGGGCTCGGCACTCTGCCGCCCTCGGTTGGTGAATATAAATTTAAGGTCAAGAACTGCTGTAGTGGTACCACTACCAACTGTCAGCTAGTTCACCAGCAACTTGCATCAGGAAGTAGCCCCGCAAACAACAGAAGGCAAACCACACATATAAGGCCCTCGGTGCACGCCAGTATGTAAGGCTAAGGAAAGCAGTAGGGCCACTCGCCCACTTATTCTAAACATCTCAGTAGTCATCACTCTCCTGGTTCACCACTACCCCTAATATGGGGCTAACATGTTTAAGAGTATGTACAATTTATAAAGCCATAAGAAAACAGTACATGCAAAGCCCCGCGGGCAAAGCCAATGAAAACTCCTCTCTGTCACATAAAGGATTACTCTTTTCCCTAAGAAAAGATCGATCTTCCAGGTGTCAGGGAGCAGGTACCCTGTCGAGCTACAAGGGATCGATCCTCTCTCCAGGAAGATCGATCACCGTCGTGACTCACCCATGCCAGCCAAGGGACATGATCGATCTTGTCCAACCAGATGATCGATCCTTCTCGGGCTAAACATGACCAACCTAGAGGGATCAATCCTTCCTCGAGAAGGATCGATTCTGATGGGTTCTCCGGTGACCGGACGATGAGAAATACCATCGGAAAACTCTACCAAATCCCACAAAACCTTGGGATCTAGTAGTACGAAGGACCACGAGTCCAAAACCGACACTTGCATTCAAAACAAACATGCAAATCGACGGATTTAAGCTAAAGAACACAAGGAAACTCACAAACTCTCAAAAACCGAAAAACAAAGTAGGTTCCCTACCTAGCCAAAAGCTGCTTCAATCCCAGCTGCTAAGCCTTGGATCGTCCTCAATCTCTACAAAATCCGGCCAGATCTGAGCTCAAGAATGGCGGATTTCAAAAGGATTCAAAGGAGACGGTCGCGACCATTTTATAGACAGACGAACCGACTTATGAATGATCCTTCATGACGATCGCATCTTGACTTTCTGGCACTAAATGTGATACGATGCACCTTCTCTAGGGCTTTCGTATCGGGTCTCTTGCCTTATCTCAGATCCTCTTTAGCCAAATCTATGGCTAGGTCGAGAGATACCTTTAGGGTTTTAGGAGAAGGACCCTAGGTATTCGACGAGGAAGGCGAAGACTAGAGGAGGAGATGGATGAGAAGAGGGATACCTTGCAGCTCCTCTAGGGTTGGCTGGCTTCTCTTGGAGATCCAAGCCTTGGAGAACGTGGTGGAGGGAAGCACGGCAGCCAAGGGGACGCCGGGGACTTGGGGTTGGACGGCGGAGGTGGCTGGTAGCGGCGGTGATGATAGTGGCCGGCTGGTGGAGAAGAATCCGGCTGTAGAGAGAGAAGAAGGTGGCTGGTGGATTTCTGTGGAAACTAAGTTACAGCTACTCCTATATTACTTCTACTCCTAGGATTTATCTCTACTAAATAATAACTCTCATAAATTCGTCCATGCATAATTACAAGCTATGGAGGTCCTTTTATAGAGGCCTCAAGAGAGTTCTACTACAACCTGAATACTACCTTGCTTTAATCTGCAAGTAACCAGACTTTCCTAATAAGACTCAATCTTATCTCAACTTCCTAATAACAAGGACTCATAATATGAACTGATTTAAGCAAATCATAAACTGAACTCAATCTAGGAAACTGACTCAATCAAGATAACTACTAACTAGGAAATCATCTAAGTAAGCAAACCAGCTAGGAATAGGATTCCTTTGGCCGGCTGAGCTTAGAACGCCCAAAGGGACTTGGGGTGCAGCCAACTCCTTGACGTGGGCCCATCCAAGCAAGGACGTGGGTCCCTTCTTGGAATGGCTCGGTTTGACCTCGTATCATCCCTCCTCCCTTCGAAATTGGCCTTGTCCTCAAGGCCTGAATGTGATGAGGAAAGTGGGCTCTTCTCTTCTCGAACCGGAGTGATGTGGCTGGACCGCAACTGTTGCTCTGTACTCGGCGGTGAGAATCCCGGTCTGGCCCATGGTGGATCTAATGGTATCCGAAGCGGCGAGTCAGGGGACCATGCTGCCGGTCTATAAGGAGGAGGCAGAAACTTAGGTGGATCTGGCGGCCTCTGGAACTCCAAGAAGTAGAGGGCGGCTGTAGATCGACGATGGGGCCACCTCAAGTGCTGGTGTCCTAGGTCAAAGACGCGGTCGACCTGAATCAAATCCTTCCAAGATGGAAGTAGACCAAAGACAGCGGCTGGATACAGTCGTGCCGAGGACGGAGCATCCGGGGGACGATCTGATTGTTCAGGTGGCTCCAAGCACGGGATCTTCAATGGTTCTTCTGGATCATCCTCGTCACGTCCCATGAGTAGTGTCGCCCATGACCATAGGACGGGATCTGATCTCCATGGCCTGGTCGGATGTGCAGGGTCTTGGCTTGATGCTGAGTCAAGCTCGCTTTGGCCCAGTCTGAAGTGAAGTCGGCTGGGCCACGCTTCTGCTGCACTATTTGGATCTTGATCAGGTTCAGTTTGACTGAGCTTGATGGAGCTTGGCTGGGTGCAATCAGATCTAGCCGGATTGATTCTGGCTGCATCCAATTGAGTCTGACTTAGCCTGGTCTGATCTGAGCTTGGTCGGATCTGGTTGGTGTAACCAAACCTGGTTGTGCCTGGATTGAATCTGTCCAAGTATTGTAAGCTGGAGTCTGACTCGATCGAGTGTGGAAGATGGAGTCGGACGATCAGGTTCAAACGGTGGTGATTTGATCTGATCTGATCTGATGGTTGAGATCTGTCCAGTGCTTGAAGAAGCTTGGGATTGGATTGAGATCTGGCAGCTGGAGGTGGCCGGAACTCAATTGCTTGTGAGGGAAGCTCGTCGGAGTTTACATCCCATGGGGAAGAGGTAGTGAGAGGATGGGGGTTTGATACGGTTGGCGGATCTGGAGGGGGTTTGGGGTCGGCCTCGGTAAGGATACAGGAAGGGTCAGGAGGTTTAGGGGACGGTCTTTGGTGGCTTGAGAGATCCTTCAGTGGGCCATGGAAGGAGGTTATGGTAGGATCAGGGGCAGGTAGGCAGCGATTACCTTGGGGGTTGCTGCGGGAGTTGAAGGAGATGGATTTGGGAGCCGGCTGGTTTGGGGATGGAACGGGGTAGGAATGAGGAGGGCCTTGGTGGGGGTTACATGGTACGGGGAGGGCATGAACTGAGGTAAGGTCGGTGGCTGCAGTTTTGTGGACTTCAGGTGGATTGCCGGAGATGACAATCGGCTGTAGGGCTGGAGAACAGGGGGCCGTGGGTTGGTAGGGGGAAAGAGGGTGGCCTTGATTAGTGGTGGGGGCTGCCGGGGAGGAGTAGGGAGAGTTGCTGGTCGTGGGATGTGGTGTGATTGGGTGAGGGGGCAGCGGGTGTTGTTCATGGTTTTGGTCATGGGGCAGCTCATGGGTAGGTGGAGTATGAGGAGTCCTAATCCCGGTAGAGCTGGGTTTTTGTTTTGCAATCCAAGTTGCAGCTAGAATGGGATTTTCTTTGGAAATCTGAACTCTGGTAGGGCTTGACTGATTTGTAGGAGAATATCGTTGGATCATTGCTTCCCATTGTTCTACTGAAGGGTATGGCAAAGGGATCCAACTCTAGACAGCTTCCTTCCATTGTTCAGCCGTAGGGTAAGTCGTACTCCGAGTTTGACTAGGATTCCTAGTTGGAGTAGGATTTGCAATCCTAGTTCCAGTAGGATCTTGAGTCCAAGTCGTACTCTGAGTTTGACTCGAATTCCTAGTTGGAGTAGGATTTGTAATCCTAGTTCCAGTAGGATTTGGAGTCCAAGTTGTACTCAAATAGCTATTGGTGTTTGTAGGTTTGGGTTGGTTGTAGGGAGTAGGTAATGGTTGATACGGTGGTGATGGATTGTAGGGAAGACTAGGGTTGTATGGTGCGTTGGGAGGTGGCATAGGCAGCTGGTATGGTGGCGGAGAAAGGGTAGTGGGGCCAGGTATGGGTGAGGGATGGATAGAGGGCTCAAGGTTTGGATACTGGCTCGGTTCATAGGCAGGTTGGATGTGAGGTGGGTAATAGTAGGCTTGTGGAAGAATTGGGTGGTAGGCTGCATAGGGTGGAGGTTGGGTAGGGTTAGGGTTCTATAGGGATGATGATGGAGGTAAAGGATAATGATGTGGAAGAGGGATTCGACCAGGTATAGGAGTAGGTCTGGTCGGATGAACAGTGATCCGTGTAGGGTTTGAGCAATTCACGGTATAACTAGGGTTTTGGCCAGGTACTCTTCCTGCCATGTGGACTCCTTCAGAAGGATTCTGGACGGCACAGGTAAGAGGAAAGAGCTCTGATGCCAAGTTGATACGATGCACCTTCTCTAGGGCTTTCGTACCGGGTCTCTTGCCTTATCTCAGATCCTCTTTAGCCAAATCTATGGCTAGGTCGAGAGATACCTTTAGGGTTTTAGGAGAAGGACCCTAGGTATTCGACGAGGAAGGCGAAGACTAGAGGAGGAGATGGATGAGAAGAGGGATACCTTGCAGCTCCTCTAGGGTTGGCTGGCTTCTCTTGGAGATCCAAGCCTTGGAGAACGTGGTGGAGGGAAGCACGGCAGCCAAGGGGACGCCGGGGACTTGGGGTTGGACGGCGGAGGTGGCTGGTAGCGGCGGTGATGATAGTGGCCGGCTGGTGGAGAAGAATCCGGCTGTAGAGAGAGAAGAAGGTGGCTGGTGGATTTCTGTGGAAACTAAGTTACTGCTACTCCTATATTACTTCTACTCCTAGGATTTATCTCTACTAAATAATAACTCTCATAAATTCGTCCATGCATAATTACAAGCTATGGAGGTCCTTTTATAGAGGCCTCAAGAGAGTTCTACTACAACCTGAATACTACCTTGCTTTAATCAGCAAGTAACCAGACTTTCCTAATAAGACTCAATCTTATCTCAACTTCCTAATAACAAGGACTCATAATATGAACTGATTTAAGCAAATCATAAACTGAACTCAATCTAGGAAACTGACTCAATCAAGATAACTACTAACTAGGAAATCATCTAAGTAAGCAAACCAGCTAGGAATAGGATTCCTTTGGCCGGCTGAGCTTAGAACGCCCAAAGGGACTTGGGGTGCAGCCAACTCCTTGACGTGGGCCCATCCAAGCAAGGACGTGGGTCCCTTCTTGGAATGGCTCGGTTTGACCTCGTATCAAAATGATCGATCTTCTAGTAAGGAAAGATCGATCCCCCAAGTGTAGAAAGCTAGACTTGGGCTAAAACACAAGCCCAAGCCCGGATCTTTCGATCTCGGGTCTACTGATGAGTGCATGAAAGTGTACTCTAAATAGCCTTATAACCATCTCAATTGCTAGATTATTATCTTTAATCAACATCTTTATTCCTATTTTTATATCTATATGTTGCTTCACATGGTTGTTTGGAAAATGCAGGAAAAAGGAGAAAAGAAGTTAAAAAGAGTGCATGGATCAAATTTAAAGATTAATCTGTACCTGCTCATAAAGAATCAGATTATGTGTCATATATGGTTGGAAAGCTCTTGAAGTCTAGATTCTGGAGAATTTTACGGTTCGTGATTCCGAGTTTCCTAGAGGAAGTTACGGCAATTTTAGTACCGATGGCGCAGTCTGAATTGCAGCACAGTAAATAAGCTGGAAGTCCGAGCGATCCTCCGATCGATCGGACTACACAGAAACGTGACAGAACCTATTTTTTTTGGCTGAACGAAGTCCGATCGATCTCTCCATCCCTCCAAAGGGGTCCGATCGATCCGACATCAATGGTCCAATCGATCGGACTCGGGAAAAGCCAAAAACAGCTGATTTTTACTCAACCGATCGATCCAACACTCATAGTCCGATCGATCAGACTTGGGAATTAAAGGTTGACAGAACGTATGCTTTTTAGAGGAGTAGAGTTCGATCGATCCGTCCATCGATCGGACTCGGGCGTAAAGAGAAGTTGGAGATTTCAATGAGACCGATCGATCCAACATCCCGAGGAGGATCGATCGGACATTTCCAGTGAATTAAATCAACGGTTTTGATTTAACCCGAGCTTAGGCCTATAAATAGGATACTTAGGGTTATCAAAAGGGGACTTTTGGAGGACTTTTTGGCAGCGTTTGGAGGCGAGGAGAAGGGTTCCAGGCTTGGTTTTCTTTTCTTATTTCTTCTTTATTTCTTCATTAGTTTTGTTGCCCTCATGGTGAACATGAGTGGCTAGTTTCTTTTCTAAGGTACCGATGTACCCCTAACTGAATCATTCTATGTTATTGGATCATGATTATTTTATCAGTTTATTTTCCTTGTTTCATTCATTATTATAACTGAGATCTTAAATACCTTTATCTGGCCAATAAGAGTATTATAGATTGTTTTATGTGAGATTGGGCGAGGGTTCATTCCCTAATCTTGCAGGATCTATGAATGAATGAGTGTATGTCGAGGCCGGGTTCAAGCTAAGAGTATTCTTGGTTCATGATTGTTCTTCAGAGCTTAATGGATTCTTGGTTAACACTTAGTTATGGGTTCATTAACTAGGGTTAATTGGGGGTACTTGGTGAAGACCGCGGCCGAACGGATCATCATACCGGAAGAACGAGCCCTTGGAATTAAACTGAGATCTTGATTGATTCAATGCATAGAATGAGAATGTTATGGTGAAATCGAAACCTTAGTATTCATCCATCATATTTTCATCGTTTTCTTATTTCATTTTTAGATCATCTATCTTTGAGACTTCATATTTCTTATTTTCCCTTTCTTATTTTCTTTCTTTTATGTTCTTTAGCGTTTCACTCTAATATAATCTTTACAAATCTCTGTGGGTACGATACTCGTCTTGCTACTATACTGATTGCACCGATTCGTATACTTGCGAGATATAAAATTTATTCATCATCTACCTAACCGTTCTAATGAAACACGAACACAAACACGCCCAGTGTGTGCACATGCGGGTGTGAAACAAACCGACAAGGCGCAATTTACCAAATTACCCTTGTGGTCCACAACGAGCCATAGGGGTAGAGGGACAGGTCCTCACACTCCCAATGGACAGTGATGTAAGTGATGGTAGCCGACACTTTTGTCACAACCTGACCTAGAAAACCCATCTGGTCCGGGGTGTGAGAGTTCTAAGCCTAATTCTAAAATCAAATGGCGAGAGCGTCCCCTATAAATATCACTTTAAATCCTGGTGCACAATTATAATATTCAGAATTAATTTAAACTATTCTATCATCAAATCATATTACCAAACTAAGTACTACAATAGTCAATTAACATTTAGATAAAACAATAGTGATATCAGTCCTCTAGGTACAACAATCTCTATCAATTTTCATCAATTTGGAGTACAAATACATTTCTCCTCGGAGTTACAATCTATACATCGATTGAAATACATATACAATTTAACACTGTACATAAATCAAATTGAGATAAGTTGATGACGATTCCTCGATCTCGCGCACCACCAGGGGAAGGACCACCACCGACGCTATAACTACTTGATAAGGGAACCGCGCTTGTACCTGCAAACGCAACCCGGATAGGAGTGAGTGATAAGCTCAGTAGGGTTCTACTCTATGCCACACTGAAAGGAAAGGAGAAGCCGCAAGGGATGAGGGGAAAGGAGAGGAGGAGGAGGAAGCTAGGGGGTGTAGCCGGCGACGGTGGTGAAGCTACGGAGAGAGGAGAGGCCGGCACGGTCGCGAGCGGGGGAGAGGAAAGGTGGGTAGCGAGCGGGCATGGGGGAGAAGGAAAGGAAGAGAGAGAGAGAGAGAGAGAGAGAGAGAGAGAGAGAGAGAGAGAGAGAGAGAGAGAGAGAGAGAGAGAAGAGATGGTTTAGTGGCTAAACCGGTCTAGTCGAGTCAGTCTGATCGGACTCAGTCCGATTTGACCCCAAATTGTGATATCTCATCGCAATCTCGCCCGGATCTATCGATCACAAATGCTCATACTGAGTCTATTCAATCACATACATCAGTAAGGGTTGTGTCTGTACTATGCGGGTGTGAAACAAACCGACAAGGTGCAATTTACCAAATTGCCCTTGGGCTCCAAAAACAGCGATGCGATCAACCGGTTGCAAACCAAGGGCAACCAAGCCAAAGCAGCCAAACCAGACCCTCGATATAACACGGTTGGACCAAGTTGGAGGTACGGTTTCTCACAACCTATCACCCTTAAAAGAATTTCGTCCCGAAATTCGGTAGGGTGGGGCCGAAAACAACAAACAAAAACAATGCACACCTGCACAAGATAAGAAAGGCTAGCAAGCTCGCAACCAGCAACCACATAACGCACCGGGCATCAACGCCCATAACGGCCACATAACACAGAAGATATGCCTCGGGGTGAGAACCATTTGGGACACTCTACACACGTGCTCCCAGTGCTCCCAAATCACTCCCACAACACCTCTGCACCTCCAGAGGGCTACCACTGACAAAACCGTCCTGCCTCTCGAGACTGGTCTCTCCTGCCAAGCATCTGAACTGACTGCTCCTCTTGCGCAATGTATCTAACCCAAGCTCGAATCATTGCCTCTAACGATGCATGACGTAACTGAAAGACGTCTCCTCAGCACCTTTGCTACCAAAATTGACTGGATCTCCGCGCCATATCATCCGGAAGGACACTCTGTCGCCAACTGTGTCTTCAACGAACATCGCCTCTAATATGTGCAACTCTCCTCATGACTCGGAGCCATTATAAGTCTTTATCTGGCCTGCGCCAACTCTCTGAAGACTGTTTGGTGATGTCTGGGATGATGGGTGATATCTCGGCAGCCTTTGTCAAACAATCAGAGGAACATCGTGAACTGCCATACTACGCCTCAAATGGTACGTCAGTCTGGAATAATGACTGCTACAGTAGACATAGTCCTCCACAGGGGTGTGCTTATCGCGCCCCGACCCGTGAAAGCCCAACCGTGTCGCACGACGCGAATCGGAACCTAACAAACTGCGGAAAATTTTAGCGAGCGTTCCCTCTAACCTAATGGTCTCCCTAAACAATTCATCAAACACCCTCAATTACAAATTAAAGATTTAAGAAACTTCAAACTGAGGATATCAAATCCCAAAGTTTTGTGGGATTTGGTGGAGTTTTCCGGCGGTATTTCTCATCAGCGGTACGCCGGTGAACCCATTCGGATCGATCTTTCTTGAGGAAAGATCGATCATTTGTGGGACGTCATGCCCAGCTCGAGCGGGATCGATCCTTCTGTTGGAGAAGATCGATCATTGCTTGGTTGGTATGGCAGGTTCCGAGTCACGAAGAAGATCGATCCTTCTGGTGGAGAAGATCGATCCATTTCGGTTGACAGGGACGAGGCTTCCCAAGCACTAAGAAGATCGATCTTCTCTGGTAGAGAGATTGATCCCTTTGATAGGTGAGAGGCGTTTTCAATGGGTTTTCCTGCGGGGCTTCGCGTATGTGATTTTCTTTACCGCTTTATTAACTTATATATATTCTTGAGCATGTAAGCCCCATAATGAGGGGTAGTGGTGAACCGGAAGAGTGACGACTCCCGGGATGTTTAGATAACATGTTGTACTGTTAGTCTTCTTGTCGGGTGGGGCCCTCGGGTGGATCCTGCACGGAGCCCGTAGGCCTTGGGCGGCCCAGGACGGTGGGGGCCATTATAGATTGTATCAGAGCTTAGGCTGTAGGTCCCAAGGATAGGATCAGGATTCGGTTGAGATTGAGCGTGGGATGGGATAGTTCTATGCCTAGAACATCCGTGCTTGCTCTTCTGCGATGTGTTGTGCTTTTTCGCTGTGTTGATTGTTTTCGCATTTCTAAGGAGTGGACGCTCATTTGTCGTTGGTGATTGTGCAGATGTCGAGAGCTCGAGGCTGACCTTCGGTTGTTGGTCGGGGTGGGGCACGACCTGGTCGACCCGCCCGACCAGTTAGGGTAGCACCTGTCAGGGAGGTAAGAGCTAGACGGGCTGAGCCATCACCAGTGACGGTTTCGGTCGCATGGGAGGAGGCCTTTCTCGCCGAGGAGGGGCCCTCGCTCCTGTCGACGGGCGGGCCACGGCGGCGGTCATGATGGATTTCCAGCGACTGAACCCGCCTAGGTTCAGTGGTGAGACTAGAGACCCGACTACAACGGACGGTTGGCTCTGGGGAGTCACGCGTATCCTGGACGCTCTCTTCATTGAGGATGACTGGATCCGGGTCACCCTCGTGGTGTTTCAGTTCAATGGAGACGCTCTTGACTGGTGGTGCACCGCCCAGCACACCAGCGATGGAGAGGAGCCGTTGTGGGAGGAGTTCAGGGCATTGTTCTTGGACGAGTACTTCCCAGAGAGTACACATGACGCTCTGTCCCGTGAGTACCCTTCTGTAGGGTACTCGCTCTGTTCAGCAGTATGCCACCCGGTTCACACATCTGGTTCAATTTACTGGGGCAGTGGCAGCAAATCCGACAGCCAGGGCACGGCAGTTCGAGTGGGGACATCGGCTAGAGATCAGGTGACAGACGTGTTCACACCGCTTTCAGACGTTCCCAATAGTTCTGAAGTGCGCCTTGGTAGTGGAGGCGCAGTTGCAGGACGAGAGACACCGGGCAGTTCCATCGGCAGTCTCTACCAGCACACCGCAGAGACCCCAGAGCAGAGGGGGATTCGACAGAGGGCACCAGCGGCATTCACGACACTTCCAGCCGCAGTCGCGACATCCTCAGCAGTTTCAGCCGCAGTTGCCGAGTCCAGCATGGCAGTTTCTCCTGATGGCCGGGCCATCTGGGCATGCTCCGTCAGGGGGAGGAGGGTAGGGTCAGCAGCCTGATGGCGCGTCAGTCACGTGCATCTAGTGCGGGCAGCTGGGACACTTCCATTGAGACGTCACCTGCGAGGAGCGCGGGGCGCTATGCCGGAGAGCAGTAGAGGCGGAGGGTCCAGTGCTTAGCAGGGGAGCAGCAGTGGGCGCGGATCAGGGGCTAGACTGAGTCACTCCAGAGGTGGAGGCGACCAGGAAGGGTGTGTTTTCCCTCCCAGCGCGTGAGCAGCCGGACATCGTTCAGCTATACCAGCCGCCACCGCAGTACCAGTAGAGCCATTTGTACTCCGAGGTATCTTTCAGCTTTCTAGTTATTTAGTAGATGTGCTGATAGATTCCGGGGCGTATCATTCCTATATTGCTAGCATGTGTGTGGCATCGTTAGGATTAGAGACGAGTTGGCTAGGGGTGATACGAGGTCGAACCGAGCCATTCCAAGAAGGGACCCACGTCCTTGCTTGGATGGGCCCACGCCAAGGAGTTGGCTGCACCCAAGTCCCTTTGGGCGTTCTAAGCTCAGCCGGCCAAAGGAATCCTATTCCTAGCTGGTTTGCTTACTTAGTTGATTTCCTAGTTAGTAGTTATCTTGATTGAGTCAGTTTCCTAGTTTGAGTTCAGTTTATGATTTGCTTTATTAGTTCCTATTAAGAGTCCTAGTAATCAGGAAGTTTGAGTTATGATTGAGTCTTAGTAGGAAAGTATGGTTACTTGCTGATTAAAGCAAGGTAGTTCTCTAGTTGGAGTAGAACTCTCTTGAGGCCTCTATAAAAGGACCTCTATAGCTTGTATTAGGTCATGGACGAATTTATAAGAGTAATTATTTAGTAGAGATAACTCTTAGGAGTAGAAGTAATATAGGAGTAGCTGTAACCCTAGTTTCGACAGAAATCCACCAGCCACCTTCATCTCTCTCCTGCCGGATTCTTTCTCCACCAGCCGGCCACCATTCATTGCCGTCCACCGCTGCCATCTACAGTGCACGTCCCCACCACCGGCGTCCCCTTGGCTGCCGTGCTTCCCTCCACCACGTTCTCCAAGGCTTGGATCTCCAAGAGAAGCCAGCCAACCCTAGAGGAGCTGCAAGGTATCTCTCTTCTCATCCGTCTCCTCCTCTAGTCTTCGCCTTCCTCGTCGAATACCTAGGGTCCTTCTCCTAAAACCCTAAAGGTATCTCTCGACCTAGCCATAGATTTGGCTAAAGAGGATCTGAGATAAGGCAAGAGACCCGGTACGAAAGCCCTTGAGAAGGTGCATCGTATCAACTTGGCATCAGAGCTCTTTCCTCTTACCTGTGCCGTCCAGAATCCTTCCGAAGGAGTCCACATGGCAGGAAGAGTACCTGGCCAAAACCCTAGTTATACCGTGAATTGCTCAAACCCTACACGGATCACTGTTCATCCGACCAGACCTACTCCTATACCTGGTCGAATCCCTCTTCCACATCATCATCCCTTACCCCCATCATCATCCCTACAAAACCCTAACCAACCTCCACCCTATGCAGCCTACAACCCAATGCTTCCACAACCCTATTATTGTTCACCTCACACCTTACCTGCCTATACACCGACCCATTATCCAAACCGTGAGCCCCTATACCCGGCCCATGCCCAGCCTCCATACCAGCAGCCTATGCCACCTCCCTACACACCGTACAACCCTAGTCTTCCCTACAATCCATCACCACCGTATCAGCCATTACCTACTCCCTACAACCAACCCAAACCTACAAACACCAATGGCTACTTGAGTACAACTTGGACTCCAAATCCTACTAGAACTAGGATTACAAATCCTACTCCAACTAGGAATTCGAGTCAAACTCAGAGTACGACTTGGACTCAAGATCCTACTGGAACTAGGATTGCAAATCCTACTCCAACTAGGAATCCTAGTCATACTTGGAGTACGGCTTACCCTACCGTTGAACAATGGAAGGAAGCTGTCCAAAGTTGGAGCCCTCTTACCCTTCTGTAGAACAGTGGGAAGTAATGATCAAACGATATTCTCCTACAAATCTGTCAAGCCTTACTAGAGTTCAGATTTCCAAAGAAAATCCCATTCTAGCTATAACTTGGGTTGCAGAACCTAAACCTAGCTCTACCTGGATTAGGACTCCTCATACTCCACCTACCCACGAGCTGCCCCATGACCCAACCCATGAACAACAACCGCTGCCCCCTTACCCAACCACACCACATCCCAACCCAGTCAACATCCTGCCATCATCTCCTTCCTCCTTCCCTTCATCCAAACCCTACCTACCCACCATCCATAAAACTGCAGCCACCGACCGTAACTTTGCTGAAACCTATCCCGTACCATGTAACCGCCACCGAGGTCTTCCTCATGCCTACCCCGACCATGCCTTCATCATTGACCCCGGCGGAAGCTCAAAACCCACCGGCGTTCTTGAAGCTCCTCACAGCCACCCAACCTTTCCTTCCATAGTCGTTTCATGTACAACCACGCCGGCTCCCAACTCCATCTTCCCCAACTCTAGCGGCAACCCTCTTGGAAGTCACGGCCCACCTCTGCCCAACACTACCAGGACCTCCTCTCACAGCCCCCTGAAGGATCTCCAGAGGCATGAAAGGCCGTCCCCTAAACCTCCTGACCCCTCACCGGCGATTGAGTTCCGGCCACTTTCCGCTGCCATAACTCTTTCCATCCCCAAGCTTCATCAAGCACTGGACAGATCTCAGATCAGATCAAATCACCACCATTTGAACCTGATCAGACTCCGACTCAATTTTCCACACTTGATCGAGTCAAACTCCAGCTTACAAGACTTGGACAGATTCAGTCCAGGCTCAACCAGATTTGGCTACACCAACCAAATCCGATCAAGCCCGGAACCAGACCAGAGCAGGCTAAGTTCGATCAAGCTCAGCCAATCTGCACCTGGTCAAGCACCCTCAGGCCATCTGGACCGTCTAGATCAGATCCAGATGATCCCTACACATCTTCAGTTGATTAGGCATCCCCCAACTAATCTGAGCTATCCAAGGAGCTACCCTCCTCATTCGGATGCCATCTTCCAGCTGATCAGATCCAAGAGCATCACCCAGCATCCATCAACCACTCAAAGTTTCAGAACGACTTTGTCGACTCTGACCATGAGGACTGATGCTGAAGCCAAAGCCCTAATGTTCCCTTTCGAGCAAAGCAGAGAAATATCCAAGCTCAACTGCACTCGACTGAATTCAGCTGCCACTTTGGGTCTACTTCCACGTTGGGAGGACTCGATTCGAGTCGATCTAGTCTTTGACCCAGGAAGCCAGCTACTAAGGACACCCCATCGTCAATCTACAGCCGCCCTCTACTTTCCAGAGGCCGCCAGATCCACCTAAGTTTCAGCCTCCTCCTTCCAGACCGGCAGCAAGGTCCCCTGACTCGCCGCTTCGGATACCATTAGATCCACCATGGGCCAGAACAGGATTCTCACCGCCGAGTACAGAGCAACAGTTGCGGTCCAGCCACATCACTCCGGTTCAAGAAGAGAAGAGCCGTCTTTCCTCATCACATTCAGGCCTTGAGGACAAGGCCAATTTCGAAGGGAGGAGGGATGATACGAGGTCGAACCGAGCCATTCCAAGAAGGGACCCACGTCCTTGCTTGGATGGGCCCACGCCAAGGAGTTGGCTGCACCCAAGTCCCTTTGGGCGTTCTAAGCTCAGCCGGCCAAACGAATCCTATTCCTAGCTGGTTTGCTTACTTAGATGATTTCCTAGTTAGTAGTTATCTTGATTGAGTCAGTTTCCTAGTTTGAGTTCAGTTTATGATTTGCTTTATTAGTTCCTATTAAGAGTCCTAGTAATCAGGAAGTTTGAGTTATGATTGAGTCTTAGTAGGAAAGTATGGTTACTTGCTGATTAAAGCAAGGTAGTTCTCTAGTTGGAGTAGAACTCTCTTGAGGCCTCTATAAAAGGACCTCTATAGCTTGTATTAGGTCATGGACGAATTTATGAGAGTAATTATTTAGTAGAGATAACTCTTAGGAGTAGAAGTAATATAGGAGTAGCTGTAACCCTAGTTTCGACAGAAATCCACCAGCCACCTTCATCTCTCTCCTGCCGGATTCTTTCTCCACCAGCCGGCCACCATCCATTGCCGTCCACCGCTGCCATCTACAGTGCACGTCCCCACCACCGGCGTCCCCTTGGCTGCCGTGCTTCCCTCCACCACGTTCTCCAAGGCTTGGATCTCCAAGAGAAGCCAGCCAACCCTAGAGGAGCTGCAAGGTATCCCTCTTCTCATCCGTCTCCTCCTCTAGTCTTCGCCTTCCTCGTCGAATACCTAGGGTCATTCTCCTAAAACCCTAAAGGTATCTCTCGACCTAGCCATAGATTTGGCTAAAGAGGATCTGAGATAAGGCAAGAGACCCGGTACGAAAGCCCTTGAGAAGGTGCATCGTATCAAGGGGTGACACAGTCAGTAGACTCACTGATTGGCGGGACAGCCAGGGTAGACCGGGTCTACCGATCTTGTTCCTTGGAGGTTGGAGGCCTCCGTGTCTGTCTAGACCTGCGGGTGCTAGACATGATGGGTTTTTATGTGATACTCGGTATGGACTGGTTAGCAGCATACCGAGCCATCATCGACTATGGTCGCCGGAGGGTGGTCGCTTGGACACCCGATGGGACACGGGTTTGTGTTGTTGGGGGATCGGTTCTCAGCATCGGTTCTCAGTCGATTCCTTTGCTTGTGGTGTGGGAAGGCGTGGCGGTAAGCTTTCCGCCTTGCTGGCCAACCTGTTTGGTTCCGAGGGAGTGCAACAGAGCAGTTTTCCTAGGATCGTGTGCGACTTTGCAGACGTGTTTCCTGAGATGTTGTTGGGGCTTCCACCGTCCAAAGAGCTCGATTTTGAGATCGACCTAGTACCAGGTACCGCACCGATCTCTCTCCCAGCTTTCAGGATGACACCAACAGAGCAGAGCGAGTTGAGGACCCAGTTGGACGAGCTGACCAGCAGAGGCTTCATTCGTCCTAGCATGTCTCCCTGGGGGCGCCAGTGTTGTTCACAAAGAAGAAGGATGGTACCCTTCGACTTTGCATAGACTACAGGCGGCTCAATAGGGTGACGGTGAAGAACAGGTATCCGATGCCACGGATCGATGACTTGCTCGACCAGTTGCGAGGATCTTCAGTGTTCTCGAAGATCGACTTCCGCACAGGCTACCACCTGTTGAGGGTTCGAGATTGCGACATCCCGAAGACGGCTTTCCGTACTCGGTACGGCCTGTACGAGTTCGTGGTGATGCCGTTTGGGCTGACGAACGCACCAGCAGCATTCATGGATGTGATGCAGAGGATCTTCCGGTCGTTCCTAGACCAGTTCATGGTGGTGTTCGTCGATGACATTCTGATCTACTCTCGGTCAGAGGAGGAGCACAGACGACACTTAGCGATAGTGTGACAGCTACTTCGGGAGCATCGGCTATATGCCAAGGCTTCCAAGTGTGAGTTCTGGCTTGCACAGGTAGGATTCCTTGGACACGTGGTGTCGGCAGCAGGGATATCAGTTGACCCGGCCAAGGTCGAGGCAGTGGTACAGTGGCAGAGACCGATGACAGTGTTCGAGATCCGCAGTTTCCTAGGCCTGGCGGGATACTACAAGCGGTTCGTACGGGACTTCTCCAGAGGTGCCGGACCGTTGACCAGGTTGACACAAAAGGGCATCTCGTTCGTGTGGGATGATGCTTATGAGCGAGTCTTTGTGGAGCTGAGGACGAGGTTGACCAGTGCGCTGGTGCTGATCGTCCCCGAGCGAGGCCTTGGTTACAGTGTCTACTGTGATGCCAGCGGTGAGGGTTTGGGGTGTGTCCTCATGCAGGAGGGACACGTAGTTTCCTATGTTTCTGGTCAGCTGAAGAACCATGAGATGAACTACCCGACCAATGACTTAAAGCTACCAGCGGTGGTCTTCGCCCTGAAGACCTGGCGGAATTACCTCTATGGCGAGAAGTTCTATGTCTTCTCGAACCATAAGAGTTTGAGGCACGTTTTCATCCAACGTGACCTCAACCTAAGGCATCGACGCTGGATGAGAAAGGACTACAACTTTGAGTTGCATTACCATCCTGGTAAGGCAAACGTCATAGCGGACGCGTTGAGCAGACAGATGAGAGACACCAGAGCAGTAGTTGCAGGATTATCATCACGGGAGTGGCAGGCATTGGAGACATCGGGCCAGTTGGGGCTTGAGTTTGAGGATCAAGGATCCAACAGCTTCCTCTACACAGTGCAATTCTAGCCAGAGTCTTAGAGGCGTAGCGCAGTGATGCGGAGCTCGAGGAGTTGTTCACATCGGCAGGCACGGAGGGCGCAGACAGAGACTGGGCAGTTAGTGATGGCAACGGGGCGGATCGGGGCGGATATTGGAAATACCATACCCGTCCCCGCACTCCTCCGCCCATACCATAACCGCCCATTCCCCGCGCGGATAATGGAGATCGCGGACCACAACCATCCCCGCGGGTACGCGGATATTACCCGCAATCCGCGGTTACCCGCAATCCGCGGTTATCCGTAAAACCTAAAAAAATCATTCAATAGCATTAAGCCTCTAAAATCTAAATCTAAATCCACCAAACTATCATCAACATTCGGTCTTTAAAATCTAGATCCACCAAACACTCATCAACAATTAGTCTTTATTAGAGTATTATTACAAAAATAGACTCTTTAAAATCCACCAAACCAACATTTAGTGGCGGGGCGGGGCGGATATGCGGGGCGGGGCGGATAGCGGGGCGGATATTACCTAATACCATAATCCGCCCCGTACCCGCGCGGATTTTAAATTTGAAAACCATACCCGTATCCACGGGTAAAAAATCTATACCATACCCGTCCCCATCGGTGCGGATCGGGTCGGTTATCCAGCGGGGCGGTCAATTTTGCCATCCCTATGGGCAGTATCGTCAGACGGAGGGCTACGATTCAGAGGCAGAGTAGCGGTTCCTATAGATCCAGTTGTACGAGACGACATCCTACGAGAGTTCCATCACTCTCATTTTGCAGTTCTCCCCAGGGGCACCAAGATGTACCAGGATCTGTAGCGGCAGTTGTGGTGGTACGGGATGAAGAGGGTAGTGACGGAGTTCGTATCGCGCTGCCTTACCTGTCAGAAGGTCAAGGCAGAGCACCAGCGAATTCCAGGGTTACTTCAGCCCCTTCCACTGGCCGAGTGGAAGTGGGAGCACATCACGATGGACTTCGTGATCCGACTACCGAGATCTCCTAGGGGGAATGACGCGATTTGGGTCATCGTTGATCGATTGGCCAAATCGGCGCACTTCCTATGCGGACGACGGACTCGACAGACAGGTTGGGCAGTTTGTACGTCAGAGACATGGTCAGACTACATGGAGTTCCAATGTCTATATGCTTTCAGGAGGCAGTTTGTACACTCCTGACTTTCAGTATGGCATTCCATCCGCAGACAGACGGGCAGTCAGAGCGGACGTTCCAAATCTTAGAGGATATGCTGAGAGCATATGTCCTCGATGCCAGAGGCAACTAGGAGGAGCACGTTCCCTTGGTGGAGTTCGCCTACAACAATAGCTACCAGCCCAGTCTTAGAGTAGCACCTTTCGAGGTGTTGTACGGCAGGCTGTGTCGTTCCCCAGTGTGCTGGACAAAGGTTGGAGAGGCACCACTCACCGGTCCAGACATCGTCAGACGGTCGTCAGAGAGGCTAGTGCAAATCAGGCAGAGACTTCTGACGGCTTAGAGCCGGCAGAAGAGTTATGCAGATCAGACACAACGACCGTTAGTTTGCAATCAACGACGGAGTGTTCTTACGAGCATCGCCGTACAGGGGGTCCGTCAGGTTTGGCAGGGGTGGTTAGTTGGCGCTGAGGTTTGTCGGGCCGTTCGAGATTCTAGAGAGGATTGGCAAGGTAGCTTACTGCCTAGATCATCCTCAGCACATGTCAGCTGTGTATCCAACTTTCCATGTGTCGATGCTGAGGAAGTATCACCCGGACCTGTCTCATGTCATCAGGGTGGATGACATCGAGCGTGAGGCAGACGCGACGTTCGTTGAGCGGCAAGTTCGAGTACTTGACCGGAGGGATCAGGTCTTGCGGGCCAAGACGATTCCCTAAGTCAAGGTACTGTGGAGTATAGAGGCACTGTCACGCCCCGACCCAGAAAACCCATCCAGATTGGAGCGTGAGCAACCTAAACCTGTTACATCATCAATGGGCGCAGAAATTTTGACAGAGTCTTCTCTATAATTCTTACACAAGGAACCTGTACAACTTTTATATTCCACAATAAATTTAAGGCTAATAACATTTTACTACCATATAGTTTCAAAATATGTCAATTTACCCCCTATATTTTAAAACGTGACAAAACGCACCCTTAATTTATCAATGTGGTCGTATCACACCCAAATGTGACAAAACACACCCCATATATAGGGGGTAAATTGGGTGTAATACGACCACATTGATAAATTAAGGGTGTGTTTTGTCACGTTTTAAAATATAGGGGGTAAATTGACATATTTTCAAACTATAGGGTAGTAAGATGTTATTAACCCTAAATTTAAATACTTGATCATGAGGGCAGAAATTTAGATTCACAACTACTATCGTTATTACAACCCAATTTAGACATTTAAATAAACATCATTCCACATTAATATCAAATTTAAAGTGGCTAAATTACTGTTTTGGGCCCTGTGGTTTTCACCATGTTTCATTTTGGGCCCTGTGGTTTAAAATTTTTCAAATTAGGCCCTATGGTTTTGATTTTGTAACAATTAAGGCCCTCAGGCCAACGCCGTTAATCCCCGTTGACGGCAAATGAGTCACGTGACATCACGTGATATCATGTGATTTCGATTTGGGCCCTGTGGTTTTCAAAATGTTTCATTTTGAGCCATGTGGTTTAAAATCTTTCAAACAAAGCCCTATAACTTTGATTTTGTAACGCTTAAGGCCCTTAGGCCGACGCCGTTAATCCCCGTTGACGGCAAATGAGTCACGTGACATCATGTAATTCGAACGGAAGGTATGTTACTTCGACCTCCTTTTTTCACCATATTTGCCGTCAAGTGGGGTTAACGGCGTCGGCCTGAGGGCCTTAAGCGTTACAAAATCAAAACCATAGGGCCTTGTTTGAAAGATTTTAAACCAAATGGCTCAAAATGAAACATTTTGAATACCACAGGGCCCAAATCGAAATCACGTGATGTCACGTGACTCATTTGCCGTCAACGGGGATTAACGGCGTTGGCCTGAGGGCCTTAATTGTTACAAAATCAAAACCATAGGGCCTAATTTGAAAGATTTTAAATCACATGGCCCAAAATGAAATATGGTGAAAACCACAGGGCCCAAAACAGTAATTTACCCAATTTAAAGTTATACAATTGTCCTCAAATACGAAACAATAGTCTCTAAGATTTAACTACATCAAATAAATATAAAATACTGAATGGAAGCCCTCATTCTGACAACAACCTCAAAGTCCACCCGAAGTAGAAGCGCCTCCAAGAACTGATCCGCCTGGGACTACTGAAGTGGAAGGAGCGGCACCTGCACCTGCAAAACGCAGCCCAAGTAGGGTGAGCATGAAGCCCAGTAGGGTTCTACTCTACGGCACTCTCAAGGAAAGTGGTAAACTGCAACTGTATCATCTCCATCCAATCCTAAGGCAATGAAGAACAAGTCTGGACAAGGGTCTGATACGGTTGGAAGTCCAGCTCCACCTGGGCTAGACCAACCCACGCCCAATTATGGGGCAGGGCCCACACATGGGCTAGATCCAGTTGGGACCCACGCAGCTCAGGCCCCACCCCTTGGTAGGACCCGACCTTGGACCAGGTCTCAAGCCAAAGCCGGCCTTAGGGATCCTAATCCTTATCTAGTTACTACCTTAGTTAGTTCTTAATTGCTTTCCTAGTTGATTTCCTAGTTTGAGTCCAGTTTATGCTTTGTTTTATTAGTTCCTATTTTGAGTCCAGTTTGTTAGGGAGTTTGAGTTATGATTGAGTCTTAGTAGGAAAGTATGGTTACTTGCTGATTAAAGCAAGGTAGTTCTCTAGTTGAAGTAGGACTCTCTTGAGGCCTCTATAAAAGGACCTCCATAGCTTGTATTAGGTTTTATGCATTGAAGAATAAAGTTAGTAGTTAAAGTAGGATATCTTAGGAGTAGTTCTAATTTAATATTCCACCACCACCAGCCCCTCCCACGTTTCTCTCTCTTGCTGGCCTTCTCCACCCGCCGGCTACCACCATCACCACCGCCGTCCACCGCTACCAGCCACCGCTCCAATCCCAGCATCCTCCTTGGCCGCCGCCCCTCTTCTTCCACCTCTCTTGGCGTGGATCTCCAAGAGTAACCAGCCAACCACAAGAGGATCTGCAAGGTAACCTCTTCTCTATCGTCTCCTACCTCCAGTCTTCATCTTCCTCGTCGAATACCTAGGGTCCTTCTCCTAAAACCCTAAAGGTATCTCTCGACCTAGCCATAGATTTGGCTAAGGAAGAACTGAGACCAGGGAAGAGACCAGGTACCCGTGCCTACGAGAAGGCACGGCGTAACAGGGTCACACATCACCAAGCGCCCCTCTACAGATCAGGGAAGAACAAGGGGCAAGTGCACCTCCCGTGCACTCCCACCTCTACAACCCTTAACAGGATAACATCCACACTGCCCTTAGCGATTGACTCAGAGAACGACACGACCTCTACACCTCAAGCAAATCCATGGCAGCAAGAATGTAAGCATAGAGCATGAAAGCCGGGGAGGGGAAGGACACCATAGAGCATAGAACACCCATCATGCCACGGGAAACAGAGTAGGTAAAGAAATCCCAAGCCACTAGCAAGAGAAGAAGAAAACAATCCATCGGAAGCCACAAACTCAACGAAAACCAACCATCACAACAATAGGGGAGAAGATAGCATCACTCGAACCTAGTCTACCATGCTCGACAGAACGACAAAGAGAGAGGAAGAGATTCTCATCAATCCAACGTCCATCGAAGCATCCAGGCATAGCACAACATTGTAGCAATGGAGACAGAGTATGGCATAGCAAGAGAAGGAAGAAGGAAAACAGTGCATCCATAGAGGATTCAGAGAATCCTGCATCAGCAGAGCCTAATCAAGAGAAACCCTACCTCTGGATCACGCGACAACTCCTCCAGTCGTCGACGCCGTCGCCGTCGCCAAGCTCCGCCTTTGCAGTCGACGGGAGGGACCCAACCGCCGCTCTCCCCTCTAGCCGCGGTTGTCGTAGCTAGGATCTCCGTCCATCGCCGCTTCGCTAAGTCACCGGGCTCGTCGTCGTTGAAGAAGAAGGCCCAGCCACCGTTGACGCCGCCTTCTCTCTCTCTCTCTCTCTCTCTCTCTCTCTCTCTCTCTCTCTCTCTCTTGTCGCGATCCGGGGTGCCCTAACGAGAGGACAGTTTAAAAGGGTCTGGCTTAATCGAGCGGTGATTAAGTCTCATGACCACTTGATCAGCCAGATTTAATCACGGCCGGTCAAATCTCGATTTTTACGATCAAACTCAGATCCTCCGATCTGGGGTACTCCTAATGGTCTAATCAAGCACATACATCATCACAAGGCTGTGTGTACGAAACGGGTGTGTGAAACCAACTCCGTTAAGGGTAATTTACCAAATTACCCCCGGAGCCGCAACGATCAAAGGAAATCACAAAGCAAGGCCAGCCAACCCAACCCAACCGAACCAGACCCTCGACCGACGCGGTCGGACCGGGTTGGAGGTACCTGTCCTCACAGCCCCTTTATAATTATAGCAGTCATATACGTGTGCACCAATTGATGATGTAAACAGGTTTAGGTGACTCACGCCTCGATCTGGATGGGTTTTCTAGGTCGGGGCGTGACAGGCACCGAGAAGATGACCTGGGAGCGCGAGGCGCACATGTGGCAGGAGTTTCCGCACATGTTTCCTTTTCGAGGTACCTCTTGTCCTGTCTTCTAATGTAGTTGTTTTTCTGTTTCCAAGCCCTATCGAATCTCGGGACGAGATTTCCTTTAAGGGTATTAGGATGTGAGGACCTGATATGAGCGGTCTACTCGTAATCCTCTTGTATCGGGTCTCTACTGCTCCAATCGATCAGAATTGGCATGATTGGACTTGATTTGAGTCCAATTGGCTGAATCTGACTAGCTGGATCGGATCTGGATTGAGCTGGTTCAGATCTGGCTGAGTCTGATAGGATAGGACTTGACTGGGTCAAGTTTGAATTGATCTAGATCAGGCTGACCTGGTTCGATTGGACTGGATCCGGATTAAGTGGCTGAGATGAACCAGGTTGGGCCGAGTCTGATTCAAGCTGGCTGAACCGGGCTAGATCTGAGGGTTGAGGTTCCCCGGAGTAGATCGCCGGCGTATCGACGTCGTCGGCGGTCGGAACCTTGGCAGGAAGGTTCTTCGGACGGTGGGGAAGATATCCACCGGAGTGGATTGGCCGGGGAAGGTCTAGATTGATGGAATCGGGTGTGGCCGGCGATGGTTTAGTGGCGGATTGGCGTCGTGGAAGACGGCAAGGAGCTCGGCTGGGGCTTGGGACGTCGGGAAGGATCGTGGGGAGATGAGGAACGGATCTGGGATGAGATCGGCATAGGACGTGGGGTTGCCGACGATGGGGACGGAGGTTGGCTTGTCGAGGACGGCGCCAGAGGGCATGGAAGACGGTGGGAAAGGGATGGCCAGAGTCATGGGACTTAGGGAAGAACGGAGGTGGCCTTTGGAGGTGACGGGGGTGGCCGGAGAGGGCTGGGGAAAGGATGCCGACGGTGAAGCTTGGCTAGGGCACGGGAGAGAAGAGGAAGGAGGAGGAAGATGATGCTGACATGGCGCTGACATGGCGTGGGGTCACTGACGTGGCGGAGAGAGAAAGTGGCGTGGAGAAGGAAGATGAAGGTGAAGGCGATGCCGGCTGCGAAGAAGATGACCGACGGGGAAGAAGGTGGATCGATGGTGGATATCTGGTGGAATCTACATTACCTCACTCCTATGATATTCTATCAACTATTCTTAATAATTCTATTCTTCATTCATCATCATGACCTAATACAAACTAATAAGGTCTTTTTATAGAGACCTTGACAGAGTCCTAATCCAACTAGAAAACCCCCTTGCTCAATTAGCAAGTAATAAGGCTTTCAGACTCAACTCAACTTCCTAACTCAAATGGACTCTTAATTAATTCATAACAATCAAATATTAACTAGGATGAGATATAAAAGAATAATGATAAATCCTAATCAAATACTCTAGTTTGAACTAGGGAAGTCCAAGTCAAAGTAGGAAAGAGGCTGAACCAGTTTGGTTCCTCTTCTGGGTTCGGGGTCCAGTTGGTCGAGTCGGATCGACTCGTATCATCCTCCCTTCCTTCAGAATTGGCCTTGTCCTCAAGGCTAGAGTCAAGTGATACGAGTCGATCCGACTCGACCAACTGGACCCGAACCCATAAGAGGAACCAAACTGGTTCAACCTCTTTCCTAGTTTGACTTGGACTTCCCTAGTTCAAACTAGAGTATTTAATTAGTATTTATCATTAGTCTTTTATATTTATTTGAGTTCTAGTTGATATTTGATTGTTAGGAATTAATTAAGAGTCCATTTGAGTTAGGAAGTTGAGTTGAGTCAGAAAGCCTTATTACTTGCTAATTAAGCAAGGGGGTTTTCGAGTTGGATTAGGACTCTGTCAAGGTCTCTATAAAAGGACTTTAGTAGTTTGTATTAGGTTATGCATGAGATGAATGAAGAATTATGAATTATTAGCAGTAGTTGGTAAATTATCATAGGAGTAGAATATCATAGGAGTAGAGATAATATAGCTTCCACCGGATATCTATCATAGATCCACCTTCTTCCTCGTCAGTCATCTTCTCCGCAGCCGGCACCGCCTCTACGGACTTTCTCTCTCCGCCACGTCAGCACCACGTCATCACCACTGTTCATCATCTCCTTCCTCTCTCCCGGAACCCTAGCTTCCCGCCGTTCTACATCTCTGGTCGTCCCCGCTACCATCCAAGACCACCATCCTCTTCCCCAAGCCCTCACGACTCCGGCCAACCCCTTCACCGCCCTATTCACCTTCCCCGGTGGTATTCTCGTCCTTCCCAAGCTCCACCATCACCGACCCCTTCCGATCCGCCGCCTCTAGCACTCCATTGGAAGATCGGATCCGTTAGATCCGTTCCTCGTCTCCCCACGATCCTTCTCGACGTCCCAAGGACCCCCGCCGAGCTCCCCGTCGTCGTCCCCGATGCCGTCCTCCTCTAAACCCACCGGCCGACCTCCTAGATCCGGTCAATCCGCCACCCATATCCCCGATCCGAGCCGTTGGATCTCTTCCCCATCACCCCGTGACCCTTCCTGACAATATCCCAACCGCTGCCACCACCCTACGGCGGTGATCCACTCCGGCGACTCCTCAGCCATTGGATCAAGTCTGGTTCAGCCAGCCAGCTAATTCAGACGCAGCCCAAGTCTAATTGGTTTAGCCAAGCCAGTCAATCCGGATCCAGCCCAATCCAACTTGGTCAGCTTGATCCAGATCACTTCAGACTTGACCCAGTCAAGTCCCATCCAATCAGGCTCAGCCAGATCCGATCCCGCTCAAGCCGGATCCGATCCAGCTAGCCAAATCAGCCAATTGGACTCAATCAAGTCCGATCAGGCCAATTCTGATCGATTGGAGCAGTAGAGACCCAATACGAGAGGATCACGAGTAGACCGCTCGTATCATCAAGCCAGGTAGGATGGCTCCATGTGGCTGGACCGAGTCAATTTGCTTCTGTAGCTCTGGACTCGGTGGTGAGAAACCAGGTCGATCCCATGACGGGTCTAGGGGTAGCAGGGGCAGTGCTGAAGGAGCATCTGGAGGTCGATTTGACGGCTCAGGTAGCTCCAAGAAGAAGAACTTCAATGGCTCTCCTGGATCATCCTCATCATGTCCGATCAATAGTGTTGCCCATGACCATAGGATTGGATCTGATCTCCATGGTCTGATCAACTGTGCATGGACTTGGCTTGAATCTGGGTCAAGCTGGCTTTGGTCCAATCTGAAGTGAAGATGGCTGGACCACGCTTCTGCTACACTAGTCTGGGCTTGAAGTTGGTTGAACCAAGTTGAATCCTCAGCTGTGCTGAGTCGTACTCTGGTCCAAACATGTCTGACATGGTTGGCTCTACCGGTGTCAATCTGGACTTGTGATACGAGTCGATCCGACTCGACCAACTGGACCCGAACCCAGAAGAGGAACCAAGCTGGTTCAACCTCTTTCCTAGTTTGACTTGGACTTCCCTAGTTCAAACTAGAGTATTTAATTAGTATTTATCATTAGTCTTTTATTGAGTCCTAGTTGATTGTTAGGAATTAATTAAGAGTCCCTTTGAATTAGGAAGTTGAGTTGAGTCAGAAACCTTATTACTTGCTAATCAAGCAAGGGGGTTTTTCTAGTGGATTAGGACTCTGTCAAGGTCTCTATAAAAGGACCTTAGTAGTTTGTATTAGGTTATGCATGAGATGAATGATTAAGAGTAGTTGATAAATTATCTTAGGAGTAGAATATCATAGGAGTAGAAGTAAAGTAGATTCCACCCGAAATCCACGATAGATCCACCTTTCTTCCCCGTCGATCATCTTCCCCGCAGCCGGCACCGCCTCCACCAGTGTTTCTCTCTCTCCCCGTCACTTTCTCTCTCCGCCACGTCAGCGACCCCACCGCCACGTCAGCGCCACGTCAGCTCATCTCCTTCCCTCTTCTCTCCCGTGCCAAACCCTAAGCTCCACCGCCGGCATCCTTCCCTACCTCCTCTCCGGCCGTCCCCGTCGCCAACCAAGACCGCCAAAGCCTTCCCCTATCTCCCACGACTCCGGCCAACCCTTTCCCGCCGTCCCTAGCCACCATCACCGTCTCCGGTGATATCCACAGCCAACCCGACCTCCATCCCCATCGCCGTCATCCCGTGCCCAACCCAGATCTCACTCCCAGATCCCTCCAAAGTAGCCCGCAGACCTTCCTAGACCATATTCCGACGTCCTAAGCCATCCTTGAGCCTTCCCGTCGTCCCCGACGCCGGTGAACCCAAATCCTACCGCCGTCGACCTCTAGATCCCGCCGATCTAGCCCACCTCCGACCAATCCACTCCGGTGGATCTCTTCCCCAACAACCCGCGATCTTCCCTGCCACTATCCCGACCGCCGCCGCAGCTCCAACGCCGGCGATCCACTCCGGCGATTCTCAGCCGTTGGATCTTCCTAGGCAGCTTTGGCCAAATTGGCTCAGCCACTTAATCCGGATCCAGCCCAATCCACTTGGTCAGCTTGATCCAGATTACTTCAGACTTGACCCAGTCAAGTCCCATCCAATCAGGCTTAGCCAGATTCGATCCAGCTTCAGCCAGATCCGATCCAGCTCAAGCCAGATCCGATCTAGCTAGCCAAATCAGCCAATTGGACTCAAATCAAGTCCGATCAGGCCGATTCTGATCGATTGGAGCAGTAGAGACCCATTACGAGAGGATCACGAGTAGACCGCTCGTAACAACTTGAGTCAGTTGAGCCAAACCAGTGTTACCATCATAGTCAGATCTGATCATATTGAATATGACATCTGAATAAGGAGGATAGCTCCTTTGATGGCTCATATCTACCTTTGAATGCTTGATCAACAGTCGAGGATGCATCTTGATCACCTGGAGTTGATCTGGATGGTCCTGATTGCTGGGGACTCTTGGATCAGGTTCAGATCGAAGATCGGAACCACTGGATCGAAGATCAGGCTTATCAAACGGCTGGATCAAGTTGCAGTCTTGATCGGACGGCTGAGAAGTTGCCGGAGCTGGATCAACAGCGAAACGAGGTCGACGAAGTGTGGCAATGGCACAGGAAGCTTCGCAGGGATGTGGGGGTTCCATCCGTATGATCTGATCGACGGATTGGGCCTCGTACACGACGGATCTAAAGGTGGCGGCGCGGTGTACTTCGTCGCAGGTGTTCGCCAGTGTTGTAGGCCGCGATGATGCTTGAGCTCGTCGGGAACTGGTACAGGAAGGTCTTGGTACCTTTCTCGTGAGGTGTGATCATGAGATCATCCTCGGGAAGTGGCGGAGCGGAGGAGGCCGGAAGGGAGTTCGCCGAAATTGGATCTCGGCGAGCCAGGCCTCAATCATTGTCGTGGTTGGCCATGGAGGCTTCAACAAAGGACGCCGGTCCTTCTGGATGTCTCTCCGAGGTCCGAAGGGGTGGGGAACTGCGGTATCAGCCGGTAGAGGTCCGAGTCCTTGTCGGGTGTAGTCGCCGGAGCCGGAGGAGAGGACGGGCGAGGCCTGGACCGGGTAAGGAGGCGAAAGGTAAGCCCGCCTAAGCTCCTGGGGTGGATTTTCCATGAAAGGGCGGCCGGGTGATAGTCACCGGTGGAGGAATGGGGACGGCTCGATCTTCAGCCGTTCCGAGCCGGAGATGAGCCGGTCGCGAGGAAGAAGATGAGCCACGTGGCTAAGCCGAGGGTGAGCCGAACCAGGAAGAGAGAGAAAACTAGGGAAAATTCCAAAAAAATTTGGAATAATAGGGAAAATTCTGGAAAAAATAGGGAAAGATAGGGGAAAGGTTTCACCCGGATCTGGAGGAGAAGGTTGCAACAACAGGTGCTCCGGTTCGATCTGAGATTCGGACGGTTGTTGCTCCTCGACTAGCTCCTGGATCTCTTCTCCAAGATCTGTCATAATCTGAGATGGCTCAGGGTCAGGTTCCGCAACCTGGATCGCAGCTAGGGTAGGGGTCTGGCTCGGAGTCTGAGTTATCGTTGACCACCTATTGGAGATCTGCTTCAACACCTTGATATTGCCTTCAACCCTCCTATTACGTTCCATCAAGGTTGAGCAGAGATTTACCTCGCCCTGCAGAATCTTAATTTGTTGTTCCCACCACTCATGAGATACTCCGTACATGATGGCGACGTTTCTGGAAGGTTATGGGCCACACAGTCGGTGGAACAGAGCTCTGATACCAAGTTGATACGGGTGGTGTACTCGTAATCCTCTCGTATCGGGTCTCTACTACTCCAATCGATCAGAATTGGCCTGATCAGACTTGATTTTGAGACCAATTGGCTGAATCTGACTAGCTGGATCGGATCTGGCTTGAGCTGGTTCAGATCTGGCTGAGCCTGATAGGATAGGTCAAGTCTGAATTGATCCGGATCAGGCTGACCTAGTTGGATTGGACTGGATCCGGATTAAGTGGCTGAGCTGAACCAGGTTGGGCTGAGTCTGATTCAAGCTGGCGGAACCGGGCTGGATCTGAGGGCTGAGGTTCCCCGGAGTAGATCGCCGGCGTATCTACGTCGTCGACGGTCAGAACCTTGGCAGGAAGGTTTGTCGGACGGTGGGGAAGATATCCACCGGAGTGGATTGGCCGGGGAAGGTCTAGATCGATTGAATTGGGTGTGGCCGGTGATGGTTTGTTACGAGCGGTCTACTCGTGATCCTCTCGTAATGGGTCTCTACTGCTCCAATCGATCAGAATCGCCCTGATCGGACTTGATTTGAGTCCAATGGGCTGAAGTTGGATCGAATCTGGTTCAGATCTGGCTCAGATTGGGGTAGGACTCGACTGGGTCAAGTCTGGATTGGTTGATTGGCTCTTGGAATTGAATCTGGCTCGGATTGGGCTAAGTGGCTTGGCTGAAACGGCTAGGAGTGGGTTAAGTGGCTGAGCCAAATCAGAGTGGGCTGAGTTTGAATCAACTGGCTGGCTGAACCAAGTTAGAGTTGGCTGAGCCAACTTGGTTGGGCTGAACCGGAGTTGATCCAAGGGCTGTGGTTCGCCGGAGTAGATCGCCGGCGTAGGGGCGGCGACGGCGGTCGGGGTAGTGGCAGGAAGCGTCGCCTGGAGGTGGGGAAGAGTTCCAACGGAGTGGATATGGGAGATGGGTGGCGGATCGGCCGGATCTGGGGGAGACGGCGGTGAAGGTTGGGTCGGCCGGCGTCGGGGATGACAACGGGTAGCTCGGCGGGGCTTGGGACAGTCGGGATCGGGTCTAGGGATGCCGGGGAATGGTTTTAGGATGGTTTGGAGATGGGATAGGGATCGGACAGGGGGTTGACGGCGGCGGCTGTGAAGTGGGGAGCGGTGAGGAGGTCGCCGGAGACGACGATGGGCGGCGGGAAAGGTATGGCCGGAGTCGTGGGGCTTAGAGGAAGAGAATGGTGGCCTTGGTTGGCGACGGGGGTGGCCGGAGAGGGAACGGCGGTGGAGATCGGCGGGAGCGAGGGTACGGCTTGAGGAGGGAGACGATGAATAGTGCGGGTGACGTGGCGCTGATGTGGCGGTGGGGTCGATGACGTGGCGGAGAGAGAAAGTGACGGGAAGAGAGAAACACTGGTGGAGGCGGTGCCGGCTGCGGGGAAGATGACCGACGGGGAAGAAGATGGATCTATGGTGGATTTCGGGTGGAATCTACTTTACTTCTACTCATATGATATTCTACTCCTATGATAATTTATCAACTACTCTTAATCATTCATCTCATCATTCATTATCTAATACAAACTACTAAGGTCCTTTTATAGAAACCTTGACAGAGTCCTAATCCACTAGAAAAACCCCCTTGCTTGATTAGCAAGTAATAAGGTTTCTGACTCAACTTAACTTACTAACTCAAAGGGACTCTTAATTAATTCCTAACAATGAACTAGGACTCAATAAATGACTAATGATAAATACTAATTAAATACTCTAGTTTGAACTACGGAATTCCAAGTCAAACTAGGAAAGAGGCTGAACCAGTTTGGTTACTCTTCTGGGTTCGGATCCAATTGGTCGAGTCGGATCGACTCGTATCATCCCCCCTTTCTTCAAAATTGGACTTGTCCTCAAGGCCAGAGTCAGGTTAGGTAGGATGGCTCCATGTGGCTGGACCGAATCAACTTGCTGCTGTAGTTCTGGACTCGGTGGGGGAGAAACCAGGTCGATCCCATGTCGGGTCCAGTGGTAGCAGTGGCAGTGATGGATGAGCATCTGGCGGTCGATCTGACGGCTCAGGTAGCTCCAGGAATATGATCTTCAATGGCTCTCCTGGATCATCCTCATTATGTCCCATCAGTAGAGTTGCCCATGACCATAGGATGGGATCTGATGTCCATGGTCTGATCAACTGTGCAGGGACTTGGCTTGAATCTGGGTCAAGCTGGCTTTGGTCCAATCTGAAGTGAAGATGGCTGGACCACGCTTCTGCTGCACTAGTCTGGGCTAGAAGTTGGTTGAACCAAGTTGAATCTTCAGCTGTGCTGAGTCGTACTCTGGTCCAAACATGTCTGACTTGGTTGGCTCTGGACTTGAGTCAGTTGAGCTAAACCGGTGTTACCATCATAATCAGATCTGATCAGATTGAATATGGCATCTGAATAAGGAGGGTAGCTCCTTTGGTGACTCATATCAACCTTCGGATGCTTGATCAACGATCGAGGATGCATCTTGATCACCTGGAGTTGATCTGGATGGTCCTGATTGCTGGGGACTCTTGGATCAGGTTCAGATCCAAGATCGGATCCACTGGATCGAAGATCACGCTGATAAAATGGCTGGATCAAGTTGCAGTCTTGATCGGACGGCTTAGAAGCTGCCGGAGCTGGATCAACGGCGAAACATGGTTGCCGGAGTGTGGCAACGGCACAGGAAGCTTCGTAGGGACGAGGGGGTTCCATTCGTACGGTCTGATCGTCCGATTGGGCCTCGGATGCACCGGATCTGAAGGTGGCGGCGCTGTGGAGAACGTCGCCGGTGATCGGCGGTGAAGGAGGGCTCATCGGTAGCCGGGGATGGGTGGAAACGGTTCGTGAAGGTCTTGGGACCTTTCTAGTGATGTCTGATCTTGGGATCATCCTCGGCAAGTGGCGGAGTGAAGGTTGCCGGATCAATGGAATTTGCCGGAGTTGGGTTCCGATGATCCGGGCCTCAATCGTGGTCGTGGTCGGCCACGGTGGCTTCTGGGAAGGATGCCGATGGTTCCCCTGTGTGTAGATGGAGAGGACGGCGTCGGATGGCGGTGATCGGGTGGCGGCTCGGGGACGAGCCGTCGGCGCGGGTGACGAGCCGGGACGACGAAGGGTCGGCTCGGGGTCGAGCCGTGCACGGGGAAGGAGATGAGCCGCGGCTCGAGTCAATCCGGGAGGAGAGAGAAAATCCCGGGAAAAATCTGGAAAATTAGGTAAAATTCCAGAAAAATCTGGGGAAGGTTGTAGAAGGTGTTCACCCGGATTTGGCGTAGTTAAACTCAGAGTTACAATTGTGGTTGCTCTCGGAGTTGCAGGAGTCTCAGTCGGAGTCCTAATCCGAGTTGGCTCGGGGTCAGGTTCCGTAATCTGAGTTGCAGTAGGGGTCTGACTCGAAGTCTGAGTTATCCTCGACCAACTATTGGAAATCCGCTCCAATTCTCTGCTCTGGCGCTCCATCAAAGTTGAACAGAGCTTCAACTGGGACTGCATAATCTTGAATTGCTGCTCCAAACTTTCCTGGGGTACTCCGTACATGGTGACGAAGTTTCCAGTAGAGTCTGAACCGCACAGTCGGTGGAACGGAGCTCTGATACCAAGTTGTTACGAGCGGTCTACTCGTGATCCTCTTGTAATGGGTCTCTACTGCTCCAATCGATCAGAATCGCCCTGATCGGACTTGATTTGAGTCCAATGGGCTGAAGCTGGATCGAATCTGGTTCAGATCTGGCTCAGATTGGGGTAGGACTCGACTGGGTCAAGTCTGGATTGGTTGATTGGCTCTTGGAATTGAATCTGGCTCGGATTGGGCTAAGTGGCTTGGCTGAAACGGCTAGGAGTGGGTTAAGTGGCTGAGCCAAATCAGAGTGGGCTGAGTCTGAATCAACTGGCTGGCTGAACCAAGTTAGAGTTGGCTGAGCCAACTTGGTTGGGCTGAACCGGAGTTGATCCAAGGGCTGTGGTTCGCCGGAGTAGATCGCCGGCGTAGGGGCGGCGGCGGCGGTCGGGGTAGTGGCAGGAAGCGTCACCTGGAGGTGGGGAAGAGTTCCAACGGAGTGGATCTGGGAGATGGGTGGCGGATCGGCCGGATCTGGGGGAGACGGCGGTGAAGGTTGGGTCGGCCGGCGTCGGGGATGACAACGGGTAGCTCGGCGGGGCTTGGGACAGTCGGGATCGGGTCTAGGGATGCCGGGGAATGGTTTTAGGATGGTTTGGAGGTGGGATAGTGATACGATGCACCTTCTCTAGGGCTTTCGTATCTAGTCTCTTGCCTAGTCTCGGCTCCTCCTTAGCCAAAGCTATGGCTAGGTCGAGATATACCTTTAGGGTTTTAGGAGAAGCACCCTAGGTATTCGACAAGGAAGGCTGAAAACCGTAGGAGAGAGACGGATGAGGAAGAGGATTACCTTGCAGCTTCCTCAATGGTTGGCTGGCTTCTCTTGGAGATCCAAGCCTTGGAGAACGTGGGTGATGGCTGGTAGTGGTGATGATGGTGGCGGAGCAGTGGACGGCAGCGGAGAAGGAGACCGGTGATGGAGAAGGACCGGCTGTAGAGAGAGATGAAGGTGGCTGGTGGATTATGAGGAAACTAGGTTACAGCTACTCCTATATTACTTCTACTACTAGGATTTATCTCTACTAGATAATAACTCTCATAAATTCGTCCATGCATAATTACAAGCTATGGAGGTCCTTTTATAGAGGCCTCAAGAGAGTTCTACTACAACCTGAATACTACCTTGCTTTAATCAGCAAGTAACCAGACTTTCCTAATAAGACTCAATCTTATCTCAACTTCCTAATAACAAGGACTCATAATAGGAACTGATTTAAGCAAATCATAAACTGAACTCAATCTAGGAAACTGACTCAATCAAGATAACTACTAACTAGGAAATCATCTAAGTAAGCAAACCAGCTAGGAATAGGATTCCTTTGGCCGGCTGAGCTTAGAACGCCCAAAGGGACTTGGGTGCAGCCAACTCCTTGGCGTGGGCCCATCCAAGCAAGGACATGGGACCCTTCTTGGAATGGCTCGGTTCGACCTCGTATCATCCCTCCTCCCTTCGAAATTGGCCTTGTCCTCAAGGCCTGAATGTGATGAGGAAAGAGGGCTCTTCTCTTCTCGAACCGGAGTGATGTGGCTGGACCGCAACTGTTGCTCTGTACTCAGTGGTGAGAATCCCAGTCTGGCCCATGGTGGATCTAATGGTATCCGAAGCGGCGAGTCAAGGAGCCATGCTGCCGGTCTGGAAGAAGGGAACTGAAGCGCCGGTGGATCTGGGGGTCGCTGGAACTCCAAGAAGTAGATGACAGCTACAGATAGGTGGTTGTGCATAGTCATTGTCGGTCGTCCGGGATCGAAGACTAGATCAACTCGAATCGAGTCCTTCCAAGGTGGAAGTAGACCCAATAGGGCAGCTGAATACAATCGAGTGCAGTTGAGCTTGGATATTTCTCTGCTTTTCTCGAAGGGGATCATCAGGGCTCTGGCTTCAACATCAATCCTCACGGTCAGAGTCGACAAAGTCGTTCTGAAACTTTGAGTGGTGGATGGATGCTGGGCGATGCTTTTGGATCTGATCAGTTGGAAGATGGCAATTGAATAAGGAGGGCAGCTCCTTGGATAGCTCAGATCAGTTGGGGGATGCCTGATCAACTGAAGATGCGTAGGAAACATCTGGATCTGATCTGGTGGAAGTCTGAAATCAATCTTGATCAAGTCGGATTGGCTGAGCTTGCTTGAACTTGGTGGGCTTGGATCAGATCTGACTTGGTCGGATTTGACTGAATCCAATTGATCCGGACTTAGCTTGAACTGGTCTGGATCTGGGCTTGATCGGATTTGGTTGGTGTAGCCAAATCTGGTTGTGCCTGGATTGAATCTGTCCAAGTATTGTAAGCTGGAGTCTGACTCGATCGAGTGTGGAAGATGGAGTCGGACGATCAGGTTCAAACGGTGGTGATTTGATCTGATCTGATCTGATGGTTGAGATCGGTCCAGTGCTTGAAGAAGCTTGGGATTGGATTGAGATCTGGCAGCTGGAGGTGGCCGGAACTCAATTGCTTGTGAGGGAAGCTCGTCGGAGTTTACATCCCCTGGGGAAGAGGTAGTGAGAGGATGGGGGTTTGATACCGTTGGCGGATCTGGAGGGGGTTTGGGGTCGGCCTCGGTAAGGATACGGGAAGGGTCAGGAGGTTTAGGGGACGGTCTTTGGTGGCTTGAGAGATCCTTCAGTGGGCCATGGAAGGAGGTTCTGGTAGGATCAGGGGCAGGTAGGCAGCGATTACCTTGGGGGTTGCTGCCGGAGTTGAAGGAGATGGATTTGGGAACCGGCTGGTTTGGGGATGGAACGGGGTAGGAATTAGGAGGGCCTTGGTGGGGGTTACATGGTACGGGGAGGGCATGAACTGAGGTAAGGTCGGTGGCTGCAGTTTTGTGGACTTCGGTGGATTGCCGGAGATGACAATCGGCTGTAGGACTGGAGAACGGGGGGCCGTGGGTTGGTAGGGGGAAAGAGGGTGGCCTTGATTTGTGGTGGCGGCTGCCGGGGAGGAGTAGGGAGAGTTGCTGGTCATGGGATGTGGTGTGGTTGGGTAAGGGGGCAGCGGGTGTTGTTCATGGTTTTGGTCATGGGGCAGCTCATGGGTAGGTGGAATATGAGGAGTCCTAATCCCGGTAGAGCTGGGTTTATGTTTTGCAATCCAAGTTGCAGCTAGAATGGGATTTTCTTTGGAAATATGAACTCTGGTAGAGCTTGACAGATTTGTAGGAGAATATCGTTTGATCATTGCTTCCCACTGTTCTACATAAGGGTAAGGTAGAGGGTTCCAACTTTGTACAGCTTCCTTCCATTGTTCAACGGTAGGGTAAGCAGTACTCCAAGTTTGACTATGATTCCTAGTTGGAGTAGGATTTGTAATCCTAGTTCCATTAGGATCTTGAGTCCAAGTCGTACTCTGAGTTTGACTCGAATTCCTAGTTGGAGTAGGATTTGTAATCCTAGTTCGAGTAGGATTTGGAGTCCAAGTTGTACTCAAGTAGCCATTGGTGTTTGTAGGTTTGGGTTGGTTGTAGGGAGTAGGTAATGGCTGATACGGTGGTGATGGATTGTAGGGAAGACTAGGGTTGTACGGTGTGTAGGGAGGTGGCATAGGCTGCTGGTATGGAGGCTGGGCATGGGCCGGGTATAGGGGCTCACGGTTTGGATAATGGGTCGGTGTATAGGCAGGTAAGGTGTGAGGTGAACAATAATAGGGTTGTGGAAGCATTGGGTTGTAGGCTGCATAGGGTGGAGGTTGGTTAGGGTTATGTAGGGATGATGATGGGGGTAAGGGATGATGATGGGGGTAAGGGATGATGATGTGGAAGAGGGATTCGACCAGGTATAGGAGTAGGTCTGGTCGGATGAACAATGATCCGTGTAGGGTTTGAGCAATTCACGGTATAACTAGGGTTTTGGCCAGGTACTCTTCCTGCCATGTGGACTCCTTCAGAAGGATTCGGGAGGGCACAGGTAAGAGGAAAGAGCTCTGATGCCAAGTTGATACGATGCACCTTCTCTAGGGCTTTCGTATCTAGTCTCTTGCCTAGTCTCGGCTCCTCCTTAGCCAAAGCTATGGCTAGGTCGAGATATACCTTTAGGGTTTTAGGAGAAGCACCCTAGGTATTCGACAAGGAAGCCTGAAAACCGGAGCAGAGAGACGGATGAGGAAGAGGATTACCTTGCAGCTTCCTCAATGGTTGGCTGGCTTCTCTTGGAGATCCAAGCCTTGGAGAACGTGGGTGATGGCTGGTAGTGGTGATGATGGTGGCGGAGCAGTGGACGGCAGCGGAGAAGGAGACCGGTGATGGAGAAGGACCGGCTGTAGAGAGAGATGAAGGTGGCTGGTGGATTATGAGGAAACTAGGTTACAGCTACTCCTATATTACTTCTACTACTAGGATTTATCTCTACTAAATAATAACTCTCATAAATTCGTCCATGCATAATTACAAGCTATGGAGGTCCTTTTATAGAGGTCTCAAGAGAGTTCTACTACAACCTGAATACTACCTTGCTTTAATCAGCAAGTAACTTGACTTTCCTAATAAGACTCAATCTTATCTCAACTTCCTAATAACAAGGACTCATAATAGGAACTGATTTAAGCAAATCATAAACTGAACTCAATATAGGAAACTGACTGAATCAAGATAACTACTAAGTAGGAAATCATCTAAGTAAGCAAACCAGCTAGGAATAGGATTCCTTTGGCCGGCTGAGCTTAGAACGCCCAAAGGGACTTGGGTGCAGCCAACCCCTTGGCGTGGGCCCATCCAAGCAAGGACATGGGACCCTTCTTGGAATGGCTCGGTTCGACCTCGTATCAGATAGGGATCGGACAGGGGGTTGACGGCGGCGGCTGTGAAGTGGAGAGCGGTGAGGAGGTCGCCAGAGACGACGATGGGCGGCGGGAAAGGTATGGCCGGAGTCGTGGGGCTTAGAGGAAGAGAATGGTGGCCTTGGTTGGCAACGGGGGTGGCCGGAGAGGGAACGGCGGTGGAGATCGGCGGGAGCGAGGGTACGGCTTGAGGAGGGAGACGATGAATAGTGCGGGTGACGTGGCGCTAACGTGGCGGTGGGTCGATGACGTGGCGGAGAGAGAAAGTGACGGGAAGAGAGAAACACTGGTGGAGGCGGTGCCGGCTGCGGGGAAGATGACCGACGGGGAAGAAAATGGATCTATGGTGGATTTCGGGTGGAATCTATTTTACTTCTACTCCTATGATAATTTATCAACTACTCTTAATCATTCATCTCATCATTCATTATCTAATACAAACTACTAAGGTCCTTTTATAGAGACCTTGACAGAGTCCTAATCCACTAGAAAAACCCCCTTGCTTGATTAGCAAGTAATAAGGTTTCTGACTCAACTCAACTTCCTAACTCAAAGGGACTCTTAATTAATTCCTAACAATCAACTAGGACTCAATAAAAGACTAATGATAAATACTAATTAAATACTCTAGTTTGAACTACGGAAGTCCAAGTCAAACTAGGAAAGAGGCTGAACCAGTTTGGTTCCTCTTCTGGGTTCGGATCCAATTGGTCGAGTCGGATCGACTCGTATCATGGTTTAGTGGCGGATTGGCGTCGTGGAAGACGGCGAGGAGCTCGGCTGGGGCTTGGGACGTCGGGAAGGATCGTGGGGAGACGAGGAACGGATCTGGGATGAGATCGGGATAGGACGTGGGGTTGCCGACGATGGGGACGAAGGTTGGCTTGTCGAGGACGGTGCCAGAGGGGATGGAAGACGGCGGGAAAGGGATGGCCGGAGTCGTGGGACTTAGGGAAGAACGGAGGTGGCCTTTGGAGGTGACGGGGGCGGCCGGAGAGAGCCGGGGAAAGGATGCCGGCGGTGAAGCTTGGCTAGGGCACGGGAGAGAAGAGGAAGGAGGAGGAAGATGATGCTGATGTGGCGTGGGGTCACTGATGTGGTGGAGAGAGAAAGTGGTGTGGAGAAGGAAGATGAAGGTGAAGGCGATGCCGGCTGCGGAGAAGATGACCGACGGAGAAGAAGGTGGATCGATGGTGGATATCTGGTGGAATCTACAATACCTCTACACCTATGATATTCTACTCCTATGATATTATATCAACTATTCTTAATAATTCTCTTCTTCATTCATCATCATGATCTAATACAAACTAATAAGGTCTTTTTATAGAGACCTTGACAGAGTCCTAATCCAACTGGAAAACCCCCTTGCTCAATTAGCAAGTAATAAGGCTTTCAGACTCAACTCAACTTCCTAACTCAAATGGACTCTTAATTAATTTTTAACAATCAAATATTAACTCATACTCAATTAAATATAAAAGAATAATGATAAATCCTAATCAAATACTCTAGTTTGAACTAGGGAAGTCCAAGTCAAGTAGGAAAGAGGCTAAACTAGTTTGGTTCCTCTTCTGGGTTCGGGGTCCCTCTACTCCTAGGTTGACCGTCATGATCGGGCCCGTGGCTCGTTGTGGATCGGAAGGGCTATTTTGTAAATTGCTGATACGATGCACCTTCTCTAGGGCTTTCGTATCTGGTCTCTTGCCTAGTCTCGGCTCCTCCTTAGCCAAAGCTATGGCTAGGTCGAGATATACCTTTAGGGTTTTAGGAGAAGCACCCTAGGTATTCTACAAGGAAGGCTGAAACCCGGAGGAGAGAGACGGATGAGGAAGAGGATTACCTTGCAGCTTCCTCAATGGTTGGCTGGCTTCTCTTGGAGATCCAAGCCTTGGAAAACGTGGGTGATGGCTGGTAGTGGTGATGATGGTGGCGAAGGAGTGGACGGCAGCGGAGAAGGAGACCGGTGATGGAGAAGGACCGGCTGTAGAGAGAGATGAAGGTGGCTGGTGGATTATGAGGAAACTAGGTTACAGCTACTCCTAGATTACTTCTACTCCTAGGATTTATCTCTACTAAATAATAACTCTCATAAATTCGTCCATGCATAATTACAAGCTATGGAGGTCCTTTTATAGAGGCCTCAAGAGAGTTCTACTACAACTAGAGAACTACCTTGCTTTAATTAGCAAGTAACCATACTTTCCTACTAAGACTCAATCATAACTCAAACTTCCTGATTATTAGGACTCTTAATAGGAACTAATAAAGCAAATCATAAACTGAACTCAAACTAGGAAACTGACTCAATCAAAATAACTACTAACTAGGAAATCATCTAAGTAAGCAAACCAGCTAGGAATAGGATTCCTTTGGCCGGCTGAGCTTAGAACGCCCAAAGGGACTTGGGTGTAGCCAACTCCTTGGCGTGGGCCCATCCAAGCAAGGACGTGGGTCCCTTCTTGGAATGGCTCGGTTCGACCTCGTATCAATTGCCCCTTGTCGGTTTGTTTCACACTCGCGGGTGCACATACTGACCGTGTTTGTGTTAATATTTGTTTAGAACGGTTAGGTGGACCCGGGTTCAAAGGATCCTGGCTTGGGCTTGTGTTTTAGCCGAAGTCTAGCTTTCTGGGCAAAGGGGATCGATCTTCCCTTGCTAAGGAGATCGATCTTTTAGCGTCAGAAAGTTAAGTCGGTTCGTCATGAAAGATCGATCTCTTGTTTAGAAGTGATCGATCTCTCATAAGTCGGTTCGTCCGCCCATAGAACGAACGAAACCGTCTTCTTTGATCTTTTTTCAAATTCGCGTTCTTGAGTTGAGATCCGGTTGGATTTGAAGGAGATTGAGGACGATCCAAAGCTCAGCAGCTGGGATTGAAGCTAATCTAGTCTAGGTAGGGATCCTACCTACTTGTTTTTCCGGATTTGTGAGGTTTGAGTTTGAGTGTGGTTTGTTTTGCTTAGATCTGATTATATACATGTTTGTTTTCAATGAAATCTTCGGTGTTGGACTCGTGGTCCTTCGTACTAGAAGATCCCAAAGTTTTGTGGGATTTGGTGGAGTTTTCCGACGGAATTTTTCGTTGGCTGTCCGCTGGTGAACTCATACGAATCGATCTTTCTTGAGGAAAGATCGATCATTTGTGGGACGTCATGCCCAGCTCGAGCGGGATGGATCCTTCTGTTGGAGAAGATCGATCCTTGCTTAGCTGGCATGGCGGGGTCCGAGTCACGAAGAATATCGATCCTTCTGGTGGAGAAGATCAGTCCCTTTTGGTTGACTGGGATGAGGCTTCCCAAGCACTAACAAGATCGATCTTCTATGGTAGAGAGATCAATCCCTTTGGTGGCTGATGTGCTGTCGCAAGCAACCAAAAATAAAACCAATACTAAGTTTTGTGTGATGTGAACAAAGATGGGGGGTTTTGAGTAAAACGAAAACAATAAAGAAATAATCTAAAGCGAAGAAACGAGTTGAATCAAAAGAACAAAACTTGGTCTAAGTCAACATCCACCATCGGAATCTTTATAACTGATCATTGATGCAAGTATACATCAATTCATACCATGAATATTCACTGTTCGAATTAAATTCGAATGTCTCCTCAATCATAGTTAATTAGAAACAAGCGATCTAATCAACCCTAACTACTAAACAACCTAAGACACGCGCTGTAGATTTAATCTAGTAGAAGCCTTAAGAATAGGGAGATCGATGAAGCTAAACAACACAAGAACATGCGGTTGCATTTAATTTAGTCAAATGTTCTTCCTAAGACCTAATAATCTCTGAAATGCAGTAAATCAATAGATTTTAGTTGCCTCGCAGATTAGAGGGATCAAACAATTACGGATTTGATATCCAACCTAGCAGTAGATTGTGATGAATAATATACTAATAGGCATCCTAGCAATTAGACGAAACAATCATGAATATAATCACAGAATAACACTCAATACTCAAGTATAAACTGAACTATAAAAATAGATTAGATCTCACAGTTTCATTGATTCCGAGGTTTCAGTTTCCTTGACCAAGAATCAAGATTTAGCCACGCAGGGCCATCCAAAAAAATCCTCAAAAGATTCCAATAAGCAAAAGAAAACCTAGGAAAAATGTATAAGAATAGAAAGTAGCAGCCAAAAGTATCCAGGAACCCCCCCTCAAACCCTAGAAAGAGTCCTATTTATAGCCTTAAGTGTCTCCATCCTCGGATTAGATCTGAACCTTTGATTTTCTTCACTGCGAAGGTAAGATCGATCCTTCCATGGGTGTAGGATCGATCCTTTGATATCAAAATCTTCAATTTCTGGCTACGCCCGAGGAAGATCGATCCTTCTATAGGTGTAAGATCGTTACTTCTCAGTAGGATGGATCCTTCTCAGTAGGATGGATCCTTCTATAGAGTAGGATGGTGATACGAGCTGTCTACTCGTAATCCTCTCGTATCGGGTCTCTACTGCTCCAATCGATCAGAATTGGCCTAATCGGACTTGATTTGAGTCCAATTGGCTGAATCTGGGTAGCTGGATTGGATCTAGCTTGAGCTGGTTCAGATCTGGCTGAGCCTGACTGGATAGGACTTAGCTGGGTCATGTTTGATTGGTTGATTGGCTCAAGGAATTGAATCTGGCTCGGATTGGGCTAAGTGGCTTGGCTGAACCGGCTAGGATTGGGTGAAGTGGCTGAGTCAATTTGGTCAAGGTTGGCTGGGATGATCCGATGGCTGAGGAGTCGCCGGAGTGGATCACCGGCGTAGGGGCGGCGGCGGCGGTCGGGATCTTGGCAGGGAAGGTTGTAGGACGTTGGGGAAGAGATCCACCGGAGTGGATTTTCCAGTAGGTTGCTGGATCGCCGGGATCTGGAGGTTGACGGCACGGGTTTGGGTTCACCGGCGTCGGGGACGACGGGTAGCTCGGCACGAGGCTTGGAACGTCGGGAAGATGGTCGGGATCTGGTCTACGGAGGCCGCGGAAGGGTTTTACGATGGTTTGGAGGTGGGATAGGGATCGGACGTGGTTGATGGCGGTGAGGACGAAGGTCGGGTTGCCGGGGGAAGACGCCGGAGACGACGACGGAAGAAGTGAAGGTGCTGGCCGGAGTCGTGAGGGGTTGGGGAAGAGGATGGTCGTCTTGGATGGCGACGGGGCTGGCCGGAGAGGCTGGACGGAAGTGGACGGCGGTGAAGCTAGGGTTCTAGCACGAGGAAGAGAGGAGGGAGATGAAGCTGACATGGCGCTGACGTGGCGTGGGGCCGCTGACATGGCGGAGAGAGAAAGTGGCGTGGAGAAGGAAGATGAAGGTGAAGGCGATGCCGGTTGCGGAGAAGATGATCGACAGGAAGAAGGTGGATCTATGGTGGATTTCAGGTGGAATCTACATTACCTTTACTTCTATGATATTCTATCAACTATTGGCGTCAGAAGAGCAGGATCAATGAGAGAACGTGGAGGCACGACGAGCTTTGAACCGCCGAGACGCTCGAAGGAGACACAGGCATCGTCAAGGTCTGGAGCATGCTGAATATCATAAATGATGCGAGCAAACAAATCCGCTGGAGGTAACGGCCCATAGAACTCAACACCATTAGGATAGGCATCAGGGGAATCAACAGGTGCATTGGATTGAGAAAGAACTCTAGGTGGAAAGCATAAGACCGTTGGTGCCGATGGTGGTATCGGGGAATCGACGGTGCTCATCGAGTCATCGTCGGAGGAGAACCACGACGCTTGTGACATTGGATGATACGATGCACCTTCTCTAGGGCTTTCGTATCTGGTCTCTTGCCTAGTCTCGGCTCCTCCTTAGCCAAAGCTATGGCTAGGCCGAGCTATACCTTTAGGGTTTTAGAAGAAGCACCCTAGGTATTCGACAAGGCTGAAAATCGGAGGAGAGAGACGGATGAGGAAGAGGATTACCTTGCAGCTTCCTCAATGGTTGGCTGGCTTCTCATGGAGATGCAAGCCTTGGAGAACGTGGGTGATGGCTGGTAGTGGTGATGATGGTGGCGAAGGAGTGGACGGCAGCGGAGAAGGAGATCGGTGATGGAGAAGGACCGGCTGTAGAGAGAGATGAAGGTGGCTGGTGGATTATGAGGAAACTAGGTTACAGCTACTCCTAGGTTTACAGCTACTCCTAAATTATCCTACTAATAAATAACTCTATTTTATTCTCATAATTCGTCATGCATCATACAAGGTATAGAGGTCCTTTTAGAGGCCTCAAGAGAGTTTTACTCCAACCTAAATACCTTCTTGCTTGAACAGCAAGTAAACAGACTCCTACTAATTCAACTCAAACTGACTCCTAATAACCAGGAATGAACTAAGTAAGTAAGTGACTTGACTCAACCAAAACTAGGACTCATAATAGGAACTAGCTAAGCAGATCATAAACTGAACTCAACTAGCAAACTGACTCAATCATAAACTACTAACTAGGAAATCAACTAAGTAAGGAAACCAGCTAGGGAATAGGAATCCTTTTGGCTGGTTGGGCTTAGGACGCCCAAAGGGACTTGGCTGCAGCCAGCTCCTTGGCGTGGGCCCACCCAAGCATGGACGTGGGTCCCTTCTTGGATTGGCTCAGTTCGTCCTCGTATCATCCCCCTTCCCTTCTAAATGGGCCTTGTCCTCAAGGCCTGAATTTGCTGAGGGAAAAGGGCTCTGCGCTTGTCGGACCGAAGTGACATGGCTGGACCGCAATTGTTGCTCTAAACTCGGCGGTGAGAATCCTGGTCGCACCGATGGTGGATCTAATGGTATCCGAAGCGGCGAGTCAGGGGGCCATGCTGCCGGTCTGGAAGAAGGGAACTGAAGCGCCGGTGGATCTGGGGGTCGCTGGAACTCCAAGAAGTAAATGACAGCTACATATAGGAGGTTGTGTGCATAGTTATCGTCGGTCGTCCGGGATCGAAGACTAGATCAACTCGAATCGAGTCCTTCCAAGGTGGAAATAGACCTAATATGGCAGCTGAATACGGTCGAGTGCAGTTGAGCTTGGACATCTCTCTGCTTTGCTCGAAAGGAATCATCAAGGCTCCAGCTTCAACATCAGTCCTCATGGTCAAAGTCGACAAAGTCGTTCTGAAACTTCAAGTGGTTGATGGTTGTTGGACAATGCTCATGGATCTGGTCAGCTGGAAGAAGGCAACCGAATAAGGAGGGTAGCTCCTTGGATAGCTCAGCTCGGTCGTGGGATGCCTGATCAACTGAAGATGTGTAGGGAACATCTGGATCTGATATGGTGGAAGTCTGAAATTAAGCTTGATCAAGTCGGATTGGCTGAGCTTGTTTGGACTTGGTGGTGGGCTTGGATCAGATCTGACTTGGCTGAATTTGGTTAAATCCAATTGATCCTGACTTAGCTTGAACTGGTCTGGATCTGGGCTTGATCGGATTTGTTTGGTGTAGCCAAATCTGGTTGAGCCTGGATTGAATCTGTCCAAGTCTTGTAGGCTGGGAATAGAAAGAGATCTAGCAGCCGAAAGTGGCCGGAACTCAATCGCCGGTGAGGGATGCTCGTCGGAATTCTAATCCCATGGAGAAGAGGGGATGAGAGGTTGGGGGTTTGGTACGGTTGGCGGATCTGGAGGGGGTTTGGGGTCGGCCTCGGTAAGGATACAGGAAGGGTCAGGAGGTTTAGGGGACGGCCTTTGTTGCCCCATGAGATCCTTCAACGGCCGGTGAGAGGAGGTCATGGTAGTCTTGGGCAGAGAGGTATACCGTGACATGCTTGAGGTTTGCCGCAGGGGTCGGGGAAGATGGACTTGGGAGCCAGCAGGTTGGTACATGGAACAGATATGGGAGGAGAGGTTGGGTGGCTGTGAGGGGGACCTGCGGGGAGGGCTTGAACTAATGTGAGGTCGGTGGCTGCAGCTTCATGGATGCTGGATAGATCGCCGGAGATGACAATCGACAATGGGGCCAAAAGGAAGGGACGTGGGTTTGTAGGGGGGAAGATGGTGGGCTTGGTTATTAACGTGAGCTGCCGAAGAGGAATAGGGAGACTTGCTGGTGGCGGGAAGATAGGGTTTGGATGAGGGGAATAACGAAGGAGATGATGGTAGGATGTTGACTAGGCTGGGATGTGGTGTGGTTGGAAAAGGGGGCAGCGAGTGTTGTTCATGGGTTGGGTCATGGGGCAGCTCATGGGTAGGTGGAGTATGAGGAGTCCTAATCCAGGTAGAGCTATGTTTAGGTTCTGCAACCCAAGTTGTAGGTAGAATGGGATTTTCTCTGGAAATCTGAACTCTGGTAGGGCTTGACAGATTTGTAGGAGAATATCGTTTGATCATTGCTTCCCACTGTTCTGCAGAAGGGTAAGGTAGAGGGCTCCAACTTTGGACAGTTTCCTTCCATTGTTCAACGGTAGGGTAAGCCGTACTCTAAGTTTGACTAGGATTCCTAGTTGGAGTAGGATTTGTAATCCTAGTTCCAGTAGGATTTTGAGTCCAAGTCGTACTCTGAGTTTGACTCAGATTCCTAGTTGGAGCAGGATTTGTAATCCTAGTTCCAGTAGGATTCGGAGTCCAAGTTGTACTCAAATAGCCATTGGTGTTTGTAGGTTTGGGTTGGATGTAGGGAGTAGGTAATGGCTGATACGGTGGGGATGGATTGTAGGGAAGACTAGGGTTGTACGGTGCGTAGGGAGGTGACATAGGCTGCTGGTATGGAGGCTGGGCATGGGCCGGGTATAGGGGCTAGTATGGTGGTGGAGGGACTCGGCCATGTACAATAGGGTTAGGGTTAAGGTTCTGTAGGGAATGATGGAAATAAGGGATGATGATGTGGAAGAGAGGTTTGACCAGGTAGAGGAGTAGGTCTGGTCGGATGAACAGTGATTTGTTTAGGGGTTGAGCAATCCGCGGTATATCTAGGGTTTTGGCAAGGTACTCTTCCTGCCATGTGACTCTTTCGGAAGGATTCTGGATGGCACAGGTAGGAGGAAAGAGCTCTAATACCAAGTTGATACGATGCACCTTCTCTAGGGCTTTCGTATATGGTCTCTTGCCTAGTCTCGGCTCCTCCTTAGAAGCTATGGCTAGGTTGAGATATACCTTTAGGGTTTTAGGAGAAGCAACCTAGGTATTCGACAAGGAAGGCTGTAAACTGGAGGAGAGAGACGGATGAGGAAGAGGATTACCATGCAGTGGCTGGCTTCTCTTGGAGATCCAAGCCTTGGAGAACGTGGGTGATGGCTGGTAGTGGTGATGATGGTGGCGAAGGAGTGGACGACTGCGGAGAAGGAGACTGGTGATGGAGAAGGACCGGCTGTAGAGGGAGATGAAGGTGGCTGGTGGATTATGAGTAAACTAGGTTACAGCTACTCCTAGGTTTACAGCTACTCCTAAATTATCCTACTAATAACTCTATTTTATTCTCATAATTCGTCATGCATCATACAAGGTATAGAGGTCCTTTTAGAGGCCTCAAGATAGTTCTACTCCAATCTAAATTCCTTCTTGCTTGAACAGCATGTAAACAGACTCCTACTAATTCAAGTCAAGCTGACTCCTAATAACCAGGAATGAACTAAGTAAGCAAGTGACTTGACTCAACCAAAACTAGGACTCATAATAGGAACTACCTAACCAAATCATAAACTGAACTCAACTTGCAAACTGACTCAATCATAAACTACTAACTAGGAAATCAACTAAGTAAGGAAACCATCTAGGGAATAGGAATCCTTTTGGCTGGTTGGGCTTAGGACGCCCAAAGGGACCTGGCTGCAGCCAGCTCCTTGGCGTGGGCCCACCCAAGCAAGGACGTGGGTCCCTTCTTGGATTGGCTCAGTTCGTCCTCGTATCATTGGAGATCTATGCCAAGTCAGACATCGGGGAGTGGGGCGGACTATCATCAGAATAGTACGAGGATTGGCTCGATCGAGACATTTTGGAATTTAGTGATCTGGCTAGGTGGTAGAAGACGAAGGGGAGAGGTGATCGGCGATGGTCACGACGGCGATGCAGAGGAAGGAACAGAGCAGGAACTAGATGATGGAGCAAGGGTGATGATTGATACGAGCGGTCTACTCGTAATCCTCTCGTATCAGGTCCCTACTGCTCCAATCGATCAGAATTGGCCTGATCGGATTTGATTTGAGTCCAATTGACTGAATCTAGTTAGCTGGATCGGATCTGGCTTGAGTTGACTGGATAGGACTTGATTGGGTTGGGTTGGATTGGTTGGTTGGCTCAAGGAATTGAATCTGGCTCGGATTGGGCTAAGTGGTTTGGCTGAACCGACTTGGATTGGGTTAACTGGTTTGAACCAGGGATCCGACGGCTGAGGAGTCACCGAAGTTGATCGCCGGCATAGAGGCGTCGGCAGCGGTCGGGATCTTGGCAGGGAAGGTCGTAGGAAGGTGGGGAAGAGATCCACCGGACTGGATTTTCCGGTAGGTTGCTGGATCGCCGGGATCTGGAGGTCGACGGCGTGGGTTTGGGTTCACCGGCGTCGGGGACGACGGGGAGCTCAGCAGAAGGCTTGGGATGTCAGGAAGATGGTCAAGGAAGGGTCGTGGGGAGACGAGGAAGGTTTTAGGATGGATTAGGGGTGATATCTGGGACGGACGCGGTTGATGGCGGGGAGGACGAAGGTCGGGTTTGCCGGGGAAGGCGCCGGAGACGGTGAAGTGCGACGGGAAAGAGATGGCCAGGGTCTTGGGGCTTAGGGGAAGAGGATTGGAGGTCTTGGACGGCAGTGGGGACGGCCGGAGAGGCGGGATGATACGAGGACCAACTGAGCCAATCCAAGAAGGGACCCACGTCCTTGCTTGGGCAGGCCAACACCGAGGAGCTGGCTGCAACCAGGTCGTTTGGAGCAGGTTGAGCCAAGCTAGCCTTAGGGCCAAATCAGAGCTGAACTAGCTCCAAGACCAAGCTCAAGCATGGGTGGACCCATGACCCATAAGGTGGCTTAGCCAAGCCGGCCTTACTTGGTTATTTCCTTAGTTGAGTCTTAATTGCTTTCCTAGTTGATTTCCTAGTTTGAGTTCAATTTGTACTTAGCCAGTTTCTATTTAATTGAGTCCTAGTTTTGGTTGAGTCAAGTCACTAGCTTACTTAGTTCATCCCTAGTTTTTAGGAGTCAGTTTGAGTTGAATTAGTAAGAGTCTTTAACTTGCTGTCCAAGCAAGAAGGTATTCACGTTGTAGTAGAACTCTCTTGATGCCTCTATAAAAGGACATCTATAGCTTGTATTAGGGTTTTTATGCATGGACGAATTTATGAGAGTTATTATTTTGTAGAGATAAATCCTAGGAGTAGCTGTAACCCTAGTTTCCACAGAAATCCACCAGCCACCTTCATCTCTTTCTACTGCCGGATTCTCCACCAGCCGGCCACCATCCATCGCCGTCCGTCGCTGCCATCTACAGTACACGTCCTGTCACGCCCCGGCCCGGACGACCCACCCGGGCCGGGACACGAGGGGGGGGGGGGGGTTCCTACATCTACTAACAGCAGCTGGCGGAAACAGTTACAACAAGCAGTCAGAGGACAGAAGTAAATCTAACAACTAATATTATTGCAAAACTGTACATAAAACAGAGTTACATTAAGATTTACATAAACCAGTCCTCATGTACAAAGGATGTATAAAACTCAAAAATTTACATCATCAGTAGTCTCCTGAAAAGCACAGCAGAAACCATCCTGGCCTTCAAACATGCCCTGACGTCGACGCGCCACCGCAGGACGAGCAACTGGGGCCCACCGCAGGAGAGCTGGTACCTGCACCTGCAAACGCAGCCCGGGTAGGAGTGAGCATTAAGCTCAGTAGGGTTCTACTCTACGACACACACAAGAAAGGGGAAAACTGCAACTGATCTAGCTCTGTACCAAGTACTGAGGACTGTCAAGGACCCCATAAATCCCGTCAATAACCCAATGGGTAACTGTGCAAAGTACGTCCCTCCGACAGCCACTGCTTAGGGTGGACCTCCTCTGGCAATCCCTGACACAGGGTGGACAAGGACGATACCTGTAGGACACCCCTCTCCAAGCGGGACCTCCACACTTGGCGGACAACCGTGGTTATGACAACCAACTCTCAGCACTCCAAGCAACAGAGTTAACATGACCCCAAACAGCAAACTAACAGCATTACAGTCAAACCCTAGGCATCTAATGCACAATCAACAATGCATGCAATAGTATAAACAAGCAACAATCAAAGGGCATACTTACGGCCCGTTTATACTAAACATTCCCGAGGTTCATGACTCCCTCGGTTAACCACAAAGCGATAAAGGGCATACAGACGACCCATTTATACTAAGCATTCCCGAGGGTTCATGACTCCCTCGGTTAACCACAAAGCGATAAAGGGCATACAACCAGCCCATTTATTCTATACAATCCCGGGAGTCATCACACTCCCGGTTCAACCACAAAGCGGTAACAACAACAGTTTATATCAATATCACTAACATGCCACTCTCTGCTACCCTCAGGCACTGTTCCTGGAAACACTGGATCGATCCAAACATACCCATAGATCGATCCGACCACCCTCAGGGAACAAACCATCTTGGGTGCAACCAGGATCGATCCAACATACCCATGGATCGATCCTACAAGTAGTCCGATCGATGGAACTTGCAAGTCCGATCGATCCAACTCGGAAAGCCCAAGAACAAGAAACCATTCTCTACATAGCAGCTAGTTGATCCATCGATCCGATGTCCAACCGATGTCAGATTCGGGATCCAACCTAGCCTCCAGTAGATCTATATGCCGGGATCAACATATCCAACATCCAGAATCATCCAACGGCTAGATTAACGGGAAAACACTAATCAAAACCGCTAATCAAACTAACTTACCAGTTACTTGCTGCAACGCAATCCTCCAGTAATAAATTCATAACACATCGTAGGAAAATCAGAAAATTATTAAATCAGTTGGGTTCGAGAGATAACTCAGAGATCTACAACCCTTATGTTCATCCAGAATCATCCCAAGACCATGCATGCAAGTACTGATCTGAAAACTCACCGCAAGTCGGTTGTTCTTCAAGAACAGCAGAAACCGGAAAATCCGAGATTAAACATGCATAAATTCTACTAAAATTTAAACCAAAGCTTATGAAACTTAAACCAGAAATTATACTAAGCAATATGCATCCAACAACACAAATACAGCAAGATCTAATGGCTAGATTAAGAGAAACCCATTAAACAAGTCACGTAGGTAGAACACCTACCGGCCACGCTAAACCTCGGCTGATTCCCCGCTAAACAGCCGCTAACCAAGCTCCAAACCACGCCAGGGATCTTCTTCACGCCGCCACGGTTCCAACGAGCCTTTAAGCTCCCAAAACGGTGGCCGGAGGAGGGAGAACGGTGGAGGAGAAGGAGCTGTCGGAAAACAGGGGAAGAAACTGAGCTTCGCGGGAAGAAGAGAAGGAAGGAAGAAGGAGAAGGAGAAGGAGAGGAAGAAAAGAGGAAGTAAAGGCAGGGAAAAGCCGGGAAGGCCGGGGAAAAGGGGGAGGGGAGGGAAAGTCCTCCCCTTCTGACAGGGGAGAGTGACGACCAACGGCGGCCGTCCTCGCAAAGGAAGACACTGACCTGCTACAGTCCGGATCGATCCCACACCAAGTCGGATCGATCCAAGACTGGCTGGATCGATCCAACACTAGCTTGGATCGATCCAGAGGTCAGAAAGCCCTTAAACAGATCTAAACAAACACAAACAACAATCAGAGGTTGCGAGCGCACACGCGGGTAAGAAACAAAACGACAAGGCGCAATTTACCGAATTGCCCTTGTGGTTAACAACGAGCTACAGGAATAGAGGGACATGTCCTCACACGTCCCCACCACCGGCGACCCCCTTGGCTGCTGTGCCTCCCTCCACCACGTTCTCCAAGGCTTGGATCTCCAAGAGAAGCCAACCAACCCTAGAGGAGCTGCGAGGTATCCCTCTTCTCATCCGTCTCCTCTTCTAGTCTTCACCTTCCTCGTCGAATACCCAGGGTTCTTCTCCTAAAACCTTAAAGGTATCTCTCGACCTAGCCATAGATTTGGCTAAAGAGGATCTGAGAAAAGGCAAGAGACCAGGTACGAAAGCCCTATAGAAGATGCATCGTAACACGGGACGACGGTGGTCGGCGTGAGGCTCGGGCACGGGAGAGAGAAGAGAGGAAGAAGACGGTGACGTGGCAGGGAAGCTGGCGTGGCGCTGACGTGGCGGAGAGAGAAAGTCACGGGGAGAAGGAAGATGAAGGTGAAGGCGATGCCGGCTGCGGAGAAGATGACCGACGGGGAAAAGAAGGTGGATCAATGGTGGATAACTGGTGGAATCTACATTACCTCTTCTCCTATGATATTCTACTCCTATGATATTCTATCAATTATTCTTAACTAATCATAATTCTCTTGTTCATTCATCATCCCCTAATACAAACTAATGAGGTCCCTTTTATAGAGGCCTTGACAGAGTCCTAATACAACTAAAAAACCCTTTTGCTTAATTAGCAAGTAATAAGGCTTTCAAACTTAACTCAACTTCCTAACTCAAATGGACTCTTAATAAATTTCTAACAATCAAATATTTAACTAGGACTCAATAAAAGAATAATAATAAATCCTAATTAAATACTCTAGTTTGAACTAGGGAAGTCCACGTCAAACTAGGAAAGAGGCTGAACCAGTTTGGTTCATCTTCTGGGTTCGGGTCCAGTTGGTCGAGTCAGATCGACTCGTATCAATGATCAAAGAGGAAGAGATACCCTAGGAAGTCAGGAACGGGCGGATTTAAATAGAGGATGAACTAAAATTTGAGTTAGAGTAGGAAAACGATTAGGAGTAGATTAAAATTCGATGGCAGGTCCGCTCGAACAGAAAAAAAAAAAAAGTTGGCGATCGATCCGACGGTCGACCGTTGGAGTGGGTGATCTTGGGACACTAAGGCAACGGTCGACCGGGAGATGAGAAAATAAGCCGTCGGTCGATACGACGGTCGATCGGCCGATCGACCATGGTTGATAGGATTTTTGTTGAGGAGGCGACAGTCGATTGTTGCATCGACCCTGCGAAGCCTTTTTCATGACAGAGGCTCACGGTCGATGCAACGGTCGACCGTGATCCAGGAATTTCGATTTTCTAAATAATATGATTATTCTTAAAGGAAAATCAAGGAAAATCTTGGAGAAATCAGGAAAAAAAAACATGGAAAAATCCAAAAAATCAAAGAAAATTCTGAAAAGCTAATGAAAAATCATAAAACTGGGTTGTCTCCTAGGAAGCGCGTAATTTTACGTCTTTCACTAGACGCCTCAAAGAAGGTCAGTTATAGCACGAATCCGTCAGCTTTACGGAGTCAATCACCTCACCGTGAACGATATCCTCCACATAATGCTTTAATCTATGCCCATTAACAGAGAAAGTTTCATTCGTGTGTGGATGTCGAATCTCTATAGCACCATGTGTAAATTCTCTATTTATAATAAAAGGCCCAGACCATCTAGAACGTAATTTACCTGGGAAAAGACGCAATCTAGTATTGAAAAGCCAAACTTTCTACCCGACATCAAAAGTCCTCCTTGAAATGTGTTTATCATGGAAGGCCTTCGTTCTATCTTTAAAAATTTTGGAATTCAAATATGCTTCATTGCGAATTTCCTCAAGGTCACATAAAGTGAGTATCCTATGTATGTGCTATGACGGCATTAGTATCAATATTGAGCTTTTTAATGGCACAAATAGCTTGATGTTCTAATTCTACGGGCAAATGACAAGGTTTACCAAACACTAATCGGTGTGGGGGCATACCAATAGGCGTTTTATAAGCCGTCCTATAAGCCCACAACGCATCATCTAGCTTAGTAGCCCAATCAGCGTAATCAATACGAACGGTTTTCTCTAATATGTCCCTATTAGAAAGTTCGACTTGACCACTAGTCTATGGATGAAAAGGAGTGGCTACTTTATGTGTGATAGAATACCTTCTAAGGAGGGAAGCAAAATGTTGATTATTAAAATGAGAACCACCATCGCTAATGATTGCACGGGGACAACCAAATCGAGAAAAGATGCTACGGCATTAGTATCAAGAAATTTAATCACGACTTTATGATCATTCGATTTGGTGGCTATAACTTCTATCCATTTAGAAACATAGTCAACAGCTACAAGGATATACTGAAAACCAAAAGAATGTGGAAAGGGACCCATGAAATCAATACCCCATATATCAAAAATATTGGCAACTAAAATCCGGGTTTGAGGCATCTCATTCCTATGAGAGATATTTCCAGTTTTCTGACATCGAATGCAGGATTGGTAAAAATTATGAGAATCCTTAAAAATTGTAGGCCAATAAAATCCACTTTGTAAAACTTTTGCAACGGTTTTCTTTCCTGAGAAATGACCACCACAAGCATGTGTATGACAGAAAGTGAGAATATCATGAACTTCAGACTCGGGCACACACCTACGGATAACTTGGTCAGAACAATGCTTAAATAACTCAGGGTCTTCCCATATATATTATTTAATCTGAGAAAAGAATCTGTCTTTGGCATTTTTAGACCAAAAGTTAGGAAGCTTGCCGAAAATAAGAAAATTAACTATATGTGCATACCAAGGCTGTGAGAGATGAGTCACCTGAAAGAGATGCTCGTCAGGAAAAGAAGTATTAACAGGAGTGTTATCAAGAATATGTTCTAACGAAAGGTGAGACAAGTGATCAGCAACTACATTTTCTGAACCTTTCTTATCCCTAATCTCTAGATCGAATTCTTGCAAAAGCAAGATCCATCGAATCAGTCGAGGTTTGGCATCCTTTTTAGCAAAAAGATATCGCAGAGCTGCATAATCTATATAGATCAGGATTTTGGAACCTAGGAGGTAGGGACGAAATTTTTCCAATGCAAAAATTATTGCTAATAATTCCTTCTCAGTAGTCGTATAATTTAATTGAGATTCAGAGAGGGTCTTACTGGCATAATGAATCACATGTGGAATTTTATTTACTCGTTGTCCTAAAACAGCTCCTATGGCAGAATCAGAAGCGTCACACATAAGTTCAAAAGGTAGAGAATAATCAGGGGCATGAACGATAGGTGCGGTAGACAGTAAACCATGAATGGTCTTGAAAGCAGTCATACATGCATCATTGAAGACAAAGGGGACATCCTTGGCTAGTAATTCACACAAGAGTCGTGCAATTTTAGAAAAATCTTTGATGAATCGGCGATAGAATCCAACATGACCTAGAAAAGAATGAATTTGACGCACATATGAAGGTGGCGGTAATTTGGCAATTAACTCGACTTTAGCTCTATCAACCTCTATACCATGTTTTGAAACAATGTGACCTAACACGATTCCTTCTTGAACCATGAAGTGGCTCTTTTCCCAACTAAGAACAAGATTGGTTTCAATACATCGATGAAGAACTTTAGAAAGATTGTCTAAACAAGATTCAAAAGAATTTCCAAAAACAGAAAAATCATCCATGAACACTTCTAAGACTTTATCAATCATGTCAGAGAAGATGGCCATCATGCACCTTTAAAAAGTTACAGGGTGCATTACAAAGACCAAAAGGCATCCTACGGCAGCAAAAGTACCAAAAGGGCATGTGAAAGTAGTCGACTACAACTTGGTTATACCCTGAATATCCATATAGAAAACAATAATAACTCTGCCCGGAAAGTCTTTCTAAGATTTGATCAATAAAAGGTAAAGGAAAATGATCTTTCCTAGTCAAGGAATTAAGTTTCCTATAATCAATACAAACACGCCATCCCGTGGTCTTGCGCATTGGGATTTGATCACCGTTCTCATATTCTACAACTATTAAGCCTGATTTCTTAGGGACGACTTGTGTAGGGCTGACCCACTGGCTATCAGAAATTGGGTAAATAATACCGGCATCTAAAAGTTTCACCACCTCTTTCATATTAGGATTAAGTCGGCGTGCATTTCCCTAACAGTTTTAGATTCATCCTTGAGATGAATCTTATGCATGCAAATCGAAGGGTCAATACCTTTCAAATCAGCCACTGACCAACCTATGGCTTTCTATGTTGCTGTAGAACCTCTATAAGTTGACTCTCTTGATCGTTTGAAAGTGAGGAAGAGATGATAACGGGAAGAGAGGAATCTGACCCTAGGAAAACATATTTCAGCGTTTTAGGCAGTGGTTTTAATTCTAAATCAGGTGGTGCTTCCAGTGAAGAAGGTGCAAGAGTAGAAGAGAGAGGTGGAAGGGGTTCAACCATCCAAGAAACAGTTTCAATTTTCGTTGTGTCCAGATCGATTGATCGTCTGTCCGGCCTATCGATCGGTGTATCTGAGATGTGTGTTTTGATGTCATCTTTCGATTGTGCAGTTTTTTTTTAAATTAACATCATCATCACTATCAGGGTCATAGTCATACAGACTATCAGATAATTCATCAGAAATCATGGCTTGTGATCTATCATCAATACATTCAGTCAAAATATGAACATTATAACATTCATCATCTTGCTCAGGCAAACATGCAGTTTTAAAAATATTTAATTTAACATGCATATGTCCAAAGGAAACGTCCATCACACCAGTGGCCAAAAAGGGATGTCCTAGAATAATGGGTACAGTCTTTTTACAGTGGATAACAGATTCCATATCTAAGACAACAAAGTTAACAGGAAAGAAAATATTATCCACTTTTACTAAAACATCTTCTAAGATACCTCTAGGTCTCTTAATGGACCTATGAGCTAATTGCAAGATCACTGGTGTTTGTTTAAGTTCTCCCATCCCAAATTCCGTATGAAGGTAATATGGCATAAGGTTAACACTGGCACCTAAATCAAGAAGGGAACAATCAATATGGTAGTCTCCTATATAACAAGGTATGGTAGGGGTACCATGATCTTTTAGTTTGGGAGGTGTATCATGTTTCAAAATCGAACTGACTTGCTCGGTAAGAAAGATCTTTTCAGAAACTTTGGATTTGGCCTGGCGTTTATAGGTACACAGATCCTTAAGAAATTTGGCGTAAGAAGGAATCTGTCTAATGACATCAAGCAAAGGTATGTTGATATTGACTTGCTTAAAGGTTTCAAGGATTTCTTCGGCAGTTTTTCAGAATCTTATGGTTGAAGAAGGGTCCTTAAGGGCTGCAGGAAAAGGCACTTTAGGAATATATTTAGCCACACAAGGTATGTTGATATTGACTTGCTTAAAGGTTTCAACTCTGTTCCGAGGTTTCAGTTTCCTTGACCAAGAATCAAGATTTAGCCACACAAGGCCATCAATAACAATCCTCAAAAGATTCAATTAAGCAAGAGAAAACCTAGAAACAATATTAAAGAGTATAGAGTAGCAGCCAAAAGTATCTAGGAATCCCCCCTCAAACCCTAGAAAGAGTCCTATTTATAGCCCAAAGTCTCTCCCTCCTCAGATTAGATCTGAGCCCTTTAATTTCTTCACTGGAGAAGGGAAGATCGATCTTTTACATAGGAGAAGATCGATCTTTTGATCTCAATTTCTTCAATTTCTGGCTACGCCCCGCGGAAGATCGATCCTTTGATAGAGGAAGATCGATCCTTTGCATCGGAGATTTTCTCAATTTTCTCGGGTGAAAAGAGGATCGATCCTTTCATGGGAAATGATCGATCATCTGAAAATATGCTCTCTGTCAAGATTTAATTCACAACAAAGATCGATCCTTTCAAGGGAAATGATCGATCATCTAAAAGTATGCTCTCTGTCAGGATTTAATTCTCAACAAAGATCGATCCTTTCAAGGGCAATGATCGATCCTTGTTCCTTCAGCTTGGATTTCTTCATTACGTCATGATAAGATCGATCTCTCCATTATAGAAGATCGATCCCTTTATGTAGAAACTACCCAAATATGCTCTTTTTGCCCTGTTTCGCACTCAATGACTCAAATTATAACCTAAATCAAAATATAAGGTATCAAATAAGCACATGAGACTAAGTATTAAGGGGTAAAAATATGACATTATGCATCATCATCAAATAAATTCCCCCACACTTAGCTTTTGCTCATCCTCAAGCACAACTAAAATTTCACTCCACTCAAAATATCAAGGCTGCATCACCATTAACAAAAGAAACAATTTAGCTTTTCAAAACTCATAACACATCATGAACAAAAATTCCTGAACAGCTCAAAGTTAGTTAGTGAGCATTTGCACTTGCATATGGAGCATACTAAATAAACAGACCCTCACAGACATTAACACTCAACTCTCATGTGTTTGAAGGGTATGCATTTCACTCAAATTCATTCCAATGAAAAATGATCTACCATAAGCTTGTATATTCTCATTCTTCACCACTAGAATCACATGCATAACATGGATCAGAAGGACTTTCAAAGGTTGTAACGGGGTCCAGGATTAAGATGGGAAATATTTGGGAATGTAGCTCAAAAGCCAATGGAACTAATGGAACAAAAATGCATTAATAATACATGTATAACCAATCACTCCATTCAACAACTTCCTCCACTTAGCTTTAACATACTCAACCCATACAATAACATTATTATATTAGCAAAGAGATTGTTCAAAGAAATACTTTTTAACTGAAATAGGGAACAATCTTTTGCAAAAACCTCCACCTTTGTAGAAATCATACAGAAGTATTGGGAGGATTCATAAACACATATTGTAACATGAGGAACAGTTTCCTCCACTTCCTTTCTTCTTCTTTTCTTTTTATTCTTTTTTGTCGAAACAACATACTCACGAATTGAGTATGAAAATATACTCCACTTCACCAATCATAGCCATACCGCGAATCCAAACACCCCCACACTTAAAACTTGCACACTCATACATATCATAATGATGATCAATGCTCCACTAGTCCTATGGCTTGGGTATCGGTATTATTTTTCAGGTTTAAAGCTTGTAATGTGGGTTAACAATGAAGTCAATAAAGCTCAAAGGGTAATAGCAAAAGGAAAAATTAATTACAAGGTAAGCTATTTGGTTTATGTCGCTTATAACAAAGAGGGCCTTAATCAAGTTCATGTATACATGTGTCAATGTGACCTCGAATAGAATCAAAGCAAGTTCTAGAGAAACAAATTCATGGAAGAATATCTCTCATGAAAGGAAATAGTGAGACTGATATGAATGTGTCAGTCTAATTGCTCAAAATCTCACTAGCTTTTTGTCTACTAAATTTAGTCACTACCATCTCAAGGAAAATAACTCAACTAATTAATTCTAACTCAGCAAGATTACTCATTCAAACATGTTATGAATATGTCAAGTTTAATTACTTCTTGCTTATGATATATGCAACCTAAATCTCCTCCCCCACAGTTGAAGCTGACATTGTCTCCAATGTAAGGTGAAATGCAAAGAAAAGGTAAAAATAACTAAAATGGAAATGCGAAAATAAAAAGAGAAAGGATGAACTCCCCTTGGGTTGCCTCCCAAGCAGCGTCTTTGTTTATTGTCATTGGCTCGACCTCATGCGTCCTTTTTGAATAGTGTGAGAGTTACCAAACTTTGAATTTCAACTGACAGAATAGCTGAAATCCTACCCAAGGCTCCTTAGGGTGGCCAAATTTCCATAACAACCATGGCTGGGGTGAATTCTTCAGGTAGGATAGGGTATGCTCGAACACCTAAAAACAAAAGCAAAGCAAAAAAAAAAAGCAAACATGCAAGCATATAACCTAAAAATAATTCAAGCACGCTCAAGCACACAAGAAAGCAAATAAAACAAACTAAACCACTATGTACAATATAGAGATTTTTAATCGTGCCCTCGGTGAACATTCTCTAGCATGATGGGATGAAAAATCACTGGGTGCCATAATCTGAATATTTGGCCTCAATAGTGCCACCAAGGTTAATTTAGCATATGAACCCAAGTGGCAAATTTCAAAAATGAGAACTAGCTTTTCCATACTAACACCAGTAAACAAGATAGCTAGATCTCTCAAAGTGAAATACGTGTCATCCAAGTGATCAGGAAGAAAGAAGTCAACATTATGCTCAATTATAATTGAATCATCCATTGACTTATTAATAATGTCGTCATTCGCATTGTCAATGATGTCAAGATCACATGATCAAAAATAAATCCGTCGAGATATGAAAATATCTACTAAGGTCATCTCCTTTTTAACCAATAATGAAGATGAAATAGCCACAAGAAATATACGTAGCGACGTAATAGGAATGCTTTCAACTTCAGTCGGAGGAGGTTCGTCGGATAAGTGTTCCAGGTATTCTCGACGATCGACCGAATCTTCCTAGCGGTTGACTGGCCAAGACTGGACAGCTTCTTCGTCTGTCTTCTGTAGAACCTCCCCCGAAGCATCTCCAACCGCAACTTCCAATTCCCTCACATCAATAGAATAAAAAGGACAATCATCAGTAGGATACTTCCTGGCATCACATATTTTAAACTTAACAATTTCACCATCAAATTCCATGGTAAGTGTGCCACTATGCATATCTATCTTAGTATTGGATGTCTTTAAGAATGGTCTTCCCAACAAAATAGGAGTTGTATGATCACCATTCTCCATATCAAGTACATAGAAATCAGCAGGGAAAATTAAATCATTAACTTGCACAATAATATCCTCAACTACACCTTTAGGATATGTATTAGATCTGTCAGCCAATTGAATCACAACACCAGTTTCATTCAAAGGTCCAAGTTTCAAAGAAGCATATATAGAATATGACATCACATTGATAGAAGCTCCTAAATCAATCATGGCTCTTTCAAATTTAGTGTTAGCAATTGTACATGGGATAGTAAATATACCTGGATCTTTACACTTTGCAGGAATTTTTCTTTGAATAACTGCAGAAACATTCTCCCCTACTTTCACCTTCTCACATCCTTTAAGTTTATGTTTCCTCTTAACTGTATATAATTCTTTCAAGAATTTAGCATAACGAGGTACTTGTTTAATAGTATCTAAGAGTGGAATATTTAGCTCGCATCGGCGAAAAGTTTCATATAAATCTTTATTCTGCTCCTCTCTTTTACATCCGAATAAAGCCTGAGGAAAAGGAGGAACATGTTTATAATCAGAAAGAGGTGGAAACTTACGTTTAGGTACGTCATCGTCATCGGGAAAGTCTTTGTCCGCAACAATGTTTTGCTCTTTTCCTTGCGGTGACGATGCAGTGACTTCCTTTGCTGGAATCTCAACTTCTTTATCACTTCTCAAAATGATTGCACTTGCATTTTCTCTTGGATTTATTTACCGTTTGAGAGGGTAATTTTCCTGAACTTTGCGCCTCCAGCTTACTAATTATTGTCGCCATTTGGCCCACCTGATGTTCCAAACCTTGAATACTGGCCTTCGCCTATTGTTGAAATTGTTTTGTCTCCTGTTGAAATTGCAAACTATTAGTAGCAAGGGATTTAACAATATCTTCTAAAGACGTACCATAATTAGGAGTTGGGTTTGGTTGTGGTCTTGGGGGGGTATGGCGGTCTATATTGCTGATATTGTTGGCCAGTTGGGCGGATTTGAGTTGTGGGCTGATTTACTTGTGGATTCCCATAGTTGAGATTGGGGTGATCCCTCCATCCCGGATTATACGTGTTCGAATATTGATCATACTTCCTTTGCGGTAGTCCATGGAAACTACCCACTATATTCACATGTTCATTGGGCTCCTCTTGAAGAGTTAAGCACATATCGGTTGGATGTCCTGCCACCGAACATGGCGGACGGATGATCTAGCGAGGATGAGGGTTTTTTCTTCATCATGGTTCATAGTTTTAATATTTATTGTTAAACTCTTTTCTATGTATTGAATCTTCAAAGGTTGTTTTTAGATTATAGATTCCTATGTGGATGATTAATATTATGAATCCAGTCATACTTCTTTCATGATCTTATAATCCCATAGTTTTATCTATTATTTACCTACTTTATCTCGTGAAATCTTTATGATGTGATGTTGCAAGCAACCAAAAATAAAACAAATATTCGTTAAAATAAATGTAGTAGTGCGAATGCGAGTCGATCCCACGAAGAGTGTCTAATATAAGTTTTGTGCTATGTGAACAAGATGGGGGGCTTTGAGTAAAACGAAAACAAAATAGAAATAATCTAAAGCGAAGAAACGAGTTGAATCAAGAGAACAAACCTTGGTCTAAGTCAATATCCACCATCAGAATCCAACAACTGATCATTGATGCTAGTATATATCAATTCATACCATGAATATTCACCGTTCGAATTAAATTCGAATCTCTCCTCGATCATAGTTAATTAGAAACAAGCGATCTAATCAACCCTAACTACTAAACAATCTAAGACAAGCACTATAGATTTAATCTAGTAGCAGCCTTAAGAATAGGGAGATCGATGAAGCTAAACAACACAAGCACACACAGTTACATTTAATTTAGTCGAACGTTCTTCCTAAAATCTAACAATCTCTGAAACGCAGTAAATCAATAGATCTTAGTTGCTTCCCAGATTAGAGGGATTAAACAATTACGGATTTGATATCCTACCTAGCAGTAGATTACGATGAATAATAAACTAGTATGCTTCCTAGCAATTAGACAAGACAATCATGAATATAATCACATAATAACATTCAATACTCAAGTATAAACTGAACAATAAAAATAGATTAGATCTCACAGTTTCATTGATTTCGAGGTTTCAGTTTCCTTGACCAAGAATCAAGATTTAGCACGCAAGGCCATCAATAACAATCCTCAAAAGATTCAATTAAGCAAGAGAAAACCTAGGAAAAATATCAAAGAGTATAGAGTAGCAGCCAAAAAGTATTTAGGAATCCCCCATCAAACCCTAGAAAGAGTCCTATTTATAGCCCAAAGTCTCTCCCTCCTCAGATTAGATCTGAGCCATTTAATTTCTTCACTGGAGAAGGGAAGATCGATCTTTACATAAGAGAAGATCGATCTTTTGATCTCAATTTCTTCAATTTCTGGCTACGGCTCGCGGAAGATTGATCCTTTGAGAAAGATCGATCCTTTGCATCGGAGATTTTCTCAATTTTCTCGGGTAAAAAGGGGATCGATCCTTTCATGGGAAATGATCGATCATCAGAAAATATGCTCTCTGTCAGGATTTAATTCACAACAAAGATCGATCCTTTCAAGGGAAATGATCGATCATCTGAAAGTATGCTCTCTGTCAGGATTTAATTCCCAACAAAGATCGATTCTTACAAGGGTAATGATCGATCCTTGTTCCTTCAGCTTGGATTTCTTCATTACGTCATGACAAGATCGATCTCTTCATTATAAAAGATGGATCCCTTTATGCAGAAACTGCCCAAATATGCTCTTTTTGTCCTGTTTCGCACTCAATGACTCCAATTGTAACCTAAATCAAAATATAAGAAATATGAGTGTATTTAGGTATCAAATAAGCACAGAAGACTAAGTATTAAGGGGTAAAAATATGGCATTATGCAGCATCATCACCCATTTATTCTACACATTTTGGAGGGGCATGATTCCCTTGGTTAACCACAAAGCAATAAAGGGCACACCTTCGGCCCATTTACACAAAGCATGCAATTTAAGTGTTTAAATCCTACAATAGAAATCTTAACATAAAGCCTCTTAAAATCTCGTCAAAATCCGTGAAAAGCCAACATGTGGTTGATACGAGCGGTCTACTCGTAATCCTCTCGTATCGGGTCTCTACTGCTCCAATCGATCAGAATTGGCCTGATCAGACTTGATTGAGTCCAATTGGCTGATCTGGCTAGCTGAATCGGATCTGGCTTGAGTTGGTTTAGATCTGGCTGAGCCTGATTGGATGGGACTTGACTGGGTCAAGTCTGAATTGATCTGGATCAGGCTGACCAGGTTAGATTGGGCTAAGTGGGCTGGATCCGGATTTGGTGGCTGAGCTGAATCAATTAGACTGAGTCTGATTCAAGCTGGCTGAACCGTACTGGATCTGATGGTTGAGGGTCGCTGGAGTGGATCGTCGGCGTAGGGGCGGCGGCAGTGGTCGGGATATTGTCAGGAAGGGTCGCGGCTCTATGGGGAAGAGATCCCTAGGAGCGGATCGGTCGGATAGACGCCGGAGTGCCGGGATCTGGAGGTCGATGGCGCGGGTTTGGGTTGGCCAGCGTCGGGGACGACGGCGAGCTCGGCGGGGGGGTCGGGAACGGTCAGGGAAGGTCTGGATCTGGTCTACGGAGGCCGGGGACAGGGTTTAAGAAGGTTTGGGGTGAGAACGGGGTCAGACAGGGGGTTGACGGCGATGGGGACGGAGGTCGGGTTGCCGGTGAAGGCACCGGAGAGGACGAAGGAGGAAGTGGAGGTGCTGGCCGAGGTCATGGGGCTTGGGGGAAGATGTTGGAGTGATTAGGTGGCGACGGGGGTGGCCGGAGAGCGTACAGGAAGGATGCCGGTGTGAAGCTAGGGTTTGGGCGAGAGGAGGAGAGGAGGAAGATGATGCTAACATGGTAGGTGACGAGGAGAGAGTGCTGATGTGGCGGTGACGTGTAGGAGAGAGAAAGTGGCGGGGAGAGAGAAGTACTGGTGGGGGCGGTGTCGGCTGCGGAGAAGGTGACCGACGGGGAAGAAGGTGGATCTATGGTGGATTTTTTGGTGGAATCTACATTACCTCTACTCCTATGATATTCTACTCCTATGATATTCTATCAACTATTCATAATAATTCTCTTCATCATTCATCATTGCCCCTAATACAAACTACTGAGGTCCTTTTATAGAGACCTTGACAGAGTCCTACTCCAACTAAAAAACCCTCTTACTCAATTAGCAAGTAGTAATAAGGCTTTCAGACTCAACTCAACTTACTAACTCAAATATCAACTAGGACTCAATTAAATATAAAATACTTATGATAAATCCTAATCAAATACTCTAGTTTGAACTACGGAAGTTCAAGTCAAACTAGGAAAGAGGCTGAACCAGTTTCGTTCCTCTTCTGGGTTCGGGTGTAGTTGGTCGAGTCGGATCGACTCGTATCAGTGGTCCTAAGCATGCATCAGCAGGACATACTAAGGTATCGAGTCGATCGGAACACAATTGATCGATGAAATCGATTAAGATCGGTAATTTTGGTAAATTACCCTAAAACACAAATCATGACATAATTTGAAGACAAATCCGTCAAATTCCAACTAAAATATCATACTAATGATTGTGAAAGACATACGAGTAATCTGGATTGAAAGGAAATCAAAATCGTTGAAATCGGGATCAATTTTAGCTATCATCATATAAAAGATCGATCTTCTTACCCATGAAGAGTGATCTTCCATATACATGCACTCTGTCAGGACAAGAGATCGATCTTCTACCCAAGAAGATTGATCTTTCCTTAAATTCCTGTTTGATTGCAGTCTCATAGAAACTTCACCATAAATCATAGGAAAATCTGAAAATTATGAACTCAGTGGCATTGGAAAATATGTTCAAAGATCTACAACTTTCATATTGAAAGTATCATGAGATCATGCACAGAAGGCTCAGAAATCAAGTCACAACCCGATTGTTTCAGTGGAAATAGAAAACCAACAAAATCTCCTTATCAGCATAGAAGAGATCGATCTTCTACTAAAAAAGATCGATCTTCTTTATAGGAATGAAGGCATATGAAAATTAAAAGATCGATCTGCTCCTACGGAATATCAATCCTTCATATGACGGTTACTCTTCACATGAAAATCTAATTTCTTGGATTTGATCTATCAAAACTTGTCTAATTCAAATAAAACTTTGCAGGGTAGACACTGCCAGGAACCTATATATGGAAGAAATTTCAAGTTTCATCCGCAAAATATCAGATCTGGCTTGTTTCAGTCGAAAAGCCGACAAATCTGATAAAACGACGATAGAAACCAAATTGGCCGGTGAAATACGGAATTGATTCGGTAGGAATGTTCTAAACATGCTACTACACTAGAATACAAAGTTCCATAACAATCCAAACAAGAGCCGGTGAGATTTTGAGCCTTTAGATTGACACATTCATATTAGTCTCACTATTTTCTTTCATGAGAGATATTCTTCCTTGGATTTGTTTCTTTAGAACTTGCATTGATTCTATTTGAGGCCACATTGACAAATGCATACATGAACATGTGATACGAGTCGATCCGACTCGACCAACTGGATCTGAACCCATAAGAGGAACCAAACTGGTTCAGCCTCTTTCCTAGTTTGACTTGGACTTCCCTAGTTCAAGCTAGAGTATTTAATTAGTATTTATCATTAGTCTTTTATATTTATTTGAGTCCTAGTTGATATTTGATTGTTAGGAATTAATTAAGAGTCCATTTGAGTTAGGAAGTTGAGTTGAGTCAGAAAGCCTTATTACTTGCTAATTAAGCAAGAGGGTTCTCTAGTTGGATTAGGACTCTGTCAAGATCTCTATAAAAAGACCTCATTAGTTTGTATTAGGTTATGCAAGAGATGAATGAAGAATTATGAATTATTAGGAGTAGTTGATAAATTATCATAGGAGTAGAATATCATAGAAGTAGAGATAATATAGCTTCCACCAGATATCTACCATAGATCCACCTTCTTCCCCGTCGGTCATCTTCTCCACAGCCGGCACCGCCTCCACGGACTTTCTCTCTCCGCCACGTCAGCGCCACGTCATCACCACTGTTCATCATCTCCTTCCTCTCTCTCGGAACCCTAGCTTCCCGCTGTTCCTTCTCCGGTCATCCCCGTCCCCGTCCAAGACCACCATCCTCTTCCCCAAGCCCTCACGACTCCGGCCAACCCCTTCACCGCCCTGTTCACCTTCCCCGGTGGTATTCCCGTCCTTCCCAAGCTCCACCGTCACCGACCCCTTCCGATTCGCCGCCTCTAGCACTCCATTGGAATATCGGATGCATTAGATCCGTTCCTCGTCTCCTCACGATCCTTCCTAACGTCCCAAGGACCCCCGCCGATCTCTCCGTCGTCGTCCCTGACGCCGTCCTCCTCTAAACCCACCGGCCGACCTCCTAGATCCAGCCAATACGCCACCCATATCCCCGATCCGAGCCGTTGGATCTCTTCCCCATCACCCCGCGACCCTTCCTGACAACATCCCAACCGCTGCCGCCGCCCCTACGCCGGCAATCCACTCCGGCGACTCCTCAGCCATTGGATCAAGTCCGGTTCAGCCAGCCAGCTGATTCAGACTCAGCCCAAGTCTAATTGGTTTAGCCAAGCCAATCAATCCGGATCCAGCCCAATCCAACTTGGTCAGCTTGATCCAGATCACTTCAGACTTGACCCTGTCAAGTCCCATCCAATCAGGCTCAGCCAGATCAGATCCAGCTCAAGCCAGATCCGATCCAGCTAGCCAAATCAGCCAATTGGACTCAAATCAAGTCCGATCAGTCCGATTCTGATCGATTGGAGTAGTAGAGACCCATTACGAGAGGATCACGAGTAGACCACTCGTAACAACATGATTAAGGCCATTTTTGTTATAAGCGACGTAAGACAAATAGCCTACCTTGTAATTCATATTTACTTTTGCTAAACCCCTTTGAGCTTTACTGACTTCATTGTTAACCCACATTACAAGCTTTAAACCCCTTTGAGCTTTACTGACTTGATTGAGTCCAATTGGCTAAATCTGGATCGAATCTGGTTCAGATCTGGCTCAGATTGGGGTAGGACTCGACCGGGTCAAGTCTGGATTGATTGATTGGCTCTTGGAATTGAATTTGGCTCGGATTGGGCTAAGTGGCTTGAGCCATGTCAAGTTGGCTGGATCAATTAGGAAACTTGGCTGAATCAATTAGAGTTGGTTGAGTCAAGTGGGTTGGGCTGAACCGGAGTTGATCCAAGGGCTGTGGTTCGCCGGAGTAGATCGCCGGCGTAGGGACGGCGGCGGCGGTCGGGGTAGTGGCAGGGAAGGTCGCGGGGTGATGGGGAAGAGATCCACCGGAGTGGATTGGTCGGAGAGTGGCTAGATCGACGGGATCTGGAGGTCGACGGCGGGAGGATTTGGGTTTGCCGGCGTCGGGGACGACGGAGAGCTCGGCTGGGGTCCTTGGGACGTCGGTAAGGATCGTGGGGAGACGAGGAACGGATCTGGGAGGTTTGGAGGCGGGATAGGGGTAGGACGTGGGGTGCCGGAGATGAGGACGAAGGTCGGGCTTGTCGGGGAAGGCGCCGGAGAGGACGGAGGAGGCGGAGGAGCGGCTTGGCGAGGTCGTGGGATCTTGGGGAAGTCGGTGGTGACCTTGGTTGGCGACGGGGGCGGCCGGAGAGGGGAGAACGGAGGTATGGCCGGCGGTAGTAAGGGTTGGGTCACGGGAGAGAAGTGGAGAAGGAGACGATGACGTGGCAGGTGACGAGGAGAGAGAGTGGTGACGTGGAGGAGAGAGAAAGTGATGGGAGAGAGAGAGAAACACTGGTGGAGGCGGTGCCGGCTGCGGGGAAGATGACCGATGAGGAAGAAAGGTGGATCTATCGTGGATTTCGGGTGGAATCTACTTTACTTCTACTCCTATGATATTCTACTCCTAAGATAATTTATCAACTACTCTTAATCATTCCTCTTATGCATCATTACCTAATACAAACTACTAAGGTCCTTTTATAGAGACCTTGACAGAGTCCTAATCCACTAGAAAAACCCCCTTGCTTGATTAGCAAGTAATAAGGTTTCTGACTCAACTCAACTTCCTAACTCAAATGGACTCTTAATTAATTCCTAACAATCAACTAGGACTCAATAAAAGACTAATGATAAATACTAATTAAATACTCTAGTTTGAACTAGGGAAGTCCAAGTCAAACTAGGAAAGAGGTTGAACCAGCTTGGTTCCTCTTCTTGGTTCGGGTCCAGTTGGTCGAGTCGGATCGACTCGTATCACCAAGAGACCAGATACGAAAGCCCTAGAGAAGGTGCATCGTATCATAACCGTAGCCCTCCATCTGGCGATACTGTCCAGTCTCCGTCTGCGCCCTCCGTGCCCGCTGAGGTGCGTAACTCCTCGAGCTCTGCGTCACTGCGCTGCGCCTCTAACACTCTAGCCAGTACTGCTGGCATGCTCTGTACTGCGTAGAGGAAGCCGCTGGACCCCTGATCCTCGAACTCTAGCCCCAACTGGCCTGCCGTCTCGAGTGCCTGCCACTGCCGCACAGATAGCCCTGCTACTGCTACTCTGGTCTCTCTCACCTGCCTGCTCAGCGCGTCTGCGACAATGTTTGCCTTACCAGGATGGTAATGCAATTCGAAGTCGTAGTCCTCCAGTAGCTCCATCCAGCGTCGCTGGCTCAGGTTGAGGTCACGTTGGGTGAAAACGTGCCTCAAACTCTTATGGTCCGAGAAGACTGAGAACTTCTCGCCATAGAGGTAGTGCCGCCAGGTCTTCAGGGCGAAGACCACTGCTATTAGCTCCAAGTCGTGGGTCGGGTAGTTCCTCTCATGGTTCTTCAGCTGGTGAGAACCGTAGGAAACTACGTGCCCCTCCTGCATGAGGACACACCCCAAACCCTCACCACTGGCGTCGCAGTAGACATTGTAACCAACGCCTCGCTCGGGGACGATCAACACCGGTGCACTGGTCAACCTGGTCCTCAGCTGCACGAAAGCCCGCTCACAAGCATCATCCCACACGAACGGGACGGCCTTCTGTGTCAGTCTGGTCAACAGTCCGGCGACTCTGGAGAAGTCCCGCACGAACCGCCTGTAGTAGCCCGCCAAGCCCAGGAAGCTGCGGACCTCGAACATTGTCCTCGGTCTCTGCCACTGTACCACTGCCTCGACCTTGGCGGGGTCGACTGAGATCCCTGCTGCCGACACCACGTGCCCAAGGAATCCCACATGTGTAAGCCAGAACTCGCACTTGGAGGCCTTGGCGAAAAGCCGATGCCTCCGAAGTAGCTGCAACACTGTCGCCAAGTGTCGCTCGTGCTCCGCCTCTGACCGAGAGTAGATAAGGATGTCGTCGACGAAAACCACCACGAACTCGTCTAGGAAAGGCCGGAAGATCCTCTGCATGAGATCCATGAACGTTGCTGGTGCGTTCGTCAGCCCAAACGGGATCACCACGAACTCGTACAGGCCGTACCGAGTCCGGAATGCCGTTTTCGGGATGTCGCAATCCCGAACCCTCAACTGGTGGTAGCCGGTGCGGAGGTCGATCTTCGAGAACACCGAAGATCCTCGCAACTGGTCGAACAGGTCGTCGATCCGCGGCATCGGATACCTGTTCTTCACCGTCACCCTGTTGAGCCGCCTGTAGTCTATGCAAAGTCGAAGGGTACCATCCTTCTTCTTTACGAACAACACTGGCGTCCCTCAGGGAGACATGCTGGGACGGATGAAGCCTCTGCTGGTCAGCTCATCTAACTGGGTCCTCAGCTCGCTCTGCTCTGCTGGTGCCATCCTGAAAGCCGGAAGAGAGATCGGTGCGGAACCTGGTACTAGGTCGATCTCGAAGTCGACCTCTCTGGACGGTGGAAGCCTTGGCAACACCTCGGGGAACACGTCCGCAAAGTCGCACACGATCCTCGGAAAACTGCACTGCTGCTGCACTCCATCAGAACCGGACAGGGACAGGCTGGCCAACAAGGCTGACAGCTCGCTGCCACGCCTTCCCACACCACAAGCGAAGGAATCGGTGGAGAACCGATCCCCCAACAACACAAACCGTGTCCCGTCGGGCGTCCAAGCGACCACCCTCCGACGACCACAGTCGATGACGGCTCGGTATGCTGTCAACCAGTCCATACCGAGTACCACGTCAAAGCCGGTCATGTTTAGCACCCGTAGGTCTAGACAGACTCGGAGGCCTCCAACCTCCAACGAACACGATCGACAGACCCGGTCCACCCTGACTGTCCCTCCGATCGGTGAGTCTACAGACTGTGCCACCTCTAGCCGACTCGTCTCTAATCCTAGCGATGCCAGGCACATGCTAGCAATGTAGGAATGAGACGCCCTAGAGTCTATCAGCACATCTACCAAAGAACTAGAAAGCTGACAGATACCTCTGAGGACGGAAGGCTCTGCTGCGGTCTGCTGGTACTGCTGAGGCTGGTGGTACTGCAACGGCTGCTGGCACTGCAACGGCTGCTGGTACTGCAACGGCTGCTGGTACTGCGGTGACGGCTGGTACAACTGCACGGCGTCCCGCTGCTCACGCACTGGGAGGGCAAACACCTGCCCTCGCCGGCCGCCTCCACCCCTGGGACGCCCCGGTCCCGCCCCTGATCCGCGCCCGCCACTGCTCCCCTGCCAAGTACCGGACCCTCCGCCTCTACTGCCCTGCGGCACAGCGCCTCGCGCTCCTCGCTGGGGACAGTCTCTATGGAAGTGCCCTAGCTGCCCGCAGAGAAAACACGGGCCTGACGCTCCATCAGGCGGCTGACCCTGGCTCCCCCCTGACGAAGCCTGCCCAAATGGCCCGGCTATCAGTAAGTATGGGGTTGGTGGACTCGGTAGTGGCTGCTGGTACTGCTGTGCACGCGGCGGCTGCTGCTGAAAGGGTCGCTGGCGCCGCTGCTGCCCTCTGCCGAACCCACCCCTACCCTGGGGTCGCTGCTGTGTGCTGGTGGGAGGTACCGGTGGAACTGCCCGGTACCTGTCATCCCGCAACTGCGCCTCCACTGATAAGGTGCAGTTCAGGATCGCCGAGTACGTCTGGAAGCAGTGTGAGCTGGTCTGCCGCCGGATCTCTGGCCTGAGTCCCCACTCGAACTGCCGCACCCTGGCTACGGGGTCTGCTGCAACTACCCCCGCAAAACGGACAAGCTGGGTAAACCTGGAGGCGTACTGCTGAACTGTGTGAGTACCCTGCAGAAGGGACTGGTACTCGCGGGTCAGGGCGTCACGTGCACTAGCTGGGAAGTGCACGTCTAGGAACATCGCCCTGAACTCCTCCCACAGCGGCAACTCTCCGCCACTGGTGTGCCGGAAGGTGCGCCACCAGTCGCGAGCCTCGCCCTCGAGCTGGAACGCTGCGAGGGTGACCCGAACCCGGTCATCCTCGACGAAGAGAGCCTCCAGGACGCACGTGACTCCGTCAAGCCACTAATTCGCTGCGGTTGGGTCTCCAGACCTACCACTGAACCTGGGAGGGTTCAGCCGCTGGAAAGCCATTGAGATAACCACCGAGGCCTGTCTGTCGACAGGAACGGGGGCCTCCTCCTCGGCAAGGAAGACCTCCGCCTGCGCGACCGAAACCGTCGCTGGTGATGGTACAGTCCGTCTAGCCCGGACCACCCTGACAGGAACAGTCCTGTCCGGCCGAGCGGGTCGACCAGGTCGTGCCCCACCTCGACCGGCAACCGGAGGTTGGCCGCGAGCTCCCGACATCTGCACGATCACCAACAACAAATGAGTTGCCACTCGTTAGAACGACAAAACAAACAGCATATCAATAAAGCGGAAGACATACACATCGCAAAGAGAGCATGCAAGGATGTTCTAAACCCAGAACTATCCCATTCCACACTCAGCTCAACCGAATCCTGATCCTAACACCCTGGGATCTACAGCCTAAGCTCTGATACCAAGTAACGCCCCGGCCCTCCACTGGGCCTCGGCCCGCGGGCTCCCTTACCCATCGTGTGACTACTCCAGGTCGAGCACGCTTAACCATGGAGTTTTCTGGCGGATCACTGCCAGCACGGCTTTAAAACGCGTTGTGTCTATTAAGGACTTACTATATACTTATATCGAACCCCGGACCATACCCAGGCGTTGTGGGATTGCTTATCCGGCTACCCGACTCAGCCCCGCCCTCCAGGCACAGGCATCTTGTCCCACGGTAGACCCAGCGGGCCTCACAATCCACCCCCTTGGAGGCCCAGCGTCCTCGCTGGCACAATTTTCGGCTGGAAACCGGCTCTGATACCATACTGTAACGCCCCGACCCTCCACTGGGCCCCGCCCCGCGGGCTTGAGTACTCGTCTCTCCTCAACTCTTACTTCCAATGTTTTTGTGGGCGAGAGAACCATGGCAGCAGCTAAACTGGCTAGCGCATCCGCTTTTTGGTTCTGGGATCACGGGACGTGTTGGATCTTTAATTCTCTGAAGTGATTGATGAGCTCTTTTGCCCTAATGAAATAATGAATTAATTCTTCTTTCTTGATTGCATATGTGGCGAGAAGCTGATTTACTACGAGTTGAGAATCCCCGTAGGCTGTCAGTGGATCCATCCCTATTACTAGTGCTATCTCCAATCCAATGACGAGGGCTTCATACTCCGCCATGTTGTTGGATGATGCTGAAGTGAGCACGAAAGAATATGGGAGTAAGGCTTGTGTTGGAGTGACGAAGATTATCCCTGCCCCCGCTCCCGAGCGCCTGCAAGCTCCGTCGAAGTACATCTCCCAAGGAGGTTGAATGTCAGCAACAAAAATTTCTTCATCTGGAAGGTCGTCTTCTATAGCTGAGCCATCCGGTATTGGGTACGCGGCGAGGAAGTCGGCTAGCGCTTGTCCTTTAACAGTTTTCTGTGGAACATAGGTTATGTCGATTTGTGATAATAGCATGGCCCACTTTGCAAGTCGTCCGGAGAGGACCAACTTCTTTAAAGTATACCGTAGGGGTCGGCTTTGGAGACGAGCTGCACTGGATGCTCCAAAAGATAGTGCCGAAGCTTTTGAGTGGCAAACACCAGGGATAGACACACCTTCTCCATCTACGAATAACCGTGCTCGGCTCCGACCAAAGTTCTACTAAGGTAGTAGAGAGCTCTCTCCTTGCCTTCGTCATCATGCTGTGCAAGTAAAGCTCCTAATGAGCCGGGCAAAGTTGCTGATACGAGTCTATCCGACTCACCAACTGGACCCGAACCCAGAAGAGGAACCAAACTGGTTCAGCCCCTTTCCTAGTTTGACTTGGACTCCTCTAGTTCAAAGTAGAGTATTTGATTAGGATTTATCATTAGTCTTTATATTTTATTGAGTCCTAGTTAATATTTGATTGTTATGAATTAATTAAGAGTCCATTTGAGTTAGGAAGTTGAGTTGAGTTTGAAACCTTATTACTTGCTAATTAAGCAAGGGGGTTTTCTAGTTGGATTAGGACTCTGTCAAGGTCTCTATAAAAGGACCTCAGTAGTTTGAATAATGATAAATGAAGAAGAGAATTATGATTAGTTAAGAGTAGTTGATAGAATATCATAGGAGTAGAATATCATAGGAATAGAGGTAATGTAGATTCCACCAAATATCCACCATCGATCCACCTTCTTCCCCGTCTCGGTCATCTTATCCGCAGCCGGCACCGCCTCCACCGGTATTTCCTTCTCCACGCCACTTTCTCTCTCTGCCACGTCAGTGACCCCACGCCACGTCAGCGCCACGTCAGCATCAACTTCCTCGTCCTTTCTCTTCTCTCCCATGCCCTAGCCAAGCTTCACCGTCAGCATCCTTTCCTCAGCCTTCTCCGACCGTCCCCATGGTACGAGCGGTCTACTCGTAATCGTCTCGTATCGGGTCTCTACTGCTCCAATCGATCAGAATTGGCCTGATCAAACTTGATTTGAGTCCAATTGGCTGAATCTGGTTAGCTGGATCGGATATGGCTCGATCTGGGCTAAGTGACTTGGCTGAATCTGCGGTTGAGCCAGGGTCGAGCCAATTCCAAGGAGGTAAGGGATGAGCCGCGGCTCGAGCCATACCGGGAGGAGACAGAATATTCCGGGAAAAATCTGGAAAAATAGGTAAAAATCCAGAAAAATCTTCGGAAGGTAAAATGAAGGTTTCACCCGGGTCTGGCAGAGGTTGCAATAGCAAGTGCTCTGGTTCGTTCTGAGAATCGGGCAGTTGTTGCTCCTCGATTAGCTCCTGGATCTCTTCTCCCTTACTGATTGTGGATGTCTCAATCAGACTCGAAATTACAACCGGAGTCATAATCTGAGTTGGTTGGGTCAGGTTCCGCAATCTTTGTAGCTGGGGTAGGAGTCTGGCTCGAAGTCTGAGTTATCCTCGACGAACTATTGGAGATCTGCTTCAACTCCTTGATATTGCCTTCCACCCTCCTACTATTACGTTCCATCAAGGTTGAACAGAGATTTACCTCGGCCTGCAGAATCTTAATTTGTTGTTCCCACCACTCTTGGGATACTCCGTACATGATGGCGACGTTTCTGGAAGGTTATGGGCCGCACAGTCGGTGGAACGGAGCTCTGATACCAAGTTGGTACGAGCGGTCTACTCGTAATCCTCTCGTATCGGGTCTCTACTGCTCCAATCGATCAGAATTGGCCTGATCGGACTTGATTTGATTCCAATTGGCTGAATCTGGATAGATGGATGGGATCTGGCTTGAGCTGACTTGATAGGACTTGGACTGGGTCAAGTAGGATTGGTTGATTGGCTCATGGAATTGAATCTGGCTCGATCTGGGCTAAGTGACATGGCTGAATCGGCTAGGATCGGGGTAAGTGGTTGGATTGGGCTAATGGTTGGCTGAATCGGATTGGATCCAAGGGATGTGGTTCGCCGGAGTGGATCGCCGGCGTATGGCGTCGCCGGCGGTCGGGACCTTGGCAGGAAGGGTCGTGGATTGATGGGGAAGAGATCCACCGGAGTGGATTGGCTGTAGGGATGCCGGATGGACGGGATCCGGAGGTCGACGGCGGGGGGGTTTGGGTTGACCGTCGTCGGGGACGACGGCGAGGGCTCTGGGGTCGTCGGGAAGCTTTGGGATCGGGTCAGGGAAGGTCGGCTAGGGTTTTAGAGTGGTTTGGTGATGAGGTCGGGGTAGGACATGGTTAACGGCGATGGGGACGAAGGTCGGAAACGACGGGGAAACTCTCCGGAGACGGTGAAGGCGACGGGAAAGAGATGGCAAGGGTCGTGGGGCTTAGGGGAAGAGGATGGCGGGTTTAGGTGGCGACGAGGGTGGCCGGAGAGGGAACGAGAAGGAAACCGGCGGTGAAGCTAGGGTTTGGGCGTGAGGAGAGAGGAGGAAGACGATGCTGAGGTGGCAGGTGATGAGGAGAGAGAGTGGTGACGTGGCGCTGATGTGGAGGAGAGAGAAATTGGTGTGGAGAGAGAAACACTGGTGGAGGCAGTGCCGGCTGCGGAGAAGGTGACTGACGGGGAAGAAGGTAGATCAATGGTGGATTTTCGGGTGGAAACTAGATTAGCTCTACTCCTATGATATTCTACACCTAGAATATTTTATCAACTATTCTTAATAATTTTCTTCATCATTCATCATCATAATACAAACTAATGAGGTCCTTTTATCGAGACCTTGACAGAGTCCTAATCCAACTAAAAAACCCCCTTGCATAATTAGCAAGTAATAAGGTTTCAAACTCAACTCAACTTCCTAACTCAAATGGACTCTTAATTAATTCATAATAATCAAATATTAACTAGGACTCAATAAAATATAAAAGACTAATGATAAATCCTAATCAAATACTCTAGTTTGAACTAGAGAAGTCTAAGTCAAACTAGGAAAGAGGCTGAACCAGTTTGGTTCATCTTCTGGGTTCGGGTCCAGTTGTTCCAGTCGGATCGACTCGTATCATTCCGTCACCTCCAAAGTCCACCTTCGACCTCCCCTGTAGCCCATGACCTCGCCAAGCCGCTCCTCCGCCTCCGTCGTCTCCCCCGGCGTCTTCCCCGGCAACCCGACCTTCGTCCCCATTGTCGTTAACCCGTGTCCTACCCAGATCTCACCCCCAAACCTTCCTATAACCCTAGCAGACCTTGCCTATACCCGATCCCAACCTTCCCCAGCCACTCCGGAGCCTCGCCGTCGTCCCCAACGCCGATCTCCTCTATACCCACCGCCGGCCACATCCAAGATCCCGTTGATCTAGCCATTCTCCGACCAATCCAACCCTTTGGACATCCCCACCTCCAGGCGACCCTTCCTCCCATGATCCAGACCGCCGCCGCCGCCCCTACGCCGGCGATCCAGTCCGGCGACCCCTCAGCCGTCGGATCTCCCTAGACCTTGGTTGCCCAAATTGACTCAGCCAGTTAACCCAATTCTAGCCGGTTCAGCCAAGCCACTTAGCCCAATCCGAGCCAGATTCAATTCCTTAAGCCAATCAACCAATCAGACTTGACCCAAACCAAGTCCTATCCAGTCAGACTCAGCCAGATCTGAACCACCTTAAGCCAGATCCGATCCAGCTAACCAGATTCAGTCAATTGGACTCAAATCAAGTCCGATCAGGCCAATTCTGATCGATTGGAGCAGTAGAGACCCGATACGAGAGAATTACGAGTAGACCGCTCGTATCAACTTGGTATCAGAGCTCCGTTCCACCGACTGTGCCGCCCAGAACCTTCCGGAAACGTCGCTATCATGCACGGAGTATCTCATGAGTGGTGAGAACATCAATTCATGATTCTGCAGGTGTCGCGCCCCGACCCGCGAAAGCCCAACCGGGCCGGGCGACGCGAACCGAAACCTAACCAACGCGGAAAAAGAACGACGAGGGTTCCCTCTAACCTATTGGTCTCCCTAGCAGTTCACCAAAAGCACCCTCAATTAAACAATATTAATTAGCAAAACCTCGAACCTCAGATTAAAAACTCAAGTGTTAATATATACAAATCCTCGGAGAGGGGGAGATTCAAAGTACAACATCACTCCCGTAGGAGACTAACTAACCTAAGGGTAAAAGCAGTAAATATCGCCACCTCTCAAAAGCCACCAGGCGCCGCCGCACCGCCGTCCAACTGCCCGGTAGGGGCCACAGAGGAAGAACTGACGCCTGCACCTGCAAAACGCAGCCCGGGTAGGTGTGAGCACTAAGCTCAGTAGGGATCTACGCTACGACACACAGAAGGAAGAGGGAAACGCAACAGTGTCGCCCTCAAGTGGAATCTGGGTGTATACAGGGGTCCCATAACCCCACCGCGTGTCCCTGAGGCCCACGATTATGGTCTTCCAGCCGGGTTGGTCACATGTCAGGTCACACTTAATAACAGGAAACGACACTGCTAACTCTCAACAGGAAACTGAACACTGTTTGGTGGGAAAATACACCACTGAGTAGGCAATCCTCTACTCAAGAGTTTTAAGAAGAATCGGACACCGGCTACACCTCAGATCCAACTCGAGGCCTCTACAATCATCAAGAACAAGTGCGCCAGTCATCTAAGCCTATCATCGAAACGACTGGACACCACAATTCAAACCGGGTCCAAACAGCCCAACCCCGGTCCTAGGGCTAAGTCCGAGCTTTCAGCCTCGGGACGGCGACCCAAGGATCACCCACGCCCTAACCAATGCAACTAATGCACACAACAACAATGCATGCTATGACATACACAAAAATAAATAGGAAAGGCATGCAACAGTATGTCAAGCATCATATAAGTCTACTGGATCGCTGCAGCGGTACCACCAACCGCTGCCAGCCGATCCGCAGCGGGTCCCGGCATTACGACGGTACAGCGACCGTCCACCGCGGACTCCTGCAACGGGAAGCAACCCCGAAAACCGTTGATGAACAGTACACAATATAATATTATATTCCAAATATAATATTATATTCAAACACCCAAAACCACTACTTAGGGGCTAATTGATCCCGTCGATCCGACGTCCAATCGACGTCGGATTCAAGATCCAACTTAGCCTGATTTTCTCTCTCCTCCTGGATTGGCTCGAGCTGCGGCTCATCTCCTTCCCCCAACACAGATCCGAGCCGACCCTTCGTCGTCCTGGCTCAACACCAGAGCCCGTCGGCTCGTCCCCAAGGCACCACCCCAACGCCGATCTCCGACGCCGTCCTCTTCTCCCAACCAAAGAGGAGGCACCGACATCCGTCCCCGAAGCCACCTTGGCCAACCATGACCACGATTCAGGCCTGGATCTCCGAGATCCAATTCCGGCGAACTCCCATGTTCCTGCCTCCTCCGCTCCGCCCCTTCCCGAGGATGATCTCACGATCACACCACACGAGAAAGGTCCAAAGACCTTCCCATACCTGTTCCCGATGAGCTAAAGCACCGTCGCGGCCTAGATCACCGACGATCTCCGGCGACGACATCCACCGCGCCGCCACCTTCAGATCCGGCGTGTATGAGGCCCAATCCGACGATCAGATCGTACGGATGGAACCCCCACGTCCCTGCGAAGCTTCTTGTGCCGTTGCCACATTCCGGCGACCTGGTTTCGCCATTGATCCAGCTCCGGCAGCTTCTCAGCCGTCCGATCAAGACTGCAACTTGATCCAGCCATTTGATCAGCCTGATCTTCGATCCAGTGGTTCCGATCTTCGATCTGAACCTGATCCAGATCTTCGATCTGAACCTGATCCAAGAGTCCCCAGCAATCAGGACCATCCAGATCAACTCCAGGTGATCAAGATGCATCCTCAGCCGTTGATCAAGCATTCAAAGGTTTATATGAGCCATCAAAGGAACTACCCTCCTCATTCAGATGCCATATTCAATCTGATCAGATCTGACTATGATGGTAACACCGGTTTGGCTCAACTGACTCAAGTCCAGATTGACCCCGGTAGAGCCAACCATGCCAAACAGGTTTGGACCAGAGTATGACTTATCACAGCTAAAGATTCAACTTGGTTCAACCAATTTCTAGCCCAGACTAGTACAGCAGAAGCGTGGTCCAGACATCTTCACTTCAGATTGGACCAAAGCCAGCTTGACCCAGATTCAAGCCAAGTCCCTGCACAGTTGATCATACCATGGAGATCAGATCCCATCCTATGGTCATGGGCAACACTACTGATGGGACATAATGAGGATAATCCAGGAGAGCCATTGAAGATCTTATTCTTGGAGCTACCCGTGCCGTCAGATCGGCCTGTAGATGCTCCTTCAGCACTGCCCCTGCTACCCCTGGACCCGTCATGGGATCGACTTGGTTTCTCACCACCGAGTCCAGAGCTACATAAGCAAATTGATTCGGTCCAGCCACATTGAGCCATCCTACCTGACTTGACTCTGGCTTTGAGGACAAGGCCAATTCTGAAGGAAGGGGGAATGCAACGAGTCGATTAGACTCGACCAACTGGACCCGAACCCAGAAGAGAAACCAAACTGATTCAGCCTCTTTCCTAGTTTGACTTGGACTCCTCTAGTTTAAACTAGAGTATTTGATTAGAATTTATCATTAGTCTTTTATATTTTATTGAGTCCTAGTTAATATTTGATTGTTAAGAATTAATTAAGAGTCCATTTGAGTTAGGAAGTTGAGTTGAGTTTGAAACCTTATTACTTGCTAATTAAGCAAGGGGGATTTCTAGTTGGATTAGGACTCTGTCAAGGTCTCTATAAAAGGACCTCAGTAGTTTGAATAATGATAAATGAAGAAGAGAATTATGATTAGTTAAGAGTAGTTGATAGAATATCATAGGAGTAGAGGTAATGTAGATTCCACCAAATATCCACCATTGATCCACCTTCTTCCCCGTCGGTCATCTTCTCCGCAGCCGGCACCGCCTCCATCGGTATTTCCTTCTCCACACCACTTTCTCTCTCCGCCACGTCAGTGACCCCACGCCACGTCAGTGCCACGTCAGCATCATCTTCCTCCTCCTTCCTCTTCTCTCCCATGCCCTAGCCAAGCTTCACCGCTGGCATCCTTTCCTCAACCTTCTCCAGCCGTCCCCGTCACCTCCAAAGTCCACCTTCGACCTCCCTTGTAGCCCACGACCTCGCCAAGCCACTCCTCCGCCTCCGTCGTCTCCCCCGGCGTCTTCCCCGGCAACCCGACCTCCGTCCCCATTGCCGTTAACTCGTGTCCTACCCAGATCTCACCCCCAAACCTTCCTATAACCCTAGCCGACCTTCCCTATACCCGATCCCAACCTTCCCTGGCCACTCTGGAGCCTTGTCGTCGTCCCCAACGCCGATCTCCTCTAAACCCACTGCCGGCCACATCCAAGATCCCATTGATCTAGTCATTCTCCGACCAATCCAACTCTTTGGATCTCATCCCCACCTCCAGGCGACCCTTCCTGCCAAGATCCAGACCGCCGCCGCCGCCGCCCCTACGCCGGCAATCCACTCCGGCGACTCCTCAGCCGATTGCCCAAATTGACTCAGTCAGTTAACCCAATTCTAGCCGATTCAGCCAAGCCACTTAGCCCAATCCGAGCCAGATTCAATTCCTTAAGCCAATCAACCAATCAGACTTAACCCAAACCAAGTCCTATCCAGTCAGAGTCAGCCAGATCTGAACCATCTTAAGCCAGATCTGATCCAGCTAACCAGATTTAGCCAATTGGACTCAAATCAAGTCCGATCAGGCCAATTCTGATCGATTGGAGCAGTAGAGACCCGATACGAGAGGATTACGAGTAGACCGCTCATATCAGTTGTCGTATAGAGGATCAAGGGCTCTCCTTTCACGGGAGAGGTGAGAACCGGCGGGTTGATGAGATATTCTTTTATACTTTGGAATGCGTTTTGGCAAGCTTTATCCCATTCGAAGGGTGTCCCTTTCTTCATAAGGTGGGAGAATGGCTGGCAATGGCCTGACAGATTGGAGATGAATCTGCGTATATAGGCGAGCCGACCTTGAAGACCCTTAAGTTCACGAAGATTCTGATGCGGAGGCATCTCTAGAATCGTTTTAACTTTGGCAGGATCAACTTCAATTCCTTGCTTGCGAACCACAAACCCAAGGAGTTTGCCGGACGTAACTCCGAACGCACATTTCATGGGATTCATCTTTAAATTGTGACGTCTGAGTCTCTCGAAGACTTTAGTTAGATGCTCGAAATGATCTTGTCTGTGTTTTGTTTTCACCACCAAGTCATCGACGTAGCACTCTACAATATCATGAAGTAGATCATCGAAGATGACCGTCATGGCTCTTTGATAAGTGGCCCCGTCATTTTTTAACCCGAAAGGCATCACTGTATAGCAGAAAATGCCCTTCGGTGTGCGAAAAGCAGTGAGCTCTTCATCTTCGAGAGCCATCTTTATCTGATTATATCCCCAATACCCATCCATAAAGGACAGAATCTCATGGGTGGTAGTGGCATCGATTATGAGTTCAGTTATGGGTAGTGGAAAATCATCTTTTGGACAAGCTTTGTTTAGATCTCGGAAGTCTATACAAAGCCTAAGTTCCCCATTCTTCTTCTTTACCGGAACAATGTTTGCGAGCCACTTCGGGTATTGGACTTCTCATATGAAGTCTGCCTTAATAAGTTTGTCTACTTCGACAATAATCTTTGGGATGAGCTCGGGTCTGAAGTGTCTCTGAGATTGCTTGATGGGTTGTGCGTCTGTTACGAGCAGTCTACTCGTGATCCTCTCGTATTGGGTCTCTACTGCTCCAATCGATCAGAATCGGCCTTATCGGACTTGATTTGAGTCCAATTGGCTGATTTGGCTAGCTGGATCGGATCTGGCTGAAGCTGGATCGAATCTGGCTAAGCCTGATTGGATGGGACTTGACTAGGTCAAGTCTGAAGTGATCTGGATCAGGTTGACCAATTGGATGGATGTGGCTGAGTCAGTTGGTTAGGCTGAATCAGGTTAGAATTGGTTGAGCCAAATTGGTCAAGGGTTGGTTGGGGGATCCGATGGTTGAGAAGTCGCCGGAGTGGATCGCCGGCTTTGGGACGGAGGCGGCGGTCGGGATCGTGGCAGGGAAGGTCGCGGGGTGATGGGCAAGAGATCCACCGGAGTGGATTGGTCGGAGGGTGGCTAGATCGACGGGATCTGGAGAGGTAGTCGGCGGCGGTTTGGGTTAACCGGCGTCGGGGACGACGGGTAGCTCGGCAGAGGCTTGGGACGTCGGGAAGATAGTCGGGAAAGGTTCGTGAGGTGCTTAGGAAGGATCTGGGATGGTTTAGGGGTCGGACACGGAAGCGGCGGCGGAGCTGTGAAGTTGAGGTTGACGGGGAACGGCGCCGGAGGGGACGAAGGGCAGAGGGAAGGGTATGGCCGGAGTCGTGGTGCCAAGGGGAAGAGGATGGCGGGTTTAGGTGGCGACGGGGGTGGCCGGAGAGGGAACGACGGTGAAGCTTGGCTAGGGTTTCGGGATAGAGGAGAGGAAGAAGATGAATAGTAGGGATGACATGGCGATGACGTGGCGGTGGGGTCGCTGACGTGGCGGAGAGAGAAAGTGACCGGGAGAAGGAAATTGAAGGTGACGGCGATGCCGGCTGCGGAGAAGATGACCGACGGGAAAGAAGGTGGATCTATGGTAGATATCTGGTGGAAGCTATATTATCTCTACTCCTATGATATTATTCTACTCCTATGATAATCTATCAACTATTCTTAATAATTCATCTCATGCATACCCTAATACAAGCTAATGAGGTCCTTTTATAGAGACATTGACAGAGTCCTAATCCCACTAGAAAACCCCCTTGCTTAATTAGCAAGTAATAAGGTTTCAAACTCAACTTAACTTCCTAACTCAAATATCAACTAGGACTCAATAAAAGAATAATAATAAATCCTAATCAAATACTCTAGTTTTAACTAGGGAAGACCAAGTCAAGCTAGAAAATAGGCTGAACCAGCTTGATTCCTCTTCTGGGTTCGGGTCCAGTTGGTCGAGTCGGATCGACTCGTATCAGCGTCTTCTTTGATGGAAAGACGATGGACGGCTATATCAACATCCAAGCCCGGCATCTCCTTGTAGCTCCAAGCAAATATATCATGATTTTTACGGAGGAAGAGCGTAAATTTGTTCTTCTCGTCCGGTGTCATGTGAGAGCTGATAAAAGTTGGCCGAGGATTGATGAGTGCATGAAAGTGCACTCTGAACAGTCTTATAACCATCTCAATTGTTAGATTATTATCCGTAATCAACATCTTTATTACTATTTTTATATCTATATGTTGCTTCACATAGTTGTTTGGAAAATGCAGGAAAAGGAGCAAAGAAGCTGAAAAGATTATATGGATCAACTTGAAAGATTAAACTGTACCTGCTCATGAAGAACCAGATGATGTTCCATATATGGTTGGAAAGCTCTTGAAGTCTAGTTTCTGGAGCATTTTACGGTTCATGATTCCGAGTTTCCTAGAGGAAGTTACGGCAATTCTAGTACCAACGGCGCAGTCTGGATGGCAAAACCGTAAATACTCAGGGAATCCGATCGATCGCACACCTGGAGAGGGATCGATCGGACTCGGGAATTAAATCTTGACAGAACGTATGCATTTTAGAGGATCACAGTCCGATCGATCCCTCTATCCATTCTGCTGTCCGATCGATCCGACACCCATAGTGGGATCGATCGGACTCGGGCGTAACCAGAAATTGAAGATTTTGATGCAACAGATCGATCCTACACCCATAGTCTGATCGATCCGACTTTCCCAGTGAAGAAAATCAACGGTTTAGATCTAATCCGTGGATGGAGACACTTAAGGCTATAAATAGAACTCTTTCTAGGGTTTGAGGGGGGCTTTTTGGCTGTGTTTGGAGGAGAGGAGACGGGTTCCAGGCTTGGTTTTGTTTTCTTATTTCTTCTTTATTTCTTCATTAGTTTTGTTGCCCTCATGATGAACATGAGTGGCTAGTTCTTCTCTAAGGTACTGATGTAGCCCTAACTGAATCATTCTATGTTATTGGATCATGAATATTTAATCAGTTTATTTTTCTTGTTTCATTCATTATTATAACTGAGATCTTAAATACCTTTATCTGGCCAATAGAAGTATTATAGATTGTTTTATGTGAGATTGGGCGAGGGTTCATTCCCTAATCTTGCAGGATCTATGAATGAATGAGATTTAGTCGAAGCAGGGTTCAAGCTAAGACACTTCTTGATTCATAATTGTTCTTCAGAGCTTAATGTATTCTTGGTTAACACTTAGTTATGGGTTCATTAGCTAGGGTTAATTGGGGGTACTTGGTGAAGACCGCGATCGAACGGATCATCATACCAGAAGAGCGAACCCTTGGAATTAAACTGAGATCTTGATTGATTCAATGCATAGAATGAGGATGTAATTGTGAAATCAGAACCTTAGTATTCATCCATCATATTTCGATCGTTTTCTTATTTCGTTATTAGATCATCTATTTTCGAGACTTTATATTTCTTATTTTCCCTTCCTTATTTTCTTTCTTTTCTGTTCTTTAGCATTTTACTCTAATAATTGATGCGGGAATTATTTCCACACATCTTCTTAAGATTGATTGTCAGATTCAAGTGTTTTACATCATTCCTTACTCTTTTATCAAGAATTTTAGGTGACTTCTGCATTTACTTAATTCTTGGGAATTTTTGGATAATTGCAGGTATTTAGATATTGAATCATTTGAACTTTGGCTGATGGGAAGAAGCAGAATTCGGGCTAGGCCTGGATGCAATTGAAGACCTAAAGTGCAAAACGAAGCTAATTGAGCAATTCTGGACATTCTGCACAGCAGTTAGTAATTTGAACATAACTTCTTCATACAAACTCTAATTGGGATGATCCAGGATGCGTTGGAAAGATAAGGAAGAGCGCTACAACTTTGATGTTTGGAGTTTTTGCTGATTCAGGCTGAATAAAGACAGAAAAATTGATGAAGCCATCAGACTCGGAATTGCTGCACATGCACTTGGGTTGGACGAGATTCATTTTTTGGAGTCCAGATTTGATTCATGAAGATCCCAGCTGGGAGCACCACATTTCCTAGTTATATTAGGAGTTTATTTGATCTTTCCTTGATTAGTGGGATTGGCATGTGGTTAATGGAAGAAAGGGTGGACACTTTAGGAAAAATGGCTGGGGAGGAATAAAGAAGAGAAAAGAAGAGAGAAAGCAGAGAACGGCCAGAGAAAAGAAGAGAGAAAGCAGAGAACGGCCAGAAAAGGAGCAGAGAAAGAGGAGGACGACCAGAAGAAGAGGATCAGAGTTTTCATTCTATTCTCTTCATCCTAGTTCTGATTGACGATGTGTATTTATGAAACATTGGTTTTCTTTCTTTCAACCATGAATACCTAGTTTTCTTATTCTAGGGTTTGGATGAAGTCATTGAGTTTCTAATTTGAATTGAGTTGGGTTGTTTAGAATATTCTTGTTAGTTGCAATTTGATGAAATCGTTTCTTTTTCTTGCAAGTTACTGGCCATGACTTGTATGTTTCAGATGTTGAACGAAGTAACGAAAGTTGAAGTTTAACATTAGTTCGTGGTTTCATCAAACCTTGGTAGTATATGTTAGAAATAAACATATGACAAGGTGATTTTTGTTCAAGGATTCCTAAGAGCCCAATGAATCTAAATTAATTCCTGTGATCACGAAAGTAGACATAGAATTAATTTAGGTATTTGAGTTATACCTTGAAAGAGGATTTCACATAAAAAAAAAAGGAATTCAGTCATGATAATTAACAAAGTTCTATTTTCAGCAACCAGATTAAAATTCATTAAAGAGATTCAATCGATGAAATCCAAATCCTAGAAACCTTTCATACTCTTCTATTTAATATTTATTTGCTTTCAGTTCAGATTTGTCAGTGTTATATCTCGTTTGGATTGCTTAGATAATATAAGAAATTGGATACATTGGTACTTGAATCATCCTCCTTGTGGAAACGATACTCTTTTTGCCCTATTCTATTTGTCACGACCCATGCACTTGTGGTAGAGTCTAGGGAACATCAATAATCTCTACAAATCTCTGTGGGTACGATACTCGTCTTGCTACTATACTGATTGCACCGATTCGTATACTTGCGAGATATAAAATTTATTCATCTTGATCAGTCTATGTCCCCAGGTTTAGTTCTTCTAAGTCGTCGACAGTTGTCTGGCCGCCATCCTCAAGCTGTGGCGGTGCTTCTAGGATATCAACGAACTCTGCAGAAGTGGCGCATACTTGGAACTCGTATCCGAGTCCTGCTCTGTCAAATATTAAGTTTTCGCCATAGCGAATGGCTTTTCTTTGTGCTTTTGTAAGAAGGTCCTCGAAGGGTTGTCTTTTGCCTCGACCTCCGCAAAAGCCTTCACCCGAGTTTATATCATATCCCATTTGAGAGATCATGTGTAATGTCCTTGGGTCATAGAAGGGTATGGGGAGGATTGTGGTCACGACATTTGGATTCGACACAATCGGAGAGGCTTGTACGAACTTGATGGGTTGCTTGTATTCTGCTTCCCCTTCAACTTCATCGCCCAATTCTTGACCCGCATGACCTTTCCCTTTTGTTGGTAAAGGTTTGATCTGTGAAGGAAGGATCTTTGGGAGTGGTATCGGAAATTCGTGGAGAAGGGATTTAGAAGGCCTCTCTTCGACAATGGTGAACATTGGGTCTCCAGGTTTTCTTTGGCTGCTTGGCACATAGCAATACATCTTTTTCTTCTGAGATGGCTTTTTCCCTTGCTGGACTTCTACAGTGAATCTTTCCGTGAAGCCCATGTCTTCCGGAGGTGTGGGGTCTGGCTTCTTCGGTTTCAGAGGCGGTTCTAGGTAGAACTTGGCGTCTGCGAAGAATGCTTCTCCTGGGGTGAACGGCTTTGTGTCAGCGAACACCCTTTTAACATCGCCTTCTGGAGTTTGGTATTTGAAACATTGGTGTAGCATTGAAGGAACGACCTTATACTCATGGAGCCAAGGTCTTCCTAATAGCGCATTATAAGAGGTTTGAGCATCGATAACATAGAAGACGACACTCGTGGCCAAGTCCTGAAATTTTAGTGTTAGACGTATGGATCCTAACACGTGTTGTCCTGATTGATTAAAGCCTTGGACTACTATGTTACTTGATGTTAGATCATTGATATCGTACCCTAAGTCATAGAGTGTTTTGAGTGGCAGTAAGTTAATAGCCGATCCACAATCTAACATAACTTGTGACGTGGGTATATCGTCGATATCACCAGTCAGTAATAATGGCCTATTGTGTGGTTTTGTACCGAGCAATAGGCCATTATCATAAAATTCTATGTTTAAATTTTCGACTACCGAGACGCCAGTTTGGAGGACATCTGCTCGGTAGTCGTCAAGGAAAGTTGGTGCAGTTATGAGAGATTTACGAAAATCATGAGACAGACACAGAGCATCGTACACGCTAAGCAATGCAGGTACTTTCTTTCAGTGATAAATTACATTGTACTTGATAGACTCACTCGGGTTTACATTATTTTGCATTGCTTGGTGTGGTTCTGGGTTCCTTCCTCTTGGCTGTGAGGGTTGGGAGTCTAGAAGTCGGAGCTCGGAGCGGGTGATGATTTTGTGGACTTCGGCCTTCTCTTCTTGTGGGAAGCAGAGGGACTCGTCATCATCTCCAAAGACCCCGATGGTGCAGCAGGAGTAGTGATCCCAAGAGGTGCCGTTTTCTGGCACATTTGGTTTTCTGGTTTGAAGGTCTGTTGAGACTCGGTGAATGAACCCTTTGATTCCTTCACGGGCCATCACCTTTCTCAAGATTTTGTACTTTGGGGTTCTATGCCTCTTTGGCTTCGGCTGCCAATTTTCGGGGAATGGAGGTCTCGGGGGAGCGTATCTAGCCGCTTTCATCCTTTGCTTGAAGGCTTGTCTCTTCCTTTGCCTTTTGCTGATATAGGGCCTCCCGTAGCGATCATAACTGGGCTCGAAGTCAGATAGTGTGTCATCATCATCCAAGCTGGAGTAATACATCTCCTCCAAAGTGGGCCATGGACATCCCTCAGCAGGTGTCAGAATGGGGGCTACATGTTCCTCGTCTTGCTCATATGGAGAGATAGATGTATATCTGTTCTCAATGGGCAAATAGGGAGGTGCCTGAGGGACATACTCCATTTCTTCATAAGGAGGTGTTGAGGGGGTATATTCCTCGCATGGGGATTCGGGGTGTGCTTTGATAGTAATCATATGTGTTGATTCTACCTTTTTGCCCTTCTGGAGCTTTTTCAGCAGCCCGGCATCCATGACTCCGTCATCAATTAATTTATGGATTTGATCCTTGAGGTTGAAGCAGTCTTGGAGCGCGTGCCCAAGTATTCTGTGGTAATGACAATACTTTGGCTCGTTCACTTTGTTTGTTTCATGAGGGCGCCGTGACTCCGGGAGCTCTATGAGTCCGAGATCCAGCAGACCGTTGAAGATATCAGGGACCTCCTCTCGAGGGAAGGAATACTCCTTTTCGATCCTCTCCTTGAGGGTCTTCACTCGCCGTTGTGTGGGGTCGGACGAGGGATCTCTAGACCGAGGCTGTTCTTTGGGAATATAAGTCTCCTTTTGTCTAGATATTTGTGTTGCCGAAGTCTGGAGCACAACTTTCCCTTTAGGAGGAGCCTTGTCCTTTTTTGTGCGGTCGGAAGTTTTGTCCGCGGTATGATTTTTGCGAGCCATGTGATGTAAATAATTCTCGATATCTATGGCCTTGGAAGTCAGCTCCTCGAAAGAAAGTAGACGGACACCTTGCAAGTAAAGGGCCATTTCCGGCCGTAAGTTGTTCATACACATCCACACGACTTCAGGTTCTGTGATGGGTTGTGGGCAGTGGATACTCAAGTTTCTCCACCTGTTGATAAAATCAGCAGTTTTCTCATGCTGGCTCTGCTCGGTTTGAGTGAGTTTTGTAATCCCAACATTTCTTTGGGTGCTATAAAATCTTTGGAGGAATGCTTCTTGCATCTGCTCCCATGAATTGATGGACCCCGGAAGCAGCTTGCTGTACCAAGTGAAAGCCGGTCCAGAGAGTGTTTGGACAAATTGGCGAAGAAGTAGTGGGCCATTATGAGCTGTGTCTTGACATGCTGCTAGAAAGTGAGCGATATGCTCCTGTGGGGATCCGTCCCTGTTAAACTTGGTGAACTGAGGCTGCCGATAATTTGCTGGGTATGGGACCAAGTCGATTTCAGCTGGGTATGGCTTCATGTACCCAGGCCTCATGGCATACTGGTGCTGCATGTGGAACGCTCCCACGCTCTCGGCGATCATTTTCTGTACGGTGTCGAGAGGTACCATATTTGGCGGTACATTCTCGTGAGGGTGGTTCTCGGCATGCGAGTTGTTTTCAGGTATTTGGGTTTTTAGACTGGCTATTTCCGCATCCTTCAACTGGAGTGCATTTCGCAAATGCTCTAGCTCTTCCTCGAGCGTAGTTGCAAGGACTTGATATCGCTCCAGGGATTTAATTGCTGGTGAAGGCGATCGAGTCTCCGGAGATCCAGGCATAATAGGGGATTCTTCTTCATATGACGCTTCGGAAGCTGCGTCTTTGCTGCCAAGGGAACGAGTGATGCTCCTAGTGTGGGGGCGATTGAGCGGCATATTAATTTGAGGTAGGCTGCCGATGGCAGCATCTCGGGGTTCCTCGACGGCAACTTTTTTTTCCGTCTCTTGGCAGGGACATTTGAGGAAGTGGATGTCTCATCATCTTGGACCCCGACAGGCATCACCGCGACGATGTTGAAGTTGTTTTCCTGGAGGACTTCTTTTGCACCGCTATATCTTGGTGATGAAGCTTCAGGATGGTTGGGGCTGAGCGACGACCCGTAATATGGACGGCTCGAGCCAACTTGGTAGTAACGATTCAAGCCAAGTCCCTGCACAGTTGATCAGACCATGGACATCAGATCCCATCCTATGGTCATGGGCAACTCTACTGATGGGACATGATGAGGATGATCCAGGGGAGCCATTGAAGATCATATTCCTGGAGCTACCTGAGCCGTCAGATCGACCGCCAGATGCTCATCCATCACTGCCACTGCTACCCCTGGACCCGTCATGGGATCGACCTGGTTTCTCCCCACCGACTTCCCCCAAGATCCCACGACCTCGCCAAGCCGCTCCTCCGCCTCCTCCGTCCTCTCCGGCGCCTTCCCCGGCAAGCCCGACCTTCGTCCTCACCTCCGGCACCCCACGTCCTACCCCTATCCCGCCTCCAAACCTCCCAGATCCGTTCCTCGTCTCCCCACGATCCTTACCGACGTCCCAAGGACCCCAGCCGAGCTCTCCGTCGTCCCCGACGCCGGCAAACCCAAATCCTCCCGCCGTCGACCTCCAGATCCCGTCGATCTAGCCACTCTCCGACCAATCCACTCCGGTGGATCTCTTCCCCATCACCCCGCGACCTTCCCTGCCACTACCCCGACCGCCGCCGCCGTCCCTACGCCGGCGATCTACTCCGGCGAACCACAGCCCTTGGATCAACTCCGGTTCAGCCCAACCCACTTGACTCAACCAACTCTAATTGATTCAGCCGAGCCAGTCAGTCCAATCCAGCCCAATCCAGCCACTTAGCCCAATTGAACCTGGTCAACCTGATCCAGATCAATTCAGACTTGAACCAGTCAAGTCCCATCCAATCAGGCTCAGCCAGATCCGATCCAGCTAGCCAAATCAGCCAATTGGACTCAAATCAAGTCCGATCAGGGCCGATTCTGATCGATTGGAGCAGTAGAGACCCATTACGAGAGGATCACGAGTAGACCGCTCGTAACAACTTGGTATCAGAGCTCCGTTCCACCGACTGTGCGGTTCAGAACCTACTGGAAACTTCGCCACCATGTACGGAGTACCCCAGGAAAGTTTGGAGCAGCAATTCAAGATTCTGCAGTCCCAGTTGAAGCTCTGTTCAACTTTGATGGAACGCCAAAGCAGAACCTTGGAGCGCACCAGAAGGAAGTGGGAGCAGATTACTAGTAGATGGTCAACTGTGACTCAAACAAGTCTCACAGGGATTCAGATTTCGAGTCAAACCCCTACTCTAGCTGCAACCCATATTCCAGAACCTGACCCTGAGCCAACTCAGATTATGACTCCGATTGTAATTGCGAGTCCGAATGAGAGACCAGCAATCAATAAGGGAGAAGAGATCCAGAAGCGAGTTGAGGAGCGACAACCGTCCGATTCTCAGATCGAACTGGAGCACATGCTGTTGCAACCTCCTCTGCCATATCAGGGTGAACACTTTCTACCACATTCTCATGATTTTTCCGAAATTTTCCCTATTTTACCATATTTTTCCGAAATTTCCCCTGGTTTTCTCTCTCCTCCCGGTTTGGCTCGAGCCGCGGCTCATCCCTCTCCTTCAGCCCGGCTCACCTCCGAGCCGACTACCCTTCGTCCCGGCTCATCCACGGCTCCGTCGACTCATCCCCAAGCCGCCACCCCAACGCCGACGTCCGACGCCGTCTTCTTCTCCCAACCATCGAGGAAGCACCGGCGTCCATCCCCGAAGCCACCGTGGCCAACCACGACCACGATTGAGGCCTGGATCGCCGAGATCCAATTCCGGCGAACTCCCATCTTCCGGCCTCCTCCGCTCCGCCACTTCCAGAGGATGATCCTTCGATCAAACCTCACGAGAAAAGTCCCAAGACCTTCCCGTACCTGTTCCCGACGAGCTCGAGCCCCGTCGCGGCCTAGATCACCGACGATCACCGGCGACGACATCCACCGCGCCGCCACCTTCAGATCCGGTGCATCTGCAGCCCAATCCGTCTATCAAACCGTACGGATGGAATCCCTACGTCCCTGCGAAGCTTCCTGTGCCGTTGCCGCTCTCCGACGAGCTCGTTTCGCCGTTGATCCAGCTCCGGCAGCTTCTCAGCCGTCCGATCAAGACTGCAACTTGATCCAGCCGTTTGATCAACCTGATCTTCGATCCAGTGGTTCCGATCTTCGATCTGAACCTGATCCAAGAGTCCCCAGCAATCAGGACCATCCAGATCAACTCCAGGTAATCAAGATGCATCCTCAGCCGTTGATCAAGCATTCAAAGGTTGAGATGAGTCATGAAAGGAGTTACCCTCCTTATCCTGATTTCATCTACAATCTGATCAGATCTGATTATGATGGTAACATCGGTTTAGCTCAACTGACTCAAGTCCAGATTGACACCGGCAGAGCCAACCAAGTCAGACAGGTTTGGACCAGAGTACGACTCAGCACAACTGAAGATTCAACTTGGTTCAACCAATTCCAAGCCCAGACTAGTGCAGCAGAAGCATGGCCTTGTCCTCAAGGCCAGAGTCAGGTCAGGTAGGATGGCTCCATGTGGCTGGACCGAATCAACTTGCTGCTGTAGTTCTGGACTCGGTGGGGGAGAAACCTGGTCGATCCCATGTCGGGTCCAGTGGTAGCAGTGGCAGTGATGGATGAGCATCTGGCGGTCGATCTGACGGCTCAGGTAGCTCCAGGAATATGATCTTCAATGGTTCTCCTGGATCATCCTCATCATGTCCCATCAGTAGTGTTGCCCATGACCATAGGATGGGATCTGATCTCCATGGTCTGATCAACTGTGCAGGGACTTGGTGATACGAGTCGATCCGACTCGACCAACTGGACCCGAACCCAGAAGAGGAACCAAGCTGGTTCAACCTCTTTCCTAGTTTGACTTGGACTTCCATAGTTCAAACTATAGTATTTAATTAGTATTTATCATTAGTCTTTTATTGAGTCCTAGTTGATTGTTAGAAATTAATTGAGAGTCCCTTTGAGTTAGGAAGTTGAGTTGAGTCAGGAACCTTATTACTTGCTAATCAAGCAAGGGGGTTTTCTAGTGGATTAGGACTCTGTCAGGTCTCTATAAAAGGACCTTAGTAGTTTGTATTAGGTTATGATGAATGAGGGATGAGATGAATGATTAAGAGTAATTAGTAGAATATCATAGGAGTAGAATATCATAGGAGTAGAATATCATAGGAGTAGAAGTAAAGTAGATTCCACCCGAAATCCACCATAGATCCACCTTCTTCCCCGTCGGTCATCTTCTCCGCAGCTGGCATCGCCTTCACCTTCAATTCCTCTCTCCCCGTCACTTTCTCTCTCCAACACGTCAGCGACCCCACCGCCACGTCAGCGCCACGTCACCCCCCCTACTGTTCATCTTCTTCCTCCTCTCTCCTCTATCCCGAAACCCAAGCTCACCGCCGTTCTCCCCTCTCCGGCCACCCCCGTCGCCACCTAAACCCGCCATCCTCTTCCCCTTGGCACCACGACTCCGGCCATACCTTTCACGACGCCCCACTCCATCTTCTCCGGCGATTCCCACGGCAACCCATCGTCCCCGACCTCCGTCCCCATCGCCGTCATCCGCCATCAACCCCGATCTCACCTCCAGACCCATCTAAATCCATCGCCTATCTCCCCCGACCCTCTTTCCGACGTCCCCAGCCACTCCCGGAGCCTCCCTCGTCGTCCCCGACGCCGGCCGACCCTACCTTCACCGCCGTCTTCACCAGATCCGGCCGATCCGCCACCCATATTCCAGATCCGAGCCGTTGGATCTCATCCCCACCTCCAGGCGACCCTTCCTGGAAGTATTCCAACCGCCGCCGCCGCCCCTACGCCGGCGATCCACTCCGGCGACTCCTCAGCCGTTGGATCTTCCTAGGCAGCTTTGGCCAAATTGGCTCAGCCACTTAATCCGGATCCAGCCCAATCCACTCGGTCAGCTTGATCCAGATTACTTCAGACTTGACCCAGTCAAGTCCCATCCAATCAGGCTTAGCCAGATTCGATCCCGCTTCAGCCAGATCCGATCCAGCTCAAGCCAGATCCGATCTAGCTAGCCAAATCAGCCAATTGGACTCAAATCAAGTCCGATCCGGCCGATTCTGATCGATTGGAGCAGTAGAGACCCATTACGAGAGGATCACGAGTAGACCGCTCGTAAAAACTTGGTATCAGAGCTCCGTTCCACCGACTGTGCGGTTCAAAACCTACTGGAAACTTCGCCACCATGTACGGAGTACCCCAGGAAAGTTTGGAGCAGCAATTCAAGATTATGCAGGCCCAGTTGAAGCTATGTTCAACTTTGATGGAACGTCAAAGCAGAAACTTGGAGCGCACCAGTCTGAAGTGGGAGCAGATTACCAGTAGATGGTCAACTGTGAATCAAACAAGTCCCATAGGGATTCAGATTTCGAGTCAGACCCCTACTCCAGCTGCAACCCAGATTACGGAACCTGACCCCGAGCCAACTCGGCTTAGCACTCCGACTGAGACTCCTCCCGCAACTCCGAGAGCAATCACAATTGTAACTCCGAGTTTAACTCCGCCAGATCCGGGTGAACACCTTCTACAACCTTCCCCAGATTTTTCTGGAATTTTACCTAATTTTCCAGATTTTTCCCGGGATTTTCTCTCTCCTCCCGGATTGGCTCGAGCCGCGGCTCATCTCCTTCCCCGCGCACGGCTCGACCCCGAGCCGACCCTTCGTCGTCCCGGCTCATCATCCGCGCCGACGGCTCGACCCCGAGCCGCCACCCCAACGCCGCCGTCCGACGTCTTCCTCCCCACCTGTTCATCGAGGAAGCATCGGCGTCCTTCCCGGAAGCCGCCGTGGCCAACAATGACCACGATTGAGGCCTGGATCGCCGACATCCAAGTCCGGCGAAAGCCCCTGTTCCGGCCTCCTCCACTCCACCAAGATCCGAGGTTGATCCCAAGATCAGACCCCACGAGAAAGGTCCCAAGACCTTCACGAACCATTTCCACCCATCCCCGGCTACCGATGAGCCCTCATTCACCGACGATCACCGGCGACGTTCTCCACCGCGCCGCCACCTTCAGATCCGGCGTGTTCGACGCCCAATCCGTCGATCAAACCGTACGGATGGAACCCTCACGTCCTTGCGAAGCTTCCTGTGCCGTTGCCACACTCCGGCGACCTGGTTTCGCCGTTGATCCAGCTCCGGCAGCTTCTCAGCCGTCCGATCAAGACTGCAACTTGATCCAGCCGTTTGATCAGCCTGATCTTCGATCCAGTGCTTCTGATCTTCGATCTGAACCTGATCCAAGAGTCCCCAGCAATCAGGACCATCCAGATCAACTCCAAGTGATCCAGATGCAGCCTCAACCGTTGATCAAGCATTCAAAGGTTGATATGAGCTATCAAAGGAGCTACCCTCCTTATTCAAATGCCATATTCAATTTGATCAGATCTGATTATGATGGTAGCATCGGTTTGGTTCAACTGACTCAAGTCCAGATTGACACCGGCAGAGCCAACCAAGTCAGACAGGTTTGGACTAGAGTACGACTCAGCACAGCTGAAGATTCAACTTGGTTCAACCAACTTCTAGGCCAAACTAGTGCAGCAGAAGCATGGTCCAACCATCCTCACTTCAGATTGGACCAAAGCCAGCTTGACTCAGATTCAAGCCAAGTCCCTGCACAGTTGATCAGACCATGGAGATCAGATCCCATCCTATGGTCATGGGCAACTCTACTGGTGGGACATGATGAGGATGATCCAGGAGAGCCATTGAAGATCATATTCCTGGAGCTACCTGAGCCGTCAGATCGACCGCCAGATGCTCATCCATCACTGGCACTGCTACCCCTGGACCCATCATGGGATAGACCTGGTTTCTCCCCACCGAGTCCAGAACTACAACAGCAAGTTGATTCGGTCCAGCCACATGGAGCCATCCTACCTGACCTGACTCTTGCTTTGAGGACAAGGCCAATTTTGAAGGTAGGGGGGTGATACGAGTCGATCCGACTCGACCAACTGGACCCAAACCCAGAAGAGGAACCAAGCTGGTTCAACCTCTTTCCTAGTTTGACTTGGACTTCCATAGTTCAAACTAGAGTATTTAATTAGTATTTATCATTAGTCTTTTATTGAGTCCTAGTTGATTGTTAGGAATTAATTGAGAGTCCCTTTGAGTTAGGAAGTTGAGTTGAGTCAGGAACCTTATTACTTGCTAATCAAGCAAGGGGGTTTTCTAGTGGATTAGGACTCTGTCAGGTCTCTATAAAAGGACCTTAGTAGTTTGTATTAGGTTATGATGAATGAGGGATGAGATGAATGATTAAGAGTAATTAGTAGAATATCATAGGAGTAGAATATCATAGGAGTAGAAGTAAAGTAGATTCCACCCGAAATCCACCATAGATCCACCTTCTTCCCCGTCGGTCATCTTCTCCGCAGCCGGCATCGCCTTCACCTTCAATTCCTCTCTCCCCGTCACTTTCTCTCTCCAACACGTCAGCGACCCCACCGCCACGTCAGCGCCACGTCACCCCCCTACTGTTCATCTTCTTCCTCCTCTCTCCTCTATCCCGAAACCCAAGCTCACCGCCGTTCTCCCCTCTCCGGCCACCCCCGTCGCTACCTAAACCCGCCATCCTCTTCCCCTTGGCACCACGACTCCGGCCATACCTTTCACGACGCCCCACTCCATCTTCTCCGGCGATTCCCACGGCAACCCATCGTCCCCGACCTCCGTCCCCATCGCCGTCATCCGCCATCCGCCATCAACCCCGATCTCACCTCCAGACCCATCTAAATCCATCGCCTATCTCCCCCGACCCTCTTTCCGACGTCCCCAGCCACTCCCGGAGCCTCCCTCGTCGTCCCCGACGCCGGCCGACCCTACCTTCACCGCCGTCTTCACCAGATCCGGCCGATCCGCCACCCATATTCCAGATCCGAGCCGTTGGATCTCATCCCCACCTCCAGGCGACCCTTCCTGGAAGTATTCCAACCGCCGCCGCCGCCCCTACGCCGGCGATCCACTCCGGCGACTCCTCAGCCGTTGGATCTTCCTAGGCAGCTTTGGCCAAATTGGCTCAGCCACTTAATCCGGATCCAGCCCAATCCACTCGGTCAGCTTGATCCAGATTACTTCAGACTTGACCCAGTCAAGTCCCATCCAATCAGGCTTAGCCAGATTCGATCCCGCTTCAGCCAGATCCGATCCAGCTCAAGCCAGATCCGATCTAGCTAGCCAAATCAGCCAATTGGACTCAAATCAAGTCCGATCCGGCCGATTCTGATCGATTGGAGCAGTAGAGACCCATTACGAGAGGATCACGAGTAGACTGCTCGTAACACATGGACAGGAGGGCGATATGTAACTGCTACTGAACTTGCCTTCTTCTCGACGGGTTTCTCCTTCTTGGCAGAAATATAATTCGTTTGTGGAGTGTTGCGGCTTGACTCTGGTTGAAGAGTCTTGTCGCCAATATAGTTGCTAACTTCACTCGTGTCGGAGGCTGCTTCGATTTGAAGACTCTGCAGCTCCTAAGTTATATAATAAGCATAGGCCGCTCGCATATCAGCGAGATAACTTCACTCATGTCGTTGGCGCTCGTACTCCGCCCGAAGTAGTTGGACATAACAGTGGCGAACATGCAGCGACTCTTCATCATCGCCGGTTGCATGGAGACCAATCCAAGGTCTGTCAGGATAAACTTCGTACAGAGCCTCGTACGCAAGTTCGGGGATCACCTGTGCTTTTACAGCAGAGGGAGATGTTGATTTAATATGGGATTTCTCGGCCGTTTTAGGCCCTTTTCTGGAGGTGACAAGGGTGAAGCCGTCGTCATCTGTCGGGATAAGTCCGGCACTAGCAGCTGCCCCCAGCCATGTTTGAGATATAGTTGGTTTCGCCGAGTTCTCAGTCTTTGGGTGCGCATGAGCGTTTCCGACATTCTGACGAACAGAGGGTCCGGGTAGAGAGACCTTGACGTCATGCCCCCTTTGGCGCGCAGGATAAGCCTTCATCTGCTCGCACGGCTGCCGTGTTGACGCCTTCACTTGTGTATGGGAAGTAGCCATCATTTTGGTGCCGGAAGTAGCCGCAATCGCAGTAACACCAGGGATTTTGGAGTCAGGTGTAGTCGCCGCTTTTGTGCCGGTGACCACCGCAACTGGAGCTTTGAGCGAAACTTTGGATGGTGTTGTGCGATCGGGAGTCCGTCGGTACCCATGGGGATGTCGAACCAAAGATCGCCGAAGCGGAGTCACAAACGCCTCCAAAGTTACTTCCGCCATATCCTTTTGTTGCAGAAGGGATATTTGTCAGGATATATATTTTTTATTTTGATTTTCAATTTTGAATTGTTTGATTTTTTTTTGACTTTGATTTTGATTTTATTTATTTATTTATAAGAATCTGATCTAGAGATGGGAGGTAAGGTGTGGTCCCACCGGGCGTGCCAGATTCTGATCGTAAATAAAACGTCGATCTCGCGGGGACGAGATTTCTATTTTATTTCCGAGCATATCATTTTTAATTTCATACAAGGAAATTGTAGGCACCACACTCATGGATTGCCAAGTCAGCGAATCCATCATTTACATCCCCGTAGGAAACACCTCCGATTCTAGACCCGATGCTTATAATAGATTTTTTACATTGTCATCAATAAAATTAAAATGACAAATAACATGGGTAAAAAAAACGTGAGGGTCTTAGACCCTCACCTTTTGTTGCTGGGTTTTTTTTAAGACTTTGTGTCTTCTCGTAACTCTTCCTGGCCTTGGAGACGTTGCCTGGGGCTTTAGATCCGCCGCCTTGAGGACGCGTCAGATAAAGTTGGAGAAGCACTGTTCAAGCTCCAAAGCTTCGTCGCCGTGGAAGAACAACCAATAGAGTTGAGGATGTTGGATATAGTTGGGGCAGTGTCGGATAAAGTTGGAGAAGCACTGTTCAAGCTCTAAAGCTTCGTCGCCGGGGACGTATGGCCGGAGCTCGTTGTTGCTAGAATGTGGCAGCTGGGACAAGGGGGGTCTTGGCCACGGAGGTGTCATCCAAACTTCGTCGATGAAGACTCAAGGGCGCCGTTGGAGTTATGGAGGCGTCGCCGATATAGTTGGGGGAGGCACTGCCTGATAGAGTTGAGGAGGACGTAGATAAAGTTGGCGATGCGTTGGCCGGAATCAGCGGGATCAGCGACTGGAGCTGAGGAGACGTCGGTTGGAAACAGAGGAGCTGCCGGAGATAAAGTTGAGGAAGCACCGCCCGAACTTTGAAGCCGCCAGCACGTCGGCTGGAAGCAGGGGGCTGGGGCTGGAAACAAGGAAGCGTCGGATATAGTTGGGGCAGCGTCGTCCAAGCTTTAAAGGCGGTGAAAACACGGGAACGGTGAATAAAGCTGAAGGCGACGATGGGTTTCTCCTCGGGCTGGGCGATGACGGCGACTCCTCCGGCTGGATCAGTGGATGCCGGCGATGGTGATGGGTTCCCCTTTGGCCGGATCGATGGGCGGCGACGACAATGGTTTTCTCTAGCTGGGCGGCGGCGATGAGCACGGGCTGGAACAAGGGAGACAACGGTGATGGGTTCGGACTGGCTCGAGGAAGACAACGACGGCGGCGATCTCCTTTGGGTTGGGCGACAACGGCAATCTCCTCGGCTGGATCAAGGAGGCCGAAGGCGAGCTCCTCCTTTGGGTGGTAGCGATGGGTTCGTCTCCTTTCGTCCCTCCCTCACCTCTCTTTCTTTCTTTCTATTTTTTTTCAGCCAAGCCCTCTCTATCCCAGACTCTTCTTCTTATAGCAATGGATGTTTGTTGGAGGTTGGGTGAGATACGCTCGAGACTATAGGGATATGGGTGTTGAGATTTGGTTCTCAGTCAGGTTGTTGGGAGGCTGAGGATGTTGGGATTTGATGCTGTTGAGATATGGGTGAGGTTAGGATTTCCTAACCATTTAGATTAGGGAGTTGGGATTTGGCATTTAAATTTCAAATGTCCATTTAAATTTGAAGATTTGGATGGTTTTGTATAAATTTGAATGTCCCATTTAAATTTCAAGTTCATGTGTGAACTTGTTTGAATTTTGAATATTTATTCAATTTTCAAGTATTTATCTTGAATTTGAATAACTCTCCAGCTGTCGGACATTTGTTCAAATTTTGAATGTCTTGTTCGAATTTTGAATTTCATGTAATATTTGGAGAATTTATTGAAATATCCTCGGGCAAGCCGGTTGTAAATTACCAAAATACCCTTTTTATCGGTTAGGTGTATTTTGGACCGAAACGCCCCCGGGGTAGAGAAAATATCTCTGTTTTAGATTTTCACACCCCTGAAGATGTGCAATGACCAAAATGCCCCTTGGGGTTAAATGACCAAAATAGTCTTTCGGTCTGGTTGTTTAGGCGCGACGCATGGCGGCGTGACTTTTGTGCGTGTTATGAACACGTGTTCGCATTATGTGACGCGTATATTTTAGACTCGATGTATGTGAGTCATGTGCGCGCGCATCGCCTTGGCCGGGACTTAGGCGAATTTGAGGTTAGGTATTTGTTTGGGTTTATTTTAAATTCTCGGATTTTTCCTTTATTTATTTCAAGGAATTTTCTATAATGCACCTAATGTTATGGAAAATTACCAAAACGCCTCTATATTTGCATAGCTTATTTAGGATGCCATCAAAGCTATGTAAGGGCTATTTTGGAGTGTAGTGGGAGATTTAGATATGTATTTTGGTCTAAATTCCCAAAATACCCTTGGATGGGTAAAATTACCAAAACACCCTTATTCCTCAGGTTTGTATAGGATGCCATCAAAACCGGGAATATATAGGGGATTTGGATGGACTCGACTGTGTATGAGCCAGCTTGGATTCGGTGCATGCAGGTTCAGCCGGGGAAATTCCGCAAATGTTATTGACTTAGCCTTAGCTAAAATCGATTTCAACAAGGACCCTGCTAGACGAGCTTACCAGCAGAGGCTTCATCCGTCCCAGCATGTCTCTCTGGGGGGCGCCAGTGTTGTTCGTAAAGAAGAGGGATGGTACCCTTCGACTTTGCATAGACTACAGGCGGCTCAACAGGGTGACGGTGAAGAACAGGTACCCGATGTCGAGGATCGACGACCTGTTTGACCAGCTGCGGGGATCTTCAGTGTTCTCGAAGATCGACCTCTACACCGACTACCACCAGTTGAGGGTTCGGGATTGCGACATTCCGAAGACAGCTTTTCGGACTCGGTATGGTCTGCACGAGTTCGTGGTGATGCCATTTGGGTTGACGAACGCACCAACAACGTTCATGGATCTCATGCAGAGGATCTTCCAGGCTTTCCTAGATGAGTTCGTGGTGGTGTTTGTCGACGACATCCTGATCTACTCCCGATCAGAGGCGGAGCACGAGCGACACTTGGCGACAGTGTTGCAGCTACTTCGGGAGCATCGGCTATATGCCAAGGCTTCCAAGTGTGTTCTGGCTTGCACAGGTGGGATTCCTTGGACACGTGGTGTCGGCAGCAGGGATCTCAGTTGACCCGACCAAGGTCAAGACAGTGGTACAGTGGCAAAGACCGATGATAGTGTTCGAGATCCGCAGTTTCCTAGGCCTGGTGGGGTACTACAGACGGTTCGTGCGAGTCTTCTCTAGAGTTGCCGGACCATTGACCAGACTGACATAGAAGGTCGTCCCGTTCGTGTGGGATGATGCTTGTGAGCGAGCTTTTGTGGAGCTGAGGACCAGGTTGACCAGTGCGCCGGTGCTGATCATCCCCGAGCGAGGTGTTGGTTACAGTGTCTACTGCGACGCCAGCGGTGAGGGTTTGGGGTGTATCCTAATGCAGGAGGGGCACGTAGTTTTCTATGGTTCTCGTCAACTGAAGAACCATGAGAGGAACTACCCAACTCATGACTTGGAGCTAGCAGCGGTGGTCTTCGCCCTGAAGACCTGGCGTCATTGCCTCTATGCTAAGAAGTTCTCTATATTCTCGGACCATAAGAGCTTGAGGCACGTTTTCACCCAACGTGACCTAAACCTGAGGCAGCGATGTTGGATGGAGCTACTGGAGGACTACGACTTTGAGTTGCATTACCATCCTGGTAAGGAAAACGTCGTAGCAGACGTGCTGAGCAGGCAGGTGAGAGACACTAGAGCAGCAGTTGCAGGGTTGTCTGCGCGGCAGTGGCAGGCTCTAGAGACAGCGGGCCAGTTGGGGCTCGAGTTTCAGGATCAGGGCTCCAGCAGCTACCTCTACGCAGTACAGAGTATGCCAACAGTCCTAGCCAGAGTGTTGGAGGCACAACACAATGACGCAGAGCTCGAGGAGTTGCGCACATCGATGGGTACAGAGGGTGTAGACGGTGTGAGGACCCGTCCCTCTACTCCTGGGTCGACCGGCTGGGTCGGGCCCGTGGCTCGTTTGTTTGTTTCGCGTCGAGCGCGCGATCCGGTGGATCGTATTGTTTCTTGGACCGCAAGGGCAATTTGGTAAATTGCACCTTGTTGGTTTGTTTCACACCCACGTGTGCACACACCGCCTCTGATTGATATTTGTGTTTGATTAGATCTGTTAGGGGTTTTTGACCTGTTTGGATCGATCCAAGTGTGTTGGATCAATCCATCCTTGTCTTGGATCGATCCAGCATGGTGTTGGATCGATCCAGACACTGTAGCAGGTCGGTGGCTTTCCTTTGCGAGGACGGCCGCCGTTGGCCGTCGCTCTCCCCTGTCAGAAGGGGAGGACTTTCCCTCCCCTCCTTCCCCTTTTCCCCTCCTTTCCCGGCTTTCCCCTTCCCTCTTCCTTCCTTCTTCTTCTTCTTTCTTCTTCCTTCCTTCTTCTCCTTCTTCTTCTTCTTCCGCGGGCTCTGTTTCCCCTGTTCTGGCAGCCGCTTCTTCTTCGCTGTTCTTCCTCCTCCGGCCACCGTTTTGGGAGCTCGAAGGCTCGTTGGAACCGTGGCGGCGTGAGGAAGATCCCTGGTGTGCTTTGGAGCTGCGTTGGTGACCATTTCTCGGGGAATCAGCCGAGGAGTGCGTTTCGGGTAGGTGTTCTACCTACGAGAGTTGTTTAGGGGTGTTCTCTTGATCTAGCCGTTGGATCTTGTTGATCTTTGTATTGTTGGCTTCCTCTTGCCTAGTAGAATTTCTGATATAAGTTTCATGATCTTTGGTTGAGATTTTAGTAGGATTTATGCATGATTAATCTCGGATTTTCCGGTTTCTGCTGTTCTTGAAGAACAGTCGGCTTGCGGCGAGTTTTCCAGCCGATACGTACATGATATTGACTTATGATGAACATAAGAGTTGTAGATCTCTGAGTCATCTTTCCATTCCAGCTTATTTCGTATTTTTCTCGTGACCTACGACGAGGCTGATCTGAAGCTGGTTTGAAGCTGTTCGGATTCGATCCAAATGGTTCGGATCGATCCAATATTTTCTGGATCGATCCAAACATTCCGGATCGATCCCAAGGCTGGCTGGTGGTGTTTTATGGTCTATGTTTAGTGGTTTTGATTAATGTTTTCCCGTTAATCCAACCGTTGAATGATTATGGATTTTGGATATGTTGATCCCGGTATGTACACCTACTGATGGCTAACTTGGATCTTGAATCCGACGTCGTTTGGACGTCGGATCGACGGGATCAATTAGCCTCTAACTAGAGGTTTTGGGTGTTTTGAATATAATATTATATTTCGGAATATAATATTATATTGTTTACTGTTCATCATCGTTTTCGGGGTTGCTTCCCGGTGCAGGAGTTCTCGGTTGACGGTCGTGGTACCATCGTAATGCCGAGACCCACTGCAGATCGGTTAGCAGCGGTTGGTAGTACCGTTGCAGCGATCCGGTTGACTTATATGATGCCTTATCATACTGTTGCATGCCTATCTTCTGTTTGTGTGTGTTCATAGCATGCATTGTTGATTTGTGCATTAGTTGCATTGGTTAGGGCGTGGGTGATCTGTGGGTCGCCGTCCCGAGGCTGGAAGCTCGGACTTAGCCCTAAGACCGGGGTTGGGTAGTTTGGACCCGGTTCGAATTGTGGTGTCCAGTCGATTCGATGATAGGCCTAGATGACTGGTGCACTTGTTGCTTGATGATTGGAGAGGTTGTGTCGGCCTCGAGCCAGATGTTGTGGGTACAAACCGGTGTCCGGATCATTGTCTCTTGGGGGGAAGAGATGCCTACCCAGCGGTGTGGTTGCCCGCCTAGCAGTGTTTGGTGCCTGCAAGTGAGACGGCAGTGTGGTTTCCTGCCTCGCTGAGGGCAACCCAGTATGTGACCAGCTCGGCTGGAAGACCATAACTGAGGCCTCCCTTCAGGGACACCGGCGAAGGGTTATGGGACCCTTGCTGCACACCCAAGTCTTGCTTGAGGGCGGGACTGTTGTGTTTCCCTCTTCCTTCTGTGTGTCGTAGTGTAGAACCCTACTGAGCTTAGTTCTCACACCTACCCGGGCTGTGTTTTGCAGGTGCAGGCGTCAGTTCTTCTTCTGTGGCCCCTACCGGGCGGTTGGTCGGCGGTGCGGCGGCGCCTGGTGGACTTTGAGAGGTGGCGATCTTTACTATTTTTATACCTTTGGTTAGTTAGTCTCCTACGGGAGTAATGTTGAATTCGAATCTTCCCCTCTCCGAGGATATGTATATTAAACACTTTGGGTTTTAAATCTGTGGTTCGAGGTTTCATTAAATTAATGTCTTTTAATTGAGGGTGCTTTTGGTGAATTGTTAGGGAGACCAATAGGTTAGAGGGAACCCTCGTCAGCTTTTCTTCCGCGTTTTGTTAGGTTCTTGTTCGCGTCGCCCGGCCCGGTTGGGCTTTCGCGGGTCGGGCGCGACAGCTTGGTATCAGAGCATAGGTTGTAGATCCCAGGGTTTAGGATCAGGATTCGGTTGAGTTTGAGCGTGGAATGAGTTAGTTCTATGTCTAGAACATCCGTGCATGCTCTTCTGTGATGTGTTATGCTTTTCCGCTTTATGTTGTGCTGCTTTGTCTTGGGTTTCGAACAAGTGGATGCTTGTTGTTTCTGGTGGGGGTGCAGATGCCGAGGAGTCGGGTATGTCGTTCCGTTGTGAGTCGTGGCTGGTCGCGTGTGCAGCGCACCGCCCGACAGGCTCCAGTAGCCGCGACAGCCTTGCCCCGAGACTCTGCAGCACCAGAGACGAGTGTTGAGTTCGCGGTGGGGGAAAACGCCTCTCTTTTCGCCGAGTGGATTCTTCCGCCACTTAGCAAACGTGCTGTGACGGCAGCGGTGATCACCTTCCAGGAGCTGAACCCGCCCAGGTTCAGTGGCGCTGAGGGTGATCCGGCAGTAGCGGACGACTGGCTGAGAGTAGTCAGTCGTGTCCTCGACGCTTTGTTCATCCAGGATGACCTGGTTCGGGTCAGACTGGCGGCGTTCCAGCTCGACGGGGACGCTTTGGACTGGTGGAGTGCTGTCTTGACCATTAGGAGCGGGAGTGACCCCTCGTGGGACATGTTCCGTTCGTCTTTTCTCGACGCGTACTTCCCTCAGAGTGCGCGTCAGGCCTTGGTTCAGGAGTACCTCAGCATCTCCTAGGATACGCAGTCAGTGGCACAGTATGCAGCTAGGTTCACCAGGCTCGTCAGGTTCGCCGGTCCAGTGGCGAGCGATCCTCTCGCCAGAGCGTGGCAGTTTCAGTAGGGGCTACGGCCCGAGATCAGGCTTCTGATGGCGGCGCGGTTTTCTAGCGCTCTCAAGGAGGTGGTGAACTGTGCGTTGTCAGTGGAGGCCGTACTGCTGGAGGCAGGGCCTAGGACAGTTCAGCCAGTGTTCCCCTCGAGTTTAGGGCGCACCGGCCAGCCGCAACAGGCTCAGGGTGGAGTAGGACCGTCGCGGGGGGAGGCCCGTTCACGACGCCATCAGCCCTATCAGCACCAGCCAGAGGACGTCAGCGGAGTCAGTCAAGAGGAAGAGGGGGCGAATGACGAGGATGATCCCGATCAGTAGTTCTCAGAGGATGAACAGCTGGAGCAGTCAGTCGGTGAGTACGACGAGGACCAGCCCCTCTCGGAGGCAGAGGAGGAGTTCGCGGAGGATGATCCGGACGAGCGGTTTCCGGAGGAGGAGCCTCAGCAGGAAGCGTTCGCAGGGTTTGGTCAGATCCAGCAGGCAGAGCAGAGACCCGTAACGTGCTTTGAGTGCGGGCAGCTGGGGCATTATCGGAGAGACTGCCTCTTGCGGAGAGCGTGGACCAGGCGGGACAGGATGCAGGCAGGCCTAGTGTCGGGTTCGTGCTATCAGTGTGGCCAGCTAGGTTACCTTCGCCGAGAGTGCATGACGCTGCGAGGCGGAGGCCGTGGCAACGGCAGTGGAGGCCAGTAGAGGCGGCCGGGTTGGCTTCAGCATCAGCGTCACATCAGCAGGTACCCTTTACCGCTTTTTAGTATCCTGATAGGCGTTGTTTTCTTTTCCGAGCCCTACCCTTATCGAATCTTGGGACGAGATTTCCTTTAAGGGTATTAGGATGTGAGGAACCGTCCCTCTACTCCCGGGTCAACCGGCTGGGTCGGGCCCGTGGCTCGTTTGTTTGTTTCGCGTCGAGCGCGCGATCCGGTGGATCGTATTGTTTCTTGGACCGCAAGGGCAATTTGGTAAATTGAACCTTGTTGGTTTGTTTCACACCCACTTGTGCACACACAGCCTCTGATTGATATTTGTGTTTGATTAGATCCGTTAGGGGTTTTTGACCTGTTCGGATCGATCCAAGTGTGTTGGATCGATCCATCCTTGTCTTGGATCGATCCAGCATGGTGTTGGATCGATCCAGACACTGTAGCAGGTCGGTGGCTTTCCTTTGCGAGGACGGCAGCCGTTGGCCGTCGCTCTCCCCTGTCAGAAGGGGAGGACTTTCCCTCCCCTCCTTCCCCTTTTCCCCTCCTTTCCCGGCTTTCCCCTTTTCTCTTCCTTCCTTCTTCTTCTTCTTTCTTCTTCCTTCCTTCTTCTCCTTCTTCTTCTTCTTCTTCTTCCGCGGGCTTTGTTTCCCCTGTTCTAGCAGCCGCTTCTTCTTCGCCGTTCTTCCTTCTCCGGCCACCGTTTTGGGAGCTTGAAGGCTCGTTGGAACCGTGGCGGCGTGAGGAAGATCCTTGGTGTGCCTTGGAGCTGCGTTGGTGACCAGTTCGCGGGGAATCAGCCGACGAGTGCGTTTCGGGTAGGCGTTCTACCTACGAGAGTTGTTTAGGGGTGTTCTCTTGATCTAGCCGTTGGATCTTGTTGATCTTTGTATTGTTGGCTTCCTCTTGCCTAGTAGAATTTCTGATATAAGTTTCATGATCTTTGGTTGAGATTTTAGTAGGATTTATGCATGATTAATCTCGGATTTTCCGGTTTCTGCTGTTCTTGAAGAACAGTCGGCTTGCGGCGAGTTTTCCAGCCGGTACATACACGACATTAACTTATAATGAACATAAGAGTTGTAGATCTCTGAGTCATCTTTCTATTCCAGCTGATTTCGTATTTTTCCGATGTTTCTATGAATTTTGGTGATTTTTCTCGTGACCTGCGACGAGGCTGATCTGAAGCTGGTTTGAAGCTGTTCGGATTCGATCCAAATGGTTCGGATCGATCCAATATTTTCTGGATCAATCCAAACATTCTGGATCAATCCCAAGGCTGGCTGGTGGTGTTTTATGGTCTATTTTTAGTGGTTTTGATTAATGTTTTCCCGTTAATCCAACCGTTGGATGATTATGGATTTTTGATATGTTGATCCCGGTTTGTACACCTACTGATGGCTAAGTTGGATCTTGAATCCGACGTCATTTGGACGTCGGATCGACGGGATTAATTAGCCCCTAAGTAGAGGTTTTGGGTGTTTTGAATATAATATTATATTTCGGAATATAATATTCTATTGTTTACTGTTCATCATCGTTTTTGGGGTTACTTCCCGTTGCAGGAGTTCTCGGTCGACGGTCGTGGTACCGTCGTATTGCCGGGACCCACTGCGGATCGGCTGGCAGCGGTTGGTAGTACCGCTGCAGCGATCCGGTTGACTTATTTGATGCCTTATCATACTGTTGCATGTCTATCTTCTGTTTGTATGTGTTCATAGCATGCATTGTTGATTTGTGCATTAGTTGCATTAGTTAGGGCGTGGGTGATCTGTTGGTCGCCGTCCCGAGGCTGGAAGCTCGGACTTAGCCCTAAGACCGGGGTTGGGTAGTTTGGACCCGGTTCGAATTGTGGTGTCCAGTCGATTCGATGATAGGCCTAGATGACTGGTGCACTTGTTGCTTGATGATTGCAGAGGTCGTGTCGGCCTCGAGCCAGACGTTGTGGGTGCAAACCGGTGTCCGGATCATTGTCTCTTGGGGGGAAGAGGTGCCTACCCAGCGGTGTGGTTGCCCGCCTAGCAGTGTTTGGTGCCTGCAAGTGAGACGGCAGTGTGGTTTCCTGCCTCGCTGAGGGCAACCCAATATGTGACCAGTTCGGCTGGAAGACCATAACTGAGGTCTCCCTTCAGGGACACCGGCGAAGGGTTATGGGACCCTTGCTGTACACCCAAGTCTTGCTTGAGGGCGGCACTGTTGCGTTTCTCTCTTCCTTCTGTGTGTCGTAGTGTAGAACCCTACTGAGCTTAGTGCTCACACCTACCCGGGCTGTGTTTTGCAGGTGCAGGCTTCAGTTCTTTTTCTGTGGCCCCTACCGGGCAGTTGGTCGGCGGTGCGGCGGCGCCTGATGGAATTTGAGAGGTCGCAATCTTTACTGTTTTTATACCTTTGGTTAGTTAGTCTCTTACGGGAGTAATGTTGTATTCGAATCTTCCCCTCTCCGAGGATATGTATATTAAACACTTTGGGTTTTAAATCTGTGGTTCGAGGTTTCATTAAATTAATGTCTTTTAATTGAGGGTGTTTTTGGTGAATTGTTAGGGAGACTAATAAGTTAGAGGGAACCCTCGTCAGCTTTTCTTCCGCATTTTGTTAGGTTTCGGTTCGCGTCGCCCGGCCCGGTTGGGCTTTCGCGGGTCGGGGCGCGACAGAAGGGGACTTGACAGTATCGTCAGACGGAGGGCTACGGTTCAGAGGCAGAGTAGCAGTACCAGTAGATTCAGTTCTACGAGACGACGTCCTACGAGAGTTCCACCACTCTCGTTTTGCAGTTCATCCCGAGGGCACCAAGATGTACCAGGACCTACGGCGGTAGTTCTGGTGATGCGGGATGAAGAGGGCAGTGACGGAGTTCGTATCGCGCTGCCTTACCTGTCAGAAGGTCAGGGCTGAGCACCAGCGAACTCTGGGGTTACTGATGAGTGCACGAAAGTGCACACTAAATATGACTAAGAGCAGCTTTGTGAGGGCCCGTCCCTCAGACCTGGCTCGACCGCGTGGGTCGAGAGCCGATTTCCTGTTGGTTTGGTTCCGCGTCGGGCACGACCGGGCGATCGTGTGGCGGTTTGGACCCCGGGGGCATTTTGGTAAATATGCCCTCTGGTGGTCGGTTTCACACCCGCGTTCCACACACTGACTTTGATTGATGTATGTGTTTGATTAGAATCCCTAGGGTGCGTCCGATCGGAGGATCGGAGCTCGATCGGGAAAGATCGAATTGGACGGCTGAGATAGATCTGGATTTTCTATGAAAGCCCTGTCCCTTTCTTCTCTTCCCTTCTCTTCTTCTCTTGTCGTTTTCTTCCCCTCTCTCTCCTTCGGCTGAGCTAGGGTTTAGAGACTTGGGCTTTGGAGCTCGGATCTTGACGGCTTGACTATCGAGACGCGTGGAGGAGCTACCCTACTTGCTCAAGTAGGTGTTTCTACCTCGATCCTTGGATCGGGTTCTCCTAGGATAGGATTATTGCACTTTCGCTGTAGGAATACATGTTAGAATGCTTTGCAAATCTTTGCATGTGTAGTGTACCTCATTTCCTGTATTCCTACGTTGCGATTTCGGTATTTGAACGGTTGGTTTCCGTATTATCGCCGTTTCGTCGGTTTTCGTCCATTTGGACCTAGATAGGAGATTTAACCGTCAAAAATTGGATTTCTTCATTCCATTAGCTTCCCCATTGTTAAATACACTTGCTTGCGAAATTTCTTCTCGTTCCAACTTGATTTGATCCTTGAAATCCAAAGAAATGGATTTTTGGCACTGTTCTGATGAACTGTGCCAAGGGCTCGACGGTCGATCGGTGCATCGACCGTCAAGTGTTGTTTTACTCCTTCTGGGCCTGACGGTCGACCGTCGCAACGACCGTCAGGCTCTGTTGCGATTTTGGCTTCCCAGGGTCGATACATGGATCGACCGCGGGATCTTTTCCTTTTCGCCATTTACCTGACGGTCGACCGTCGGATCGACCGTCACATCGACCGTCAGGCGCTGTTTGGTTTTGGGCTTCTCAGGGTCGATGGGTGGATCGACCGTCGCCCTTGGTTTTCTTCGCTTGGGTCTCACGGTCGATCGCCGGATCGACCGTGACATCGTCCGTGACCCCTTGGACTTGGTTTTCTGGCTTTTCTTGGATGGATTTGATTTGTGATTAGTATCTAAACATGTTGGGAAGTGTGTACGTGGATTTCATGAAGTTTTCACGGGATTTCCATTGAGATTAAGGTTTGGATTGCATATTGATTTCCCTTGAATAAATCGATGTTGTGGCTTGCCTTTAAATACATGTTTAGATGTTGTTAATTGCTTAATGGTGTGCTTAGCCATTAGCTAGCTATGAGTGCTAGCTAATGAGGAATTGTGGAACCTTAGCCTCTTGCAGGCGAGTGCCGAGGGCTATTGTATATCTGTTGGACTTGAAACTGATCTTGTGACATGTACATCTAGGATAGATGTTTGCCTAAGATCATGCATTGTGTGCATTAGAGGCATTTGAGGTTAGGTGGGCGATGGTTTGGGTCGCCGATCCGAGGCTCTCGGGTAGCTCGGATCTAGCCTTAGGGCCGTGGCTGGGTAGTCAGGTTTAGGGTGTGATTGTTTAATCTGAATCTCTTGTTATTGAGGATTGACGATAGTGACTCTGATCAGTATTTGAGGTTTAGAGGTCGTGTTGTCTTCCTAGGCCAAGTGCTAAGGATGCAATCGATGTGTTCCCGACGTGGTCCCCAAGCAGTAGTATCCCTGCTGGGTAAGGGTGATCCCGCATGGTACTGTTCCCCTGTCAGTGCTTAGGGTGATCTTAGTAACGTGTCCAAGAGATAGGTTCATGACAGTAGCCCTTGGGACATCGATGGGTTATGGGACCCGTGGCATCCGTTAGACTTAGGCTGGGAGACAATACTGTTGTTGTTTTCCTCCCTTCAGTGTGCCGTAGAGTAGAACCCTACTGAGCTTATCGCTCTCTCCTACCCGGGCTGCGTTTGCAGGTGCAGGTGGCAGTTCTTCGTCTGTGGAGCCGGTGGGATCGGCCTTTGGCGGCGCGAGTACATCCAGAGGCGCCTGAGGTTGCTGGAGGATTACCTGTTGTATATTTTTGATATATATGTATATGTTGTAAACATTTTGAGGATTTTGGAATCATGTATTATATCTTTATCTTGGAAGTCTTAGAATGGAATTTTGAACTGTACAACTTGATGTTATATGAATTGAATTTGTTTCGCCACTGGAATACAATTGTTTAAATTATCCGTCTTTTCCGCTTTGTATCGCGCCGATTGAAGATGAATAGTGATCGAAACCCTCACGCCCCGTCCTGGATGGGTTTTCTGGGTCGGGGTGTGACAACTTGGTATCAGAGCAGGCTGTAGGTCCCAGGGATAGGATTAGGCTTGCGGTTGAGGTTTTGAGCGCGGTTTGGGATAGTTCTAGGAGTAGAGCATCCCTGTGTGCTTGATCGTGCTCATGTGTGTTATGCTTTTGCTTTAGTGATTGCTGTTGGGTTTTGTTTTCTTACGGGTGGACACTTGTCGTCTCTGGTGAACGTGCAGATGCCAGGGATCCGGGCTAGCTGTCCAGTGTTGGGTCAGGGTACCGCGCGCGACCAGTGCGCTGCCCGACGTGCCTTAGGGGCCAACGCAGCCGTGCCCCGTGTACCTATACGAGAGCCAGAGCCGAAGATTGAGGTCGTGGTGGAGGAGGATGCTTCATTCATCGCCGAGTAGGTCTCTCCTCCACTCGACCAGCGTGCCGTTGCGACAGCGGTGGTCGACTTCCAGAGGCTGAACCCTCCTAGGTTCAGCGGTACTAGAGGCGACCCAGCGGTGGCGGACGACTGGCTGGAGGGAGTCAGTCGCGTCCTTGACACTCTGTTCGTCCAGGATGACAGAGTTCGGGTCAGACTTGCAGCGTTCCAGCTCGACGGGGACGCTTTGGACTGGTGGCGCTCTTTCCAGGCCGCCAGGGACGGGAGTGACCCATCGTGGGCCGTGTTTCGTTCTTCGTTTCTCGGCGCGTACTTTCCCCGAAGTGCGCGCTCGGCCGTTGTCCGTGAGTACCAGACCCTTTCTCAGGGTACTCAGTCGGTGGTTCAGTATGCGGCTAGGTTCACCAGGCTTGCCAGATTTGCCGGAGCGGTGTCGGCGGACCCTCTTGCCAGAGCTGAGCAGTTCCAGTGGGGCTTAGGCCCGAGCTCAGGCGGCTGATCCTGCTTGCGTCGTCTGCGAGCACCAGTGGTGTTGGACTGTGCCTTGGCAGTTGAGGCTTAGTTGCAGGAGTCGGGGCCTAGGGCAGTCCAGCCTGCGTCGTCTGTGAGCACCAGTGGTGTTGGACTGTGCCTTGGCAGTTGAGGCTCAGTTGCAGGAGTCGGGGCCCAGGGCAGTCCAGCCTGCGTCGTCTGCGAGCACCAGTGGCGGAGGACAGCCACAGAGAGCAGCTCAGGGCAGAGGAGGTTCGTGGAGGCCACGGCAGAGGTACCCACGACGCCAGCAGCCGTACCAGCGTTACCCACCCCAGTACCAGCAGCAGCCCAGGCAGGGAGGCCAGGCACTTCTTCCGACTGGGCCTCAGGGGCAGACGTCCGGAGGAGGCCAGAGCCAGCTCTAGCGCTTGGTCCTCCCGTGTGCTTCGAGTGCCGGCAGACCGGGCACTTTCGCCGAGACTGTTCGACGCTAAGGGCACAGTTCGCTCGTGGCGAAGCAGGCGGAGGTTGGCGGACACCAGGAGCCGGGAGAGGCAGAGGTCACGGCGGAGGTCGAGGCGGACCCAGAGGGGGAGTGTATGCACTTCAAGACCGTGAGTACCCAGACTTTGTTCAGCCACCCTTTCAGCCTTACCAGTACCCGCCACCCCAGCAGGCTCTAGCACTTCCACCAGCTCCAGTTGACCGTCCTGTTCTCAGAGGTACCTTCCAGCTTTTCAGTTCATTTGTAGATGTTCTGATAGATTCTGGGGCGTCTCATTCCTTTGTAGCTAGCGACTGTGTGGCATCGCTAGGGCTAGAGACTGAGCCACTTGGAGTCACACTACACTTAGACACACCCGTCGGCGGAGGGGCTCGTGTTGAGCTGATCTGCTGCTCTTGCGAGTTGGAGGTTGGGGGCCTCCGTGTCTTTCTAGACCTTCGGGTGCTAGACATGGTCGGGTTCGACGTGATTCTCGGTATGGATTGGCTGACTTCATACCGAGCCGTCATCGACTGTGGCCGTCATAGGGTGACTGGTTGGACACCTGACGACGCTCGTTTCGTTCTGTTGGGGGATCGCCAGTCGGCCGATTCCCTCTTGTGTGCTTGTCTTCCTAGGCGCGAGGGCCAGCTGTCAGCTTTACTGGCGCGCCTTTCCTTGTTCGCTGCAGAGGGCAGTCGAGAGGGCAGTTTGCCTATAGTGGTTTGTGAGTTTGTTGACGTCTTCCCAGACGAGCTACCGGCCCTTCCTCCTTCCAGAGCAGTAGACTTCCAGATAGATCTTGTACCGGGTACCGGGCCGATCTCTCTACCAGCTTTTAGGATGGCACCAGCAGAACAGAGGGAGTTGAGGGTCCAGCTGGACGGGTTGATCGGCAGAGGTTTCATCCGTCCCAGCACGTCGCCTTGGGCATCTCCTGTATTGTTCGTAAAGAAGAAGGACGGTACGCTTCGTCTTTGCATTGATTACAGGAAGCTGAACAGGGTGACGGTGAAGAACAAGTATCCGATGCCGAGGATCGATGACTTGTTCGACCAGCTCCGAGGCTCTTCAGTCTTTTCGAAGATCGATCTCCGTACCGGCTATCACCAGTTCAGGATTCGGGATTGCGACATCCCGAAGACGGCCTTCCGTACGAGGTAGGGTTGTACGAGTTCACGGTGATGCCGTTCGGCTTGACGAACGCACCGGCGGCGTTCATAGATCTGATGCAGAGGGTCTTCCGACCGTACTTAGATCAGTTCGTGGTGGTTTTCGTCGACGACATCCTAGTCTACTCACGTACCGCGGAGGAGCACGGGCAGCATCTGAGGACAGTGTTGCAGTTGTTGAGGGGGCATAGGCTATATGCCAAGGCCTCCAAAAGTGAGTTCTGGCTTCTTGAGGTGCAGTTTCTAGGGCACGTGGTATCAGCAGCAGGTATTTCAGTGGATCCGGCCAAGATCAAGGCAGTGCTACAGTGGCAGAGACCGGCGACAGTGTTCGAGGTTCCCAGCTTCCTCGGCCTGGCGGGTTACTACAGGAGGTTCGTGCGGGACTTCTACAGGGTTGCAGGGCCGCTGACCAGGTTGATACAGAAGGCGGTCCCATTTGTTTGGGACGAGGCTTGTGAGCAGGCCTTCATCCAGTTGAGGACCAGACTGACGAGTGCACCGATCCTTATAGTTCCAGAGCGAGGCGTTGGCTACAGTGTCTATTGCGACGCCAGTGGGGAGGGTCTAGGCTGTGTGCTTATGCAGGAGGGCCATGTGGTGGCCTACGGTTCCAGGCAGCTGAAGACCAATGAGAGGAACTATCCAGTCCACGATCTTGAGCTTGCAGCGATTGTCTTCGCTCTGAAGACGTGGCGGCACTACCTTTACGGTGAGCGGTTCTTGGTGTACTCTGATCGTAAGAGTTTGAGGCACGTGTTTACCCAGCGTGACCTCAACCTCAGGCAGCGGAAGGTGGATGGAGCTTCTAGAGGACTACGACTTCGATTTGCATTACCACCCTGGTAAGGCAAACGTCGTACCAGACGCTCTCAGCAGGCAGACCAGAGACAGTCGGGTGACCTTGGCAGCAGTGTCAGCTCGGCAGTGGCAGATGCTGGAGACAGTCAGTCAGTTTGGGCTTGACTTTGAGGACCGGGCGACAGGTGGTTTCCTGTATGCTGTTCGCAGCATTCCAGTTCTTTTGGCCAGAGTGATCGAGGCACAGGCTGGGGACCCAGAGCTCGTGGAGACCCGTGCTGCGGTCGGCACAGAGCACGCAGTTGAGGGCTGGACAGTGTCGACAGACAGTGGGCTACTCTTCAGAGGCATAGTTGCAGTTCCAGGAGACCCGGCGTTGCGAGAGGAGATCCTTCACGAGTTCCACCACTCCTGCTTCGCCGTTCACCCCGGGAGCACCAAGATGTACCACGACCTTCGCCAACAGTTCTGGTGGTGCGGGATGAAGAGGTCAGTAGCTGAGTTCGTTTCCAGGTGCCTCACCTGTCAGAAGGTGAAGGCAGAGCACAGGCGGACCCTAGGTTTGTTGCAGCCACTGCCAGTGCCGAGTGGAAGTGGGAGCATACAGCTATGGACTTCGTCACCGGGCTACCCAGGTCACCGAGGGGGAATGATGCGATTTGGGTCATCGTCGATCGACTGACCAAATCGGCTCATTTCCTCCCCATGAGGACGACAGATCCAGTTGCCAGACTGAGCCAGAGGTACATTGACGAGATAGTACCACTGCACGGCATCCAAGTGTCGATAGTGTCAGACAGAGATCCCAGATTCACCGGCAGGTTCTGGAGCAGCTTCCAGGACTCCTTGGGGACAACACTGATGTTCAGCACAGCTTTCCACCCTCAGACGGACGGGCAGTCAGAGCGGACTATCCAGATCTTGGAGGACATGCTCAGCGCATGTGTGCTAGACGCTGGGTGTACTTGGGAGCAGCACGTGACTTTGGTGGAGTTTGCCTACAACAATAGTTTTCAGGCCAGTTTGGGTTTTGCACCCTTTGAGGCGTTGTACGACAGACCGTGTCGCTCACCGGTGTGTTGGACTGAGGTTGGGGAGGCATCCCTTACCGGTCCGGACATCATCAGACATTCGTCAGAGAGGATGGCTCAGATCAGGCAGAGGCTTCTGACAGCGCAGAGCAGGCAGAAGAGCTACGCAGACCGCAGGCGACGACCCCTGGAGTTCGCAATTGGCGACAGAGTGCTACTGAAGGTGTCCCCGCGCAGAGGGTCGATTAGGTTTGGTAGCAGGGGCAAGCTAGCTCCGAGACTCACGGGTCCTTTTTAGATCGTCAGGCGCGTCGGAGCAGTCGCCTACTAGTTGGCTCTACCCCCGCACATGTCAGCAGTTCACCCCACCTTCCACGTGTCTATGCTGAGGAAGTATATTCCAAATCCTTCTCACGTGATCAGACACGACGACCTCGAGGTTGAGGAGGACGCCACCTACATAGAGCAGCCAGTACAGATCATGGACAGACGGGATCAGGTGCTGAGAGGCAGATCGTTACCGTTGGTCATGGTCAGGTGGAGACACGGCAGTGCAGAGAGTCTGACTTGGGAGCGAGAGGATCGCATGCGTCGGGAGTTTCCCCGACTGTTCACCTCTTCAGGTAGTTCCTTGTTGTGGGCATTGGCGCCCCTAGTTGTAACCTTGTTTGTGCAGGTAAGCTTAGTTGTTTCTTTTTCCCCCGGCTTCAACCTTGAATTTCGGGACGAAATTCTTTTTAAGGTTGTTAGGTTGTGAGGGCCCGTCCCTCAGACCTGGCTCGACCGCGTGGGTTGAGAGCCGGTTTCATGTTGGTTTGGTTCCGCGTCGGGCACGATCGGGCGATCGTGTGGCGGTTTGGACCCCGGGGGTATTTTGGTAAATATGCCCTCTGGTGGTCGGTTTCACACCCGCGTTCCACACACTGACTTTGATTGATGTATGTGTTTGATTAGAATCCCTAGGGTGCGTCCGATCGGAGGATCGGAGCTCGATCGGGAAAGATCAAATTGGACGGCTGAGATAGATCTGGATTTTCTATAAAAGCCCTGTCCCTTTCTTCTCTTCCCTTCTCTTCTTCTCCTGTCGTTTTCTTCCCCTCTCTCTCCTTCGGCTGAGCTAGGGTTTGGAGACTTGGGCTTCGGAGCTCGGATCTTGACGGCTTGACCAGCGGGACGCGTGGAGGAGCAACCCTACTTGCTCAAGTAGGTGTTTCTACCTCGATCCTTGGATCGGGTTCTCCTAGGATTATTGCACTTTCGCTATAGGAATAGATGTTAGAATGCTTTGCAAATCTTTGCATGTGTAGTGTAGCTGATTTCCTGTATTCCTACGTTGTGATTTCGGTATTTGAATGGTTGGTTTCCGTATTATCGCCGTTTCGTCGGTTTTCATCCATTTGGCCCTAGATAGGAGATTTAACCATCAAAAACAAGATTTCTTCATTCCATTAGCTTCCCCATTGTTAAATACACTTGCTTGCGAAATTTCATCTCGTTCCAGCTTGATTTGATCCTTGAAATCCAAAGAAATGGATTTTCGGCACTGTTCTGATGAACTGTGCCAAGGGCTCGACGGTCGATCTGTGCATTGACCGTCAAGTGTTGTTTTACTCCCTCTGGGCCTGATGGTCGACCGTCGGATCGACCGTCGGGCTCTGTCGCGATTTTAGCTTCCCAGGGTCGATGCATGGATCGACCACGGGATCTTCTCCTTTTTGCCATTTACCTAACGGTCGACCGTCGGATCGACCGTCGCATCGACCGTCAGGCGCTGTTTGGTTTTGGGCTTCTCAGGGTCGATGGGTGGATCGACTGTCTCCCTTGGTTTTCTTCGCTTGGGTCTCACGGTCGATCGCCGCATCGACCGTGGTCTCACAGTTGATCCCCGGATCGACCGTGACATCGTCCGTGACCCCTTGGACTTGGTTTTCTGGCTTTTCTTATATGGATTTGATTTGTGATTAGTATCTAAACATGTTGGGAAGTGTGTACGTGGATTTCATGAAGTTTTCACGGGATTTCCATTGAGATTAAGGTTTGGATTGCATATTGATTTCCCTTGAATAAATCGATGTTGTGGCTTTCCTTTAAATACATGTTTAGATGTTGTTAATTGCTTAATGATGTGCTTAGCCATTAGCTAGCTATGAGTGATAGCTAATGAGGAATTGTGGAACCTTAGCCTCTTGCAGGCGAGTGCCGAGGGCTATTGTATATCTGTTGGACTTGAAACTGATCTTGTGACATGTAGAGACATCTAGGATAGATGTTTGCCTAAGATCATGCATTGTGTGCATTAGAGGCATTTGAGGTTAGGCGGGCGATGGTTTGGGTCGCCGATCCGAGGCTCTCGGGTAGCTCGGATCTAGCCTTAGGGCCGTGGCTGGGTAGTCAGGTTTAGGGTGTGATTGTTTAATCTGAATCTCTTGTTATTGAGGATTGACGATAGTGACTCTGATCAGTATTTGAGGTTTAGAGGTCGTGTTGTCTTCCTAGGCCAAGTGCTAAGGATGCAATCGATGTGTTCCCGACGTGGTCCCCAGGCAGTGGTATCCCTGTTGGGTAAGGGTGATCCCGCATGGTACTGTTCCCTTGTCAGTGCTTAGGGTGATTTTGGTAACGTGTCCAAGAGATAGGTTCATGACAGGAGCCCTTGGGACATCGATGGGTTATGGGACCCGTGGCATCCGTTAGACTTAGGCTGGGAGACAATACTGTTGTTGTTTTCCTCCCTTCAGTGTGCCGTAGAGTAGAACCCTACTGAGCTTATCGCTCACTCCTACCCGGGCTGCGTTTGTAGGTGCAGGCGGCAGTTCTTCGTCTGTTGAGCCGGCGGGATCGGCCTTTGGCGGCGCGAGTACATCCAGAGGCGCCTGAGGTTGCTGGAGGATTACCTGTTGTATATTTTTGATATATATGTATATGTTGTAAACATTTTGAGGATTTTGGAATCATATATTATATCTTTATCTTGGAAGTCTTAGAATGGAATTTTGAACTGTACAACTTGATGTTATATGAATTGAATCTGTTTCGCCTCTGGAATACAATTGTTTAAATTATCCGTCTTTTCCGCTTTGTATCGCGCCGATTGAAGATGAATAGTGATAGGAACCCTCAGATAACGATGATATATATATATATATATATATATATTATATAACGAAGAGCTGTTTTTGAAATGTCTCAACTATAAGAGATCAGTAGTCCAGATTTATTCTATGACAGATTCAACGGTCCAGATTTCATCTAAAACATCAAGATTCCCCTCCAAAGTTTTAAGATCCCGGCCAAAATTTGATTCCCACTCAAAATTTCAGTTCTACAAAACCATAACACTCTCTCACCTCACTAATTACAGGAAAAGAGAGAGCAGTTTTTTTGCACACAGGAGAGGGAGAATGGAGGAGGTGGCTGTGGCGGTGGAGGAGGGGGAGGCCGCGGGTGAGGCAGCGCCGGCATGAGAGGCAACCCTGACTCTGTACATGGACCGGCGAATCAGGGCCGATCAAGATCTCACTGACGTCTCTCCGCTCTTGCGCCAACATCTCCCTTCACGGTTCCGGCGTCACGGCAACCCCCGCCATCAAGATCGCCACCCGCTCCACCTCGACCACCATCTGATACGCCAAGAAACCCCGTAGCTGATCCCGGCCACCGCGTACTACCACGCGCCAAGCTTCGGCATCGCCGTCACTAAGCATCGGGCCTGGAACTCCACCGAGCGGCATCTCCCTCCACTGTTCCGGTGTCACGGCCACCCCCGCCGTCAGGATCGCCACCCGCTCCACCTCGGCCGCCATCCGATACGCCAAGAAAACCCGTAGCTGATCCCGACCACCGCGTACTGCCTCGCGCCAAGGTTCAACATCGCCGTCACTAAACATCGGGCCTGGAACTCCACCGAGCAGAGACCAACCAATGAGAACAGTAGTAAGAGAGAGAAAGGAAAAGAGAAAAATCAACATCAAACTTTGCCTGTCCTGCTCCTTTAGAATGCCAAGCTCTTCGATGTTGAACTCCAAGCGAGCACTCTCATCTGCTCAGCCGCCACCCCCGCCCTTCACCACCAACACCACCACAATGATGTTACGAGTGGTCTACTCGTGATCCTCTCGTAATGGGTCTCTACTGCTCCAATCGATCAGAATCGGCCTGATCGGACTTGATTTGAGTCCAATGGGCTGATTTGGCTAGCTAGATCGGATCTGGCTTGAGCTGATTGAAGGGGACTTGACTGGATCAAGCCTGAAGTGATCTGGATCAAGCTGACCAAGTTGGATTGGGCTGGATCCGGATTGACTGGCTTGGCTGAACCGGATAAGTGGGCTGAGCCAATTTGGCCAAAGCTGGCTGGAAAGATCCGATGGCTGAGGAGTCGCCGGAGTGGATCGCCGGCGTAGGCGCGGCGGCTGCGGTCGGGATAGTGGCAGGGAAGGTCGCGAGGTGATGGGGAATAGATCCACCGGAGTGGATTGGTTGGAGGAGGGCTAGATCGGCGGGATCTAGAGGTCGACGGCGGCGGGGTAGGGTTTACCGGCGTCGGGGACAACGGGGAGCTCGGCTGGAGGCTTGGGACGTCGGGAAAGACCGGAGGAAAGGCTAACGCAAGGTGGCGAGGGTTTTCGAGGGGTCTGAGGGTGTGATCGAGGTCGGAATGGGTTAATGGCGGAGAGGACGAAGGTCGGGTTGTCGGGGACGGCGCCGGAGGGGACGATGCAGGCGATGGAGGGATTGGTCGGAGTCGTGGGAGATAGGCGAAGTCGGAGGTGACCTTGGTTGGCGACGTGGGTGGCCGGAGAGGGAACGGCGGTGAAGCTTGGCTAGGGTTTCGGGATAGAGGAAGGAGATGATGAATAGTGATGACGTGGCGGTGACGTGTCAATGAGAGAGAAAGTGACGGGGAGAGAGAAGTTGAAGGTGAAGGCGATGCGGGCTGCGGAGAAGATGACCGACGGGGAAGAAGGTGGATCTATGGTGGATAACTGGTGGAATCTAAATTACCACTACTCCTATGATATTCTACTCCTATGATATTCTACTAATTACTCTTAATCATTCATCTCATCATTCATAACCTAATACAAAACTACTAAGGTCCTTTTATAGAGACCTTGACAGAGTCCTAATCCACTTGATACGAGGTCGAACCGAGCCATTCCAAGAAGGGACCCACGTCCTTGCTTGGATGGGCCCACGCCAAGGAGTTGGCTGCACCCAAGTCCCTTTGGGCGTTCTAAGCTCAGCCGGCCAAAGGAATCCTATTCCTAGCTGGTTTGCTTACTTAGATGATTTCCTAGTTAGTAGTTATCTTGATTGAGTCAGTTTCCTAGTTTGAGTTCAGTTTATGATTTGCTTTATTAGATCCTATTAAGAGTCCTAGTAATCAGGAAGTTTGAGTTATGATTGAGTCTTAGTAGGAAGGTATGGTTACTTGCTGATTAAAGCAAGGTAGTTCTCTAGTTGTAGTAAAACTCTCTTGAGGCCTCTATAAAAGGACCTCCATAGCTTGTAATTATGCATGGACGAATTTATGAGAGTAATTATTTAGTAGAGATAAATCTTAGGAGTAGAAGTAATATAGGAGTAGCTGTAACCCTAGTTTCCACAGAAATCCACCAGCCACCTTCATCTCTCTCCTGCCGGATTCTTTCTCCACCAGCCGGCCACCATCCATTGCCGTCCACCGCTGCCATCTACAGTGCATGTCCCCATCACCGGCGTCCCCTTGGCTGCCGTGCTTCCCTCCACCACGTTCTCCAAGGCTTGGATCTCCAAGAGAAGCCAGCCAACCCTAGAGGAGCTGCAAGGTATCCCTCTTCTCATCCGTCTCCTCCTCTAGTCTTCGTCTTCCTCGTCGAATACCTAGGGTCCTTCTCCTAAAACCCTAAAGGTATCTCTCGACCTAGCCATAGATTTGGCTAAAGAGGATCTGAGATAAGACAAGAGACCCGGTACGAAAGCCCTTGAGAAGGTGCATCGTATCACCACTAGAAAACCCCCTTTCTTAATTAGCAAGTAATAAGGTTTCTGACTCAACTCAACTTCGTAACTCAAAGGGACTCTTAATTAATTCCTAACAATCAACTAGGACTCAATAAAAGAATAATAATAAATCCTAATTAAATACTCTAGTTTGAACTGGGGAAGTCCAAGTCAAACTAGGAAAGAGGTTGAACCAGTTTGGTTCCTCTTCTGGGTTCGGATCCAATTGGTCGAGTCGGATCGACTCGTATCATCCCCCCTTCCTTCAAAATTGGCCTTGTCCTCAAGGCCAGAGTTAAGTCAGGTAGGATGGCTCTATGTGGTTGGACCGAATCAACTTGCTGATGTAGCTATGGACTCGGTGGGGAGAAACCAGGTCTATCCCATGATGGGTCCAGTGGTAGCAGGGGCAATGTTGAAGGAGCATCTGGAGGTCGATCTGACGGCTCAGGCAACTCCAGAAATATGATCTTCAATGGCTCTCCTGGATCATCCTTATCATATCCCATCAGTAGTGTTGCCCATGACCATAGGATGGGATCTGATGTCCATGGTCTGATCAACTGTGCAGGGACTTGGCTTGAATCTGGGTCAAGCTGGCTTTGGTCCAATCTGAAGTGAGGATGGCTGGACCATGCTTTTGCTGCACTAGTCTGGGCTAGAAGTTGGTTGAACCAAGTTGAATCTTCAGCTGTGATGAGTCGTACTCTGGTCCAAACATGTCTGATTTGGTTGGCTCTATCGGTGTCAATCTGGACTTGAGTCAGTTGAGTTAAACCGGTGTTACCATCATAGTCAGATATGATCATATTGAATATGGCATCTGAATAAGGAGGGTAGCTCCTTTCATGGCTCATATCAACCTTTGAATGCTTGATCAACGGCTGAGGATGCATCGGGATCACTTGGAGTGGATCTGGATGGTCCTGATTGCTGGGGACTCTTGGATCAGGTTCAGATCGAAGATCGGAACCACTGGATCGAAGATCAGGCTGATCAAACGGCTGGATCAAGTTGCAGTCTTGATCGGACGGCTGAGAAGCTGCCGGAGCTGGATCAACGGCGAAACGAGCTCGTCGGAGAGTGGCAACGGCGCAGGAGACTTCGCAGGGACGTGGGGGTTCCATCCGTACGATCTGATCGTCGGATTGGGCCTCGTACACGCCGAATCTGAAGGTGGCGGCGCGGTGGAGGTTGTCGCAGGAGATTGCCGGTGTTCTAGGCCGCGACGATGCTTGAGCTCGTCGGGAACAGGTACGGGAAGGTCTTGGGACCTTTCTCGTGAGGTTTGATCTTGGGATCAACCTCGGGAAGTGGCGGAGTGAAGGACACCGGAACAGGGGCTTTTGCCGGAGTTGGGTTCCGGCGATCCGGGCTTCGATCGTGGTCTTGGTCGGCCACGGTGGCTTCGGGGAAGGACGCCGATGCTCCCTCGGTGAGTAGGTGGCGAGAACGGCGTCGGAGGGCGGCGTGGGGGTGGCGGCTCGGGGACGAGCCGACGGAGCCATGGTTGAGCCGGGACGAAGGGTAGTCGGCTCGAAGGTGAGCCGGGCTGGAGGTAGGGGATGAGCCGATGGCGAGCCGCGGCTTGAGCCAGATACGGGCCGAATCCAAGGAGGAGAGAGAAAACCAGGGGAAATTCCAGAAAAATATGGAAAAATAGGAAAAATTCCGGAAAAATCATGAGAATGTGGTAGAAAGTGTTCACCCTGATCTGGCAGAGGAGGTTGCAACAGCAGGTGCTCCAGTTCGATCTGAGAATCGGACGGTTGTCGCTCCTCAACTAGCTTCTGGATCTCTTCTCCCTTACTGATTGCTGGTGTTTCAGTCAGACTCGAAATTACAACCGGAGTCCTAATCTGAGTTGGCTCAGGCTCAAGTTCTGCAATCATTATCCTTGGTGCTATAGTTGACCACCTACGAGAGATCTGCTCCATGTTTCTGCTTTGGCGTTCCATCAAAGTTGAAACAAGATTTACCTCGGCCTGCAGACTCTTAAATTGATGTTCCCACCACTCCTGGGATAATCCGTACATGATGGCGAAGTTTCCAGTAGGGTCTGAACCGCACAGTCGGTGGAACGGAGCTCTGATACCAAGTTGTTACGAGCGGTCTACTCGTGATCCTCTCGTAATGGGTCTCTACTGCTCCAATCGATCAGAATCGGCCTGATCGGACTTGATTTGAGTCCAATGGGCTGATTTGGCTAGCTAGATCGAATTTAGCTCAAGGAATTGGATCAGGCTTGACTGGATTGGGCTGGATTGAGTCTGATCGAAATTAGACTTGATTGGATCAAGTCTGATTGGGTTAAGTGGTTGGAGGGCTAAGTGGCTGGCTGAACCGGGTTGGATCCAAGGGCTGTGGTTTGCCGGAGTAGATCGCCGGCGTAGGGGCGGCGTCGGCGGTCGGGTTAGTGGCAGGAAGGGTCGCTTGGAGGTGGGGATGAGATCCACTGGCTCAGATCTGGGAGATGGGTGGAGGATCGGCCGGATCTAGAGGTTGATGGCGGCGGGTATGGGTTGACCGGCGTCGGGGACTACGGCGGGCTCGTGGGTGGCTTAGGACGTCGGAAACGGTCAGGGAAGGTCGGTATAGGAGTATGGGGAGGGTTTTAGAGGAGTTTAGGGCAGGATCGGGGCAGAGGACAGCGGAGCTCGGAGGGTGGACGGCGGTGGATATCACCGGAGACGGTGAAGGACGACGTGAAGGATATGGCCGGAGTCGTGGGAGATAGGGGAAGGCGTTGGAGGTCTTGGATGGCGACGGGGGTGGCCGGAGAGGGAACGGCGGTGAAGCTTGGCTAGGGTTTTGGGATAGAGAGGAGGAAGAAGATGAACAGTAGGGGGTGACGTGGCGCTGACGTGGCGGTGGCGTGGAGGAGAGAGAAAGTGACCATCGATCCACCAGATATCATAGGAGTAGAATATCATAGGAGTAGAGGTAATGTAAATTCCACCAGATATCCACCATCGATCCACCTTCTTCCCCGTCAGTCATCTTCTCCGCAGCCGGCATCGCCTTCACCTTCATCTTCCTTCTCCACGCCACTTTCTCTCTCCTCCAGGTCAGTGACCCCACGCCAAGTCAGCGCCACATCAGCATCATCTTCCTCCTTCCTCTTCTCTCCCGTGCCCTAGCCAAGCTTCACCGCCGGCATCCTTTCCCCATCCCTCTCCGGCCACCCCCGTCACCTCCAAAGGCCACCTCCGTTCTTCCCTACGTCCCACGACTCCGGCCATCCCTTTCCCGCCGTCTTCCATCCCCTCCGGCGCCGTCCTCGACAAGTCAACCTCCGTCCCCATCGTCGGCAACCCCACATCCTATCCTAATCTCATCCCAGATCCGTTCCTCGTCTCCCCATGATCCTTCCCAACGTCCCAAGGACCCCCGCCGAGCTCCCCGTCATCGTCCCCGACGCCGGCCACCTCTAAACCCACCGCCGACCTCGTAGATCCGGCCAAACCACCGCCTACCTCCTAGATCCGAGCCGTTGGATCTCTTCCCCACCGTCCTACGACCTTCCCTGCCAAGTTCCGGACCTCCGCCGCCGCCCTTACGCCGGCGATCCACCCCGGAGACTCCTCAGCCCTTGGATCGATCCTAGCTCATCCTAGCCAACCTTGACCAAATTGACTCAGCCACTTCACCCAATCCTAGCCGATTCAGCCAAGCCACTTAGCCCAATCCAACCCGGTCAGCCTGATCCAGATCAACTCATACTTGACCTAGTCAAGTCCTATCCAATCAGGCTCAGCGAGATCTGAACCGGATAAGCCAGATTCAACCAATTGGACTCAAATCAAGTCCGATCAGGCCAATTCTGATCGATTGGAACAGTAGAGACCCGATACGAGAGGATTACGAGTTGACCGCTCGTATCAGGCGTTGTCATGGCGACGCTATTGCCATGGCCGTGCTGCTAGAGAGAGTGAGATGGGAGCTGTGGGAATGGAGAACTGGGAATTGGGGGAAGAAGGGAAGAGGAGAGGTGAGAGAGATGGAGGTGAGAGAAGAGGAGACGTTGGCTGGTGACTACGAGGTGGAGGTGGCGGGGGAGAGAGGGAGAGGGAGGTGGCGGGGGTAGTGGAGGAGGAGGGGGAGGCGTGACTGGGCGGCGGAGGAGGCGGCACAGGCGAGCGTTGGAGAGAGATCAACGAGAGGGAGAGAGAGATGAGGGTCGGGGAGAGAGATCGGCGAGAGGGAGAGGCGGGTGAAGGGGAGGTGGCGGAGGCGGTGGAGGAGGGGGAGGCCGCGGGTGACTGGGAGTCACAAGCGAGCGTCGGAGAGAGATCGGCGAGAGGGAGAGAGAGATGAGGGTTTGGGAGAGAGATCGGCAAGAGGGAGAGGCGGCTGAAGGTGAGGTGCGCGGCAGCCGGGGAGATGCGGCTGGAGCTTTGGTTGCGAAAGGTGTGTGAGGGCAAAGCCCGGCGGTCGACGAAGGGGGTGAAGGAGGAGAAGGAGGGAGGGAGAGGCGGTTGTGGGCGAAAAACCTAAAGCTTCTTGCTATTTATAGGAGGATTGGGGAGAGATCTTGGTCGTTGATGTCAACATCAATGGCGGAGATTACAACTTTAGTTAATCATCTTAGGAGTAAAAATAGATCTTGGTCGGTCATGATATCAAGATCAATGACTGATATCTTAGCTTAGTGTTTTTATACTAGAATTAGTAAGAGATATTGGTCATTAATCTCTATATCAATGACTGAGAACTCAACAATGTAGGAAATTTAGGAAAAAACATAAATAGATGAATGTATAAAATATGTACTTTTTTTCTTATTTATATATATTGAGCTTGATCGAGCTGATATCGATCGAGCCAACCCTTGCTCATTATCGGCTTTAAATAAATCGAGTTGGCATCGAACAAGTTGATATCGATCTCAAGCTGATTTCAAACGAGCTGTTATCGAGCTAGACTCGAGTTGGAGTAATTTGGACAGAGTGGTTGGCTGGGTTGGAACTATTGTTTTTTTGTTTTTTTTTGAATTTGGAGGTTAGTATAGAATTTAGTGTATAGATATAATCAGGCCTCTTCAATGTGACGGTGGGTAACAAGACAAGTTTCAATCCAACGTTTCAAAATCAATAGTGAATACGGTTTTAGAATTTTTAATCCAATCGTGGAGAATATTTAATCAAATGGTGGCAATCAAAAAAGATTATGGTTTCAACTAATCATAACTTTAGCTAAACGTGATTACAGTGTTTTCTTTTAATTTTTTTAAATCATGCCAGCGACACGGGCCACACCTAGGGGAGGTTTTGTCAAAATTTTTTTAAAGAAACTCTAAATATTTTGTGTTATATACATGAGTGTCCGTGTCGTAGGCACGGGCATTCACTAGTATATATATATAACAAAGTTTACTAGGATTGAATCATAGGTTGTTGCTTCGATGCGAGGTTTTTGCCAAATTTCTTCCCTCCGTTTGAATTCGATTTCGGATTTGTGATTTCAATCATGCTAGTGCTTGTATGCCTACTATTATGTTAATTGGATGTAGTAAGTGTATTATTAACCTCTTGTAATTAATGGTTTTATGTCAAATTACTATCATGCTTCATGTATATTTATGCATAGGTACTTAGAAGCTTTACTTTCCATTCTAACCTGCTTAATGTATATATACATATGTATTATATATACCTAACCCTATGTGAGACTTGATGAGTGCATGAAAGTGCACTTTGAATAGCCTTATAACTAGTTTAATTACTGGATTTGTCATCCTTAATCAGTCTCTTTAGTACTATTTTTACACTTATATGTTGCTTCACAAAGTTATTTGGAATATGCAGGAAAGTGGAGCTAAAGAAGCAAAGATATGTCATATTCAACATCACATATGTACCTGATAAAAAGGAACCAGATCATCTTCTATACATGGTTGGAAAGCTTTTGAAGTCTAGTTTCTGGATAATTTTACGGTTCGTGATTTGGAGTTTCCTAGAGGAAGTTACGGCAATTTTAGTACCAATGGCACAATCTGAATGGCAAAACAGTAAATACTCAGGAAAGAAGATCGATCTTAATCGGGGGAACCAGGTTAGGAAAATTGAGAAAAGAAAGAAAATCGATCTCTATTCTAAAGAAGATAGAGATCCGGACGGCGTTGAAAGGGTCCCCCCTCCCCCCCCACCCTCCTTCTCAAACTCGTAGCCTGGAGGAGGTCACCGGAATCGGTCTTGACCAGATCTAGAAGCCCAAGGAAGAGTCGTGCACCCTTCCTTGATCTCGAGGTCACCGGTTCGTTCGTCACCGAATGTACACTGGCGTTCAATCGGCCCGCCACCTTTGACGATCTCGAAGCCTGGAGGTCACTACATATCTCATCGATGTGCTGGATCTGAAGCTCCGACTGCCTTTTCCATCATCAACACCTCCCACTTGCAGCCCGTTGTTCAACCTCTGGTGAGGATTTCCTTTTTGTTTTTTGTGGGATTTTCGCCAGAATTGATTTTTTCCGCCGCTATGTACGGTTTCATTGCACTTCCAATCTTCTTTTTCATCCCAATCGCCGGTGTGTTTGATTTGCTCATGCTCTGTTTTGGGTCTAACAGCAAAGAGTTGTTGGCTATGAGAACTCATCGGACATAATTAGCATTAATTTGTTTCATAACGTCGGATCTAATGTCGTGATGGTTATATACACGTGTAGGCGTTGGTCCTGCGATCAAAAAAAAAAAGGAGAAAATGCCGAGGAGGAACACCAACAACAATCCAATAATAAGGAAGAAAAATTGGACTGAGGTCGAAGACCACCACCTGCTTGACCTATTGAAGGAACGATACGTCAATAACTTCTTCATCAATGGGCAATTTACTAAGGACGCATGGAGGTTCGTTCTAGACGAGTTCAAGAAGCATCGTGTGGAGAAGATGGATATGGAGAACCTGAAAAATAGGTTGAAGTTCCTAAAAAAAAAGCATAGCGCCTACAAAGAACTGGTTGGCAAGAGCGGTTGGGGATGGGATGATGACACCAATATGCCTTTGCCTCCTAATGCATCAGCATAGGATGAACTAATAAGGGTAAGATCTACTGCTCAATTGATAGCTTTGTACGAAATAAAGATCTTGCATTGATTTCATGTTCTTTTCCTACCTTCAGGAAGGTTCAAAGTATGTCTGTCAGAAAGATAAAGTTTATATGTTCTATGACACCATGAATCTCCTGATAGCACTAATACTGCAACTAGGGAGTTTCGTTATTCCTTGCAACTGGGGAGTTTTGTTATTCCTCCAACACCAAGAAGGCACAGAATGAAGGGCCAGAGGAATCTCTCGAAAGCAGTGGATCATCGGATACCCAAACGAATGCCCAGTTACCTCCTACTCCCCTGTATCCATCTCTCATCTCTTCCCTTAACATTGATGGCGAGGCCCGCAACGCGAGACAACCCATGTCATCTCAATACGGTGATCACTTTCAAGACACACCATCAATTCAATCAGTCTCGCAAAGCACACCAGATGCACCATCTTCACGAGGGAAAAGTGCTAGTGCCACGGATGCCTCTGGATCTTCCGATAGCAAGCGTCGCAGTAGAGAGAATGTAAATAGCGGAAAGAAGAAGAGGGCTGAAGCCGGATCAGTTGGTTCAAGTCGGATTGACACGTGTATGGAGAGGCGGATAGAGATGAAAGCTGAAGTGCACCAGCGAGTGCTTGATTACTCGCTTCCGCGGTGTATGGAGTTGGCTCACGCAATGCCGGACATAACCCCTTACCAATTGGTCGAGTTATCGGACATATTTAAAATTCACGAAAATAGGGAAGCATTCATCTCACTGAAGGGCGAGTACCTACGTAAGATGTGGGTAGATAAACATGTTCGGGGACCCAACCCATTTAGCCAGAATGTGCAGAGGCAACCACCTTCCAATTTACCATATGCTGGATCATCATACTACCCACCTGCATGGCCTCCTCAGAACGACATGCCTTACACAAATCTCCTTCACACAGAGTTCCCTTCCGCCAATATGACAAGAAGAGGTCAGCATCCTCAATATGAAGAAGTCAATCGTAGTGGGACACCATATGAAGTGCCGGAATATGACCCAAGTGCACATGGCCGATCGGATCCGGAGATGTAGAAGTACATTCGTACGCAATCTTTAGTAGAGATGTGACTATATTAAGTAGGACCTACCAATTTGGGATTTACGCCCTCTTTTGTGTGAATGTTTTTATGTTGATTATCACGTTCGTACTTTGTTTCATTCTTAGCATATAGGTGTTGCTGCTTGTGGTGGTTGAGAGAAATAAGTAAATTATCTAATAGGAGTTGATGACGTAAGTGGTTTAATTACATTTCATTGCTAATTTTGCATGCATATTTACAGATAATCTTCTACTAGTCAGTCTTCTTATGATTACAGGTACTTCCAATTGTAGAATGGAATTAAATCGGTTGGTCTATTGTGTTGCTTCCTAGTCTTCAGACTTTGGGTCAACATCTTTTTATTTGGTCTAAACATATTTTATTAATCCCATTTAGCCTATCAAATTTGTTGATGTCACTCTTTCATATTTTCTCATCGCAGTGATGCTCTTTGTATAAGGGAAATTCTCCTGTTTTCATAGGATAGTAGATATCTTCTCCAATGCAAATTGAAACATTCAATAAGAAGTAGAAAGTTGTTTGTCTCCTGTAAATTAGTATGGAGGACAACTCTTCTTATTTCTCCCTTTGTACAGTTTGATGCAATTACATGATTGTCTTGCTAAAGGCTCTTAAAATCAATCATGCCTTAAACTGTTTGTCTTTCTATGCAGCGGTTCACTTGTGACTTGTTTTACATCAAATTGATAGTGGACTCCTCCAGCAAATGCTAATAAAAAAAGCGTAGCAGAAGTAGGAGCTGAGGGATTAGCATCCATCCTTTGCCTTGTTAAGCAAAGATTCAGTTCCCTATTTGATACAGTGTTGTACCAACTAGAATGAAACTTTATTATTGACTTAAATCTCCAACTTCTTGCAGTTGCCAGGGGAAGGTTGGAAATAGAGTATTTATGTCAGCTGATATCATGTAGTTTGAGTACGCTTATGCCACCTGATATCATGTAGTTTGAGTACAATTATGGCTGGTTTGAGTACACTTATCACCTGATATCTGGTTTTGCAACAGCTTCCAAAAAGTGTATTGTTTATACTCCATGGTGTGCCTCTTTCTTATATTGTCTATGTGTGGAGGATAGGTGATTGTGGTGGATGGATGTAATTATTGTCTATGTGTGGAGGGTGCGTCTCTTTCTTATATTGTACATGTATTTGTTGTACGCCTGATGAGTCACAAAATATGCATAATTCACCCATTTAACTTGGCTTTGTTAGCTCTCAAGCAATACATTTCTAATATCTTTTGATGTTATTTCAGGTACAAGAGTTTCCAAAGAGAGTTGAATCGATTCCGGGCTTAAAAGACATAAATTACACAAAATCTGCCATATTCGGATTGAACCAGACCCAGTATGGATGGATCCAAAATTGATCCAGACCCAGTCTGGATTGATCCAGACTTGATCTAGACCCAGTCTGGATGGATCCACACTTATTCCGGATCGATCCAACCCAGTCTGGATCGATCCAAACTTATTCCGGATCGATCCACACCAGTCTAGATCGATCCTAACTTATTCCGGATCGATCCAAACCAGTCTGGATCGATCCAAAACCCTTTCCAGGGACCAGTTTTGCAGTTTTACACATCGGATCGATCCAAACATATTCGGATCGATTCAAACTAGTATGGATCGATCCAAAACCCTTTCCAGGGAGCCATGACTCTCTGTTACACATTGGATCGATCCAAGCCATTAGAAACCCACATTTTGACATCTTGGATCGATCCAAACCTATTTCGAATCGATCCAAGACTGGCTGACGGATAAAAACGGACGGTTCTGATCTGATCCGAGGGTCCATGACTTGGGCACAATAAATAGGGGTTTTGGCTCTTATTTTTGGATCTTTTCCCCATTTTTTCTCCCATCTTTTTCCCTCCTTTCTCCAGCCTTCTTCCCTATTAGAGCGAGAAAGAGTTTTAAGGGGTGGATTTTGATGGAGAAGATGGGTAAAGCCTCCTCCTCCATGGATATCCTACCTAAGATGAGTAGCTAAATCCCTCCTCCTTGGGAATTCCTTGATGTCTTAGGGCTTTCTCTTAGATTTCTCTTTTGATTCTTGACGTAATGACTCTTGTGAGATTGTTTTTGTATGAATTCACATGTAATTCCATATTTCTTTAATGAATTCCATTATTGAATGGTTGAATACCTTGTTTTGCATGTAATTGCTTGTTGAGTTGCATCTCAACGAAATCAATGATAATCTTTGCCCTTAAATCCATATTTTTTCCATCCATTTTTAACTCAACTGCATCAAATAGTTTCCTGGCATGTGGAGACAAGGTTCATCTAACCTTATATTTAAACAGGAACAGATAATTATGCTTGCAAAAGAAAATTATGCTTGTAAAAAGGGTAAATTACCATTTAGTACCTTCAAGTTTAACCAAATTAACGATCAAGACCCTATACTTTAAATTTTAACAAATAAGGCCCTGGACTTATTAAAACGTAACAATCCGAGCCAAACCTTAACGGTCGTTTGCCATCTAACGGCAACTTGTCACGTGCCCGTCACGTGACAAGTTACCAGGGATTTAAACGGGCACGGGAAGGATTGGAGGTTAGGGTTCCTGGGGCTTGGGTCACCAACCCCCCCAAGCAGCATCATCAATGGCTACATCTTTGCCAGCTTCGACAGTGTCCTCATGAGGTTTATCATGGCTGATATGACCAACAGAGGATGCATCTCCATTCTTGCCATGAGATCCATTTGCGTTGACAAGATCAGCACTCTTGGATGTTGTCTCATCAATCTTTCGGTAGACCTCGGCTTCTGCCTCCAAACTAAGTTCTTTTGCAGCATGATCACCAATTGTGCTCACCCCATCTAGCTTGGAATCCTTGTGATCAACAACACCAAGCTCACCATTCCTGGTGTTACGAGCGGTCTACTCGTGATCCTCTCGTAATGGGTCTGTACTGCTCCAATCGATCAGAATCGCCCTGATCGGACTTGATTTGAGTCCAATTGGCTGATTTCGCTAGCTGGATCGGATCTGGCTTGAGCTGGATCGGATCTGGCTGAGCCTGATTGGATGGGACATGACTGGTTCAAGTCTGAATTGATCTGGATCAGGTTGACCAGGTTCAATTGGGCTAAGTGGCTGGATTGGGCTGGATTGGACTGACTGGCTCGGCTGAATCAATTAGAGTTGGTTGAGCCAACTTGGTTGGGCTGAACCGGAGTTGATCCAAGGGCTGTGGTTCGCTGGAGTAGATCTCCGGCGTAGGGACGGCGGCGGCGGTCGGGGTAGTGGCAGGGAAGGTCGCGGGGTGATGGGGAAGAGATCCACCGGAGTGGATTGGTCGGAGAGTGGCTAGATCGACGGGATCTGGAGGTCGACGGCGGGAGGATTTGGGTTTGCCGGCGTCGGGGACGACGGAGAGCTCGGCTGGGGTCCTTGGGACGTCGGTAAGGATCGTGGGGAGACGAGGAACAGATCTGGGAGGTTTGGAGGCGGGATAGGGGTAGGACGTGGGGTGCCGGAGATGAGGATGAAGGTCGGGCTTGCCGGGGAAGGCGCCGGAGAGGACGGAGGAGGCGGAGGAGCGGCTTGGCGAGGTCATGGGATCTTGGGGAAGTCGGTGGTGACCTTGGTTGGCGACGGGGGCGGCCAGAGAGGGGAGAACGGAGGTATGGCCGGTGGTAGGTAGGGTTGGGTCACGGGAGAGAATTGGAGAAGGAGATGCTGACGTGGCAGGTGACTGGGAGAGTGGGCTGACGTGGCGCTGAGGTGGAGGAGAGAGAAAGTGACGGGAGAGAGAGAAACACTGGTGGAGGCGGTGCCGGCTGCGGAGAAGATGACCGACGGGGAAGAAGGTGGATCAATGGTGGATATTTGGTGGAATCTACTTTACTTCTACTCCTATGATATTCTACTCCTATGATAAACCAATTAAGTGGGCTAAGTGGCTGAATCAAGTTGGCTGGCTGAATCAGCCTGGATCCGAGGGCTGAGAAGTCGCCGGAGTGGATCGCCGGCGGAGGGGCGGCGGCGGCGGTCGGGGTAGTGTCAGGAAAGGTCGTTGGACGGTGGGGAAGCGATCCAACGGCTCGGATCTGGGAGATGGGTGGCGGATCGGCCGGATCTGGGGAAGACGGCGGTGAAGGTAGGGTCGGCCGACGTCGGGGACGACGAGGGAGGCTCCGGGAGTGGCTGAGGACGTCGGAAAGAGGGTTGGAGGAGATAGGCGATGGATTTAGTGTGGTTTGGGGGTGAGTTCGGGGATCGGAAGTGGGTGGACGGCGAAGGGGACGGAGCCGGGTTGTTGGGTTGCCGTGGGGTTCACCGGAGAAGATGGAGTGGGGCGACGGAAAAGTGATGGCCGGGGTCGTGGTGGCTCGGGGAAGAGAATGGAGGTCTTGGATGGCGACGGGGCTGGCCGGAGAGGGCTTGACGGAGGAGATCGGCGGTAGGTAGGGTTGGGTCACGGGAGAGAAGAGAGGAAGGAGATGAGCTGACGTGGCGATGATGTGGCGTGAGGTCGCTGACGTGGCGGAGAGAGAAAGTGGCGTGGAGAAGGAAGATGAAGGTGAAAGCGATGCCGGCTGCGGAGAAGATGACCAGCGGGGAAGAAGATGGATCTATGGTAGATATCGGGTGGAATCTACTTTACTTCTACTCCTATGATATTCTACTCCTATGATATTCTACTAATTACTCTTAATCATTCATCATCATGCATCATCCCCTAATACAAACTACTAAGGTCCTTTTATAGAGACCTTGACAGAGTCCTAATCCACTAGAAAAACCCCCTTGCTTGATTAGCAAGTAATAAGGTTTCTGACTCAACTCAACTTCCTAACTTAAAGGGACTCTTAATTAATTCCTAACAATCAACTAGGACTCAATAAAAGACTAATGATAAATACTAATTAAATACTCTAGTTTGAACTAGGGAAGTCCAAGTCAAATTAGGGAAGAGGTTGAACCAGCTTGGTTCCTCTTCTGGATTCGGGTCCAGTTGGTCGAGTCGGATCGACTCGTATCACCCCCCCTTCCTTCAAAATTGGCCTTGTCCTCAAGGCCAGAGTCAAGTCAGGTAGGATGGCTCCATGTGGCTGGACCGAATCAACTTGCTTCTGTAGCTCTGGACTCGGTGGGGAGAAACCAGGTCGATCCCATGGCGGGTCCAATGGTAGCAGTACCAAGCATCTGATGGATCGTGCAGAGGATGGAGCATCTGGAGGTCGATCTGACGGCTCAGGTAGCTCCAGGAATATGATCTTCAATGGCTCTCCTGGATCATCTTCATCATGTCCCATCAGTAGAGTTGCCCATGACCATAGGATGGGATCTGATGTCCATGGTCTGATCAACTGTGCAGGGACTTGGCTTGAATCTGGGTCAAGCTGGCTTTGGTCCAATCTGAAATGAAGATGGCTGGACCATGCTTCTGCTGCACTAGTCTGGGCTTGGAATTGGTTGAACCAAGTTGAATCTTCAGCTGTGCTGAGTCGTACTCTGATCCAAACCTGTCTGACTTGGTTGGCTCTACTGGTGTCAATCTGGACTTGAGTCAGTTGAGCTAAACCGATGTTACCATCATAATCAGATCTGATCAGATTGAAGGAGACATTGGAATAAGGAGGGTAGCTCCTTTGATGGCTCATATCAACCTTTGAATGCTTGATCAACGGCTGAGGATGCATCTGGATCACTTGGGGTTGATCTGGATGGTCCTGATTGCTGGGGACTCTTGGATCAGGTTCATATCGAAGATCGGAACCATTGGATCGAAGATCAGGCTGATCAAATGGCTGGATCAAGTTGCAGTCTTGATCGGACGGCTGAGAAGCTGCCGGAGCTGGATCAACGGCGAAACATGGTCGCCGGAGTGTGGCAACGGCACAGGAAGCTTCGCACGGACCTTGCGATGCCATCCGTACGGTTTGATCGCTGGATGGGGCTTCGAACACGCCGGATCTGAAGGTGGCGGCGCGGTGGATGTCGTCGCCGATGATCGTCGGTGATGTAGGCCGCGACGGTGCTTGAGCTCGTCGGGAAAAGGTACGGGAAGGTCTTGGGACCTTTCTCGTGAGGTCTGATCTTGGGATCAACCTCGGATCTTGGTGGAGTGGAGGAGGCCGGAACAGGGGCTTTCGCTGGACTTGGATGTCGGCGATCCAGGCCTCAATCGTGGTCGTTGTTGGCCACGGCGGCTTCCGGGAAGGACGCCGATGCTTCCTCGATGAACAGGTGGGGAGGAAGACGTCGGACAGCGGCGTTGGGGTGGCGGCTCGGGGTCGAGCCGTCGGCACGGATGATGAGCCGGGACGACGAAGGGTCGGCTCGGGGTCGAGCCGTGCGCGGGGAAGGAGATGAGCCGCGGCTCGAGCCAATCCGGGAGGAGAGAGAAAATCCCGGGAAAAATCTGGAAAATTAGGTAAAATTTCAGAAAAATCATGGGAAGGTTGTAGAAGGTGTTCACCCGGATCTGGCGGAGTTAAACTCAGAGTTACAATTGTGATTGCTCTCAGAGTTGCGGGAGGAGTCTCAGTCGGAGTCCTAATCCGAGTTGGCTCGGGGTCAGGTTCCATAATCTGGGTTGCAGCTGGAGTAGGGGTCTGACTCGAAATCTGAATCCCTAAGCCAGATCCGATCCAGCTAGCCAAATCAGCCAATTGGACTCAAATCAAGTCCGATCAGGCCAATTCTGATCGATTGGAGCAGTAGAGACCCATTACAAGAGGATCACGAGTAGACCGCTCGTAACACTTGGCAACCTATCCACCAAGCTTACGGGTGCTTGGCAACCTTACAATCTCTCCAAACTCTCTCTTGGATATTTCTCTCAATGTCTACTTACACTTGAAGTAGTTTTACAAAGGTTTAGCTCACTAATAAGAGATAGAAACTTGCTAGAATATGATTATAATAATCCGTTAGCTCCTTCTAAGTCCCAGCCAAGTTTGCTACAACTTCCCTTTTATAACTGAGCTTCAAAGCCCTCCAAATAGCCTCCCAACGGCTAGTTTCTGTTCCTGTAACGGCTCTTTTCTGGGCTCACGCTCGACCGTCGTATCGTCCGTGACATCGTTCGCCAGGCTTTTCTTGAGCCACGGTCGATCCACCTATCGACCGTCACGCCTCACGGTCGACCGTTCCATCGATCGTGACATCGTCCGTCAGGCTCTGTTGCGAAAACCGCTTCCCAGGGTCGATGCACCGATCGACCGTCGCTCTTTTGAGACAAGTCACATAGGCCACGGTCGATCGGTCCATCGACCGTCGCCTATTTTCCCATGTTTAGCTTCCGCTGTCGATCCTTCCATCAAGCGCCATATCCCACGGTCGATCCATGCATCATCCGTCGCATCGACCGTCAGTACAAATACTCATTAAATATGATTTTAATGCTTTCCAAATTAAGGATAATAATATTAAATCATTGTTTTATCATCAAACATATATTGACATCATCAAAACAATATCTGGGCTAACAATCTCCCTCTTTTTGATGATGGCAACCTTTTAAATTGTGATGATAAAACCTTGAAAGCTCCCTCTTAATTTTTGCATCCATTTACCTCATAGAATATGTACTAAAGTGAATTTCTCTGAGGCATGCAAGTCATATATCACTAAAAAGATATATCAAGCTTGATTATAGTTCAAAAGATATGAAAGTGCAAAATATGACATCTGTACCTCTTTGTATAATAACATCAGACATGATATTTGAGCATGAATTATATTCTCATGAAATCACCAGTAAATCCTTTAACATCAAAAGATTTTAAGATATAAGGTTTTAAGAGCTTTCAAAAAAACTGATATCACAATATTTCTCCCTCTTAGACATTATCAAAAAGATTTGTCAGAGGGGGAAGAAGAATCAAGTTAAAACAACAAAAACATTTCTTAAGAGAAACAAATAGAAAGTTTTAAAATCATCTCAAAACAATATACCAAAAGAAGATTTACAATCAAAACGGTCATTTGTAAAAAGTAATCAACTCTTCACATAAAAGACTTTCTTAAACCATTTTTAAACATGAAATTACTTTTAAAAAAAATGGAATAAGAAGATGTACTGGAGGAGACATATATCGAAAATTAAGACATACCTCCATTACCTTTTAACCCAAATTGTTATCCTCCTTTAAATACCTTGTGCCTCCACTTGTCAATTTTATCTTCTTTTACTCCGAATGCAGTTAAACAAATATTTGCAGTTTCTTCTTCTTCTTCTTCTTCTTCTTCGTCTTCTTCTTCTTCTTCTTCGGAGGTGGAGCTCGAGTCACTTTCTTCCTTGGCCTTTTTCTTCTTCTTTGAAGATTTCTTGAGCTTTGGACAATCCGACATGTAATGTTCGGGCTTCCTACACTCATAACAAGTAATTTTATTTAAGTAAGAAGAGGAGTTTCCTTTTTCACCTTTGGGATTTTTCTTTCCTTGATTCTTGATGATTCGTTGGATTCTTCTTGTGATCTTTTGCATCTCCTCATCATCATCTTCATCGCTTGAGTCGGATGAATCCTTGTATGTTGACTTGAAAGCAATGGTTTTCTTTTTCTTCCTTTCTCCATCATTGCTCCTCTCCATGTTCATCTCATATGTCATGAGAGAACCCATTAGCTCATCAAGGGACAGCTTAGTTAAATCTTTAGCTTCTTCGATTGCTGTCACCTTGGGATCCCATGTCTTAGGTAAACACCTAAGGATCTTTCTTACCATCTCATCATTAGTATAGCTTTTACCAAGAGAATCAAGAACATTTATGATATTGGTAAAGCGAATAAACATTTCATTTATATTCTCATCATCCTTCATGGAAAATAACTCATAATCATTAACAAGCATGCTAATCTTGGACTCCTTGACACGGCTTGTTCTCTCATAGGTAACTTCAAGTTTTTGCCATATTTCCTTAGCCATTTTACATGCAGAAATTCTATTAAATTCATCAGGGCTAAGGGCACAAAATAGAAATTTTTTTGCTTTGGCATTTACTTGAAGTTTCCTAAAATCAGCAGGAGTAAATTCATTCTTAGATTTTGGAACTTCTTTTCCGTCAATGATCTTTGAAGGGATAGAATCTCCATCTTCTATTATCAACCATGCATCATAATCCATGGATTGAATCAAGATTTCCATTTTAATTTTCCAATAGGTGTAATTAAATTCATTAAAGTAGGGTGGCCTATTGGTAGATTGTCCCTCTATGATTTCCATATTGATTTAGGATCCTCTAAGGGCTGTTACACCACAAAATTAGAGACCTAGCTCTGATACCAATTGAAGTTATAAGATGGGGTCTTATCTTAGAACTTGTGCAATAAAATCAATTAAAAAAATCGAAAAAGGAGGAGTCTAATCAAATAATATGCTTGCAATGATAAGAGAGGAAAATCTATATTAAAACAAGGATGATAAGAGATGAGAGATAGAGAGATTACACCAGATTTATGGTGGTTCGGCAAACCTTGCCTACGTCCACTCTCTTAAGGCACTCCTTGAGGTTCCACTACTTGCAAGACCTCTTACAAGTTTTCCACCAAGCTTCCGGGTGCTTGGCAACCTATCCACCAAGCTTACGGCTGCTTGGCAACCTTACAATCTCTTCAAGCTCTCTCTTGGATATTTCTCTCAATGTCTACTTCACACTTGAAGTAGTTTTACAAAGGTTTAGCTCACTAATAAGAGATAGAAACTTGCTAGAATATGATCACAATAATCCCTTAGCTCCCTCTAAGTCTCAGCCAAGTTTGCTACAACTTCCCTTTTATAGCTGAGCTTCAAAGCCCTCCAAATAGCCTCCCAACGGCTAGTTTCTGTTCCTGCAATGGCTCTTTAACGGCTCTTTTCTGGGCTCACGGTCGACCGTCGCATTGTCCGTGACATCGTCCGCTAGGCTTTCCTTGAGCCACGGTCGATCCACCTATCGACCATCACACCTCACGGTCGATTGATACGATGCACCTTCTCAAGGGCTTTCGTACCGGGTCTCTTGCCTTATCTCAGATCCTCTTTAGCCAAATCTAAGGCTAGGTCGAGAGATACCTTTAGGGTTTTAGGAGAAGGACCCTAGGTATTCGACGAGGAAGGCGAAGACTAGAGGAGGAGATGGATGAGAAGAGGGATACCTTGCAGCTCCTCTAGGGTTGGCTGGCTTCTCTTGGAGATCCAAGCCTTGGAGAACGTGGGTGATGGCTGGTAGTGGTGATGATGGTGGCGAAGGAGTGGATGGCAGCGGAGAAGGAGACCGGTGATGGAGAAGGACCGGCTGTAGAGAGAGATGAAGGTGGCTGGTGGATTATGAGGAAACTAGGTTACAGCTACTCCTATATTACTTCTACTCCTAGGATTTATCTCTACTAAATAATAACTCTCATAAATTCGTCCATGACCTAATACAAGCTATAGAGGTCCTTTTATAGAGGCCTCAAGAGAGTTCTACTACAACCTGAATACTACCTTGCTTTAATCAGCATGTAACTAGACTTTCCTAATAAGACTCAATCTTATCTCAACTTCCTAATAACAAGGACTCATAATAGAAACTGATTTAAGCAAATCATAAACTGAACTCAATCTAGGAAACTGACTCAATCAAGATAACTACTAACTAGGAAATCATCTAAGTAAGCAAACCAGTTAGGAATAGGATTCCTTTGGCCGGCTGAGCTTAGAACGCCCAAAGGGACTTGGGTGCAGCCAACTCCTTGGCGTGGGCCCATCCAAGCAAGGACGTGGGTCCCTTCTTGGAATGGCTCGGTTCGACCTCGTATCATCGATCCACCTATCGACCGTCACGCCTCACGGTCGACCGTCCCATCGTCCGTCAGGCTCTGTTGCGAAAACCGCTTCCCAGGGTCGATGCACCGATCGACCGTCGCTCCTTTGAGCCAAGTCACATAGGCCACGGTCGATCGGTCCATCGACCGTCACATCGACCGTCGCCTATTTTCCCATGTTTAGCTTCCGCGGTCGATCCTTCCATCAACTGCCATATCCCACGGTCGATCCATGCATCATCCATTGCATTGACCGTCAGTACAAAAACTCATTAAATATGATTTTAATGCTTTTCAAATTAAGGATAATAATATTAAATCATTGTTTTATCATCAAACATATATTGACATCATCAAAACAATATCTGGGCTAACACTTTGTGTTGTTGATCCATTGTTTGTAGGAGATCAAGTTGAACTGACTGCTGAATCATGTCAGAAAGTAGTTTTATTTCGTACGATACTTCAACCGGGTCATTAGAAGAGGAGGAAATGATTGCCCAGCTAGTTCTATATGAAGAGGCTTCTTCTTCCGAACAGCCAACCCCGAGGCCTTTCACTGGACATCAAATGATCAATGATATCATGTCCGGTCACGAAAATAGATGTCAAGAATTATTTACGTTGTCTAAAGAAGTGTTCGACGGCTTGTGTTACGCCTTGCAGGCGAGGGGTTTCATTCAGGACACAAAAAACATTACGTGCAGGGAGCAACTTGGAATTTTTCTTCATATGATTGGACATGGAGTATTAAACAGAGTGTTGTAAGAGCAATTTCAGCATTCTGGAGAAACTGTAAGCCGTTATTTCAATAAAGTATTGAAAGCCATTGACAAATTACGCCATGACTACATTAAACTGCCAGATGATAATGACGTCGTCCATCCCATATTCGTGAGGAATTCTACTTATACCCCATTTAAGGTAATTACTAACATATTATTCAATGGCCTGCCTTTATGCCTTGTACTTATTGCACATGAATTTAATGCTTGAAATGTACTACGTAGAAAGCTCTAGGTGCAATTGATGGGACACATATTCCAGCAGTTGTCATGGCAGAGCTACAACCTAGATTTCGTAATCGGAAGGGGTTTATATCACAGAATGTTATGGGAGTCGTGAATTTCAATCTACAATTCCTACATGTCGTCGCAGGTTGGGAGGGATCGGCGGCAGATATGCGAATCCGAAGGAAAGCCATGGAAGACGGTGAATTCACAGTTCCCCGAGGTATTGAGTTCAGTCTAGTAGCTAGCTTATATCATCATGTTTGATATAACTCCCTTGACCTAACGATGCTAGAATCCATTGGTTGTAGGAAAATTTTATTTAGTTGATTCTGATTATGCGAACACATGCCAATTTCTAGCACCGTGTAGAGGGGTTCGGTACCATATCAGTGAATACCCAAACGTCCGTACTGGCGAACGTCGTGAATATGATGGATATAAGGACTTATACAACCATCGTCATGCGCAACTATACAACAATGTTGAAAGGGCATTTGGAGTTCTGAAGATGCGTTTTAAAATACTGTTTGCGATGCCTCCATATCTTTTCTCAGTGCAACGTAGGATAGTAATAGCATGTTGTGTAATTCACAATTTTATCATTCAACACGGACATTGTGGTACGTACTTATCTGGTAGTGGATCATCGGAAGGTGCAATATCTAACGAAGATGGAGATTTGCATTCTATGGCTCAAGTGCATGATTCTACGGCGGGAGATTCGTTGCATAACAGGATTGCGACAGAATTATGGGTCAATAGGTGAAGTAAAATATAAAAGACATGTGTATATATTTCATGGTATGCTTTAGATATTATCTTCATTGTTTAATTTGCATTTTAAATACGATTATTTTTAATTATCACTATTTAATAGTATTTATTTTCATCGAATCTTTTTTGTATCACATATGAGTTACTACGAGGGTGTAAGATGTTGGCTCAACGCCTCAAAAACAAGAACCTGTTTGTCTAATTGAGGTAATCCCGATGAAACCACCTACTGTCGTAATTTTTTGATGAACTATGAACATCATCATATATAAGGGCATTTTTTATATTTGGCTCAATTGTTACCTATATCCCACCTTCTTCATCCAAACACTTTTTTATTATTTATTCCATATAATCATTACTTACTTAACCCCATTTTCAACAAAACACCAAAATGGGAATAACTTTAACCCCACCCCTTATTCCAGCTTTGTTAACCCCAAAATCACTTAACCCGGAATAAGCTAACCCCGTACCAAACGAGACCTTAGGGTTTCTTACCCTTATTTAAGGAAGTCGTCTAAGACATACAAGGGGGGTCGACCAGCACTATTGGAGGAGTTTTGAAGGCCGGAAAGAGGGGAGAAGACCGTACGAAGATCGAGGGTTTTTCTTTCTTATCTTTCTTATGAATATCTTGGTTGTTTTTATGAACATGAGTGGCTAATCCCTTTGCTAAGGAACCGATGTAGCCCTAAGTGAATCATTCTATGTTATTGAATTAATTTTTTAATCATTTTATTTTCCTTGTTTCATTCATTATTATAATTGTGATCTGCATACTTTTACTTGGCCACTAGAAGTATTGTAAATTGTTTTATGTGAGATTGGGTGAGGGTTCATTCCCTAATCTTGCAGTATCTATGAATGAATGAGTTTATGTCGAGGCCGGGTGATACGATGCACCTTCTCAAGGGCTTTCGTACCGGGTCTCTTGCCTTATCTCAGATCCTCTTTAGCCAAATCTATGGCTAGGTCGAGAGATACCTTTAGGGTTTTAGGAGAAGGACCCTAGGTATTCGACGAGGAAGACGAAGACTAGAGGAGGAGACGGATGAGAAGAGGGATACCTTGCAGCTCCTCTAGGGTTGGCTGGCTTCTCTTGGAGATTCAAGCCTTGGAGAACGTGGGTGATGGCTGGTAGTGGTGATGATGGTGGCGAAGGAGTGGACGGCAGCGGAGAAGGAGACCGGTGATGGAGAAGGACCGGCTGTAGAGTGAGAGGAAGGTGGCTGGTGGATTATGAGGAAACTAGGTTACAGCTACTCCTATATTACTTCTACTCCTAGGATTTATCTCTACTAAATAATAACTCTCATAAATTCGTCCATGACCTAATACAAGCTATAGAGGTCCTTTTATAGAGGCCTCAAGAGAGTTCTACTACAACCTGAATACTACCTTGCTTTAATCAGCAAGTAACCAGACTTTCCTAATAAGACTCAATCTTATCTCAACTTCCTAATAACAAGGACTCATAATAGGAACTGATTTAAGCAAATCATAAACTGAACTCAAACTAGGAAACTGACTCAATCAAGATAACTACTAACTAGGAAATCATCTAAGTAAGCAAACCAGCTAGGAATACGATTCCTTTGGCCGGCTGAGCATAGAACGCCCAAAGGGACTTGGGTGCAGCCAACTCCTTGGCGTGGGCCCATCCAAGCAAGGACGTGGGTCCCTTCTTGGAATGGCTCGATTCGACCTCGTATCATCCTTCCTCTCTTCGAAATTGGCCTTGTCCTCAAGGCCTGAATGTGATGAGGAAAGAGGGCTCTTCTCTTCTCTAACCGGAGTGATGTGGCTGGACCGCAACTGTTGCTCTGTACACGGCGGTGAGAATCCCGGTCTGGCCCATGGTGGATCTAATGGTATCCGAAGCGGCGAGTCAGGGGACCATGCTGCCGGTCTGGAAGGAGGAGGCTGAAACTTAGGTGGATCTGGCGGCCTTTGGAACTCCAAGAAGTAGAGGGCGGCTGTAGATCGACGATGGGGCCACCTCAAGTGCTGGTGTCCAAAGTCAAAGACTCGGTCGACCTGAATCAAATTCTTCCAAGATGGAAGTAGACCCAAGACAGCGGCTGGATACAGTCGTGCCGAGGACGAAGCATCCGGGGGACGATCTGATGGTTCAGGTGGCTCCAAGCATGGGATCTTCAATGGTTCTCCTGGATCATCCTCGTCACGTCCCATGAGTAGTGTCGCCCATGACCATAGGACGGGATCTGATCTCCATGGCCTGGTCGGATGTGCAGGGTCTTGGCTTGATGCTGAGTCAAGCTCGCTTTGGCCCAGTCTGAAGTGAAGTCGGCTGGGCCACGCTTCTGTTGCACTATTTGGATCTTGATCAGGTTCAGTTTGACTGAGCTTGATGGAGCTTGGCTGGGTGCAATCAGAACTAGCCGGATTGATTCTGGCTGCATCCAATTGAGTCTGACTTAGCCTGGTCTGATCTGAGCTTGGTCGGATCTGGTTGGTGTAACCAAACCTGGTTGTGCTTGGATGGAATCTGACCAAGTCTTGTAAGCTGGAGTCTGACTCGATCGAGTGTGGAAGATGGAGTCGGACGATCAGGTTCAAACGGTGGTGATTTGATCTGATCTGATCTGATGGTTGAGATCTGTCCAGTGCTTGAAGAAGCTTGGGATTGGATTGAGATCTGGCAGCTGGAGGTGGCCGGAACTCAATTGCTTGTGAGGGAAGCTCGTCGGAGTTTACATCCCATGGGGAAGAGGTAGTGAGAGGATGGGGGTTTGATACGGTTGGCGGATCTGGAGGGGGTTTGGGGTCAGCCTTGGTAAGGATACGGGAAGGGTCAGGAGGTTTAGGGGACGGTCTTTGGTGGCTTGAGAGATCCTTCAGTGGGCCATAGAAGGAGGTTATGGTAGGATCAGGGGCAGGTAGGCAGCGATTACCTTGGGGGTTGCTGCCGGAGTTGAAGGAGATGGATTTGGGAGCCGGCTGATTTGGGGATGGAACGGGGTAGGAATGAGGAGGGCCTTGGTGGGGGTTACATGGTACGGGGAGGGCATGAACTGAGGTAAGGTCGGTGGCTGCAGTTTTGTGGACTTCGGGTAGATTGCCGGAGATGACAATCGGCTGTGGGACTGGAGAACGGGGGGCCGTGGGTTGGTAGGGGGAAAGAGGGTGGCCTTGATTAGTGGTGGGGGCTGCCGGGGAGGAGTAGGGAGGAGAGTTGCTGGTCGTGGGATGTGGTGTGGTTGGGTGAGGGGGCAGCGGGTGTTGTTCAAGGTTTTGGTCATGGGGCAGCTCATGGGTAGGTGGAGTATGAGGAGTCCTAATCCCGGTAGAGCTGGGTTTATGTTTTGCAATCCAAGTTGCAGCTAGAATGGGATTTTCTTTGGAAATCTGAACTCTGGTAGGGCTTGACTGATTTGTAGGAGAATATTGTTGGATCATTGCTTCCCATTGTTCCACTGAAGGGTAAGGCAAAGGGATCCAACTCTGGACAGCTTCCTTCCATTGTTCAGCCGTAGGGTAAGTCGTACTCCGAGTTTGACTAGGATTCCTGGTTGGAGTAGGATTTGCAATCCTAGTTCCAGTAGGATCTTGAGTCCAAGTCGTACTCTGAGTTTGACTCGAATTCCTAGTTGGAGTAGGATTTGTAATCCTAGTTCCAGTAGGATTTGGAGTCCAAGTTGTACTCAAATAGCCATTGGTGTTTGTAGGTTTGGGTTGGTTGTAGGGAGTAGGTAATGGCTGATACGGTGGTGATGGATTGTAGGGAAGACTAGGGTTGTACGGTGTGTAGGGAGGTGGCATAGGCTGCTGGTATGGTGGCGGAGAAAGGGTAGTGGGGCCAGGTATGGGTGAGGGATGGATAGAGGGCTCAAGGTTTGGATACTGGCTAGGTTCATAGGCAAGCGGAGTGTAAGGTGGGTGATAGGCCGGATTATAGGTAGGGACAGGAGGTTGGTTAGGGTTAGGGTTCCGTAGGGATGATGATGAAGGTAAGGGATAATGATGTGGGCCTGGTACTCCTGCCATAAGAGAAGCTTCTAGAAGGCCTTGGGCGGCACAGTCGTCGGAACGGAGCTCTGATACCAAGTTGATACGATGCACCTTCTCAAGGGCTTTCGTACCGGGTCTCTTGCCTTATCTCAGATCCTCTTTAGCCAAATCTATGGCTAGGTCGAGAGATACCTTTAGGGTTTTAGGAGAAGGACCCTAGGTATTCGACGAGGAAGACGAAGACTAGAGGAGGAGACGGATGAGAAGAGGGATACCTTGCAGCTCCTCTAGGGTTGGCTGGCTTCTCTTGGAGATCCAAGCCTTGGAGAACGTGGGTGATGGCTGGTAGTGGTGATGATGGTGGCGAAGGAGTGGACGGCAGCGGAGAAGGAGACCGGTGATGGAGAAGGACCGGCTGTAGAGTGAGAGGAAGGTGGCTGGTGGATTATGAGGAAACTAGGTTACAGCTACTCCTATATTACTTCTACTCCTAGGATTTATCTCTACTAAATAATAACTCTCAGAAATTCGTCCATGACCTAATACAAGCTATAGAGGTCCTTTTATAGAGGCCTCAAGAGAGTTCTACTACAACCTGAATACTACCTTGCTTTAATCAGCAAGTAACCAGACTTTCCTAATAAGACTCAATCTTATCTCAACTTCCTAATAACAAGGACTCATAATAGGAACTGATTTAAGCAAATCATAAACTGAACTCAAACTAGGAAACTGATACGGTTGGAAGTCCAGCTCCACCTGGGCTAGACCAACCCACGCCCAATTATGGGGCAGGGCCCACACATGGGCTAGATCCAGTTGGGACCCACGCAGCTCAGGCCCCACCCCTTGGTAGGACCCGACCTTGGACCAGGTCTCAAGCCAAAGCCGGCCTTAGGGATCCTAATCCTTATCTGGTTACTACCTTAGTTAGTTCTTAATTGCTTTCCTAGTTGATTTCCTAGTTTGAGTCCAGTTTATGCTTTGTTTTATTAGTTCCTATTTTGAGTCCAGTTTGTTAGGGAGTTTGAGTTATGATTGAGTCTTAGTAGGAAAGTATGGTTACTTGCTGATTAAAGCAAGGTAGTTCTCTAGTTGAAGTAGGACTCTCTTGAGGCCTCTATAAAAGGATCTCCATAGCTTGTATTAGGTTTTATGCATTGAAGAATAAAGTTAGTAGTTAAAGTAGGATATCTTGGGAGTAGCTCTAATGTAACATTCCACCACCACCAGCCCCTCCCACGTTTCTCTCTCTTGCTGGCCTTCTCCAACCGCCGGCTACCACCCTCACCACCGCCGTCCGCCGCTACCAGCCACCGCTCCAATTCAGGCGTCCTCCTTGGCCGCCGCCCCTCTTATTCCACCTCTCTTGGCGTGGATCTCCAAGAGTAACCAGCCAACCACAAGAGGATCTGTAAGGTAACCTCTTCTCTACCGTCTCCTACCTCCAGTCTTCATCTTCCTCGTCGAATACCTAGGGTCCTTCTCCTAAAACCCTAAAGGTATCTCTCGACCTAGCCATAGATTTGGCTAAGGAAGAACTGAGACCAGGGAAGAGACCAGGTACCCGTGCCTACGAGAAGGCACGGCGTAACAGAAACTGACTCAATCAAGATAACTACTAACTAGGAAATCATCTAAGTAAGCAAACCAGCTAGGAATAGGATTCCTTTGGCCGGCTGAGCTTAGAACGCCCAAAGGGACTTGGGTGCAGCCAACTCCTTGGCGTGGGCCCATCCAAGCAAGGACGTGGGTCCCTTCTTGGAATGGCTCGATTCGACCTCGTATCACCGGGTTCAAGCTAATACAACTCTTGGTTCATAATTGTTCTTCAGAGCTTAATAGATTCTTGATTAACCCTTAGTTATGGGTTCATTAGCTAGGGTTAATTGAGGGTACTTGGTGAAGACCGCGATCGAACGGATCATCATACCGTAAGAACGAGCCCTTGGAATTAAATTGAGATTTTGTTGATTCAATGCATAGAATGAAGATGTTATGGTGAAATCGGAACCTTTGTATTCATCCATCATATTTTCATCTCTTATTTCGTTATTAGTCTTATATCCTCAATACTTCATATTTCTTGCTTTCCCTTCCTTATTTTCTTTCTTCTATGTTCTTTAGCGTTTTACTCTAATAATCTCTGCAAATCTCTGTGGGTACGATACTCATCTTGCTGCTATACTGATCACACCGATTCATATGCTTGTGAGATATAAAATTTATTTATCAAGTTTTTGGCGGCGTTGCCGGGGATTTGATTAGAGTTTATTAGTAGTGAATGCAAGGTCGCCGATCACGGAAACTGCAACTGATCGGGATACGGCCTGAAGTTCCTCCACGTCACATCTGTGAAGATTGCTGGTGCGCCCGTCAGACCAAACGACATCACTGTGAACTTGTACAGTCCGTACATTGTACGGAAGGCTGTCTCTGGGATGTCGCAATCCCGAATCCTCAGCTGGAGTAGTCCATGTGAAAGTCGAACCCTGAAGGGGTTGACGAATCTTTCAACTGCTAATCTATCTCCGTTATACTGCAGCGGGCGCATACTCTGCGCTGCAACACCGTCCAGCTTCCTGACACCCATGCATCCCTGGAGGGAACCATCCATAATGAGAACAGGAACACACTTTGAGGCAACACACCTGCGCGAACGAAGTCCCGAGCTACTGACTCGGCCGACTGAGTCCTCGACTCTCCAAACGCTGCAAGCATCCACGTACGAACTCGCAACGCTCAAGACCGCCCAAAGGAGTCTCAATCTCGAACTCGGTGCCCTGCGAAGGCGACAATCAGAAAGCTCTTCAGAAAGGACAGCTGCACAAACAACAACAACAACAACAACAACACGAGGGGAAGCTGCTCTCCAGAGCACCCTCGAGAACAAAGGGGAGGAAGTTCACCACAAGCCGGTGAACAAACCCCAGCTCTCGACAAGCAGAAGGATCACCGAACCGCCATCTTCAACGAGAGCGAAACAACGCCGTCAGGTATACCCACGACACCTTCCCACGGCTAAAGAAGCACAACCCGGTGCGCGGCCAATCGACGCAACCGAGGAAGCCGTCGAACCCCAACGTGTACCACACGTAGGCGACGGGCACCTAGAGGTCCCCAACCTCTAGGAACGCCCCAACAAGAGCAACCAACCCAAGCTCTTGTCCTAATCGGTGGCTACTCCCAAAGCCACACCCGACTCCAGTCCCAAGCCAACAAGGCCGCACGGGAACGAGTCACAAGGGGGAAGCCCAGAGCCAGAAGGAAATCGCAAGCTGCGAGAAGCTCCGAAAGCTGAAGGCTGAACGCTAAAACTTGAAGTCGAAGCTGGCGGCTATGAAACTGGCTGCTGCTGAATCTACTATCTGGAATCTGAATTCCCGCGTCTGCCCTAGGTACCTGCCCCAACTGAGGCACTAGTCCACCGCTCTTGCCCACGCCGTGTGTCACGCCCGACTGTTTTGCGGTAAACGCCCAGCGTCCCTCGCAACCAGCACCGTCGACGGAAAAGACCCACAACGGCTAGCACTCGAGCACCCGGTGGAACACCTCTCAGTATGGCGGCCCAGGCTACCTCTCAAAGGACCGGCACGACGCTGCTGCTGCCACGGCACGACCACCGGCCAACGGCCCGGTGTCAACCCTCAAGTCACCTGTCTCAGTAGCTAGCGCACAGTCCAGGGTGCACCCTGCTGTCGTCCTAGCACACCGAGCCAGATAAACCAACCAACCCACGTGTCGCCACGTGGTGTGAGTACCCAGAAGCAGAGGAGGGTACTCCCAACTGCACCACCCTCCAAGGGTAGATGCCAGAGAACAGTACGCGAACTGTTCTCAACACACAACCAACAGTGTCCCTAGTGGCCCCGACAAGCGCCACTACGAATCGCTTCCTGGGAAGGCAAGAAAACAACAGCTCCCCAAGCAAGCGATACTCCAGTATGTCCAAAACATCCGGGATCCGGGTCACCTCCTTCAATCAGTCCTCTACTGTCGAAGGATCTCCAACACCGTCTCTGAACCCTAGCAGGTTCACCTCTCGAGATTTCGAAAGTACAAAGACGACACACGTCCAATCCCTACTCGCTCATCTCCAGCACGAGGGGAGATACTATCAGGCGAGGGAACGGACGACACCGGTGCGCATGCACATCTCCCCCTGAGACGTCATGATGCAACCGGGAAGCAGCAAAATACAACAGTAAACAGATAAATAAGCATGTCACACACAATCGCAAACAGACATACAAGGATGTTCTAGACCTAGAACTATCCCATTCCATACTCAAAACCTTAATCGCAAGCCTAATCCTATCCCTGGGACCTACAGCCTGCTCTGATACCAAGCTGTCACACCCCGACCCAGAAAACCCATCCGGGCCGAGGCGTGAGGGGAAACCTACACTATTCATCTCCAAGTGGCGCGATACAATGCGGAATTATAGATAAACTTAAACAAATTATATTCCAGAGGTGAAACAGAAATTCAATTTATAAATATACATCATGTTGTACTGATACAAGATTTGATACAAAATCCTCAAAGGAAAGATATTATACAATAATCCCAAAAGTCCTCAAACATGTTTACAATTTACAAAACTGCCAAAGTACAACAATCTTCGTGCAGCAACCTCAGACACCTCTGGATGTAATCGCGCCGCCAAAAGCTGATCCCGCCGGCTCTATTGAAGAAGAACTGGCGCCTGTGCAAACGCAGCCATGGTAGGAGTGAGCGATAAGCTCAGTAGGGTTCTACTCTACGGCACACTGAAGGGAGGAAAACAACAACAGTGTCGTTTCTCCGCCTAAGTCTAAAGGATGCCACGGGTCCCACCCTATCGATGTCCCAAGGGCTCCTGTCATGAAACCTCTCTCCTGAACATGTTACCAGGAGGCCACGAAACAGTAACATACAGGATCACCCTTACCCAAGCTGGAACACCATGCCTTGGGGAACCACGTCGTGAACGCATCGACAACCATCCTTAGCACTTGGCCTTAGAGAACCGACACGACCTCTAAACCTCAAACAATGATCAGAGCCAACTATCGCCAATCCTCAATAACAAGAGATTCAGATTATACAATCACACCCTAATCCTGACTACCAAGCCGCGGTCCTAATGGCTAGATCCGAGCTACCCCAGAGCCTCGGATCGGCGATCAGTCCATCGCCCGCCTAACCTCAGATGCCTCTAATGCAATCAAGATGCATGCAATGCTCAGGCACAGATAACAAGATATAAGCATACAACAAGATGTCATTAATCATACAGGGCTAGGCATAGCCTACAGCTAGCCAAAGGGTAACCATAGCAAAGGCCTCAAATACAGATAATCTATGCTAACCAAACAAAGATACTGAGCCAAGCATTGAACACAGATATACAATAGTCTTCAGTGCTCTCTTGCACCTGACAGACTAAGGTTCCACAGTTACCCCGCAGGTAACTGGCCACATTTATACAATAGCCCTCAGCACTCGCCGGCAATAGGCTAAGGTTCCACAATTCCTCATTAACTAACACTCATAGCTAGCTAATGGTTAAGCAACCCAATATAGCATTTAACTACTTATCAAACACGTATTAAATGCGATCAAAACCATAGATTCGTCCAAAAAGAAAAATACTTGAATCGATCCTCAAACCCGATAGAAATCCTTTTAAAACTCTACAAAATTCACTTGCAAATCTCCCAACATTTTTAAAGATCAATCACGATTGAAAGCCATTCAAGAAAGACCAGAAAACCATGTTCAAGGGCCCACGGTCGATCCGACGGTCGACCGTGAGGCCACGGTCGATGTCACGGTCGATGCCACGATCGACCGTGAGGCCAACACGAAGAAAACCAAAGGGCGACAGTCGATCCACTCATCGACCCTGGGAAGCCCAAAACCAAACAGCGCCTGACGGTCGATCCGACGGTCGACCGTCAGGTGAAATCGGAAAAGCGAAGATCCCGCGGTCGATCCATGCATCGACCCTGGGAGGCTAAAATCCCGACAGAGCCCGACGGTCGATGCGACGGTCGACCGTCAGGCCCAGAAAGAGCAAATCAATACTCGACGGTCGATGCACCGATCGACCGTCGAGCCCCGAAAGAGCGTATCAACGCTTGACGGTCGATGCACCGATGGACCGTCGAGCCTTAAGCACAGTTCATCAGAACAGTGCCGGAAATCCAATTTCATGGATTTCAAGGATCAAATCTAGTTGGAAAACAATGAGATTTTGCAAGCAAGTGTAATTCTCGATGGGGAAACCAATGGTGCAAAGAAATCACATTTTTGATGGTTAATTCTCCAATCTATGTCAAAACAGGCGAAAACCAACAAAACGGCGATAATACGGAAATCAACCATTAGAATGCGGAAATCGCGAGTTAGGAATTCTTCAAACCATCTATAACACATGCACAATGAACTACACAACATTCTAGCAAGTATTCCTACAGTGAAAAGGCAATAAACCTATCCTAGGATAACCCGATCCTAAGATCGAGGTAGAAACACCTACCTGAAGAGATAGGGCAGCTCCTCCACGCATCCCCCAACTCCGATCGCCATAAGCCGCTCCTTGAAATCCACACTCCGATGCCCTAGCACCCAGCCGCAGGAGAGAGAGAAGAAGAAAGAGAACGACAGGAGAAGGAAAGAAGGAAAGAAAGAGAAAGAAGGAGCTTAAATAGAAAGCTGGAATCCATCACAGCCGTTCGATTCGATCTCTCCCGATCGAACTCCGATCTTCCGAGCGGACGCACCCTAAAAGTTCTAATCAAACACATACATCAATCAAAGGCCATGTGTGCAACGCGGGTGTGAAACTGACTACTAGGGAGCATATTTACCAAAATGCCACTAGGGTCAAAAACACCGATGCGATCAACCGATCGCATCCCAAGGCCAACCGAGCCAAACCACAAACCCAGACCCTCGACCTAACACGGTCGGACCAGATTGGAGGTACGGGTCCTCACACCTAATCCTACTCAAACTAGGACTCCTAGTCAGACTCAAACTATAGTACGATCTCAACGAAGACAGCTATCTCTAGCTGAACTGCAACAACGAAGAGCATAAGGACTTTGCTTCCAATGTGACGAGCCCTATACACCGGGGCACCGCTGTAAGCAGTTGTTGAGCATTGAGATCGTCAATGAGGAACCAGCCACGGAAGATCTAGTTGGAGCTGAGCTTGAAGAGGAGACCACAGTCCTAGCTGAGCATGGAGAACCCGCACTTGGCATGATGATTGGCCAAGTGCTTGTGGCTCTTCCAGCTACCGAGTCCATGGTAGAGGACCCGCTGTCGTCGCCTACTTCGGATCCTCTACTACCTGATCCGGACAACATCTCCCATGGCCAACTTGAGTTCAGTCCAGGTCTCACGGCAGCATCACCCCCCTCGATAGCAGCCATCTCAAGTCCGGCACCCCAATAGCTTGAACCAATTCAGGAGGATGTCAAAACCAATGCAGAGATGCAGAAGCTAGCTGGGAACATACAGAACGGAGATATCAAGGGACCATGGACAGTTCGCAACGGAGTCATCTTCCACAAAGACCGCATCTTCTTGAGGAAGAACTCTCCAGTCATTCCAGAGATCTTGGTGACCATACACTCCAGCACACATGAAGGGTTTGTCAAGATGTGGCACCGGCTGCGAACCACCTTCTACTGGAAGGGAGTGCAAGCGCGGATCGAGGACTTCATCCGTCAGTGTGACACCTACCAACGACACAAGGCCGAGACCCTGAAGCCAGCCGCCCTACTCCAACCCCTACCCATCCCTCACGAGGTATGGACTGATATCTCTATGGACTTCATCGACGGACTCCCATCTTCTAGAGGGTACACAGCCATTCTAGTAGTCGTCGACAGATTGTCCAAATATGCACACTTCGCTCCCCTACGGCATCTGATACGAGCGGCCTACTCGTAATCCTCTCGTATCGGGTCTCTACTTCTCCAATCGATCAGAATTGGCCTGATCGGACTTGATTTGAGTCCAATTGGCTGAATCTGGTTAGCTGGATCGGATCTGGCTTGAGCTGACTGGATAGGACTTGGACTGGATCAAGTTGGATTGGTTGATTGGCTCATGGAATTGAATCTGGCTCAATCTGGGCTAAGTGACTTGGCTAAATCGGCTAGGATCGGGTTAAGTGGTTGGATTGGGCAAATGGCTGGCTGAACCGGATTGGATCCAAGGGCTGTGGTTCGCGCGGAGTGGATCGTCGGCGTATGGCGTCGCCGGCGGTCGGGACCTTGGCAGGAAGGGTCGTGGATTGATGGGGAAGAAATCCATCGGAGTGGATTGGCTGTAGGGATGCCGGATGGACGGGATCCAGAGGTCAACGGCGGGGGATTTGGGTTGACTGACGTTGGGGACGACGGCGAGGGCTTTGGGGTCGTCGGGAAGCTTTGGGATCGGGACAGGGAAGGTCGGCTAGGGTTTTAGAGTGGTTTGGTGATGAGGTCGGGGTAGGACATGGTTAACGGCGATGGGGACGAATGTCGGAAACGACGGGGAAACTCTCCGGAGACGGTGAAGGCGATGGGAAAGAGATGGCAAGGATCGTGGGGCTTAGTGGAAGAGGATGGCGGGTTTAGGTGGCGACGGGGGTGGCCGGAGAGGGAACGGGAAGGAAGCCGGCGGTGAAGCTAGGGTTTGGGCGTGAGGAGAGAGGAGGAAGACGATGCTGAGGTGGCAGGTGATGAGGAGAGAGAGTGGTGACGTGGCGCTGATGTGGAGGAGAGAGAAACTGGCGTGGAGAGAGAAACACTGGTAGAGGCGGTGCCAGCTGCGGAGAAGGTGACCGACGGGGAAGAAGGTGGATCAATGGTGGATTTTCGGGTGGAAACTACATTACCTCTACTCCTATGATATTCTACTCCTATGATATTCTATCAACTATTCTTAATAATTTTCTTCATCATTCATTTCCATAACCTAATACAAACTAATGAGGTCCCTTATACAGAGGCCTTGACAGAGTCCTAATCCAACTAAAAAACCCCCTTGCTTAATTACCAAGTAATAAGGCTTTCAGACTCAACTCAACTTACTAACTCAAATATCAACTAGGACTCAATTAAATATAAAAGACTAATGATAAATCCTAATCAAATACTCTAGTTTGAACTAGGGAGTTCAAGTCAAACTAGGAAAGAGGTTGAACCAGTTTGGTTCCTCTTCTGGGTTCGGGTCCAGTTGGTCGAGTCGGATCGACTCGTATCATTCCCCCTTCCTTCAGAATTGGCCTTGTCCTCAAGGCCAGAGTCAAGTCAGGTAGGATGGCTCTATGTGGCTGAACCGAATCAATTTGCTTCTGTAGCTCTGGACTCGGTGGTGAGAAACTAGGTCGATCCCATGACGAGTCCAGGGGTAGCAGGGGCAGTGCAGAGGGAGCATCTGGGGGTCGATCTGACGGCTCAAGTAACTCCAAGAATAAGATCTTCAATGGCTCTCCTGGATCATCCTCATCATGTCTCATCAGTAGTGTTGCCCATGACCATAGGATGGGATCTGATCTCCATGGTCTGATCAACTGTGCATGGACTCGACTTGAATCTGGGTCAAGCTGGCTTTGGTCCAATCTGAAGTGAATATGGCTGGACCACGCTTCTGCTGCACTCGTCTGGGCTAGAAGTTGCTTGAACCAAGTTGAATCTTCAGCTGTGCTGAGTCGTACTCTGGTCCAAACCTGTCTGACATGGTTGGCTCTACCGGTGTCAATCTGGACTTGAGTCAGTTGAGCCAAACCGGTGTTACCATCATAGTCAGATCTGATCAGATTGAATATGGTATCTGGATAAGGTGGTTAGCTCCTTTCATGGCTCAAATCAACCTTTGAATGCTTGATCAACGGCTGAGGATGCATCTTGATCACCTGGAGTTGATCTGGATGAACCTGATTGCTGGGGACTCTTGGATCAGGTTCCGATCGAAGATTGGAACCACTGGATCAAAGATCAGGCTGATCAAACGGCTGGATCAAGTTGCAGTCTTGATCGGACGGCTGAGAAGCTGCCGGAGCTGGATCAACGACAAAACGTTGTCGTCGGAGAGTGGCTACGGCAAAGAAAGCTTTGCAGGGACCTGGAGATTCCATCCGTACAGTTTGATCCCTGGATGGGGCTTCGAACACACCGGATCTGAAGGTGGCGGCGCGGTGGAGTTTGTTGCCGGTGATCGCCGGTGTTGTAGTTCGCGACGGTGCTTTAGCTCATCGGGAAAAGGTACGGGAAGGTCTTGGGACCTTTCTCGTGTGGTTTGATCATGGGATCAACCTCGGAATATGGTGGAGTGGAGGAGGCCGGAATAGGGAAGTTTGCCGGATTTGAACCTCGGCGATCCAAGCTTCCTCCGTGGTCGTGGTCGGCCACGGTGGCTTCCGGGAAGGACGCCGATGCTTCCTCGGTCAGTAGGTGGAGAGGACGGCGTCGGAGGGCGGCGTTGGAGTGGCGGCTCGGGGGCGAGCCGTCGGCGCGGATGATGAGCTGGGATGAAGGGTAGTCGGTTCGAAGGTGAGCCGGGCTGGAGGAGAGGGATGAGCCGATGGCGAGTCGCGGCTTGAGCCAGGGACGGGTCGAATCCAAGGAGGAGAGAGAAAACCAGTGGAAATTCCGGAAAAATATGGAAAAATAGGGAAAGTTCTAGGAAAATCAGGAGAAGGTGGTAGAAAGTGTTCACCCTGGTCTGGCAGAGGTTGCAACAGCAGGTGCTTTGGTTCGATCTGAGAATCGGACGGTTGTTGCTCCTCAACTAGCTCCTGGATCTCTTCTCCAAGATCTGTCATAATCTGAGTTAGCTCAGGGTCAGGTTCCGCAATCCTTATAGCTGGGGTAGGAGTCTGGCTCGAAGTCTGAGTTATCCTCGACCAACTATTGGAAATCTGCTCCAACTCCCTACTGGTGCGCTCCATGTTTCTGCTTTGGCGTTCCATCAAAGTTCAAAAAAAAATTACCTCGGCTTGCAGACTCTTAATTTGCTATTCCCACCTTTCCTGGGATACTCCGTACATGATGGCGAAGTTTCCAGAAGGTTCTGAACCACACAGTCGGTGGAACGGAGCTCTGATACCAAGTTGATATGAGTGGTCTACTCGTAATCCTCTCGTATCGGGTCTCTACTGCTCCAATCGATCAGAATTGGCCTGATCGGACTTGATTTGAGTCCAATTGGCTGAATCTGGTTAGCTGGATCGGATCTGGCTTGAGCTGACTGGATAGGACTTGGACTGGGTCAAGTCGGATTGGTTGATTGGCTAATGGAATTGAATCTGGCTCGATCTAGGCTAAGTGACTTGGCTGAATCAGCAGGATCGGATTAAGTGGTTGGATTGGGCTAATGGTTGGCTGAACCGGATTGGATCCAAGGGTTGTGGTTCGCCGGAATGGATCACCGGCGTATGGCGTCGCCGGCGGTCGGGACCTTGGCAGGAAGGGTCGTGGATTGATTGGGAAGAGATCCACCGGAGTGGATTGGCTGTAGGGATGCCGGATAGACGGGATACCGAGGTCGACGGTGGGGGTTTTGGGTTGACCGGCGTCTGGGACGACGGCGAGGGCTCTGGGGTCGTCGGGAAGCTTTGGGATCGGGTCCGGGAAGGTCGGCTAGGGTTTTAGAGTGGTTTGGTGATGAGGTCGGGGTAGGACATGGTTAACATCGATGGGGACGAAGGTCGGAAACTCTCCGGAGACAGTGAAGGCGACGGGAAAGAGATGGCAAGGGTCGTGGGGCTTAGGGGAAGAGGATGGCAGGTTTAGGTGGCAACGGGGGTGGCCGGAGAGGGAACGGGAAGGAAGCCGGCGGCGAAGCTAGGGTTTGGGCGTGTGAGGAGAGAGGAGGAAGATTATGCTGTGGTGGCAGGTGATGAGGAGAGAGAGTGGTGACGTGGCGCTGATGTGGAGGAGAGAGAAACTGCGTGTGGAGAGAGAAACACTGGTGGATGCGGTGCCGGCTACGGAGAAGGTGATCGAAGGGGAAGAAGGTGGATCAATGGTGGATTTTCGGGTGGAAACTACATTACCTCTACTCCTATGATATTCTACTCCTATAATATTCTATCAATTATTCTTAATAATTTTCTTCATCATTCATTTTCATAACCTAATACAAACTAATGAGTTCCCTTTTATAGAGGCCTTGACAGAGTCCTAATCCAACTTAAAAACCCCCTTGCTTGATTAGCAAGTAATAAGGCTTTCAGACTCAACTCAACTTACTAACTCAAATATCAACTAGGACTCAATTAAATATAAAAGACTAATGATAAATCCTAATCAAATACTCTAGTTTGAAGTAGGGAAGTCCAAGTCAAACTAGGAAAGAGGTTGAACCAGTTTGGTTCCTCTTATGGGTTCGGGTTCAGTTGGTCGAGTCGGATCGACTCGTATCAGCATCCCTACACAGCATACTCAGTAGCTCGAGTTTTCTTCGACACGGTGTTCAAGCACCATGGCATGCCAACTAGCATCGTCTGCGATCGAGATCCTACCTTCACTAGCAACTTTTGGCAGGAGATCTTCAGATTGCATGGAGTCAAGTTCAGATTCTCCTCAGCATACCACCCCCAGACGGATGGCCAAACTAAGGTAGTAAACCGATCCCTGGAGATGTACTTACGATGTTTTTCAGGTGATCGTCCTACACAATGGACCCAATGGTTGACTTGGGCGGAGTACACCTATAACACTAGTTGGCACTCGAGCATCCAGCGGACACCCTATGATACGAGTCGATCCGAATCGACCAACTGGACCCGAACCCAGAAGAGGAACCAAACTGGTTCAGCCTCTTTCCTAGTTTGACTTGGACTTCCCTAGTTCAAACTAGAGTATTTGATTATGGTTTATCTTTAGTCTTTTATATTTAATTGAGTCCTAGTTAGTATTTGATTGTTAGGAATTAATTAAGAGTTCATTTGAGTTAGGAAGTTGAGTTGAGTTTGAAACCTTATTTCTTAGTAATTAAGCAAGGGGGTTTTCTAGTTGGATTAGGGATCTGTCAAGGTCTCTATAAAAGGACCTCATTAGTTTGTATGGAGGATGAATGAAGAAGAGAATTATTAGGAGTTAAGAATAGTTGATAGAATATCATAGGAGTAGAGGTAATGTAGATTCCACCAGATATCCACCTTCGATCCACCTTCTTCCCCGTCGGTCATCTTCTCCGCAGCCGGCATCGCCTTCACCTTCATCTTCCTTCTCCACGCCACTTTCTCTCTCCGCTATGTCAATGACCGTACGGATGGAACCCCCACATTTCTGCGACGCTTCCTGTGCCGTTGCCACACACCGGCGACCTTGTTTTGCCGTTGATCCAGCTCCGGCAGCTTCTTAGTCGTCCGATCAAGTCTGCAACTTGATCCAGCCGTTTGATCAGCGTGATCTTCGATCCAGTGCTTCCGATCTTCGATCTGAACCTGATCAAAGAGTCCCAAGCAATCTGGAACATCCAGATCATGTCCGAGTGATCACGATGCATCCTCAGCCGTTGATCAAGCATCTGAAGGTGGATATGAGTCATCAAAGGAGCTACCCTCCTTATTCAGATGCCATATTCAATCTGATCAGATCTGACTATGATGGTAACACTAGTTTGGCTCAACTGACTCAAGTCGAGATTGACACCGGTAGTGCCAACCATGTCAGACAGGTTTGGACCAGAGTACGACTCAGCACAGCTGAAGATTCAACTTGGTTCAACCAACTTCAAGCCCAAACTAGTGCAGCAGAAGCATGGTCCAACCATCTTCACCTCAGATTGGACCAAAGCCAGCTTGACCCAGATTCAAACCAAGTCCCTGCACAGTTGATCAGACCATGGAGATCAGATCCCATCCTATGGTCATGGGCAACACTACTGATGGGACATGATAAGGATGATCCAGGAGAGCCATCGAAGATCTTATTCTTGAAGTTACCTGAACCATCAAATTGATACGAGTCGATCCGACTCGACCAACTGGACCGGAACCCAGAAGAGGAACCAAGCTGGTTCAACCTCTTTCCTAGTTTGACTTGGACTTCCCTAGTTCAAACTAGAGTATTTAATTAGTATTTATCATTAGTCTTTTATTGAGTCATAGTTGATTGTTAGGAATTAATTAAGAGTCCTTTTGAGTTAGGAAGTTGAGTTGAGTCAGAAACCTTATTACTTGCTAATCAAGCAAGGGGGTTTTTCTAGTGGATTAGAACTCTGTCAAGGTCTCTATAAAAGGACCTTAGTAGTTTGTATTAGGTGATGGATGAGATGAATGATTAAGAGTAATTAGTAGAATATCATAGGAGTAGAATACCATAGGAGTAGAAGTAAAGTAGATTCCACCCGAAATCCACCATAGATCCATCTTCTTCCCCGTCGGTCATCTTCTCCGCAGCCGGCATCGCCTTCACCTTCAATCTCCTTCTCCCCGTCACTTTCTCTCTCCGCCACGTCAGCGACCCCACCGCCACGTCACCCGCTACTGTTCATCTTCTTCCTCCTCTCTCCTCTATCCCGAAACCCTAGCTCACCGCCGTTCTCCCCTCTCCGGCCACCCCCGTCGCCACCTAAACCCGCCATCCTCTTCCCCTTGGCACAACGACTCCGGCATACCCTCCATCGCCCGCGTCGTCGTCTCCGGCCTCTTCCCCCGGCAACCCGACCCTCGTCCTCACCGCCATCAACCACGCCCGATCCTTATTCCACCTCCAAAGCATCCCTAAAGCCTTCCTCGTCTCCCCACGACCCTTTCCCGACCATCTTCCCGACGTCCCAAGCCCCAGCCGAGCTCCCCGTCGTCCCCGACGCCGGTGAACCCAACCCCGCCGCCGTTGACCTCCAGATCCCGTCGATCTAGCCACTCTCCGACCAATCCACTCCGGTGGATCTCTTCCCCATCACCCCGCGACCTTCCCTGCCACTACCCCGACCGCCGCCACCGTCCCTACGCCGGCGATCTACTCCGGCGAACCACAACCCTTGGATCAACTCCGGTTCAGCCCAACCAAGTTGGCTCAACCAACTCTAATTGATTCAGCCGAGCCAGTCAGTCCAATCCAGCCCAATCCAGCCACTGAGCCCAATTGAACCTGGTCAACCTGATCCAGATCAATTCAGACTTGAACCAGTCAAGTCCCATCCAATCAGGCTCAGCCAGATCCGATCCAGCTCAAGCCAGATCCGATCCAGCTAGCCAAATCAGCCAATTGGACTCAAATCAAGTCCGATAAGGCCGATTCTGGTCGATTGGAGCAGTAGAGACCCATTACGAGAGGATCACGAGTAGACCGCTCGTAACACAAATCGACCTCTAGATGCTCCTTCAGCACTGCCCCTGCTACCCCTGGACCCGTCATGGGATCGACCTGGTTTCTCGCCACCGAGTCCAGAGCTACAGAAGCAAGTTGATTCGGTTCAGCCACATAGAGCCATCCTACCTGACTTGACTCTGGCCTTGAGGACAAGGCCAATTCTGAAGGAAGGGGGGATGATACGAGTCGATCCGACTCGACCAACTGGACCCGAACCCAGAAAAGGAACCAAACTGGTTCTGCCTCTTTCCTAGTTTGACTTGGACTTCCCTAGTTCAAACTAGAGTAGTTGATTATGATTTATCATTAGTCATTTATATTTAATTGAGTCCTAGTTAATATTTGATTGTTAGGAATTAATTAAGAGTTTATTTGAGTTAGGAAGTTGAGTTGAGTTTGAAACCTTATTACTTGCTAATTAACCAAGGTGGTTTTCTAGTTGAATTAGGACTCTGTCAAGGTCTCTATAAAAGGACCTCATTAGTTTGTATGGAGGATGAATGAAGAAGAGAATTATTAGGAGTTAAGAATAGTTGATAGAATATCATAGGAGTAGAATATCATAGGAGTAGAGGTAATGTAAATTCCACCAGATATCCACCATCGATCTACCTTCTTCCCCGTCGGTCATCTTCTCCACAGCCGGCGTCGCCTTCACCTTCGTCTTCCTTCTCCACGCCACTTCTCTCTCTGCCATGTCAGTGACCCACGCCACGTCAGCATCATCTTCCTCTTCCTTCCTCTTCTCTCCCGTGCCCTAGCCAAGCTTCACTGCCGACATCCTTTCCCCAGCTCTCTCCGCCCGCCCCCGTCACCTCGAAAGGCCACCTCTGTTCTTCCCTAAGTCCCACGACTCCGGCCATCCCTTTCCAGCCGTCTTCCATCCCCTCCGGCTCCGTCCTCGACAAGCCAACCTTCGTCCCCATCGTCGACAACCCCACGTCCTATCTCGATCTCATCCCAGATCCGTTCCTCGTCTCCCCACAATCCTTCCCGACGTCCCAAGGACCCCCGTCGTCGTCCCCGACACCGGCCTCCTCTAAACCGCCGTCGACCTCCCAGATCCGGCCGATCCTCCATCCATCTCCCAGGTCTGAGCAGGTGGATCTCTTCCCCACCGTCCTACGACCTTCCCTGCCAAGGTCCCGACCTCCGCCGCCGCCCTTACGCCGGCGATCGCCCTTACGCCGGCGATCCACCCCGGCGACTCCTCAGCCCTTGGATCGATCCTAGCCGGTTCAGCCAATCCTAGCCGGTTCAGCCAATCCACTTAGCCCAATCCAACCCGGTCAGCCTGATCCAGATCAACTCATACTTGACCTAGTCAAGTCCTATCCAATCAGGCTCAGCCAGATCTGAACCAGATAAGCCAGATTCAGCCAATTGGACTCGAATCAAGTCCGATCTGGCCAATTCTGATCGATTGGAGCAGTAGAGACCAGATATGAGAGGATTACAAGTAGACCGCTCGTATCACCCTATGAGGTAGTGTATGGGAGACCTCCTCCGACCCTCCTCTCCTACGTACCCGGGACAGCCAGATCAGCAGCTGTAGATCACTTCCTAGTTGAACGGGATCAAGTGATAGCAGATGTTAAGTCAAGGTTAGCAGCTGCCCAGAACAGGATGAAGCAGACATACGATCGAGGACATCGCGACGTCGAGTTCTAGGTCGGAGAGATGGTCTATGTCAAACTGCAGCCCTATTGATAGAAGTCCGTGGTCAAGCGTCAATCTCAGAAGCTTGCGGCAAAGTTCTACGAGCCATACGAGGTATTGGAACGCATAGGAGCTGTTGCTTACCGCCTCCAGCTTCCATTAGATTCTAAGGTACACCCAGTCTTCCATGTATCACTCCTGAAGAAGCACGTGGGAGCTGAGATACCCGTTGTCACCGAGATTCCAGATCCCTCAAATGATCAGCCCAAGCTGTATCCCCAGGCTATCATCGACCATCGGCATGCTCCCCGCCACCAAGAAGAAGTTCTGTGATACGAGTCGATCCGACTCGACCAACTGGACCCGAACCCAGAAGAGGAACCAAGCTGGTTCAACCTCTTTCCTAGTTTGACTTGGACTTCCCTAGTTCAAACTAGAGTATTTAATTAGTATTTATCATTAGTCTTTTATTGAGTCCTAGTTGATTGTTAGGAATTAATTAAGAGTCCCTTTGAGATAGGAAGTTGAGTTGAGTCAGAAACCTTATTACTTGCTAATCAAGCAAGGGGGTTTTTCTAGTGGATTAGGACTCTGTCAAGGTCTCTATAAAAGGACCTTAGTAGTTTGTATTAGGTTATGCATGAGATGAATGATTAAGAGTAATTAGTAGAATATCATAGGAGTAGAATATCATAGGAGTAGAAGTAAAATAGATTACACCCGAAATCCACCATAGATCCACCTTCTTCCCCGTCGGTCATCTTCCCCGCAGCCGGCACCGCCTCCACCAGTGTTTCTCTCTCTCCCGTCACTTTCTCTCTCCTCCACGTCAGCCCTCTCTCCCAGTCACCTGCCACGTCAGCTCATCTCCTTCCTCACTTCTCTCCCGTGACCCAACCCTACCTACCGCCGGCCATACCTCCGTTCTCCCCTCTCCGGCCACCCCCGTCGCCTCCTAAACCCGCCATCTTCTTCCCCTTGGCACCACGACTCCGGCCATACCCTCCATCGCCCGCGTCGTCGTCTCCGGCCTCTTCCCCCGGCAACCCGACCCTCATCCTCACCGCCATCAACCACGCCCGATCCCTATTCCACCTCCAGAACATCCCTAAAGCCTTCCTCGTCTCCCCACGACCCTTTCCCGACCATTTTCCCGACGTCCCAAGCCCCAGCCGAGCTCCCCGTCGTCCCCGACGCCGGTGAACCCAACCCCGCCGCCCTTGACCTCTAGATCCCGCCGATCTAGCCCACCTCCGACCAATCCACTCCGGTGGATCTCTTCCCCATCAACCCACGAACTTTCCTACCACTACCCCGACCGCCGCCGCCACCCCTACGCCGGCGATCTACTCCGGCGAACCACAGCTCTTGGATCAACCCGGTTCAGCCACTTCAATCAGGTTCAGCCCAATCAAGTCCGGTTCAGCCAAGCCAAGCCACTTAGCCCAATCAAGTCAAGCCTGACCCAATTCCTTGAGCTAGATTCGATCCAATTAGCCAAATCAGCCAGTTGGAATCAATCAAGCCCGATCAGACTCAATTCTGATCGATTGGAGCAGTAGAGACCCATTACGAGAGGATCACGAGTAGACCGCTCGTAACATTCTGGTACATTGGAAGGGCCATAGTCTAGCTGAAGCCACATGGGAGGTATTCACTGATTTCTTGGATCGTTATCCCGACTTCGGCCTTGAGGACAAGGCACTTTTCGAAGGAAAAGGGGATGATACGGTTCGGACCCAAGCCCAACCCACGCCCAGCCAAGTGGAACCAAGTCCAGCTCCACCTGGGCTAGACCAACCCACGCCCAATTCTGGGGCAGGGCCCACACGTGGGATAGGCCCAGGAGGGACCCACGCAGGTCAGGGCCCACCTCCTAGGAGGATTTGGCCTTGGACCAGGTCCCAAGCCAAAGCCAGCCTTAAGGAATCCTATTCCTAGCTGGTTATTTCATTAGTTGAGTCTTAATTGCTTTCCTAGTTGATTTCCGAGTTTGAGTCCAGTTTGTGCTTTGCTAGTTCATATTATGAGTCCTAGTTGGGTTGAGTCAAGTCATTTGCTGTTTTAGAAAGTAGGTATCCAGGTTGGAGTAGAACTCTTTGAGGCATCTATAAAAGGACCTCCATAGCTTGTATTAGGGTTTTATGCATTGAAGAATAAAGTCAAGGGATATTATAGGAGTAGCTGTAACCCTAGGAGTAGCCATAACTTAATACCCCACATCCACCAGCCACCTTCATCTCTCTCTCCTACCGGATTCTCTCTCCACCAGCCGGCCACCATCCATTGCCGTCCACCGCTGCCATCTACAGTGCACGTCCCCATCACCGGCGTCCATCCTTGGCTGCCGACCCTCCACCGCCACGTCCCTTGGCTTGGATCTCCAAGAGTAACCGGCCAACTCTAAGAGGATCTGCAAGGTATCCTCTTCTCTTCCATCTCCCACCTTCAGTCTTCACCTTCCTCGTCGAATACCTAGGGTCCTTCTCCTAAACCCTAAAGGTATCTCTCGACCTAGCCATAGATTTGGCTAAGGAGGAACTGAGACCGGGCAAGAGACCAGGTACCCGTGCCTACGAGAAGGCTCGGCGTAACAAGTTAACTCACTTGCTTATTTTGTTAAGTCATCAATATTATGAGTCAGTTTGAGTTGTATTAGGAAGAGTCTTATTACTTGCTGGTTGTATTCCTTTCGTTGCTGGTTGTATTCCTTATTATGAGTCAATTTGGTTAAGCAAGAAGGTATTCTAGTTGTATTCCTTTTCATTACTTCATCTCTCTCCTTCGGCTTAGTCTCTTCATCATCGAATACCTAGGGTGCTTCTCCTAAAACCCTAGATTTGGCTAAAGAGGAGCCGAAATCAGGCAAGAGCGCCGGTACTCATGCCTAAGAGAAGGCTCGATGTATCATATGTTTACCACTTTGGAAAGTTGTATGATATGCATAGCCCTTGCAAGTTGTTGGGCATATTGTTGCATTGCATGTATTCTTATGTGTGTGTGTGAGCATTCATGCATTTGATTGTATTAGAAGCATAAGATTAGGACATGGGCGAATAAGTGTTTCGTCGATCCGTGAGACTCGGGTAGGCCGGATCTAGCCCTAGGACCGGGCTTGGGTAGATTGTGGTCTAGGAAGCGAAGTTAGTTCTGATTGATTGTGTTATCCTTCGAGGATTCTTATTTTAGTAGAACCTGAATATTATACGATATTATTTGAGGTTTAGATGTCATGTTGGTCCCCTAGCTAAGTGATAAGGGTGTGTGTATCCGATGTCCTTGACTTGTGTCCCTGGACAAGGGGTGGTTTGATGATAAGGGTCGGTGGTGAGTGCACCGGCGATGTACATACCAAGAGGTGGCAATTTGGGTTCGCGGGTCGGGTTCGGGTTGGGTCGGGTCCTAACCCGTTTAATAAAGGCCAAACCCGAACCCGACCCGTTTAATAAATGGGTCAGGTTTATCAACCCGAACCCGACCCATTTATAAACGGGTCAACCCGACCCGACCCGCCTAACCCGTTTATTAAACGGGTCGGGTCGGGTTGTTTATTAAACGGGTCGGGTCGACCAGTTTAACAACAATCAAACACATCAAATTACAACTTAATCAATCGGTGATCAAATTACAAAAGATCAAGAGAATGCATACATCTATCTCCAGATCTCTGCACCCAGAATAAAAAAAATGGGCAAAGAAAGAGGTAGGCAGCAACCACGGTGGTGCCGGCCTATAGGGGTGGCAATTTGGGTTGCTGGCCTTCTTCGCTTGGCTCTGGCCCTTGCAATTCACAATCGATGCTCGCCTGTTCCTCTCCATGTCCTCGTCCATCTCGATCTGCTCCTTCCTGCACTCCTCGCTGTAGAACGGCGTGTCTCCTATGTTTCCACGCATCCATTGAAACCCATTAGCCCACAAGTCCAATCTGATACGAGGTCGAACTGAGCCATCCCAGGAAGGGACCCACATCCTTGCTTGGGCAGGCTCACGCCAAGGAACTGGCTGCAACCAGGTCCCTTGTAGGTTGAGCCAAGGGCCTTAGGGCCAAATCAGAGCTGAACTGGTTCCAAGCCCAAGCTCAAGCATGGGTGGACATGATGGATCCATGACCCATGAGGTGGCTTAGCCAAGCCGGCCTTAGCTGGTTATTTCCTTAGTTGTGTCTTAATTGCTTTCCTAGTTGATTTCCTAGTTTGAGTTCAGTTTGTGCTTAGCTAGTTTCTATTTAATTGAGTCCTAGTTTTGGCTGAGTCAAGTCACTTGCTTACTTTGTTCATTCCTGGTTATTAGGAGTCAGTTTGAGTTGAATTAGTAGGAGTCTGTTTACTTGATGTTCAAGCATGAAGGTATTCAGGTTGGAGTAGAACTCTCTTGAGGCCTCTATAAAAGGACCTCTATAGCTTGTATTATGCATGACGAATTATGAGAATAAAATAGAGTTATTAGTAGGATAATTTAGGAGTAGTTGTAACCCTAGGAGTAGCTGTAACTTAATCTTCCACAAATCCCCCAGCCACCTTCATCTCTTTGTATTGTCGGATTCTCTCTCCACCAGCCGGCCACCATCCATCGCCGCCCGTCACTGCCATCTACAGTGCACGTCCCCATCACCGGCGTCCATCCTTGGCCGCCACACCTCCTCCAGCACCTCCCTTGGCTTGGATCTCCAAGAGAAGCCAGCCAACCATAGAGGAAGCTGCAAGGTATCCCTCTTATCATCCGTCTTCCTCCTCCAGTCTTCGCCTTCCTCATCGAATACCTAGGGTCCTTCTCCTAAAACCCTAAAGGTATCTCTCGACCTAGCCATAGCTTTGGCTAAGGAGGAGCCGAGACTAGGCAAGAGACCAGATACGAAAGCCCTAGAGAAGGTGCATCGTAACAAGTTGGTATCAGAGCTCCGTTCCGCCGACTGTGTCGCCCAACGCCTTCCAGAAGCTGCTTTGATGGAAGGAAGAGTACCCGACAAAAACCCTAGTTATACATCGGACGGCTCAATCCCTACTCAAACTACTGTTCATCCGACCAGATCTACTCAGATACCTGGTCAAAACCCTCTTCCACATCATCATCCCTTACCTCCTTCATCATCCCTACATAACCATAACCCTTACCAACCTCCACCCTATTCAGCCTACAACCCAATTCTTCCACGATTCTATTGTTACCCAGATCACACCCCACCAGCCTATGAACCGACCTATTCTTGTGCCCCCTATCCCACCCTACAACCAACCCAAACCTGGAAACACTAACGGTTATTTGAGTACAAATTGGACTCCAAATCCTACTGGAACTAGGATTACAAATCCTACTCCAACTAGGAATCCCAGTCAAACTTGGAGTACGGCTTACCCTACAGTTGAACAATGGAAGGAAGCCGTCCAATGTTGGATCCCTCTACCTTACCCTTCAGAAGAACAGTGGGAAGCAATGATCCAACGATATTCTCCTCCAAATCAGTCAAGACCTATTGGAGTTCAGATTTCCAATCAAAATCCCATTCTAGCTGCAACTTGGATGGTAGAACCTAAACCCAGCTCTACTTGGATTAGGACTCCTCATACTCCGCTTACCCACGAGCTGCCCCATGACCCAACCCATGGAGAACACCCGCTGCCCCCTTACCCAACCACACCACATCCCAGCCCAGTCAACATCCTGCCATCATCTCCTTCCTCCTTCCCTTCATCCAAACCCTACCTTCCCACCACCAGCAAGTCTGATACGAGCGGTCTACTCGTAATCCTCTCGTATCGGGTCTCTACTGCTCCAATCGATCAGAATTGGCCTGATCGGAATTGATTTGAGTCCAATTGGTTGAATCTGGTTAGCTGGATCGGATCTGGTTTGAGCTGGTTCAGATCTGGCTGAGCCAGATAGGATAGGACCTGATTGGGTGAAGGGGTTGGGCTGATTGAGTCAAGTGGGCTAGTTGACTTGGTCAACCGGGTCCTAATCAGAGTGGTTGATGGATTGGGTTAGGCTGAACCAACTTTGTCAAGTGGCTTGGCTGGGAGGGGCTAGGATCGATCCAAGGGCTGTGGTTCGCGGGAGTGGATCGCTGGCTTAGGGCGTCGCCGGCGGTCGGGACATTAGCAGGAAGGGTCATGGGTTGATGGGGAATACGGCAGTGAAGGTTGGGTCGGCCGGTGTCGGGGACGACGGGGGAGGCTCCGGGAGTGGCTTTGGAAGGTTGGGATCGGTTTAGGGAGGTCGGCCGAGAACTGGGTAGGGATCTGGGAGGTTAATGGCTGTCGGGGTCGTGGAAGACGGAGACGGCTGTGAAGTGGGGAACGACGGGGAAGGCGCCAGGGAAGACGAAGGAGGCGGAGGAGCGACTTGGTGAGGTCGTGGGCTACAGGGGAGGTCGAAGGTGGACTTTGGAGGTGACGGGGATGGCCGGAGAAGGCTGAGGGAAGGACGGCCGGCGGTAGGGTTGTAGCACGCGGAAGAGAAGAGAGGAAGAAGATGGTGATGACGTGGCGCTGGATGCTGACGTGGCGGAGAGAGGAAGTGACGGGGAGAGAGAAATTCTGATGAAGGCGGTGCCCAGCTGCGGAGAAGGTGACCGATGGGGAAGAAGGTGGATCGATGATGGATTTCTGGTGGAAAACTACATTAGCTCTACTCGTATGCTATTCTACTCCTATGATACTCTATCAACTATTCTTAATAATTCTCTTCTTCATTCATCAACCTAATACAAACTAATGAGGTCCTTTTATAGAGAACTTGACAGAGTTCTAATCCAACTAGGAAACCCCATTGCTTAATTAGCAAGTAATAAGGCTTTCAAACTCAACTCAACTTCCTAACTCAAATGGACTCTTAATTAATTCCTAACAATCAAATATTAACTAGGACTCAATTAAATATAAAAGACTAATGATAAATCCTAATCAAATACTCTAGTTTGAACTATGGAAGTCCAAGTCAAACTAGGAAAGAGGCTGAACCAGTTTGGTTCCTCTTCTGGGTTCGGGTCCAGTTGGTCGAGTCAAATCGACTCGTATCAAAGTCTCCCTATTCCTATTCGACAGCTCCCGTCACCAACCAAGGCCACCCTCTTTCTCCATGCAATACCACAACCCTTCCTTTACCATCCCCATTGTCGATTGTCATCTCCGACGATCTACCCACCATCCACGAAGCTGCAGCCACTGACCTCACCTCAGTTCAAGCCCTCCCCGCACCATGTAACCTTCCCCAAGGTCCTCTGCACTCCTATCCCAAACCCATCACAACCGTTCCCCACCATGCCTTCTTCCTCATTAACCCTGGCGGAAGCTCAAAACCCATCGGTGTTCTTGAAGCTCCTCACAGCCACCCAACCTCTCCACCCATAGCCATTCCATGTACAAACCCACAGGCCCCCAACTCTATCTTTCCCCACTCCGACGAGCATCCCTCACCAGCGATTGAGTTCCGGCCTCTTGCAACTATCAGATCTGTTCCCATTCCCAAGCTTCGTCAAGCACATGACAGATCTCAACCATCAGATCAGATCAGCTCAAATCACCACCATCTGAACCTGATCAGACTCCGACTCAATCCTCCACAATTGATCGAGTCAGACTCCAGCCTACAAGACTTGGACAGATTCAAGCTAGGCTCAACCCGATTTGGCTACACCAACCAAATCCGATCAAGCCTAGATCTAGACCAGTTCAAGCTAAGTCAGGACCAATTGGATTCAACCAAATTCGGCCAAGTCAGATCTGATCCAAGCCCACCACCAAGTCCAAACAAGCTCAGGCAATCCGACTTGATCAAGCTTGATTCCAGACTTCAACCAGATCAGATCCAGATGTTCCCTACGCATCTTCAGTTGATCGGGCATCCCACAACCGATCTGAGCTATCTAAGGAGCTACCCTCCTTATTCGGTTGCCATCTTCCAACTGACCAGATCCAAGAGCATCGCCCAGCAACCATCAACCACTAAAAGATTCAGAACGACTTTGTCGACTCTGACCATGAGGACTGATGTTGAAGCCAGAGCACTGATGATCCCTTTGGAGCAAAGCAGAGAGATCCCCAAGCTCAACTGTTCTCCATCGTATCCAGCTGCCATATTAGGTCTACTTTCACATTGGGAGGACTCGATTCGAGTTGATCTAGTCTTCGACCCCGGACGACAGATGATGACTATGCACAGCCACCGATCCACAGCCGTCCTTTACTTCTTGGAGTTCCAGCGACCCCCAGATACACCGGCGCTTCAGTTTCGTTCTTCAAGACCAGCTGCATGACCTTTTGATATGAGTCGATCCGACTCGACCAACTGGATCCGAACCCAGAAGAGGAACCAAACTGGTTCAGCCTCTTTCCTAGTTTGACTTGGACTTCCCTAGTTCAAACTAGAGTATTTAATTAGGATTTATTATTATTCTTTATTTGAGTCATAGTTGATTGTTAGGAATTAATTAAGAGTCCCTTTGAGTTAGGAAGTTGAGTTGAGTTTGAAACCTTATTACTTGCTAATTAAGCAAGGGGGTTTTCTTGTTGGATTAGGACTATGTCAAGGTCTCTATAAAAGGACCTCATTTGTTTGTATTAGGTTATGATGAGATGAATGATTAAGAGTAATTAGTAGAATATCATAGGAGTAGAGATAATATAGATTCCACCAGTTATCCACCATAGATCCACCTTCTTCCCCGCTGGTCATCTCCTCCGTAGCCGGCATCGCCTTCACCTTCATCTTCCTTCTCCCCGTCACTTTCTCTCTCCGCCACGTCAGCGACCCCACCGCCACGTCAGCGCCACGTCAGCCCTACTATTCATCTTCTTCCTTCCTCCCGTGCCGGAACCCTAGCCTCACCGCCGTCCCGCCTCTCCGGCCACCCCCGTCGCTACCTAAGACCGCCAATCTCTTCCCCTACCTCCCACGACTCCGGCAAGCCCTTCCCCGCCGTCTTCCATCGCCTTCGGCGCCGTCCTCGGCGAACCCGATCTCCGTCCCCATCACCGGCAAACCGCGTCCGACCCCTATCCCACTTCCAAACCATCCTAAAACCCTTCCCAGGCCTCCGTCTACCAGATCCAGACCCTACTGGAACCATTCCCGGCCTCCAGCCGAGCTCCCCGTCGTCCCCGACGCCGGTAAACCCAACCCCGGCGCCGTCGACCTCTAGATCCCACCGATCTAGCCCTCCTCCAACCAATCCACTCCGGTGGATCTCTTCCCCATCACCCCGCAACCCTTCCTGCCACTATCCAGACCGCTGCCGCTGCTCCTACGCCGGCGATCCACTCCGGCGATCCTCAGCCGTCGGATATTCCCAGCCAGTTCTTGACCAATTCAGCCAAGTCTAATTGGTTCAGCTCAGCCACCAAATCCGGATACAGCCATTTACCCCAATCTGAGCCAGAACTGAACCAGATTCGATTCAGATTCAGCCAATTGGACTCAAATCAAGTCCGATCAGGGCGATTCTGATCGATTGGAGCAGTAGAGACCCATTACGAGAGGATCACGAGTAGACCGCTCGTAACAGCCTTCTGATTTAGTGGCCCTATTACCACCTGATCCACCATGGGTGCGACCAGGATTTTCACCTCCGAGCCCAGAACTACAATTGTGGTCCAGCCATGTCACTCATATCCGACAAGAGCAGAGCCCTTTTCCCTCAGAAAATTCAGGCCTTGAGGACAAGGCTAATTTCGAAGGGAGAGGGGATGATACGAGGTTGAACTGAGCCATCCTAGGAAGGGACCCACATTGTGAGGACCCGTCCCTCAACTCCTGTGGCTCGTCGTGAACCGCAAGGGCAATTTGGTAAATTGCGCCTTGTCGGCTTGTTTCACACCCGCGTGTGAACACACTGACCATGGTTGTGTAAATGTTTGGCTAGAATGGTTAGTGAGACCCGGGATCGAAAGATCCGGGCTTGGGCTTAAGTTTTAGCCTAAGTCTAGCTTTCTGCACCTAAGGGATCGATCTCCCTAGCTAGAAGATCGATCTCTTAGTGCCAGAAAGTCAAACCCGATTTGGCAAGGAAGATCGATTTCTTTTGAGAAAGAGATCGATCTCTCTTGAGTCGGTTCGTTCGTCTATAAAACGAATGAAACTTTCTCTTTTGATTTTTTTGAAAATTCCGACATTTCAACCGTGTTTTTGCTGGATTTGAGTTCATTTGAGGAAAATCTAAGGCCTAGTAGCTAGGATTGAAGGCAGTTGCTTAGGTAGGGATTCTACCTACATCTCTTCCGGGTTTTTGGAGTTTTCCGGTTTGATTATGTTCTTTTGCTTAGATCTGTAGAAATACATGTTGGTTTTCCATGATTTCACCGGTTTTGGACTCGTGCTCCCTTGATCTACCATTAGAGTTTTAGGGGGTTTCGTAGCGTTTTCCGGCGGTATTTCTTGCCGTCCGGTCGCCGAAGAACCCATTCGAATCGATCTCCTTTGAGGAGAGATCGATCCCTCTGGGTTGCTCATGCTGCGCCCGATGAAGGATCGATCTTCTGCTTGGAGATGATCGATCCTGGGTCTTGGGTAGCATGGTTACCCTGTGTCGCGACAAGGATCGATCTTCCTGGGAGGAAGGATCGATCTTTCTTGGCGTGACAAGAAGGGTGCCCTCTGTCTCGAGAAAGATCGATCTTCCTGGGAGGAAGGATCGATCTTCTTTAGCTCGACAGTGAGGGAAGGTTCACTGTTACTTAAAAGATCGATCTTTTCTTAGTAAAAGATCGATCCTTTAGTAGCAGAGAGGATTTTTTCATGGCTTTTGCCCGCGGGGCTTGGTATGCCGATTTTCCTTACCGCTTTATACCTTATACATATGTTTAAATATGTTAGCCCTATAATAGGGGCAGTGGTGAACCGGGGGAGTAATGGATGTTTAGAATAAACGGACGGGTAGCCCTACAGCTTTCCCTAGCCTTCCATGCCGGCGTGCGCCGAGGGCTTTATCTGTGATATATGTGAGCTGTTGTTTGCGGGGCTGCTTCCCGATGCAGGTGTTGTACTGGACTGCTGACAGTAGGTGTTGTACGGTACCAGCTCCTAGACCTTTCTTACATGTTCACCACCCCGGGCCGGCAGGGTGCCGTGCCCAGACCTTGTTTGATACATCACATACTGTTGCATGTTTATCTGTATATTCCTGCGTGTGCTCATAACATGCATTGCTTGTGCATTAGTTGCATCTGTGTAGGGCATTGGCGATGGGTTGTTCGCCGATCCGGGGCTTTCGGGTAGTCCGGATCTAGCTCTAGGACCGTTGCGGGTAGCTTGGTCCAGGACTCGATTTGTAGTATTCAGTCGATTTTCGATGATAGGGTTAGATGACCTGAATACATGTTGTTTGATGTTTAGAGGTCGTGTCGGTCTCGAGCCGAGTCCTGAGTTGTAGTCGGCGTCCGGCAGTTTTTGACTCTCTGAGTGGGGGTGTGCCCACTCAGCGGTGCCTTGTCCCGCCAGTAGTGTTCACGGTCCTACTGTGAGTCCGCAGTGCTGGGAGCCTGCGTTCTGGGACGTCCAGTGGGGTTATGGGACCTCTGTATACATCTAGGCTTTGCTTGGGGGCGACACTGTTGTGTTCCCTCCCTTGTGAGTGTCGTAGTGTAGTGTCCCTGCTGAGCTTAGTGCTCACTCCTACCCGACTGCGTTTTCCAGGCGCTGGCGCTAGGTCTTCTTCGGTCGCCCCTACCGGGCCGGTGTTTGGTGACGTGGCGGCGTCTGGCGGTGCTTGAGGAGCGGCGATCTCAGTTTCTACCTTTTGTTATAGATAAGTCTCCTACGGGAGTGATAAATGTATAATTTCCATGTTTTGAGATTTTGTATTATATTCCAGTTCAGTCTTTGAGGTTGTGAATGATTGTGTAATACAGGATGATTATGAATTGCTAGGGTAACCACTACGATTAGAGGGAAACCTCGCCAAAATTTCCGCAGTAGGTTAGGTTCCGGTTCGCGTCGCCCGGTCCGGTTGGGCCTACGCGGGTTGGGGCGCGACACACGTCCTTGCTTGGGCAGGCCCACGCCAAGGAACTGGCTGCAACCAGGTCCCTTTGGAGCAGGTTGAGCCAAGCCAGCCTTAGGGCCAAATCAGAGCTGAACTGGTTCCAAGCCCAAGCTCAAGCATGGGTGGACATTATGGACCCAAGACCCATGAGGTGGCTTAGCCAAGCCGGCCTTAGTATTTCCTTAGTTGAGTCTTAATTGCTTTCCTAGTTGATTTCCTAGTTTGAGTTCAGTTTGTGCTTAGCTAATTTCTATTTAATTGAGTCCTAGTTTTGGTTGAGTCAAGTCACTTGCTTACTTAGTTCATTCCTGGTTATTAGGAGTCAGTTTGAGTTGAATTAGTAGGAGTCTGTTTACTTGATGTTCAAGCAAGAAGGTATTCAGGTTGGAGTAGAACTCTCTTTAGGCCTCTATAAAAGGACCTCTATAGCTTGTCTTATGCATGATGAATTATGAGAATAAAATAGAGTAATGTAGGATAATTTAGGAGTAGTTGTAACCCTAGGAGTAGCTGTAACTTAATTTTCCACAAATCCCCCAGCCACCTTCATCTCTTTGTATTGTCGGATTCTCTCTCCACCAGCCGACCACCATCCATCGCCGCCCGTCGCTGCCATCTACAGTGCACGTCCCCATCACCGGCGTCCATCCTTGGCCGCCACACCTCCTCCAGCACCTCCCTTAGCTTGGATCTCCAAGAGAAGCTAGCCAACCATAGAGGAAGCTGCAAGGTATCCCTCTTATCATCCGTCTTCCTCCTCTAGTCTTCGCCTTCCTCGTCAAATTCCTAGGGTCCTTCTCCTAAAACTCTAAAAGTATCTCTCGACCTAGCCATAGCTTTGGCTAAGGAGCCGAGACTAGGCAAGAGACCAGATACAAAAGCCCTAGAGAAGGTGCATCGTAACACAATCCGTATTGGAAAAAAATTTGAATTTTAAGTTGAGGATGTCACGGTTGCCGCTGAGGGACTTCTTGCAGAGGAAGCATGAGTTGAGGAAGTGGCGTGGCTTGTCCACGGCGAAGGCCTCGCAGAAGAACCTGGGGGCTAGGAGTGGTGGAGGGCGATCCAAGCGCGCCGACTCCCATTGCCTTGTAGCTCCCCTTCCTCCTCCTCATAGAGGCGCAGGAGGTGTATTGGGAGGCGGTGGTGGTGGTGCCGCCGAAGGCGCCTGCCTCAAGGTCGGGCATGGCTTGTTGCTTGCTTGGTTAATGTGAGGTTTAGAGGAGGTAGGATATGAGGAGGAGAGGGTGGAGGAGTAGATGGCGGGGTTGGGTGGCTACAGTGGTGGTGTGGGTGCCGGAGATGGGGGATCACGAGAGGAGATGGCCAGAGATGGGGGATTGCGAGAGGAGATGGCCGAAGATGGGGGATCGCGGTCGGAGATGGAGGATCGTGAGAGGAGATGGCCGGAGATGGGGGATCGCGAGAGGAGATGGCCAAAGATGGGGGATCGTGAGAGGAGATGGCCGGAGATGGCCAGAGATGGGAGATCGCGAGAGGAGATCGTCGAAGGAGATGGTCGGAGATGGGAGATCGCGAGAGGAGATCATCGAAGGAGATGGCCGGCGGTGGCGGTGAATGGTGGAGATTGCGAGGGGAGATCGTGAGAGGGGCAGACAGAGGGAGAACTGAGAGTCTGAGAGTGGTCTGGAGGAGTAGAGAAGGCTGAGAACGGTTTAAAAGCTAAAAGCTAAATGGGTAAACGGGTTGACCCGCGGATTAGGTGGGTCAACCCGACCCGACCCGTTTATTCACGAGTCATAAACGGGTCGACCCGTTTATGACCCGAACCCGATTATATTAAAACCCAAACCCGTTTATCTCGGGTTGGGTCGGGTCGGGTTCACGGGTCATGACCCGAATTACCACCCCTATACATACCCGTAGTAGATCGTCCCCCTCATGTCGCTGTTGGGTGAGGGTAGTGTTGTTGTTGAGTCACTCCTTAGACTTAGGCGGAGGACAACACAGTTGTTGTTGCCTTTCCTTTGAGTGTGGCGTAGAATAGAACCACTCAAATTGTGAATTTGAGGAAGAATGTACATGTATCCTAAATTGTGATATTTGATAGAGGATATTGTATTTGAAAGAGCTATACCTTTATTGTATTATTACTTAATGTCAATCGAGGATTGTAATAGTTAATTATTTGTATTACATCATTGTGACAGAATTGTTTAAATTAGTCTTGAGATTTGTAATTATGCACCACGGGTTATACCAAATAGTTATAGGGCTGGCTCACCCCGTCGATCCGGATGGGTTTTCAGGGTCGGAGCGTGACAGTTTGGTATCAGAACAGGCTGTAGGTCCCAGGAATTGGATTAGGCTTGCGGTTAAGGTTTTGAGTGTGGAATTGGACAATTTTAGGTCTAGAACATCCTTGCATGCTGATTGCGACCGTGTGATGTGCTCATTTAACTTTATTGCTACTTTGTTTTGTTGGTTTTCGGCTATGACATGACGTTTCAGGGGGACATATGCATGCATGCTGGTGTCATCTGTTCCCTCGCCTGACAGTGAGTCTCCCCTCATGTTGGAGATGAGCGAGTAGGGATCATGACAAATGCCTCTGTGCTCTTGGAATCTTGAGAGGTGGAACCATTCTGGTCTCGAGGCGATGTTGGATATCCTTCCACAGCAGAGGACTAGTTCAAGGGCGTGTTCTGGAACCTTGATGGCAAGGCATCAAGGAGTTTCGTTGATGAATACGTTTTATATCTCGCAAGTATACGAATCGGTGTCGTCAGTATAGCAGCAAGATGAGTATCGTACTCACAGAGATTTGTAAAGATTATTAGAGTAAAACACTAAAGAACAGAGAAGAAAGAAAATAAGGTTATAAGAAACGAAATAAGAAAATGATGGAAATCCGATGGATGAAAACTAAGGTTCCGATTTCACCATAACATCCTCATTCTATGCATTGAATCAACAAAATCTCAGTTTAATCCAAGGGTTCGTTCTTCCAGTATGATGATCCGTTCGGCCGCGGTCTTCGCCAACTACCCTCAATTAACTCTTGCTAATGAACCCATACCTAAGTGTCAATCAAGAATCCATTAAGCTCTGAAGAACTATTATGAACCAAGAATTGTCTTAGCTTGAACCCGGCTTTGACATAATAAACTCATTCATTCATAGATCCTGCAAGATTAGGGAATGAACCCTCACCCAATATCATATAAAACAATCTACAATACTTCTATTGGGAAGATAAAGGTATTTAAGATTTCAGTTATAATAATGAATGAAACAAGGAATATAAACTGATTAAATAAGCATGATTCAATAACATAGAATGATTCTGTTAGGCTACATCGGTACCTTAGAATATAAACTAGCCACTCATGTTCATCATGAAGATAACACAAGTGTTTAAGGAAAAATAAAGAAAGAAAGACAAAGAAAACAACACGTTAACACCGCTTCCTCTCCTCCAGATGCTCCAGAAAAGTCCTCCTAGAAGTCCTCCTTCAATAACCCTAAGTTTCCTATTTATAGGCACCAAAAGTATGCAACTCAGATTAGATCTGCACCCTTGATTTTTCTTAATTGCTATATAATGATCGATCTTCTAGGAATGAAGATCGATCATTTCATCCCTCAAAACTGGTTGTGCCTGAAGATGATCGATCATTTCAATCATCGATTTTCTCAATTTTCTCAACTGTGAAGATGATCGATCTTCTTAAGCCAAAACATCGATCCGAGTAAACATGGCTCTCTGTCATCTCTGGCTGCATAAAATAATCAATCATTATACGGAAAGATGATCGATCATTTGTCCTGCATATTTTCTCTTTTGCCATTCAGACTGCGCCACTGATATTAAAAATACCGTAACTTCCTCTAGGAAACTCGGAATCACGAACCGTAAAATTTTACAGAAATGAGACTTCAAGAGCTTTCCAATCATATATGGAAAATCATCTGGTTCTTCATAAGAAGGTATAGTTTAATCTTCCAAATTGACCCATGTAATCTTTTCAGGTTCTTTCCTCCTTTTAATTCCAATTTTCTGCATTTTTCAGCCAATCTTTGTGAAGCAACATATAAGTGTAAAAATAGTACTAAAAATGTTGATTAAGGCTGAATAATTTAACAATTAAGATGGTTATGAGACTGTTCAGACTGCACTTTCATGCACTCATCAGTCGATCACTTCGAAGATGTTGGTTTTCTTGTTTCCTTTTGAGGTGATGACTAGTGGCACTTGTCAGGCCCACTAGGGACACCGTGGTTGTGTCTCGAGAGCAGTTTCGTGCACTGCTCTCTGGCTCCTACCCTTCGTTGGGGCTGAGGTTGATGCTGTTTGGAGTACTCTCCTCTAGCTCTGGGTACTCGCACCGCGTGATAATACATGGGTTGGTTGGATCATTCGTCTCAGTGTGCTAGAGAACAGTGGGGGACACCTTTTTCTATGCTCTGCCTACTCAGACTGGTGACTGTGAGGATTGACACCGGACAATTGGTCGATGGTCGTAGAGAGTTTCGGGGTTATTGTTTTTGCTTCTGGGGAACGGCAGGGTGGCCGTTGGCGGAGACAGAGGTTTCAGCATCAACGACAGTCATGGCAGCAGCAACATCATACCAGTTTTTTGAGAGGTAGCCTGGACCGCCATACTAAGAGGGAACCAACAGGGTGCTCGAGTGCTAGTCACCAGGAGCCTTTCTGCCAACGGTGCTGGCTGCGAGGGGCGCTGGGTGCTTACCGTAGAGTAGTGGGTTGATACCTTAGTTGGGATAGGTATGATGATGATGCATAATATTATATTTTTATCCCTTAATACTTAGTCTCCTGTGCTTATTTGGTACCTAAATACACTCATTATTCTTATATTTTGATTTAGGATGCAATTGAAGTCCTTAAGTACGAAAAGAAGTTGTAAAGAGTATTTGGCTCAACTTTAAAAATTAAACTGTACCTCCTGATGAAGAACCATATGATGTGTCATATATGGATGGAAAGATCTTAAAGTCTAGTATCTGGAGAATTTTACGGTTCGTGATTCCGAATTCCCTAGAGGAAGTTACGGCAATTTTAGTACCGATGGCGCAGTCTGGATGGCAGAACACTAAATACTCTGGAAAGTCCGATCGATCCGTCTCCCTACTAGGATCAATCCATCTATGCAGAAAACTGACAGAACGCATACTTTTTAGCTGTACACAGTCCGATCGATCCTACTATCCATCCTACTTAGAAGATCGATCCGACACCCCTGGTAAGATCGATCCGACTCGGGCGTAGCCAGAAATTAAAGATTCCGATGAGAAGGATCGATCCGACACTCATAGAGGGATCGATCCTACTTTCCCAGTGAAGAAATTCAACGGTTCAGATCAAATCCGAGGATGGGAAACTTATGGGCTATAAATAGCGTTCTTTTTAGGGATTAAGGGGGGCGAATTCTAGAGGTTTTTGGCTGCTCCTTTCTATTTCTTTGATATTTCTAGGGTTCTTCTTTCTTCTTTAAAGGATTAGATTGTTCTTAACGGCCTTACGTGGCTAAACCTTAATTCTTGGTCGAGGAGACTGAAACCTCGGAATCAATGAAACTGTGAGATCTAATCTATTTTTATTGTTCAGTTTATACTTGAGTATTGGATGTTCTTCTGAGATTAAATCTTCATGATTGTCTTTTTCTAATTGGTAGGAGGCCTACTAGTTTATTATTCATTGTGATCTACTGCTAGGTTGGACATCAAATCCGTAATTGTTTGATCCCTCTAATCTGTGAAGCAACTGAGATCTATTGATTTACTGCGTTTCAGAGATTAATAGATCTTAGGAAGAATATTCGACTAGATTAAATGCAACCGCTTGTGCTTGTGTTGTTTAGTTTCATCGATCTCCCTATTCTTAAGGCTGCTTGTGAGGACCTGTCCCTCTATCCCCTTGGCTTGTTGTTGACCCTAAGGGCAATTTGGGAAATTGTGCCTTGGCGGTCGATTCACACTGGGTGTGCACACACAGACCTTGTTTGGTGTTTGTGTTTGTTAGAAAGGTTAGGTGGGACCTAGTTTGGAAGTTCTGGACTTGGGCCCGTTTTCCAGCCCAAGTTTCCACTTCTGGGCAGAGAGGATCTATCCTTTGGTCGAGGAGGATCGATCCTACCTGTGCCTAGAAGTCTTTGTCGGTGGCTTTCGAAGGACGTGGCCGTCGCTTCCCCTGTCAGGGGGAGGGAAAGTCACTTTCCCTCCCCTCCCCCAGCTTTTCCCCGGCTTCGTCGACTTTCCCCGTGATACGATGCACCTTCTCAAGGGCTTTCGTACCGGGTCTCTTGCCTTATCTCAGATCCTCTTTAGCCAAATATATGGCTAGGTCGAGAGATACCTTTAGGGTTTTAGGAGAAGGACCCTAGGTATTCGACGAGGAAGGCGAAGACTAGAGGAGATGGATGAGAAGAGGGATACCTTGCAGCTCCTCTAGGGTTGGCTGGCTTCTCTTGGAGATCCAAGCCTTGGAGAACGTGGTGAAGGGAAGCACGGCAGCCAAGAGGACGCCGGGGACTTGGGGTTGGACGGCGGAGGTGGCTGGTAGCGGCGGTGCTGATGGTGGCGAAGGAGTGGACGGCAGCGGAGAAGGAGACCGGTGATGGAGGAGGACCGGCTGTAGAGAGAGATGAAGGTGGCTGGTGGATTGTGAGGAAACTAAGTTACAGCTACTCTTATATTACTTCTACTCCTAGGATTTATCTCTACTAAATAATAACTCTCATAAATTCGTCCATGACCTAGTACAAGCTATAGAGGTCCTTTTATAGAGGCCTCAAGAGTGTTCTACTACAACTAGAGAACTACCTTGCTTTAATCAGCAAGTAACCATACTTTCCTACTAAAACTCAATCATAACTCAAACTTCCTGATTACTAGGACTCTTAATATGAACTAATAAAGCAAATCATAAACTGAACTCAAACTAGGAAACTGACTCAATCAAGATAACTACTAACTAGGAAATCAACTAAGTAAGCAAACCAGCTAGGAATAGGATTCCTTTGGCCGGCTGAGCTTAGAACGCCCAAAGGGACTTGGGTGCAGCCAACTCCTTGGCGTGGGCCCATCCAAGCAAGGACGTGGGTCCCTTCTTGGAATGGCTCGGTTCGACCTCGTATCACCCCGACCTTACCCCGCCCCCTTCCCCTGCTCTTTCCTTCTTCTTCCCTCTTCTTCTCCCGGCCCTGCTCTGCTTCCCCTGTTCCGGCCGCCCCTTTTCCTCCTCCGTTCTCCCTCCTCCGGCCACCGTTCTTGGAGCTTGAAGGCTCGTTGGAACCGTGACGGCGTGAGGAAGATCCTTGGCTAGGCTTCGTGGATCGAAGCTGCTCTGAGGAGGTAGGGTTCTCACTCAAAGCTCCGGCTGTTTTGAGGGTTTAAATCCGATTTTGTTTCTTGGTTAATCTCCTTGTGGAGTTGGTGTTTTCCGGTTTTGAAGCCTTGAGTAGCTTCGTGATGCTTAGATCTACCAGCCCACCAAGTTTGGTGAGGTTTGGTTGTGTCATCCGGCGGTTTTCCTGGCCGGAAGTACGCCGGAACCCATCAGGATCGATCGTCCTGGGAGGAAGGATCGGTCCTCTTGTGTTGGCTTGCTGCGCCCAGCGCATGATCGATCTTCTTATGGGAGGAGATCGATCATGGGGCATGGGTTAGCATGGTTACCCTTCGTCCCGAGAATGATCGATCTTCCTGGGAGGAAGGATCGATCTTCCTTGGTGCGACTGGAAGGGCGCCCTCTGTCATGAAAAAGATCGATCTTCCTGGGAGGAAGGATCGATCTTCTTTGTCTCGACAGTGAGGGACGCTCACTGTTACTTAAGTGATTGATCCTTCCCTTGGTGAGGATCGATCCTTCTGTAGCAGAGAGGGTTTTCAAGGGTTTTGCCCGCGGGGCTTCGCATGTAAGTGCTTGTTTTGACGGTTTTGCCCTTGGGGCTTATCATGCCGTTCTTCATGCTTGAATGTTTACTGCTTTGTGGTTAACTGAGGGAGTAATGAACCCTCGGGAATGCTTAGTATAATTGGGCCATGGGTTATGCGCTTTTATCGCTTTATGGCGAACCGAAGGAAGTCATGATCCTCGGGAGTGCTTAGAATAAATGGGCCGAAGGTGTGCCTTTGTTGTGTTACCTGTTACTGCTTTATTTATATCCTGCCCTGTTTCCTGTGCATTAGACATGCTAGGTTAGACTGGGTGGGGTTGACCCGTGGACTCGGTGATCAAGGGCTAAGTAGTAGGTGTCCTACAATTATCGTCCGGCCCACCCTGTGTCAAGGACCGTCGAAGGTAGCCCAGTCCTTGAGCAGTGGCTATCGGAGGGACGTAGGTTGGACAGGAACCTTGGGGAGGGAGACATCGATGGGATCGATGGCCTCCCTGGCTAGACTTAGTCTTTGGTCAGGAGTTAGGGGGTCCTGTTGGCTCTGTGGCTTGGAGTACTGGGAGGTGGTAGTCTTAACCTCGGTCGTTCCGTCAAGTGTGGAGATCCCGCTTGGGAAAGGGTGTCCTACCAGTAGCGTTATGTCCACCCTGTGTCAGGGATTGTTGGAGCTGTCCACCCCTGAGCAGTGGTTGTCGGAGGGGCGTACTGGGACAGGAGTCATTCAGGTTATTGACGGGATTTATGGGATCCTTGGCAAGCCTCAGTACTTGGCTTCAGGGTTGGTTCGTTTGGGTTTTGCCTTCTTAGCGAGAGTGGTAGAGTAGGACCTTGCTGAGCTGTTGCTCATTCCTACCTGGACTGTCTGTTTGCAGGTGCGGGTCCTCGTTCTCCTCCGGTGCTTCCTCGTCGGCAGTCTCGTGGCAGCGTGCCGGATCCTGACCATGTCTGAGGGTCAGGATGGCTTCGTTTGTGCTTTTACGGAGACCCCGGTGGGTAGTGTAGCTTCTTTTGGGGACTGTTGATCCCTTGTAGCTTGTTGTACTAAACTCTGTTTAACTCTATTATTACTGTTTTGTAATAATTGTTAATAGATGTTGTTTAGTTCCTCGCTTCCGCCTTGTGCTTGCAGTCAGCTGTTTCCGCCAGCTGTGCGTTAGTCTCAGCTGTTTCCGCCAGTTGAGACTCGTAGATGTAGGTTTTTCCCCTCGTGTCCCGGCCCGGTCTGGGTTCTGCGGGTCGGGGCGCGAAACTGCTACTAGATTAAATCTACAGCGCGTGTCTTAGGTTATTTAATAGTTAGGATTGATTAGATCGTTTGTTTCTAATTAACTATGATTGAGGAGAGATTCGAATTTCATTCGAACGGTGAATATTCATGGTATGAATTGATATATACTTGCATCGATGATCAGTTGTTGGATTCCGAAGGTGGATGTTGACTTAAACCAAGGTTTGTTCTCTAGATTCAATTCGATTCTTCACTTTAGATTATTTCTTTATTGTTTTCGTTTTTCTCAAAACCCCCCATCTTGGTTCACTAAGCACAAAACTAGGCTAAACACTCTTCATGGGATTGACTCGTACTCACAGTACTACATTTATTTTGAAGGGTATTGGTTTTATTTTTGAGTGCCTACGACAGCACATCAAATTTTGGCGCCGTTGCCAGGGAGTGATTCTAGTTGATTTTTGTGCTTATTGTGATCTTTATTTTCATAAAAAAAAAGTGTTTACACAAATTTTCTTGATTTGTTTTTCTCGGTTTACCGTAAACTTCTTGATTGTTTATGAGTAGAGCTCGATTTTTTAATCAAGGTGATTTGCAGTACGATCCAGAGATAGAAAGAACTTTAAACATGTTAAGGAGGGAAGCTCGGAGAAACATTGAGGAGAACGATTTGGCTCTTGACCACTTATTTGTTGGCGATTCGGAATTAGAAGAGGAAGAAGTCATGGCAGGAAATCGGACTTTGAAAGAACTTGCAGCCCCAGATTTGAATCAACAACCCTTATGCATTACATTCCCTACTTTGGATGTTGCTACTACTTTTGAATTGAAATATGGACTAATACATCTCTTACCCACTTTTCATGGACTTGCAGGTGAAGATCCTCACAAGCATTTAAAAGAGCTTCATGTTGTATGCACAAGTATGAAACCCATGGGGGTGACTGAAGATCAAATCAAATTGAGAGCCTTCCCGTTTTCTTTGAAGGATCGGCTTTATTATTTACCATCTGGGAGTATTACTACATGGAATGAGTTGAAGAGGTTATTTTTGGAGAAATATTTCCCAGCTTCAAATGCGGCCAACATTCGGAAAGAGATCTGTGGTGTAAGGCAACATAATGGAGAGTCTCTACACGAGTATTGGGAACGTTTCAAGAAATTATGTGCAAGCTGTCCCCATCATCAAATTAGTGAGCAATTACTTATCCAATATTTTTATGAGGGCTTACTAACCAATGACAGGAGTATGATTGATGCCGCTAGTGGAGGAGCTTTGGTGGATAAAACTCCTGAAGCCGCGAGGAACTTGATTGCAAATATGGCGGCTAATTCTCAACAATTTAATACTAGACTTGATTCTTATTCAAAACATGTTAATGAGGTAAATGTCTCATCCCTAGAAACACAGATTGCGAGTCTAACTTCTCTTGTTCGTCAATTGGCTGTAGGTAATATGCAAACAGTAAAGGTTTGTGGGATTTGTTCGGTTTGCCCAACTCTTCAAGAGGAGCCCAGTGAACAAGTAAATGCAACGGGTAGTTTCCCTGGGCTACCGCAAAGGAAGTATGATCCATATTCAAACACGTATAATCCGAGATGGAGGGATCACCCCAATCTCAACTATGGGGATCCACAAGTAAATCAGCCCACAACTCAATTCCGTCCAAGTGGCCAGCAATATCAACAATATAGACCGCCATACCCCCCGAGACAACAACCAAACCCAACTTCTAATTCTGGTATGTCTTTAGAAGATATAGTTAAATCTCTTGCTACTAATACTTTGCAATTTCAACAGGAGATGAAGGCTAGTATTCAAGGTTTGGAACATCAGGTGGGCCAGATGGCGACTGCAATTAGCAAGCTAGAGGCGCAAAGTTTGGGAAAATTACCCTCTCAAACGGTAATAAATCCAAGAGAAAATACAAGTGCAATTATTTTGAGGAGTGGTAAAGAAGTTGAGATTCCAGTAAAAGAAGCCACTGCATTATCACCGCAAGGAAAAGAGCAAAATATTGTTGCGAACAAAGACTTTCCCAATGACGACGACGTAGCTAAACGTAAGTTTTCACCTCTTTTTGATTATAAACCAGTGCCTCTTTTTCCTCAGGCTTTAACAGAATCTAGAAGATACGAGAAGAATTCATATCTATATGAGACTTTTCGCCGATGCGAGGTAAATATTCCACTCTTAGATGCTATTAAACAAGTACCTCGTTATGCTAAATTCTTGAAAGAATTGTGCACAATTAAGAGGAAGCAGAAACTTAAAGGATGTGAGAAGGTGAGAGTTGGTGAAAATGTTTCTGTAATTCTTGAAAGAAAAATTCCTGCAAAGTGTAAAGATCCAGGTATGTTTACTATCCCATGTACAATTGGTAACACCAAATTTGAGAAGGCCATGTTAGATCTAGGAGCTTCTATCAATGTCATGCCATATTCTATATATGCTTCTTTAAAACTTGGACCTCTGAATGAAACTGGTGTTGTGATTCAATTAGCTGACAGATCTAACGCCTATCCTAAAGGTGTAGTTGAAGATATTATTGTGCAAGTTAATGATTTAGTTTTCCCTGATGATTTTTATGTGCTGGATATGGAGAATGATGATCATAGTACTCCTATTTTGTTGGGAAGACCATTCTTAAAGACATCCTATGATAGATATGCGTAGTGGCATACTTACCTTGGAATTTGATGGTAAAATTGTTAAGTTTGAAATATATGATGCCAAGAAATATCCTACTTATGATTTTCATGTTTATTCTATTGATGTGAGGGAATTGGAAGCTTTCTGTACGGAGAGAAAAAAAAGCAAATGAGCTAGTTGGAGATGCTTCAAGGGAGTGTCTACAGAAGGCAGATGAAGAAGCTGTCCAGCCATGTCCAGTCGACCGCGAGAAAGATTCGATCGATCGCCAAGAATACCAGGAGCACTTATCCGATGAACCTCCTCCGACTGAAGTTGAAAGCATTCCTAATACGCCACGAGGTATTTTTCCTGTGACTATTTCATCTTCATTAGTGGTTAAAAGGAGATGACCTTAGTAGATATTTTCATATCTCGACGGATTTATTTTCAATCATGTGATCTTGACATCCTTGACAATCCGAACGACGACATTCTTAATAGGTCAATGGATGATTCGATTATATTTGAGCATAATGTTGACTCCTTTCTTCCTGATCACCTGGATGACATGTATTTTTGTTTGAGAGATCTAGCCATATTGTTTACTGGTGTTAGTATGGAAAAGCTAGTTCACATTTTTTAAATATGCCACTTGGATTCATATGCTAAATTAACCTTGGTGGCACTACCGAGGTTAAATATTCAGAATTTGGCACCCATTGATTTTGCATCCCATCGTGCTATAGAACATCCACCGAGGGCACGATTTAAAATTCTCTATATTGTATAGAGTGGTTTAGTTTGCTTTATCTGCTTTATTGTGTGCTTGAGTGTGCTTGAATTATTTTTAGGTTGTGTGCTTGCATGTTGCTTTTGTTTTTGCTTTGATTTGTTTTTTTTTTTAAGTGATCGAGCATTCCCTATCATACCTGAAGAATTCGCCCAGCCATGGTGGTTATGGAAATTCAGAGTTTGGCAACTCCCACAGTATTCAAAGAAGAAAGCATGAAGTCGAGCCAATGACAATAAACAAAGGCGCTGCTTGGGAGGCAACCCAAGGGGAGTTCGTTCTTTTCTCTTTTTATTTTCGCATTTCCATTTTAGTTATATTTATTTTTTCCTTTTCTTTGCATTTCACCTTCCATTGAGAACAATGTCAGTTTCAAGTGTGGGGCAGGAGATTTAGGTTGCATTTGCCATGAGCGAGAACTAGTTAAGCTTGACATATTCATAACATGATTGAATGAGTAATTTTGCGACTTAGAATTAATTAGTTGAGTTATTTTTCTTGATAACTCAACTAATTAAGAAACTGACTAAATGAGTAGACAAAAGCTGGTGAGATTTTGAGCCTTTAGACTGACACATTCATATCAGTCTCACTATTTTCTTTCATGAGAGATATTCTTCCATGAATTTGTTTCTCTAGAACTTGCTTTGATTCTATTCAAGGTCACATTGACACATGCAAACATGAACATGATTAAGGCCCTCTTTGTTATAAGCTACATAAGCCAAATAGCCTACCTTGCAATAAATTTTTCCTTTTGCAAAACCCCTTCGAGTTTTATTAACCCACATTATAACCTTTAAACCTGAAAAGAATATTTCCGTTACCCAAGTCATAAAACTAGTGGAGCATTGATCATCATTATGGCATGTATTGGTGTGCAAGTTTCAAGTATTGGGGTGGTTGGATTTGTGGTATGGTTATGACTGAAAAAAACAAAAAAAAATGAGAAAAAAAAAGAAAAGAAGAAAAGAAAGTGAAGGAGGAAACTGTTTCTCATGTTACAATATGTGTTTATGAATCCTCCCAATAGTTTTGTATGATATCTACAAAGGTGGATGTTTTTGCAAAAGATTGTTCACTATTTCAGTTAAAAAGTATTCCTTTGAACAATCTCTTTGCCAATGTGGTAATGTATATGGGTTGAGTATGTTAAAGCTAAGTTGAGGAAGTTGTTGAATGGAGAGATTGGTTGTACATGTATTATTGATGCATTTTTGCTCCATTAGTTCCATTGGTTTTTGAGCTACATTCCCAAATATTTCTCACATTGACCCTAAACCCCGTTACAACCCTTGAAAGTCCTTATGATCCGTGTTATGCATGTGATTTTAGTGGTGGAGAATGAGAAGATATGCAAGCTTTTGGTAGATCATTTTCATTGGAATGAATTTGAGTGAAATACTTCAAACACATGAGAGTTGAGTGTTAATTTCCGTGAGGGTCTACTGATTTAGTATGCTCCATACTCAAGTGAAAATACTTTCTGATTGATTTTTAAGTTGTCTAAAAATGTTTGTTCATGATATGTTATGAGTTGTGAAGAGTTTGATTGTTCTTTGTTGATGGCGTTGCAACCTTGATTTTTAGTAGAGTGAATTTTAGTTTTGCCCGAGGACGAGCAAAAGCTAAGTGTGGGAATTCAGATTCCAGATAGAACATTGCTGGAGACGAGGCAGCGACCGGTCTTGCCAGCGTTCACGCACTAATGACAAGAGAGCAGCTTCAGTAGCAACCCATTTCAAAGCCGTCATATTCGACTTTCAGCTTTCAACTTCAGCCTATATATATGTAGCAAAGATTACTAATATTGAATCAGAGGTTCTGGCTTCGATCCGAGGTTTTCGCCAAATTTCTTTCCTCTGATTGAATTGGATTTCGGATTTGTGATTTCGATCATGATAGTGATTATCCTCGCCTCATTTTATGTTAATGGGATTTGGTAAGTGTACTATATATATTCTCTTTGTTTATTAACCTCTTGTAATTAATGGTTTTATGTCCAATTACCATCATGCTTCATGTATATTTATGCATATGTACTTACAAGCTTTACTTTCCATTGTAACCTGCTTAACATATATATACATATGTATTATATATACCTAAGCTCTATGTGAGGCTCATGGTTGAACCAAGGGAGTCATGCCCCTTGGGATGTGTATAATAAATGGGCCGAAGGTATTCCCTAACTGTATTGTTTGATTCCTTCTTGTTATTGTAAATCATCGTAATGCCGAAATTTGGATTGCATGAATTGTTGTTAGCGGCATGTATGTGTGACATTGTAGTAAATTGAAATGCTTAATTGTTTGCTTAGCCTTGTGAAGGCTCATGGGGGCCGAAGGTATTTCCTAACTGTATTGTTTGATTGCTTCTTGTTATTGTAAATAATCGTAATGCCGAAATTTGGATTGCATGAATCGTTGTTAGCGGCCTGTATGTGTGCCATTGTAGTACTTTGAAATGCTTAATTGTTTGCTTAGCCTTGCAAAGGCTTGTGGCCTTGTTGAGCCCTTATAATGTTTTAGTTTAGACCTTTGCTATGTTTAGCCCTTTGACAAGCTGTATGCTATGCCTAGCCCTTGCAAGTTGTTTGGCATATTGTTGCATTGCATGTATTCTTATATGTATGTGTGAGCATTAATCCAATTGATTGCATTAGAAACATTAGATTAGGATATGGGCGAATAGGTGTTTCTCTGATTCGTGTGACTCGGGTATGCCGGATCCCTAGGATACGTGTCACACCCCGACCCAGAAAACCCATCCATGCCAAGGCGTGAGGGTTCCTACTCTACTCAATCATCACCGGCGTATTTATAATAAAATAAAAACAACTAATCTAACAATTGATCTGGGGTCAATATAGAAATTCAATTATAATTCAAGATTCAGATACAATATTAAATCCTCAAAATCCTTACAAAAGGAAATTATACATTAAATAATTCATCAAGATTGAATGAACCCCAAGTCCTCGAACACCTCCAAAGATCAGCTCAATTAAATATACAAAAACCACTTAAATCCTCACTTTAAACCAGCTGCCCTGTTTCAACACAGACAGACCATTTAAATCACCAGAAATTCTACGTTGCTCCAAAAATCATGAAACCAGTTTGAACTGAAAGATAACTCACAGATCTAAAACTTTCATTTATAAATACAACTCAGATAATGCATGTACAGTTCTACATCAAGGCTAGAACACCACTGTTCTGCTAGAACAGAAAATCCAGAAATCAAGAGATGTGAAAAACATGCTTAAATCCATATCAAATCAAATCCAATTCCTACCAAACTTCAATCAGGTGTCAAGCAAGCTATAACACACCATCTAGCATATTTAGACTGAAGAACAAACAAAGACAAAGACTAACAACTCCTAATCAAACCTTAAATAAGAAACCTACCTTAATAAGCTTTTCCTTGGCTGAATCCTCGCTAATCAGCCACTAATCCAGCTCCAAACCAGTCCACAGGTCTTCCTCAAGCTTCCACGAATCCAACAAGCCCTGAAGCACTTGATTTGGTAGCCGGAGGAGGGAGAACGAAGCTAAGGAAGGGAAGGAGATGGCCACGGAGCATGGGAAGAGAAAGGAAAACCAGCAGAGAAGAAGAGGATAAGGGGGGCTCTTAAAGGGCACTCTGATGATTCCGGACGAAACTGAATGACGTCTCCTTGGCACCTCCGCTGCCAAACTAACTGGACCTTTTGCGTCATGTCATCCGAAAGGGCACTCTGTCGCCAACTGCGAACCCCAATGGCTGTCACCTCTGATCTATGCAAACCCTCTGTCACTCCGACTTGATCCATGCTGATCCTCTGGAGATCGGGTGACGATATCTAGATCGATGTCTAACGTCTCTGCAAAGTCTGCCCAACAAGCCGGAGAACAACATGGGAAGTCATCATAGGCCTCAAATGGGGTAACGTCGATGCTGAGCTGTCAACTGCTGAAGTAGGCAAACTCCACCATGGAACGTGATCTTGCCATCTGACATCTGCATCAATGATACGTGCTCTAAGCACGTCACCAGGGATCTGAATGGTCCTCTGACCGTCTGTCTATCTGTGCCGTGAGATCTTGTGCTAACAGCTAACAAAAATGGCCATGGGCTCCTGAGAGCTGTACTAGAGTCTGTCTGTGAATCTGGAATTTCGATCTAAAATGATGGAAGTTGAACTATCATGCAATCTGATCACCTCTCTGAGGACTGTATGATGCTATCTGAAATGGTGGGTGATGTCTCCACAGCCTCTTGTCGAACAATCAGGAGCACGACGCGAACCGCTGTAATGCACCTCGAATGGCGCCGCATCAGTCTGGACTGATGATTGCTGATGTAGACAAACTCCAGCAAGGGACGTACTCCTCTCAGCTACCACCTGCAACCTGGTGATGACGCCCGTCATGGTGTGCTTCTATCCCCACTCCGACACTGAAAGAGGGGATGTAATGGATCTGCTGGATCTGCAACACTGCTACCGAAGCACAACCTGTCGTCCGCTGATGCTGTCTAGTCCTCAATCGCGCGCTCGGTACCAACCGCAACACTGATCTCTATGATCACCGAAATCTGCGCTGGGTCTCTATCACTCTGGCCAGAAGAGCTGGAATGCTGCGAACAGCAAAGAGGATGTCATCTGGAACCAAATCCTCGAAACTCGACCCAACTGACTATCTGTCTCCAATGAGCTGACAAACCCACTGAATCTGCTCTAGCCTCTCTAGCAACCACCGACGGCTATCACCCTTAAAGGCACGGACATCGTGACTTTAAGGCAAAAAGGTATGACCACCTGGTCACTCTGGTCAACGATCCCGCGGTCCTGGAGATGTCTCTGCTGAATCTCAAATACCGTCTTCGACCTCCGCCGCTGCACATCTGTCTACCGCTGGCACAACCCATCCGCAGTATCCTGCCAAACAACACCAATGCTCCCTCAGCAGCTGTGACGCGAACCCCAAAACGCTCCTACTCCTCCTCAACGCGTGAGTAGATGCGATGATGTCGATGGGCGCCACTGCAAACCGATCAGGGTACGGCATGGTCTGGAAAGCTGTCTTCGGGATGTCGAAATCCTGAAGTCTCAACTGGTGTAGTCGACACAAAAGCCGATCTCTGAAGTGGTCGACGAATCTCTCAGTTGCTAGCATGTCATCGACGCACAATAGCAGACACATGCTTGCCACTGCCACACTGTCCAACTTCCTGAAGCCTATGTATGTAGGGAGGGAATCACCCACAAGTGAACCGGAACACACTCTGATGTTGCACACCGGGGCGAATGAAGTCCTGAGCTACTGACTCGGCCGACTGAGTCCTCGACTCTCCATATCCTGCTGGCATCCACCTGCAAACTCGCATTGCTCAAAACCTCCTGTAGGGTCTCAACCTCGAACTCGGTATCCCGCAAAGGCGATAACCGAAAGCTTCTCAAAGAATCGCTGCACAAACAACGCGAGGGGAAAACCGCTCTCCCGAGCACCCTCGAGAGCAAAAACGGAAGGGGTTCACCACAAACTGGTGAACAGGCCCCATCTCTCGACAACCAGAAGGATCGCCAACCCACGACCTTCAACGAAAGCAAGACAACGTCGTCAGGTGTACTCACAACACCCTCCTACGGCCAAGGAAACACAACTCGATGCGTGGCCAACCAACGCAACCGAGAAAGTTGTCGAACCCCCAACGTGTACCACACGTGGGCGACGGGCACCTAGAGGCCCCCAGCCTCTAGCAAACGCCCCGACAAGAGCTGCCAACCCAAGCTCTTGTCCCAATCAGTGGCTACTCTCAAGCCACACCTGACTCCGGTCCCAAGCCGGCACGGCTACACAGGGACGAGTCACAAGGGAAAAACCCAAACCACCAAGAAACTGCACGCTACGAGACACGCCGAAGCTGAAGGCTGACGCTGAAAGCAGAAGCTGGTGGTTCTGAAACTGGTTGCTGCAGAAGCTGCTCGCTCCTCAGGAGTGCGCGAACCGTCGACGAGACCGGTCGCCGCACTGCCTCCAGCAAGCCTCCATCAGGAATCTGAACTTCGCGTCTGCCTCAGGTACCTGCCCCAACTGAGGTATCAACACACTGCTCAGGCCCACGCCGTGAGTCATGCACAACTGCTCTGTGGTAACCGTCTCGCGCCCCTCACAGCCAGCACCGTCGGCGGAACGCCTCCCGGCGGCTAGCACTCGAGCACCCGGTGAGATCTCCCTCAGCATGGCGGTCCAGGCTACCTCCAACAAGAACTAGCACGACGCCACTGCCCAAACATCTGAACTCTGCCAACGGCTACCCCGCCATTCCCTGAAACCCGGAACAACCCGAAACTCACAACGACCACCGACCAACTGCCCGGTGTCAACCCTCAAGTCACCTGCCTCAGTAGCTAGAACACAGCCTAGGGCACCCTAGACCGTCGTTCCAGCATACTGGGTCAGATGAACCAGCCAACCCGCGTGTTGCCACACGGTGCGAGTACCCAAAACCAAAGGAGGGTACTCCCAACTACACCACCCTCCAAGGGTAGGTGCCAGGGAACAGTACGCAAACTGTTCCCACCACACAACCAACAGTGTCCCTAGTGACCCTGACAAGCGTCACTATGCATCGCTTACTGGGAAGGCAAGAACCAACAGCTTCCCAAGCAAGCGATCCTCCAGGATGTCCAACACATCCGGGATCTGGGACACCTCCCTCAACTAGTCCTCTACTGTCGAAGGATCTCCAACGTCGCCTATAAACCACAACCTGTTCGCCTCGCGAAATTACGAGAGTACAAAGGCGACACACGTCCGGTTCCCTACTCGCCCGTCTCCAGCACGGTGGGAGACACTGTCAAGCGAGGGAACGGACGACACCGGCGTGCATGCACATCTCCCCCTGAGACGTCATGTCACAGCCGGAAAATAACAAAACAAGCAACAATCAATAAGCGGAAACATATCACACACGAGCGCAAACAAAACATGCAGGGATGCGCTAACCTTAGAACTATCCCAGTCCACGCTCAAACCTTAACCGCAAGCCTAATCCTATCCCTGGGACCTACAGCCTGCTCTGATACCAAGTTGTCACACCTCGACCCAGAAAACCCATCCAGGTCGAGGCGTGAGGGTTCCTACTCTACTCAATCATCACTGGCGCATTTATAATAAAATAAAAACAACTAATCTAACAATTGATCTGGGGTCAATATAGAAATTCAATTATAATTCAAGATTCAGATACAATATTAAATCCTCAAAATCCTTACAAAAGGAAATTATACATTAAATAATTCATCAAGATTGAATGAACCCAAAGTCCTTGAACACCTCCAAAGATCAGCTCAATTAAATATACAAAAACCACTTAAATCCTCACTTTAAACCAGCTACCCTGTTTCAACACAGACAGACCATTTAAATCACCAAAAATTTTACGTTGCTCCAAAAATCATGAAACCAGTTTGAACTGAAAGATAACTCACAGATCTAAAACTTTCATTTATAAATCCAACTCAGATAATGCATGTACAGTTCTACATCAAGGCTAGAACACCACTGTTCTGCTAGAACAGAAAATCCGGAAATCAAGATATGAAAAACATGCTTAAATCCATATCAAATCAAATCCAATTCCTACCAAACTTCAATCAGGTGTCAAGCAAGCTATAACACACCATCTAGCATATTTAGACTGAAGAATAAACAAAGACAAAGACTAACAACTCCTAATCAAACCTTAAATAAGAAACCTACCTTAATAAGCATTTCCTTGGCTGAATCCTCGCTAATCAGCCACTAATCCAGCTCCAAACCAGTCCACAGGTCTTCCTCAAGCTTCCACGAATCCAACAAGCCCTCAAGCACTTGATTTGGTAGCCGGAGGAGGGAGAACGAAGCTAAGGAAGGGAAGGAGATGGCCACGGGAGCAGGGGAAGAGAAAGGAAAACCAGCAGAGAAGAAGAGGATAAGGGGGGCTCTTAAAGGTGTTACTGTAGCTACAAGTACCGCCTTGCTACAGTAGCCGAGCTGCTACAGTGGTCGCGATCCAACCGCCCGTCTCGATCCTCTCCGATCGAGCTCTGATCTTCCGATCGAGAACGCCTATGAGAATCTAATCAAACACAAATTACAATCAGAGGCCGTGTGTGTACATCGCGGGTGTGGAACCAACCGTCAAGGCGCAATTTATCAAATTGCCCTTGGGGTCTTCGCGATCAACCCGATCGCGGAACAAGGCCAAACGGGCCAGACCCTCGACCTAACGCGGTCGGACCGGGTTGGAGGAGCTGGTCCTCACAATACGAGTCAATCCGACTCGACCAACTAGACCCGAACAGAGAAGAGGAACCAAACTGGTTCAGCCTCTTTTCTAGTTTGACTTGGACTTCTCTAGTTCAAACTAGAGTATTTAATTAGGATTTATCATTAGTCTTTTATATTTAATTGAGTCCTATTTGATATTTGATTGTTAGGAATTAATTAAGAGTCCATTTGAGTTAGGAAGTTGAGTTGAGTCTGATAGCCTTATTACTTACTAATTGAGCAAGGGGGGTTTCCTAGTTGGATTAGGACTCTATCAAGGTCTCTATAAAAGAACCTCATTATTTTGTATTATGATGAAGAATGATGAAGAGAATTATGATTAGTTAAGAGTAGTTGATAAAATATCATAGGAGTAGAATATCATAGGAGTAGAGGTAATGTAAATTCCACCAGATATCCACCATCGATCCACCTTCTTCCCCGTCGGTCATCTTCTCCGCAGCCGGCACCGCATCCACCGGTATTTCTCTCTCCCCACCACTTTCTCTCTCCTCCAAGTCATCGCCATGTCAGCGCCACTATTCATCGTCTCCTTCCCCTTCTCTCTCCCGTGCCCAAACCCTAAGCTACCGCCGACCATCGCCGTTCTCTCCTCTCCGGCCTTCCCCGCTGCCGTCCAGGACCACCATCCTCTTCCCCCAAGGTCAACACCTCCACTTCCTCCTTCGTCCTCTCTGGCACCTTCCCCGGCAACCCGACCTCCGTCCCCATCTCCGTCAACCCCCTGTCCGACCCCGTTCTCACCCCAAACCTTCTTAAACTACATCCCCCGCCTCCGTAGACCAGATCCTGACCTTCCATAACCATTCCCAAGCCTCCTGTCGAGCTCCCCGTCGTCCCCGACACCGGTGAACCCAAACCTGCGCCGTCGACCTCCAAATCCCGTCACTCCGTCGTCTATCCGATCGATCCGCTCCGGTGGATATCTTCTCCATCAACCCGCAACCCTTCCTGACAAGACCCAGACTGCTGTCGCAGCCCCTACGCCGGCGATCTACACCGGCGACTCCCCTACCATCGGATCATCCCAGCCAACCTTGACCAAATTGGCTCAGCCAACTTAGACTGGTTCAGCCAAGCTACTTAGCCCAATCCATCCGAGCCAGATTCAATTTCTTGAGCCAACCAACCAATCCAGCCCAACCCAGTCAAGTCCTATCCAGTCAGCTCAAGCCAGATCCGATCCAGATAAACCAGATTCAGCCAATTGGACTCAAATCAAGTCCGATCAGGCCAATTCTGATCGATTGGAGCAGTAGAGACCCGATACGAGAGGATTACGAGTAGACCGCTCGTATCATTGTGGTATAGGATGCGAATTAAGTTCTGATTGATTGTGTTATCCTTCAAGAATTATTATTGTAGTAGAACTGGAATATTATATGATATTGTTTGAGATATAGATGTCATGTTGGTCCCCTGAGCTAAGTGCTAAGGGTGTGTGTATATGATGTCCCTGACCGGTGTCCATGTACGAGGGGCGGTTAGATGATGAGGGTTGGCGGTGAGCGCAGCGGCAATGTGCAAACCCTATGTCTGTACCCGTATAGATCGTCCCCCTCGTTTCGCCGTGGGGTAAGGATAGTGTAGCCCTCGGGGAATCCATAAGGCCAGTGTAGATGATCGTCAGCAGACGTGTCGTTAAATCGTACGTACTCTCAGTTTAAAATATTTATAAACCCTTATTTCAATATTAAATTCAAATGATAGTATAATGATAAAATACGGGGTCGACCACAGGGAAACTATTGATTCAAACAGCGAAAACAAAACCAACTCTCATTACTCTATTCTAAAGCAACAAAAGGGTTTATGGGTTTTAGAAATTGAGTAATTAAAACTAACTATGAAAGCAATGTAAATTAATATGAAGATCAATCAATAAGAGAAAACCTAGGGATTATTCAATCCACTTTAGTGTGACTTCCTGTATTCTCTAGTTATCCTCTTGTCTTCTTATCTAGATATTATAGATTCACAACTTCTTAAGCTTACATGAATCCCTGGAAGAAAGTAAGTGTTTTTCAAAGGCATACTTTATCTTCAATTCACATAGCTTGTCTTCGGAATAACCTTAGCACAATCTATCGTCTCTAAGCATAAAGTATCTCATCGGCTATTCACAAATCATATTAAAACCATCTTATAGATCTCTACTATCAATCACCGAAATCAAGTAGGTCTAAAAATACGTCAATGAATTCTGTTCCCTTAACTCTTTTATCATTAAAATCAAATCTATAAGATCATGTTTAGAATAAAAATACAAGATTCAAACTAGAAAAATAAAGAGAAGATATCTTAAAGCTTCATGAGATCCCTAAGTATAAGAATCAACCACTCATCTTTGGGATGGAAGCCATAGGTTTGCTAAAGAACGCCAAGGATCAAAATTGCATCTCCGTCGTCTTCAGAAACCCTAATATGCTCTTTTCTCTCTATGGGGATGATGAATTTTCGGCCAGAAAACCTCCGTTTATAGGGATAAAGTTGGCCAAAGTGGTAACACCTCAAGTAGGACTCTATTTCTAATATTTGGTTTCCGCACGACCGATCGATTGCCCATATGACTGATCGATCGTCACTATTCATCGATCGATCGTCCGTCTGAATGATCAATCGTCCAACATTGCTTTTTGCAGCCAACTTCATCTTGATAATTCTGGAACTTCTAAACAGAATTTGGCAAAGCTTCCAACATGAAAGTTGATTGGCTCAATGTTTTCTAGCAGTTCTCCAAAGTTCAGGAATTTAAGGGATTTTCTGGAATTTATGTTGAATTCTTCTCAAACTGACAGCAAGGCAGAGTATTTTTCAGGATATTAACCTTTTTCTGTATTTTCTATCTTGAATCCTCATTTAACCTGAAATCAAAAAACAAACTATCAAATACAAAACCTCTCAGGCTAACAAAGATAAGTTAAGGGGTCAAATTATAAATATTTCATTACTCATCAGTAGGCCTTGAGTCACCCCTTAGATTTAGGCAGAGGAAAACACAGTTGTTGTTGCATTTCCTTTGAGTGTGACGTAGAATAGAACCCTACTGAGCTTATCGTTTACTCCTATCCGGGCTACGTTTGCAGGTACCGGCACGGTTCCCTCGTTAGATAGTTACGGTGTTGGAGGTGGTTCTTCTCCTAGTTGTGTGTGAGATCGAGGAGTTGTCATTAACCACTTTAAATTTAGGCTTAATTACGCTTTTGGTACCTGTAAAATTTGGGATATACCACTTTAGTACCTCTAATTTTATAATTATGTTTTTAGTACCTACATTTAATGTATATAACATATTTAGTACTTACCGTTAGACGCCGTTCTACTAACTTAACGGATTACTGGTCACGTGATCAATTTTGACTGGTATTGCCAACTCATCACCATCTCATCTCTTTTCTCTCTCTCCTCCCTCTCTCTTCCGTGTGCTCTCTCTCTCCCTCCCTCCCCTGTCTCTCCTCTCTCCTGTCTGTCTCCCCCTCCCCCTCCCCTGTCTCTCCATCTCTCTTGCTTGGATCAATGGTGGTGAACAGTCTTGTCTACCTGAAATCGTAGTCAAAGGAGATGAGTTTTTTTGCAAGAATGGATGGAAGTTTGATGATAGCTCCGAATGTGAAGACCAAGGCCGGCGCAGCGAAGTTGCTCGGAACAGCAGTGTGTCTCTCCGGCACCATGTTGCTGACGTTCTATAAAGGAACCACATTGACGCACACACTGCAAGCATCCGCAACGTCACCTGGTGGGCCTCCCAATCTCGACGCCGATGATCAAGGGAGCAAGAAATGGATGGTGGGGTCAGTGACCCTGATGGCCGGATGCATCTCCTGGTGCTCCTGGTTCCTCATCCAGAAAAGGGTCGGCAAGAAGTACCCGGCGTTGTACTCCGGTACCACCATTATATTCTTCCTCAACTTCCTCCAGGCGGCGGCGATGGGCCTGGCCACCCACAGGGGGTTCTCTGTTTGGGTTATCAGAACCAAGTTGGAGATTGCAACCGTGTTCTTCGCAGTAAGCATAGCCTTATAATTAACTAATTGCTCAACTATATACGTAGCTATATATAGCTCTCTAGATTTATGATGGTCTGAGCTCTTGCGATCTTGAATACTTCCTGTATGGTGTTCATTTTTACAGTGTCCTCCTTCATTTCTGCCAATAGCGATGAAGGTTGCAAAGAAGAGGTGCCACTTAGCTAGTACCACTCTCTCTCTTTCTCTAGATCTCTCTCTCTACCTCTCTGTTTTCCTCATGAGACAGACGGCCGACAATCACGCCGTGGCCGTTGAAGCCCATCGTCAAGTTCATCGCCAGTGACCAAGAGAGAGACGAGAGATAGAGCACGGAAGAGAGAGAGGAGAGATTAGAGATAGAAATGGTGATGAGGTGGCAAAACTGGTCACGTGCAAGGCACGTGATCAGTTTACCGTTTGAAAAAATGACGCTGTTAGACGGTCGGATCAAAACGAAATGATTTTAATAATATAGGTACTAAAATCATAATTATAAAATTAGAGGTACTAAAGTGGTATATCTCAAATTTTACAGGTACCAAAAGTGTAAATAAGCCTTAAATTTATGCACAGGTTTAAATTGTAAAATCTCAAATCTGTTTTATAAATTGTGAATTTGAGGAAGAATATACTTGTATCCTAAATTGTGATATCTGATAGAGGTTACTGTATTTGAAAGAGTTGTACCTTTATTATATTATTACTTCATCTCAATCGAGGATTGTAATTAATTAATTATTTGTATTACTTCACTGAGATAGAATAGTTTAAAGGGGGATTTGTAGGCAGCACCATAAAATGAACTTATCCCTTTGAAAAGCACTAATTATAAGATTTTTAGCGTTAACACCATTTTAAAGTACAAAAAACACATATACCCTTCTCTCCACTACTCTCACCCAATCGTGCCCTTTAATATCGCGTCACGCCTCAACACCACTCCAGTGAAAACCCCGCCTCACCCCGTGGCTCCTCTCCTCCTTCCTCCTCTTGACCCCGCAACATCCACCCCGCAGCACCACGCAACCCCCAACCCCCCCTCACCCCGCAGCTCCTCTCCTCCTTCCTCCTTTGGACCCCGTAGACCACCACCAACAACCCCCCGTTCCTCTCCTCCTCCGTCCTCAAGACCCCGCAGCATCCCCCTAAGCACCACTCTAATGAACAGACCCAACACCCCCCCTCCCCGCACACCATGGGGCGCTCCTCTCCTCCTTCCTCCTCCTCTAGACCCTGCAAACACCCACCTCTTCGGGATCCTCCCCAGGCTCCAACCCTCGTAGCAACCGACGGCGCTCCCTGCTCCGCACCACCACACTAAACGTCTCCACCGCCATCAACCATCAGATCTAAGGACCCCTCCCCGCCGCGACCCTCCTCCGTCCATTCTTCAGTCAGATCCGGCGAACAAGCACCACAATCCTCTCCTAGCTCACGGTACCTCTTCTCCACGAGCTCCAGAGCAGCCTCCTCTCAACTACATCGACTCCAACCTTCCTGGTTCCATCCGGCACCAGATCCGACCAATTCGTCAACTAGCAACTCTTCCCTAAATGTTCCTTGACGAGATCCGCCGGCCACCACCCTCCTCTGCTCGCCGCGGTCATCATCCCCGATGATTAGCGCACGATTGAGCTCGTTCAACCGAGTCAGGTACTGATATCGTTCAAATGTGTCACAACACAGCGGTGTAGTGCAGCATATAACATAAGAGAGGTCGAACCCACAGAGAGACAAGCAGAAAGGATTCAGAAACACAAATAACAATGAATTGAAGACAAACAAGAACTTGATAATTAACTAAATTAGATCAAAGGATTTTAATAAGGCTAGGCATCGGGAATCACTTCACTCGGATTTAGATTCTTCTCTTCTCAATGGTTCATATAATACTTAGTTAAGGGATTCACATCCCAATCACCTTAACCGGAAGATATGGAACTACAAACCTAATAAAATATATAAATATCTCTTCCTACGACTGGTTCTTCCTTTTTATAGTTCTAATTTCATCCAACAAAAACCTGAGAATATACGATACCGGCTGTCACTACAGGCAACGTATAGCAAAAGTTCTTCGGGACAAAGCCCTAACTCTATCTAACCAGATCTCTAAGAATACACAATATCAACTCTCACAATCGGCAATGCATAGCAAAGATTTCACGAGATAAAGTAGGTAAACAATAGATAAAACTATGGGATTATAAGATCATGAAAGAAGCATGACTGGATTCATAATATTAATCATCCACATAGGAATCTATAATCTGAAAACAATCTTTGAAGATACAATACATAGAAAAGAGTTTAACAATAAAGATTAAAACTATGAACCATGATGAAGAAGAAACCCTAATCCCTGCTAGATCATCCGTCCGCCATGCCCACGGCTTACTCGGCCATGGATGGAGATTTCTTCCTCTTCCTCCTTCAGAGAAGGGCAGAAAAAGTCTTTTAAAAACGTCCAGGAACTCCCTTTATATATGGACATGAAACCCTAACTTTTATTTCAGCCTTTGGATTAAATTTGATGGCTCGTATTCAGATCCGCCCGACAAAGGATTTGAAGGCCAAGGATCGATCCTTTGATATCAAAATCTTCAATTTCTGGCTTCGTCCGAGGAAGATCGATCCTTTGATAGAAGCACGATTGATCCTTCTCAGTAGGATGGATCCTTCTCAGTATGGATCCTTCTCAATAGGATGGATCCTTCTCAGTAGGATGGATCCTTCGATAGGAGAAAGATCGATCCTTCTCCTCAATATTCTCGAGTGAAAGGAGGATTGATCTTTTTGTGATCATCTGAAAAGTATGCGTTCTTTCAGGTCTGTCTGCATAAAAGGATCGATCCTTTTAGGGAAAATGATCTATCTTTCTTTCCTAAGTATTTACTGTTTTGCCATCCAGACTGCGTCATTGGTACTGAAATTGCAGTAACTTCCTCTATGAAACTCGGAATCATGAACCATAAAAACTCTCGGAAACTAGACTTCCAGAGCTTTTCAACCATGTATGGTACTTTATCTGGTTCATTAATGAAGGTACAGCTTTGGCATTAAAGACCCATCTTTGCTTCAATTTCCTGCATAATATAAATAACTTTGTCAAGCAACATATACGAACGAAATCATCTATATTAATCATGAAAACTCAGCAAATAAGCTGCTTTTAGTCAAGTTCAGAGTGCAATTTCATGCACTCATCACACCCGCAACCAGCTTATTGCTAGTCTCTAGCAATTCAAAGCGCATAAGATATAATTAAGCACACCAACGGTCTAAGGCTGTAGAGATGCATGACAAAAATTCTACCTTATCAGGTCAATAGTGTTTTATACTGTATAGAGCACAAAAACTTCTTATACTCATACACAAACTACCAACATATGAAATTAACTTCTACACTTCAAACATGCTAATCACCATCCAGAAGAACACATGTGACGTGACAAATAAATGTTACGTAAAGAAGCAACTTCTACCCACCATTACGTACAGAAGCAACTTCTACCCACCATTAGTCCAAACACACTATTATCTTCATGACCAATCATCCAACCCTCGCACTTTAAGTACAACATGCTCTTTCTATTTCTCTTTTTTTTTCTTCAACTATCAGACACTTTGCCTTTTTACGCGAGTACTCTCCGCTTCTTGAGGCACAGAGACTCGGTTACTTAGCAAAACACTTAATAGTTTTTTTTATAGCTATAAGTGGTTCTACCTTTTTACGTGAGCTCCCCGCTTCCTGAGGCAAGAACACCCTGTTACTCAGTAGATCACCTAATAGTGGTTTAGACACAGCTTGATAAAGCTCCAAAACTTTTTTTTTCCTTCTTCTACATGCAATACTCAACACTCGATAATGCTGAAATCATGGTCTAGATTGACAATGGCATGCTCATTCCTCTAGTGAGTATAATTACCACTACACATAAAGTGTTCGTGTGTGAGTCACATGATATTCTACCTTCAGGTTATATCACACAGGCAATCAATTTATAGGCAATTAATCTAAAAGCAACATGTATAATAAGCATAAAAATTTCAGCTCATGTACAATTTCTAGCAAAATACTCAATTCAACACTATTAAACTCAATAAGGTAGCATGCATGAGATCATAAAGTTATAAAGTTAAATAAAATAGGGTGCGGGTTTAAATTTTAAATAAAATAGACAAGAATTATAAAGTTAAATAGGAGCGAGGCCACCTGAAAAAATAACTGAAATCTTGCCCAAGGCTCCTCATGGTGGCCGAATTTCTCAAGCAAGGCAGACGGTGGTCCAATCATCCTAAAAAACATAACATAGCAAACAAAAGCAAATGAGAACGAAAATAAACAAACTAAAACAACCTAACCTTATAAAAAAGGGAAATGATAGATAGTAGAAAGATCATCCCTCGTAGATAGGGTCTACGAGAGGAACATGATTCTCATCAGTGTCCGCCTTCTCTGGAATAGCCTTCAATCGCTGTCCATTGATTTTGAACAGCCTCCTGTCCTTTGGGTCTGCAACTTCCACAGACCCATACTCAACTACTCGGCTAACAGTAAAGGGGCATGTCTAGCGTGATTGCAACTTCCCAGGATGGAGATGCAGTCGTGCATCATACAGATAAGCTTGTTGTCCTACTTGAAACGTCTTCCGTAGGATCTTCTTGTCATTGTAGGCCTTTGTCTTTGCCTTGAAGATCCGAGAACTCTCATAAGCATCATTCGTGAGTTCCTCCAGCTCAGACAGCTGGAGTTTCCGTTCCTAACCTGCACCATCCAAAGTCAGATTTAGTGACTTAATAGCCCAATATGCCTTATGTTCTAACTCAACTGGGAGATGACATGGTTGTCCATAAACTAGGCGAAATAGCGACATCCTTAGGGTAGTCTTGTAGGCAGTGCGATATGCCCACAACTCATTTGATAACCTCAAAGGACCAGTCTTTTCGGTTGGGGCTCACTGTTTTCTCTAAGATTTGCTTTATCTCTATATTGGCTATTTCAGCTTGGCCATTAGTCTGTGGATGATAAGCAGTGGAAACCTTATGTGTGACTCTATACCTGCGCATCAAGGCCTCAAAAGAGCGGTTATAAAAATGTGAGCCTTGGTCACTAATAATGACTCTAGGAGTACCAAATCTAGACAAAACATGCTCTTTAAGAAACTTGATGACAGTGGAATGATCATTATTCCTACATGCAATAGCCTCCACCCACTTAGACACGTACTCCACAACCAACAATATATATAAATAGCCAAAAGAAGAAGAAAAGGGTCCCATAAAGTCTATACCCCAACAATAAAAAATCTCTACAACTTGAATGAAGTTCAAAGGCATCATATGTCTCCTAGATAAAGCTTCTAACGTTAGGCATCTATCACGGGATCTACAGAAAATGTTAACATCACGAAATATAGTAGGCCAGTAAAAACCACATTGAAAAATTTTAGCTGCAATCTTTTTCATCGAAAAATGGCCTCCACATGCATAAGAGTGACAAAATGTAATGATGCTTTCTATTTCATACTCAGGGACACAACGATACATGATCTGGTCAGGACAATACTTAAACATATAAGGATCATCCCAATAAAATTTCTTTACCTCAACAAAAAATCTATGCTTATCCTGCGCACTCCAAAAGGAAGAGATCTCACCTGTCGCCAAATAATTGACAATATCCGCATACCAGAGCAGTCATGCAACTAAAAAGAGTTGCTCATCAGGGAAGTCATCCATGATTGGTGGCTCATTTTCCGCTACTTTCACCATCAACCTCGATAGGTGATCAGCGACAACGTTCTCCACGCCCTTTTTGTCTGTTATAGAAATATCAAATTCCTGTAAGATTAATATCCAACGAATTAGGCGCGCTTTAGCATCCTTCTTGGTGAGAAGGTACTTAAGCGTGGCATGATCAGTGAAAATAATAATAGGAGAACCAATCAAATAAACACGAAACTTGTCTAATGCAAAGACTATAGCTAACAGTTCTTTCTCGGTGGTAGAATAATTCATTCGTGCATTATTCAAGGTTCGGCTAGCCTAATGAATAACATGAGGTTTATCATCTTTTCGCTGCCCTAAAACAGCTCTTACAATAAAATCACTTGCATCACACATCAATTGAAAAGGAAGGCTCCAATCGGGTGGTTACACAATAGGTGCGGAAGTCAATTTATCAATCAAGGCTTGAAAAGCCTCTTGACAAGCAATAGTCCACTCAGAAGGGGTATCCTTTATCAAAAGATTACATAAAGGACGAGCAATAGCAGAAAAATTTTGAATGAATCTCATGTAAAAATCAGCATGCCTTTGAAAGAATCTAACATCTTTAACAGTCTTTGGCACACGAAGCTTTGAGATGAGATCGATTTTTGATCGATCCACCTCAATGCCTCTAGAAGAGATTATGTGGCCCAACACAATGCCTGAGGGCACCATGAAATGACACTTTTCCCAATTAGGCACAAGGTGCTTCTCTTCACACCTGACCAAGACTCTCTTTAAGTTTTGCAAACATGCATCAAAAGTATTACCAAATACAGTCAAGTCATCCATATATACCTCCATACATTCCTCGATCATATCAGCAAACATACTCATCATACAACGTTGAAATGTAGCAGGAGCATTAAATAATCCAAATGGCATTCTACGAAAAGCATAAGTACTAAAAGGACATGTAAAACTAGTTTTTTTCCTGATCTTCTAAAGCAATCTCAATCTGATAATATCCAGAATAACCATCAAGAAAACAATAAAAAGGATGTCCAGCTACTCTTTCTAAAATCTTGTCTAAGAACGGTAATGGAAAGTGATCATTACGGGTGGCTGCATTCAGTTTTCTATAATCTATGCACATGTGCCATCCGGTCACCAATTTAGTGGGGACAAAGTCACCACTTTCATTCTTAACAACGGTGACACCAGATTTTTTAGGCACAACCTTTGTAGGGCTCACCCATTTGCTATCAGCAATGGGGTAGGTGATCCCTGCGTCTAATAATTTCAACACTTCGGTTTTTACTACCTCTTTCATTGTAGGGTTCAACCTACGATGAAAATCCCTACAAGGTACAACCCATTGTTCAAGATTAATCATATGGGAACATCTCAAGGGACTAATACCTTTCAGATCTGCTATACTCCATCCAATAGCTGATTTATGCTCATTTAAAACGCTAAGTAATTGCTCCCCTTGATTTGCAGTTAATGCTGAAGAAATAATAACTAGGTATGTATCACCTGGACCAAGATAGGCGTGCTTTAAACCTTGAGGTAGCGGCTTTAGGTCCAGCTTGGGCGGTTCTACTGCTGATGGCGTTGGTGGCTGTCCTCTTTCTGGCAGTTCTTCAAACTTTGGATTCCATGGACCTACAAAAGAACAATGTTCCAAATTTTTGCGCATACCATCAACATCAACATTTTCATCCAAATCTAATTCAAACGAACCAATTTCAGTGGTAGCAAACTCCTTTTCAATGAGCAAATCAATCTGGTAAGGCTGCTGGCATTCATCATCCTCATCAGGCTGCTTAGCAACATTAAAAACATTAATTTCTAAAGTCATATTCCCAAAAATTAACTTCATTAAGCCATTCCTACAATTAATTATAGCATTCGCAGTAGCAAGAAACGGTCTACCTAAAATAATAGGAATCCTAGAATCAGCAGTTACTACAGCCTGAGTATCCAAGACTAAGAAATCAACAGGATAATAAAATTTATCTATTTGAACAAGCACATTCTCTACTACTCCTCGTGAGTCTTCGTGGATCTATATGCCAATTGCAAAACCACAGATGTCGACTTAATCTGTCCTAAACCAAGTTGCAAGTAAACAGAATATGGCATCAAATTAACACTTGCACCAAGATCTAATAAAGCTTGACCTATTTCATGGTCTCCAATGAAATAAGACACAGTAAGACAGCCAAGATCCTTATATTTAGGTGGAATCCTATGCTGAAGCAGTGCACTAACCTGCTCTGTTAAAAATACAGTTTTCTTTACATGATGTCGTCTCTTCATAGTGCATAAATCTTTAATCACTTTAGCATATGTAGGAATTGTGCTTAATAACATGCAAAAGAGGAAGGTTTACCTTAACCTGCCGAAGATGCTCCAAAACCTCGCTGTTGGGCTCCATAGTCAATTTAGTGGATTTCAATGCCTGAGGGAAAGGGACACGTACCTTAAAGTCACCTGCCATAGGGTCATCTGGATGATCGGCCTTTGCATGGTTCTCCTCAATCCGGTCCTCTTCTTAAACAGTAATAGGAGGTTCGGTGGGCTCCTTTGAAGGGCTTTTCGTTGTTTTCCCGCTTCTTGTAGTTACGGCGTTCATCTCATTCACATTATTTTGCTCAGCACAAGATACCTGAGTTTGTTGAGGTTGAGCTGGGAACTTTCCTCGTTCATGCACACTCAAAGAATTGATCAGCTTCGTAATCTGGCTCTTGATCTCTTGAACATCCTCCTTTCTTTCCTTGGATTCCTGCATAATCATAGATTTCAGCTTCAGTAAACTGTCATTAAATGTAGGCCTAGGAAAACCAGATGTATTATAAGGAGGCTTAGAAAAAGGGTTATTAGGTGGCGGTTGATGATGCTCGTTGCTTTGTGGAGCATTCGACTTCCAGCTGAAGTTCGGATGCTCTTGCCATCCTGGATTATACGTTTCCGAGTAAGGGGTGTACGGCCTCCTGAATCCGCCTACAGCGTTGCAATGCTCGCCGTACACACCTCTCATCTCAACATAAGTAGGGTAACCGTCAATTTGGTGGTCCACGCCCTGACATATCACACATGGCCCAGCCGGCCTTGTAGGTTCGTTGTATGGAGAGGTCCGGGCTGCCATCATATCTTTGGTCTTTAATAGCTTCAACTCCTTTGTTAGACTCTCCACTTTAACCTTGAGTGTTTCCTCCTCCCGTAGCTGATAAATTCCTCCACCTTGTTGCTGCGGTAGTGGTCTTGCCCTGTTTGTACTTTCTATTGCACTCGGCCCAGTCCATGTATGAGCTTTCTCAGCAAGCTCAGTCAAATATTCAATTGCTGCATCAGGATCTTTTTGCAAAAATTCACCATTACACATCATCTCAACAAATTGGCGTTCTCTAACAGTTAAACCATCATAGAAATAACTAACAAGACGCCAACTTTCATATCCATGATGAGGACATAAATTCAACATGTCTTTAAATCGCTCCCACGCCTGATACAAAGTTTCACTATCATTCTGTGTGAAGGTCGAAATCTGTCTCTTAAGTGCATTGGTCTTGTGCTGTGAAAATACTTGTTGAAAAATATCTGTGTCATTTCAGCCCAAGATCCTATAAATCGTGGCCTCAATGAATATAACCAACTCTTCGCTCTATCCTTCAGTGAGAAAGGAAAAAACTTAAGTCGGATCATATCTAGTGCACCTGGTTGGCCATGGAAGGTCGCTACTACTTCCTCAAACTCCCTAATATGCACATATGGATTTTCATTTTCCAACCCATGAAAGGTAGGCAGCAACTGAATCATGCCAGGTTTAAAGTCAACGTGTGCTGCATTAGGTGGAAACATGATGCATGTAGGTGTAGCAGTGCGTGTGGGATGCATATATTCTTGCAAACTCCTAGGAGCTTTTTCTTCCTCGTGCTCAGCCATAATGAAAGTATGATGTGAAGTTTGTGACTCTGCGTCAAAGAGATAAACAATATATGTCTCACTATCAGAAGTTTCAGAATCAGCGTCGAGGCGTCTAGCAAATCTGCCTAGCCCGTCTCTATACCGCCGCATACACAACAAACACGCAATCCAAAAGATGCAAACTAACTAAAGAAAATAAGCAAAAATAATAATTGAAACTAAGCTTACTAACTAAAACCAAATAAAAGAAAACAATCCTAATAGAGAAGGAAAATCAAAGCCAAAATAAAGAAATAAAGACTAAAGAAAATGAATGAAGTTACCGCTTTCAATGTCTACAATCACTGTAATCTGATTCTGGCACTTTTCTGAACCGTCTCTCCGGCAACGGCGCCAATTTTTTATATCGCTTAAATGTGTCACAACACAGTGATGCAGTGCAGCATAACATAAGAGATGTCAAACCCACAGAGAGACAAGCAGAAAGGATCTCGAAACACAAATAACAATGAATTGAAGACAAACAAGAACTTGAGAATTAACTAAATTAGATCAAATGATTTTAATAAGGCTAGGCATCGGGAATCACTTCACTCGGATTTAGGTTCTTCTCTTCTCAATGGTTCATATAATACTCAGTTAAGGGATTCACATCCCAATCACCTTAACCGGAAGATATGGAACTACAAACCTAATAAAATATATAAATGTCTCTTCCTATGACTGGTTCTTCCTTTTTATAGTTCTAACTTCATGCAACCAAAACTTGAGAATATATGATACCAGCTGTCACTACAGGGAACGTATAGCAAAAGTTCATCGGAACAAAGCCCTAACTCTATCTAACCAGATCTCTAAGAATACACAATATCAACTCTCACAATCGGCAATGCATAGATAAAACTATGGGATTATAATAAGATCATGAAAGAAGCATGACTAGATTCATAATATTAATCATCCACATAGGAATCTATAATCTGAAAACAATCTTTGAAGATACAATACATAGAAAAGAGTTTAACAATAAAGATTAAAACTATGAACCATGATGAAGAAGAAACCCTAATCCATCGATAGGAGAAAGATCGATCCTTCTCCTCAATATTGTCGAGTGAAAGGAGGATTTATCCTTTTGTGATCATCTGAAAAGTATGCGTTCTGTCAGGTCTGTCTGCATAAAAGGGTCGATCCTATTAGGGAAAATGATTGATCTTTCTTTCCTATGTATTTACTGTTTTGCCATCCACACTGCGCCATTGGTACTGAAATTGCCGTAACTGCCTCTAGGAAACTCGGAATGATACGAGCGGTCTACTCGTAATCCTCTCATATCGGGTGTCTACTGCTCCAATCGATCAAAATTGGCATGATCGGACTTGATTTGAGTCCAATTGGCTGAATCTGGCTAGCTGGATCGGATCTGGCTTGAGCTGGTTCAGATCTGGCTGAGCCTGACTGGATAGTACTTGACTGGGTCAAGTCTGAGTTGATCTGAATCAGGCTGACCGGGTTGGATTGCGCTGGATCCGGATTAAGTGGCTTGGCTGAACTGGTTAAGATTGGCTGAGTGGGTGATACGAGTCGATCCGACTCGACCAACTGGACCGGAACCAAGAAGAGGAACCAAGCTGGTTCAACCTCTTTCCTAGTTTGACTTGGACTTCCCTAGTTCAAACTAGAGTATTTAATTAGTATTTATCATTAGTCTTTTATTGAGTCCTAGTTGATTGTTAGGAATTAATTAAGAGTCCCTTTGAGTTAGGAAGTTGAGTTGAGTCAGAAACCTTATTACTTGCTAATCAAGCAAGGGGGTTTTTCTAGTGGATTAGAAGTCTGTCAAGGTCTCTATAAAAGGACCTTAGTAGTTTGTATTAGGTAAGGATGAATGATGAATGATGAGATGAATTATTAAGAATAGTTGATAAGTTATCATAGGAGTAGAATATCATAGGAGTAGAGATAATATAGCTTCCACCAGATATCTACCATAGATCCATCTTCTTCCTCGTCGGTCATCTTCTCCGCAGCCGGCACCGCCCCCACCAGTGTTTCTCTCTCTCCCGTCACTTCTCTCTCCTCCATGTCAGCGCCACGTCAGCACTCTCTCTCCTCGTCACCCGCCACTGTTCATCGTCTCCCTCCCGTGGCCAAACCCTAGGCTCACCGCCGTCCAGTCTCTCCGGCCACCCCCGTCGCCAACCAAGGTCACCAACCACTTCCCCAAGATCCCACGACCTCGCCAAGCCGCTCCTCCGCCTCCATCGTCCTCTCCGGCGTCTTCCCCGGCAACCTCCACTTCACAGCTCCGCCGCCGCTTCCGTGTCCGACCCCTAAACCATCCCAGATCCTTCCTAAGCACATCACGACCCTTTCCCGACCATCTTTCCGACGTCCCAAGCCCCAGCCGAGCTCCCCGTCGTCCCCGACGCCGGTGAACCCAAACCTCCGCCGTCCATCTCCCAGATCCCGCCGATCTAGCCCACCTCCGACCAATCCACTCCGGTAGATCTCATCCCCACCTCCAGGCGACCCTTCCTGCCACTATCCCGACCGTCGCCGCCGTCCCTACGCAGGCGATCTACTCCGGCGAACCACAGCCCTTGGATCAACTCCGGTTCAGCCCAACCAAGTTGGCTCAGCCAACTCTAACTTGGTTCAGCCAGCCAGTTGATTCAGACTCAGCCCAATCTGATTTGGCTCAGCCACTTAACCCACTCCTAGCCGTTTCAGCCAAGCCACTTAGCCCAATCCGAGCCAGATTCAATTCCAAGAGCCAATCAACCAATCCAGACTTGACCCAGTCAAGTCCCATCCAATCAGGCTTAGCCAAATTCGATCCAGCTTCAGCCAGATCCGATCCAGCTCAAGCCAGATCCGATCTAGCTAGCGAAATCAGCCAATTGGACTCAAATCAAGTCCGATCCGGCCGATTCTGATCGATTGGAGCAGTAGAGACCCATTACGAGAGGATCACGAGTAGACCGCTCGTAACAGTGGGTCAAGAGTTGGCTGGGAAGATCTGATGGCTGAGGAGTCGCCGGAGTGGATCGCCGGTGTAGGGGCCGCGGAGGCGGTCGGGATCTTGGCAGGGAAGGTCGTAGAACGGTGGGGAAGAGATCCACCGGAGTGGATTTTGCGGTAGGTTGCTGGATCGCCGGGATCTGGAGGTCGACGGCGCGGGTTTGGGTTCACCGTTGTCGGGGACGACGGGGAGCTCGGCAGGAGGCTTGGGACGTCGGGAAGATCGTCGGGATCTGTTCTACTGAGGCCGCGGAAGGGTATTAGGATGGTTTGGAGGTAGGATAGGGATCGGACGTGGTTCATGGCGGTGAGGACGAACGTTGGGTTGCCGGGGGAAGACGCCGGAGATGACGACGGAAGAAGTGAAGGTGCTAGCCGAGGTCGTAGACTTGTGGGAAGACGTTGGAAGGATTAGGTGGCGACGGGGGTGGCCGGAGAGCGTACGGGAAGGATGCCGGTGTGAAGCTAGGCTTTGGGCGTGAGGGGGAGAGGAGGAAGATGACGCTGAGGTGGCAGGTGATGAGGAGAGAGAGTGGTGAGGTGGTGCTGACGTGGACGAGAGAGAAAGTGGCGGGGAGAAAGAAATACCGGTGGAGGTGGTGCCGGCTGCGGAGAAGATGACCGACGGGGAAGAAGGTGGATCGATGGTGGATATCTGGGAGAATCTACATTACCTCTACTTCTATGATATTCTATCAACTATTCTTAATAATTCTCTTCATCATTCATCATTACCTAATACAAACTAATGATGTCCTTTTATTGAGACCTTGACAAAGTCCTAATCCAATTAGAAAACCCCCTTGCTTAATTAGCAAGTAATTAGGCTTTCAAACTCAGCTCAACTTCCTAACTCAAATGGACTCTTAATTAATTCCCAACAATCAAATATTAACTAGGACTCAATAAAAGAATAATAATAAATCCTAATCAAATACTCTAGTTTGAACTAGGGAAAACCAAGTCAAACAAGGAAAGAGGTTGAACCAGTTTGGTTCCTCTTCTGGGTACGGGTCCAGTTGGTTGAGTCGAATAGACTCGTATCACCCCCCTTCCTTCAGAATTGGCCTTGTCCTCAAGGCCAGAGCCAAGTCAGGTAGGATGGCTCTATGTGGCTGGACCGAATAAACTTGCTTCTGTAGCTCTAGACTCGGTGGCGAGAAAGCAGGTCGATCCCATGACGGGTCCAGGGGTAACAGGGGCAGTGCTGAAGGAGCATCTGGAGGTGGATCTGACGGCTCAGGTACCTCCAAGGATAAGATCTTCAATGGCTCTCCTGGATCATCCTCATCATGTCCCATCAGTAGTGTTGCCCATGACCATAGGATGGGATATGATCTCCATGGTCTGACTAGCTGTGCAGGGACTTGGCTTGATTTTGGGTGAAGCTGGTTTTGGTCCAATCTGAAGTGAAAATGGCTGGACCATGCTTCTGCTGCACTAGTCTGGGCTAGAAGTTGGTTGAACCAAGTTGAATCTTCAGCTGTGTTGAGTCATACTCTGGTCCAAACCTGTCTGACATGGTTGGGTCTACCAGTGTCAATCTGGACTTAGGTCAGTTGAGGCAAACCGGTGGAACCATCATAGTCAGATCTGATCAGATTGAATAGATGATACGTGTCGCGCCCCGACCCGCGTAGGCCCAACCGGGCCGGGCGACGCGAACCGGAACTTAACCTACTGCGGAAAATTTGGTGAGGTTTCCCTCTAATCATAGTGGTTACCCTAACAAGTCATAATCATCCTGTATTATACAACAATTATAAAGCTCAACACACAAAGCTGGAATATAGTACAAATCCTCAAACAGGGAATGTTATACAAAATCGCTCCCGTAGGAGACTATCTAACCAAGGTGTACACAGACAGATCACAGCTCCTCAAGCTCCGCCAGACGCCACCACGTCACCGAACACCTGCCCGGTAGGGGCGACCGAAGAAGAGCTAGCGCCAGCACCTGCAAAACGCAGCCCGGGTAGGAGTGAGCACTAAGCTCAGCAGGGACACTACACTACGACACTCACAAAGGAAGGGAACACAACAGTGTCGTCCCCAAGCAAAGCCTAGGTGTATCACAGGGGTCCCATAACCCCACCAGATACCCCTGAGTGCCCCAGTCGTGGTCTTCCAGCGAACTGGTCACACACTGGGTCACACTCAGTCAGACAGGAAACGGCACTGCCAACTCACGACAGGATCGTGGGCACTGTCGGCGGGTAGCACCGCTGGGTAGTCACACCTGCCACCCAAGAGTTCTAGAAGGATTGGGTACCGGCTACACCACGACTTGGCTCAAGGCCGACACGACCTCTAAACATCAAGCACAACAGTATTCATGTCCAACTAACCCTATCATCGAAAAGACTGAATACTACAAATCGAGTCCTGGACCAAGCTACCCGCACGGTCCTAAGAGATAGATCCGGGCTACCCGGAAGCCCCGGATCGGCAACGCCCTAAACAGATGCAACTAGTACACAACACAATGCATGCTCTGAACATGCGCAGAATAAAACGTGTAAGCATGCAACAGGATGTGATGATATAAATACAAGGTCTGGGCACGGCACCCTGCCGGCCCGGGGTGGTGAGCGATTAAAGTACGGTCTAGGGAACTGCTGCAGTGGTACCACCACCAGCTGCCAGCAGTTCACCACAACACCTGCACCGGGAAACAGCCCCGCAAACAACAGCTTACAGATATAGCAGATAAGGCCCTCGGCGCACGCCGGCATGCAAGGCTATGGAAAGCTGTAGGGCTACCCGCCCGTTTATTCTAAACATCTCGGGAGTCATCACTCTCCCGGTTCACCACTGCCCTATTATAGGGCTAACATGCTTAATCATATGTACAAGATATCAAGACAGTAAGGAAAACTGTCATACAAAGCTCCGCGGGCAAAACCCACTTAAAACACCCTTCAGCCCCTAAAGGATCGATCCTTCTCATCAAGAGGATCGATCCCTTCAGGACTTAGGGAAAACACGTCTCTGTGAACCAAAGAGATCGATCCTTCTCATCAAGAGGATCGATCCTCTTGTAACCAGAGACCCGTCGTCCCCCAGCCACCAAAGGATCGATCTCTCCCTCCAGGAGGATCGATCTCGCACGGGCTGGGCATGACTCACCAAAGGGGATCGATCCTTCCTCAAAGAGGATCGATCCCGATGGGTTCTCCGGCGTACTTCCGACGAGGAATACCGCCGAAAAACTCATCCAAACTTCATGAAACTCTGGGATCTGATAGATCAGAACCCCACGAGTCTAAAACCGGCAAAAACACAGAAAACCAACAACTATATACGCAGATCTAAGCAATAAACCACAGATCAAACCGGAAAACTCAAAACCCCGAAGAGAGATGTCGGTAGGATCCCTACCGGAGCAAACGCAGCTTAGATCCAAGCAGCTAGGCCTTGGATCGTCCTCAACGCCTTCGAAAATCCCAAGATCCGAGCTCAAATCGCCGGATTTTCAAAAGGATTTGAAAGAAGAAGGTTCGTCTGCTTTATAGGCAAACGAACCGACCTATGAAGGATCGATCCTTACCAAAGGAAGGATCGATCACCTCATGACGATCTCACTTGACTTTCTGGCACAAGAGGATCGATCTCTTAGCTAGAGAGGATCGATCCTTTTTGTGCTGAAAGCTAAACTTAGGCGAGAATTCAAGCCTAAGTCCGGATCTTTCGATCCCGGGTTCCACTAACCATCCTAAGCAAACATTACCACAAACATGGTCAGTGTGTGTACAAGCGCGAGTGTGGAACTAGCCGACAAGGTGCAATTTACCAAATTGCCCTTGCGGTCCACAGCGAGCCACAGGAGGGGAGGGACGGGTCCTCACATCCTATTACCCTTAAAAGAAATCTCGTCCCGAGATTCGATAAAGGTAGGGCTCGGAACAAAGGAAAGCTACACTAGCAGACAGGACAAAAGGTAACTTGAGAAGAAAACAGATGCGGATACTCCTGCCGCATGCGCGCCTCGCGCTCCCAAGTCATCTCCTCGACGCCTCTGTGCCTCCACAGTACCTTGACCAAGGAAATCGTCTTGCCCCGCAAGACCTGATCCCTCTGGTCAAGTACGCAAACTGGCTGCTCAACAAAAGTTGCGTCTGCCTCAAGCTCGATGTCATCCACTCTGACGACATGAGACGGGTCTGGGTGATACTTCCTCAGCATCGACACGTGGAAAGTCGGGTGCACAGCTGACATGTGCTGAGGAAGATCAAGGCGGTAAGCTACCTCGCCGACCCTCTCTAGGATCTCGAACACTGTCCTCGGTTTCTGCCACTGTACCACGGCCTCGACCTTGGCGGGGTCAACTGAGATCCCTGCTGCCGACACCACGTGTCCAAGGAATCCCACCTGTGCAAGCCAGAACTCGCACTTGGAGGCCTTGGCAAAGAGCCGATGCCTCCGAAGTAGCTGCAACACTGTCGCCAAGTGCCGCTCGTGCTCCGCCTCTGACCGGGAGTAGATAAGGATGTCGTCGACGAAGACCACCACGAACTCGTCTAGGAAAGGCCAGAAGATCCTCTGCATGAGATCCATGAACGCTGCTGGTGCGTTCGTCAGCCCAAACGGCATTACCACGAACTCGTACAGGCCGTACCGAGTCCGGAATGCCGTCTTCGGGATGTCGCAATCCCAAACCCTCAACTGGTGGTAGCCAGTGCGGAGGTCGATCTTCGAGAACACTGAAGATCCTCGAAGCTGGTCAAACAGGTCGTCGATCCGCGGCATCGGATACCTGTTCTTCACCGTCACCCTGTTGAGCCGCCTGTAGTCTATGCAAAGTCGAAGGGTACCATCCTTCTTCTTTGCGAACAACACTGGCGCCCCCCAGGGAGACATGCTGGGACGGATGAAGCCTCTGCTGGTCAGCTCATCTAACTGGGTCCTCAGCTCGCTCTGCTCTACTGGTGCCATCCTGAAAGCCGGAAGAGAGATCGGTGCGGTACCTGGTACTAGGTCGATCTCGAAGTCGACCTCTCTGGACGGTGGAAGCCCTGGCAACACCTCGGGGAACACGTCCGCAAAGTCGCACACGATCCTCGGAAAACTGCACTGCTGCTGCACTCCATCAGAACCGGACAAGGACAGGCTGGCCAACAAGGCTGAAAGCTCGCTGCCACGCCTTCCCACACCACAAGCAAAGGAATCGGTGGAGAACCGATCCCCCAACAGCACAAACTGTGTCCCGTCGGGTGTCCAAGCAACCACCCTCCGGCGACCACAGTCGATGACGGCCCGGTATGCTGCCAACCAGTCCATACCGAGTATCACGTCAAAGCCGGTCATGTCTAGCACCCGCAGGTCTAGACAGACCCGGAGGCCTCCAACCTCCAAGGAACAAGATCGGCAGACCCGGTCCACCCTGACCGTCCCGCCGATCGCTGAGTCTACAGACTGTGCCACCTCTAGCCGACTCGTCTCTAATCCTAGCGATGCCACGCACATGCTAGCAATGTAGGAATGAGACGCCCCAGAGTCTATCAGCACATCTACCAAAGAACTAGAAAGCTGAAAGATACCTCTGAGGACGGACGGCTCTGCTGCGGTCTGCTGGTACTGCTGAGGCTGGTGGTACTGCAACTGCTGCTGACACTGCAACGGCTGCTGGAACTGCAACGGCTGCTGGTACTGCAACGGCCGCTGGAACTGCAACGGCTGCTGGTACTGCAACGGCTGCTGGTACTGCGGTGGCGGCTGGTACAACTGCACGGTGTCCCGGCTCACGCACTGGGAGGGCAAACACCTGCCCCCGTCGGCCGCCTCCGCCCCTGCGACGCCCCGGTCCCGCCCCTGATCCGCGCCCGCCACTGCTCCCCTGCCAAGCACCGGACCCTCCGCCTCTACTGCCCTGCGGCACTGCGCCTCGCGCTCCTCGCTGGGGACAGTCTCTACGGAAGTGCCCTAGCTGCCCGCAGAGAAAACACGGGCCTGACGCGCCATCAGGCGACTGACCCTGGCTCCCCCCTGACGAAGCCGCCAGTAAGTACGGGGCTGGTAGACTCGGTAGTGCCTGCTGGTACTGCTGCACGCGGGACGGCTGCTGAAAGGGCCGCGGACGCCACTGCTGTCCCCTACCGAACCGACCCCTGCCCTGGGGTCGCTGCTGTGCGCTGGTGGGAGGTACCGGTGGAACTGCCCGGTACCTGTCATCCCGCAACTGCGCCTCCACTGACAAGGCGCAGTTCAGGATCGCCGGGTACGCCTGGAAGCAGTGTGAGCTGGTCTGCCGCCGGATCTCTGGCCTGAGTCCCCACTCGAACTGCCGCACCCTGGCTACGAGGTCTGCTGCAACTGCCCCCGCAAAACGGACAAGCTGGGTAAACCTGGAGGCGTACTGCTGAACTGTGCGAGTACCCTGCAGAAGGGACTGGTACTCGCGGGTCAGGGCGTCACGCGCACTAGCTGGAAAGTGCACGTCTAGGAACATCGCCCTGAACTCCTCCCACAGTAGCAACTCTCCGCCACTGGTGTGCCGGACAGTGCGCCACCAGTCGCGTGCCTCGCCGTCAAGCTGGAACGCTGCGAGGGTGACCCGAACCCAGTCATCCTCGACGAAGAGAGCCTCTAGGACGCACGTGACTCCGTCAAGCCACTCGTCCGCTGGAGTCGGGTCTCCAGTCCTACCACTGAACCTAGGAGGGTTCAGCCGCTGGAAAGCCATTGAGATGGCCACCGAGGCCTGTCCGCCGACAGGAACGGGGGCCTCCTCCTCGGCGAGGAAGACCTCCGCCTGCGCGACCGAAACCGTCGCTGGTGATGGTACAGTGCGTCTAGCCCGGACCACCCTGACAGGAACCGTCCCGTCTGGTCGGGCGGGTCGACCAGGTCGTGCCCCACCTCGACTGGCAACCGGAGGTCGGACGCGAGCACCCGACATCTGCACAATCACCAACAACAAACGAGTTGCCACTCGTCAGAACGACGAACAAACAGCATTTCAATAAAGCGGAAGACATTCACGTCACAAAGAGAGCATGCAAGGATGTTCTAGACCTAGAACCATCCCAGTCCACGCTCAGCTCAACCGAAACCTGATCCTAACACCCTGGGATCTACAGCCTATGCTCTGATACCAAGTTGTCGCGCCCCGACCCGCGTAGGCCAAACCGGGCCGGGCGACGCGAACCGGAACTTAACCTACTGCGGAAAATTTGGCGAGGTTTCCCTCTAATCGTAGCGGTTACCCTAACAAGTCATAATCATCCTGTATTATACAACAATTATAAAGCTCAACACACAAAGCTGGAATATAGTACAAATCCTCAAACATGGAATGTTATACAAAATCGCTCCCGTAGGAGACTATCTAACCAAGGTGTACACGGACAGATCACAGCTCCTCAAGCTCTGCCAGACGCCGCCACGTCACCGAACACCTGCCCGGTAGGGGCGACCGAAGAAGAGCTAGCGTCAGCACCTGCAAAACGCAGCCCGGGTAGGAGTGAGCACTAAGCTCAGCAGGGACACTACACTACGACACTCACAAAGGAAGGGAACACAACAGTGTCGTCCCCAAGCAAAGCCTAGGTGTATCACAGGGGTCCCATAACCCCACCGGATACCCCAGAGTGCCCCAGTCGTGGTCTTCCAGCGAACTGGTCACACACTGGGTCACTCAGTCAGACAGGAAACGGCACTGCCAACTCACGACAGGATCCTGGGCACTGTCGGCGGGTAGCACCGCTGGGTAGTCACACCTGCCACCCAAGAGTTCTAGAAGGATTGGGTACCGGCTACACCACGACTTGGCTCAAGGCCGACACGACCTCTAAACATCAAGCACAACAGTATTCATGTCCAACTAACCCTATCATCGAAAAGACTGAATACTACAAATCGAGTCCTGGACCAAGCTACCCGCACGGTCCTAAGAGATAGATCCGGGCTACCCGGAAGCCCCGAATCGGCAACGCCCTAAACAGATGCAACTAGTACACAACACAATGCATGCTATGAACATGCGCAGAATAAAACGTGTAAGCATGCAACAGGATGTGATGATATAAATACAAGGTCTGGGCACGGCACCCTGCCGGCCCGGGGTGGTGAGCGATTAAAGTAAGGTCTAGGGAACTGCTGCAGTGGTACCACCACCAGCTGCCAGCAGTTCACCACAACACCTGCACCGGGAAACAGCCCCGCAAACAACAACTTACAGATATAGCAGATAAGGCCCTCGGCGCACGCCGACATGCAAGGCTATGGAAAGCTGTAGGGCTACCCGCCCGTTTATTCTAAACATCCCGGGAGTCATCACTCTCCCGGTTCACCACTGCCCTATTATAGGGCTAACATGCTTAATCATATGTACAAGATATCAAGACAGTAAGGAAAACTGTCATACAAAGCCCCGCGGGCAAAACCCACTTAAAACACCCTTCAGCCACTAAAGGATCGATCCTTCTCATCAAGAGGATCGATCCCTTCAGGACTTAGGGAAAACACGTCTCTGTGAACCAAAGAGATCGATCCTTCTCATCAAGAGGATCGATCCTCTTGTAACCAGAGACTTGTCGTCCTCCAGCCACCAAAGGATCGATCTCTCCCTCCAGGAGGATCGATCCCGCACGGGCTGGGCATGACTCACTAAAGGGGATTGATCCTTCCTCAAAGAGGATCGATCCCGATGGGTTCTCCGGCGTACTTCCGACGAGGAATACCGCCAGAAAACTCATCCAAACTTCATGAAACTCTGGGATCTGATAGATCAGAACCCCACGAGTCTAAAACCGGCAAAAACACAGAAAACCAACAACTATATACGCAGATCTAAGCAATAAACCACAGATCAAACCGGAAAACTCAAAACCCCGAAGAGAGATGTCGGTAGGATCCCTACCGGAGCAAACGCAGCTTAGATCCAAGCAGCTAGGCCTTGGATCGTCCTCAACGCCTTCGAAAATCCCAAGATCCGAGCTCAAATCGCCGGATTTTCAAAAGGATTTGAAAGAAGAAGGTTCGTCTGCTTTATAGGCAAACGAACCGACCTATGAAGGATCGATCACCTCATGACGATCTCACTTGACTTTCTGGCACAAGAGGATCGATCTCTTAGCTAGAGAGGATCGATCCTTTTTGTGCTGAAAGCTAAACTTAGGCGAGAATTCAAGCCTAAGTCCGGATCTTTCGATCCCGGGTTCCACTAACCATCCTAAGCAAATATTACCACAAACATGGTCAGTGTGTGTACAAGCGCGAGTGTGGAACTAGCCGACAAGGTGCAATTTACCAAATTGCCCTTGCGGTCCACAGCAAGCCATAGGAGGGGAGGGACGGGTCCTCACAATACGAGTCGATCCGACTCGACCAACTGGACCCGAATCCAGAAGAGGAACCAAACTGGTTTAGGCTCTTTCCTAGGTTGACTTGGACTTCCCTAGTTCAAACTAGAGTATTTAATTATGACTTATTATTATTTGATTGTTAGGATGTAATTAAGAGTCCATTTGAGTTAGAAAGTTAAGTTGAGTTTGAAAGCCTTATTACTTGCTAATTAAGCAAGGGGGTTTTTTAGTTGGATTAGGACTCTGTCAAGGTCTCTATAAAAGGACCTCAGTAGATTGTATGATGAATGAGGAATGATGAAGAGAATTATTATGAATTAACAATAGTTGATAAAATATCATAGGTGTATCATAGGAGTAGAGGTAATGTAGTTTCCACATAAATCCACCATAGATCCACCTTCTTCCCCGTCGGTTATCTCCTCCACAGCCGGCACCGCCTCCACGCCACTTTCTCTCTCCGCCACGTCAGTGACCCCACGCCACGTCATTGTCTTCTTCCTCCTCTTCCTCACGGCCGGAACCCTACCTTCCCGCCGATCTCCTCCGTCCAGCCTCTCCGGCCACCCCCCGCTACCATCCAAGACCTCCATCGACGTCCCCTTGGCACCACGACTCCATCCAGCCGCCCCTCCGCCTCCGTCGTCTCCTCCGACGTCTTCCCACGGCAACCCAACTTCACAGCCGCCGTCCGCCGTCCACCGCACGACCCCGATGTCACCCCCAGGCCCTCTAAAACCATCGCCAACCGTCCTTAATACCTTTCCGACCATCCACGACCCTTCCGGACATCCGCAGAACCCTCGCCGTCATCCCCGACGCAGGTCAAGCCAAACCCACCACCTTTCTTCTCTAGATCCTGTTCCCCCGGCGTCCATCCGACATATCCACTCCGGTGGATATCTTCCCCACCGTCCTACGACCTTCCCTGCCAAGATTCCGACCGCCGCCGTCACCCCTACGCCGGCGATCTACACCGGTGACTCCTCAGCCGTCGGATCGTCCCAGCCAACCCTTAACCCAATCCCACTCAGCCAGCCTTAACCGGTTCAGCCAAGCTACTTAGCCCAATCCGAGCCAAATTCAATTCCTTAAGTGATACGGTTGGAAGTCCAGCTCCACCTGGGCTAGACCAACCCACGTCCAATTATGGGGCAGGGCCCACACATGGGCTAGATCCAGTTGGGACCCACGCAGGTTGTTACGAGCTGAATCCGGCAAGACCAGATCCACGCCCAAACCCAGCATGGGCGGACCCATGGTCAAGGCTAGATGGGACCCTTGTCCCTTGAGGTGGCTTAGCCAAGCCGGCCTTAGCTGGTTACTACCTTAGTTTGTTCTTAATTGCTTTCCTAGTTGATTTCCTAGTTTGAGTCCAGTTTATGCTTTGTTTTATTAGTTCCTATTTTGAGTCCAGTTTGTTAGGGAGTTTGAGTTATGATTGAGTCTTAGTAGGAAAGTATGGTTACTTGCTGATTAAAGCAAGGTAGTTCTCTAGTTGAAGTAGGACTCTCTTGAGGCCTCTATAAAAGGACCTCCATAGCTTGTATTAGGTTTTATGCATTGAAGAATAAAGTTAGTAGTTAAAGTAGGATATCTTAGGAGTAGTTCTAATTTAATATTCCACCACCACCAGCCCCTCCCACGTTTCTCTCTCTTGCTGGCCTTCTCCACCCGCCGGCTACCACCATCACCACCGCCGTCCACCGCTACCAGCCACCGCTCCAATCCCGGCATCCTCCTTGGCCGCCGCCCCTCTTCTTCCACCTCTCTTGGCGTGGATCTCCAAGAGTAACCAGCCAACCACAAGAGGATCTGCAAGGTAACCTCTTCTCTACCGTCTCCTACCTCCAGTCTTCATCTTCCTCGTCGAATACCTAGGGTCCTTCTCCTAAAACCCTAAAGGTATCTCTCGACCTAGCCATAGATTTGGCTAAGGAAGAACTGAGACCAGGGAAGAGACCAGGTACCCGTGCCTACGAGAAGGCACGGCGTAACATTAAGCCAATAACCCAATTCAGCCCAATCCAGTCCAAGTCCTATCCTATCAAGTTCAACCAGATCCGATCCAGCTAGCCAGATTCAACCAATTGGACTCAAATCAAGTCCGATCAGGCCAATTCTGATCGATTGGAGCAGTAGAGATCCGATACGAGAGGATTACGAGTAGACCGCTCGTATCACCTTGGTATCAGAGCTCTGTTCCACTGACTGTGCGGTTCAGAACCTTCTGAAAACTTCGCCCCCATGTACGGAGTACCCCAGGAGAGTTTGGAAGAGCAATTGAAGATTCTGCAGGCCGAGTTGAACCTCTATTCAACTCTGATGGAACGCCAAAGCCGAAACATGGAGCAACCAGCAGGGAGTTGGAGCAGATCACCAATAGGTGGTCAACGATAGTTCAGACTCCGAGCCAGACTCCTGCCCCAGCTGCGATTCAGATTGCGGAGCCTAATCCCGAGCCAACTCGGATTAGGAATCCTCCTACTACAACTTCGAGAGCAACTCCAATTGTAACTTCGGTTTCAACTCCAAACCCGGGTGAAACCCTTCCCCTATCTTCCCCTCATTTTTCTGGAATTTTCCCTATTTTTCCATATTTTTCCGGAATTTCCCCTAGTTTTCTCTCTCTTCCCGGTTCGGCTCACTCTCGGCTTAGCCACGTGGCTCATCTCCTACCTCAAGCCGCGGCTAACCCCTTACATCCAGCCCCGCTCACCTTCGAGCCATCCACCCTTCGTTCCGGCTCATCCATGGCTTTGTCGGCTTGTCCCCAAGTCGCCACCCCAACGCCGATCTCCGACGCTGTCCTCTTCTCCAATCCATCCAGGAAGCATTGGCATCCTTCCCCGAAGCCACCGTGGCCGACCACGACCACGGAGGAAGCTCGGATCGCCGGAACCCAACTCTGGCAAAAGCCCATGTTCCGGTGTCCCTCACTCCACCATATTCCGAGGTTGATCCTAAGATCAAACCTCACGAGAAAGGTCCCAAGACCTTCCCGTACCTGTTTCCGACGAGCTAAAGTACCGTCGCGGCCTAGACCACCGACGATCTCTGGCGACGACATCCACCGCGCTGCCACCTTCAGATCCGGCATGTACGAGGCCTAATCCGACGATCAGATTGTACGGATGGAACCCCCACGTCCCTGCGAAGCCTCCTGTGCCGTTGCCACTCTCCAACGAGCTCGTTTCGCCGTTGATCCAGCTCCGGCAGCTTCTCAGCCATCCGATCAAGACTGCAACTTGATCCGGCCATTTGATCAGCGTGATCTTCGATCCAGTGCTTCCGATCTTCGATCTGAACCTGATCAAAGAGTCCCAAGCAATCAGGACCATCCAGATCATGCCCGAGTGTTCACGATGCATCCTCAGCCGTTGATCAAGCATCCGAAGGTTGATATGAGTCATCAAAGAAGCTGCCCTCCTTATTCAGATACCATATTCGATCTGATCAGATCTGACTATGATGGTTACACCGGTTTGGCTCAACTGACTCAAGTCCAGATTGACACCGGTAGAGCCAACCATGTTAGACAGGTTTGGACCAGAGTACGACTCAGCACAACTGAAGATTCAACTAGGTTCAACCAACGTCAAGCCCAAACTAGTGCAGCAGAAGCGTGGTCTAGCCATCTTCACTTCAGATTGGACCAGAGCCAGCTTGACCCAGATTCAAGCCAAGTCCCTGCACAGTTGATCAGACCATGGAGATCAGATCCCATCCTATGGTCATGGGCAACACTGCTGATGGGACATGATGAGGATGATCCAGGAGAGCCATTGAAGATCTTATTCTTGGAGCTACCTGAGCCATCAGATCGACCTCCAGATGCTCCTTCAGCACTGCCCCTGCTACCCCTGGACCCGTCCTGGGATCGACCCGGTTTCTCTCCACCGAGTCCAGAGCTACAGCAGCAAGTTGATTCGGTCCATCCACATAGAGCCATCGTACTTGACTTGACTCTGGCCTTGAGGACAAGGCCAATTCTGAAGGAAGGGAGGATGATACGAGTCGATCCGACTCGACCAACTGGACCCGACCCCAAAAGAGGAACCAAACTGGTTCAGGCTCTTTCCTAGTTTGACTTGGACTTCCCTAGTTCAAACTAGAGTATTTAATTAGAATTTATTATTATTCTTTTCTTGAGTGCTAGTTAATATTTGATTGTTAGGAAGTAATTAAGAGTCCATTTGAGTTAGGAAGTTGAGTTGAGTTTGAAAGCCTTATTACTTGCTAATTAAGCAAGGGGGTTTTTTAGTTGGATTAGGAATCTGTCAAGGTCTCTATAAAAGGACCTCAGTAGTTTGTATGATGAATGAGGAATGATGAAGAGAATTATAATGAATTAACAATAGTTGATAGAATATCATAGGAGTAGAGGTAATGTAGTTTCCATAGAAATCCACCATAGATCCACCTTCTTCCCCGTCGGTCATCTCCTCCGCAGCCGGCACCGCCTCCACGCCACTTTCTCTCTCCGCCACGTCAGCGACCCCATACCACGTCAGCGCCACATCATCGTCTTCTTCCTCCTCTTCCTCACGGCCAGAACCCTACCTTCCCGCCGATCTCCTCCGTCCAGCCTCCCCGGCCACCCCTGCTACCATCCAAGACCTCCATCGACCTCCCCTTGGCACTACGATTCCGTCCAGCCGCCCCTCCGCCTCCGTCGTCTCCTCTGGCGTCTTCCCACGGCAACCCAACTTCACAGCCGCCGTCCGCCATCCGCCACACGACCCCGATCGCACCCCCAGGCCCTCTAAAACCTTCGCCAACCGTCCTTAATACCCTTCCGACCATCCACGACCCTTCCGGACATCCATAGAACCCTCGCCGTCGTCCCCGACGCCGGTCAACCCAAACCCGCCGCCTTTCTTCTCTAGATCCCGTTCCCCTGGCGTCCATCCGACAGATCCACTCCGGTGGATATCTTCCTTACCGTCCTATGACCTTCCCTGCCAAGATCCCGACCGCCGCCGTCGCCCCTACGCTGACGATCTACACCGGCGACTCCTCAGCCGTCGGATAGTCCCAGCCAACCATTAAGCCAATCCAACTCAGCCAGCCTTAACCGGTTCAGCCAAGCCACTTAACCCAATCTTAGCCAAATTCAATTCCTTAAGCCAATAACCCAATTCAGCCCAATCCAGTCCAAGGTCTATCCTATCAGGCTCAGCCAGATCCGATCCAGCTAGCCAGATTCAGTCAATTGGACTCAAATAAAGTCCGATCAGGCCAATTCTGATCGATTGGAGCAGTAGAGACCCGATACGAGAGGATTACGAGTAGACCGCTCGTATCAATATGCCATCTGAATAAGGAGGGTAGCTCCTTTGATGACTCATATCAACCTTCGCATGCTTGATCAATGGTTGAGGAGGCATCGTGATCACTCAGACATGATCTGGATGGTCCTGATTGCTTGGGACTCTTTGATCAGGTTCAGATCGATGATCGGAAGCACTGGATTAAAGATCACGCTGATCAAACGGCTGGATGAAGTTATAGTCTTGATCGGACGGCTGAGAAGCTGTCGGAGCTGGATCAACCGGGAAACAAGGTCGCCGGAGTGTGGCAATGGAACAGGAAGCTTAACATGGACGTGGGGGTTCCGTCCGTACGGTCTGATCGACGAATTGGGCCTCGAACACGTCGGATATGATGGTGGTGGCGCGGTGGATGTCGTCGCCGGAGATCGTCGGTGAAGGAGTGCTCATCGGTAGGCGGGGATGGGGTGGAAATGGTTCGTGAAGGTCTTGGGACCTTTCTCCGGAGTTTTGATCTTGAGGTCATTCCCTGGAAGTGGCGGAGCGGAGAGGCCGGAACAGGGGAGTCCGCCGGAATTGGATCTCAGCGATCCAGGCTTGTTGGTTTTAAAGGTAGAAATGTGATTTAAGAATTTTGTTTTATAGATGTACATGTTATATTGAACATTAGCTTTTATTAGATTTGTTTGGGCCCACAACTAGGATCTTCCCAGTCCCTTTATTCATTTCCTATGCTTAGGAAATTGCTGAAATCTTTTATAGATCACCTTTCTTGAAAAGCATGCTGCCCTTTATGGGAATAGGTGTGAGGACCCGTACCTCCAACTCGGTCCGACCGCGTAGGTCGAGGGTCTTGTTTGTGGTTTGGCCCGGTTGGCCTTGGGATGCGATCGGTTGATCGCATCGCTGTTTTTGACCCCAGTGGCATTTTGGTAAATATGCTCCCTGACGGTCAGTTTCACACCCCTGTTGCACACACTGCCTTTTTTTGGTGTATGTGTTTGATTAGAACCTTAAGGGCGCTTCCGATCGGAAGATCGGAGCTCGATCGGGAGAGATCGAACCGGACGGTTGTGATCGATTCCAGCTTTCTATTTAAACCCTTCTTTTCTCTCCCTTTCCTGGCTTCTCCTTTCTTCTCCGTCGTTCTCTCTTCCTCTCTCCAACCGGCTGTGCTAGGGTTTCGTGGCGCGGTGTTCGAGGAGCGGATCTTGACGATCGGACTTGGCGGATGCGTGGAGGAGCGCCTTGCTTGTTCAGGTAGGTGTTCCTGCCTCGATCTTATGATCGGGTTCTCCTAGGATAGGTTTCTTGTGTTTTCGCTGTAGAAATACATGTTAGAATGCTGTGTAACTTGTAGCATGTGTATTGTAGCTTGCTTCGAGTATTCCTACCGTGCGATTTCCGTATTTTAACGGCTGATTTCCGTATTATCACCGTTTTGTCGGTTTTCGACCGTTTTGACCTAGATAGGAGATTTAACCATCAAAATTGTATTTTCTTCGCACCATTGGCTTCCCCATCGTTGATTACGCATGCTTGTAAAGTTTCATCAACTTCCAACTTGATTTGATCATTCAAATCCAAGAAATTGGATTTCCGGCACTATTCTGATGAACTGTGCATTAGGCTCGACGGTCGATCGGTGGATCGACCGTCAAGCGTTGATACGCTTCTTTTGAGCTTGATGGTCGACCGTCGGATCGACCGTCACATCGTCCGTCAGACTCTGTCGCGTTTTGGGTCTCCTAGGGTCGATGCACCGATCGACCGCAGGTTCCCTCGCTTTTCCTTTCCGCCTCACGGTCGACCGTCAGATCGACCGTCGCATCGTCCGTGACGCTCTGTCTCGTTTTGGGCTTCCCATGGTCGATGCACTGATCGACCGTGGCCCCTTTGCTTTTCCCTCGTTTGACCCCACGGTCGACCGTCGGATCGACCGTCGCATCGACCGTGGGCCACTGAGCTGTGTTTGCTGGTTTTCTTTGATTGGTTTTCATCCATGATCGATATCCAATCATGTTAGGAAGCATACACGTCGTTTTCACAAGGTTTTCGAGGGATTTCTATCGAGATTGAGAATCGAACCGCGTACTTATCTTTTTGGCGAATTCACTTGTTGACTGGCATTTAAATACTTGGTTGATAGTAGTTTAAATGCTTATTGCTTTCCTTAGCCGTTAGCTAATTATGAGTGTTAGCTAACGAGGTATTGTGGAACCTTAGCCTGATGCCGGCGTGTACCGAGGGCTATTGTATAAATGTTGGCCAGTTACCGGCGGGGTAACTGTGGAACCTTAGTCTATCATGTGCAACAGAGCACTGAAAACTATTGTATATATGTGTCTATCTCTTTGTGCTAATCTTTGGTTGGTTAGTATAGATTATCTGTATTTCAGGCCTTTGCTATGCTCACCCTTTTGGCTAGCTACAGGCTATGCCTAGCCCTGTATGATTATCGTCATGTTGTTGCATGCCTTTATCTCGTTATCTGTGCATGAGCATTGCATGCATCTTGTTTGCATTAGAGGCATATCAGGTTAGGCGGGCGATGGGTTGATCGCCGATCCGAGGCTCTCGGGTAGCTCGGATCTAGCCTTAGAACCATGGCTGGGTAGTAAGAATTAGGGCGTGATTAATTGGAATCTCATCCTATTGAGGATGTATTATAGTTGGTTGTGATCTTTGCTTTAAGGTTTAGAGGTCGTGTTGTCTTCCCAAGGCTAAGTGTTAAGGATGGTTGTCGATGTCCCTGACATGGTCCCCAGGCAGTGGTTTCCTGCTGGGTAACGGTGATCCTACTGGTTCTGATTCTTTTCCTCCCAGCGTGTTGGTTGATGTTCCCAGCGTGGTCGGTTGAGAAGAGTAGGATCCCTTGGGGAGTCGATAGGGGTTGTGGGACCCCGTGGCATTCCTTAGGCTTGAGCTGGGAGACATCACTGTTGTTGTTTTCCTCCTTTCTTTGTGTCGTAGAGCAGAACCCTACTAAGCTTATCGCTCACTCCTACCCGGGCTGCGTTTGCAGGTGCAGGCGCCAGTTCTTCAGCAGTAGAGCCGGCGAGATCAGCTTTTGGCGGCGTGACTACATCCAGAGGTGTTTGAGGTTGCTGGAGGACGACTGTTGTACTTTTGATGGTTTTGTATATTATAAACATCTTCGAGGATATTTTTGGATTATTGTATAAAATCTTTCCCTTGGAGGAGTTTGATAAAGAATTTTGTATCAGTACAACTTGATGTATATATGAATTGGATTACTGTTTCACCTCTAGAAATATAAATTGTTTAAATTTATCCGTCTTTTCCGTATTTTATCGCGCCAATTGGAGATGAATAGTGATAGGAACCCTCACGCCTCGTCCTGGATGGGTTTTCTGGGTCGGGGTGTGACAACTTGGTATCAGAGCAGGCTGTAGATCCCAGGGATAGGATTAGGCTTTCGGTTAAGGTTTTGAGTGTGGAATGGGATAGTTCTAGGTCTAGAACATCCTTGCATGTCTGTTTACGATTGCATGTGAGGTGTGTATTTATCTGTTTGCTGTTGTGTTTTGTTGCTTCCCGGTTGCGTCATGACGTCTCTGGGGGAGATATGCATGGACACCAGATTTGTCCGTTCCCTCGCCTGACAACGTCTCCCCCAGTGCTGGAGACGAGCGAGTAGGGATTGGACGCGTGTTGCTTCTGTGCTCTTGGAATCCCAAGAGGTGGACCCGTTGTGATCCAGAGGCGATGTTAGAGATCCTTCGACAGTAGAGGACTGATTGAAGGAGGTGACCAGGATCCCGGATGTTTTGGATATCCTGGAGAATCGCTTGCTTGGAAAGCTATTGTTTTCTTGCCTTCCCAGGAAGCGATTCGTAGTGGCGCTTGTCGGGGCCATTAGGGACACTGTTGGTTGTGTGTTGAGAACAGTTCGCGTACTATTCTCTGGCACCTACCCTTGGAGGGTGGTGCAGTTGGGAGTACCCTCCTCTGGTTCTGGGTACTCGCACCACGTGGCGACACGTGGTTTGGCCGGTTCATCTGGTTCGGTATGCTAGAGCGACAGCATGGTGTACCCTGGACTGTGCGCTAGCTACTGATACAGGTGACTTGAGGGTTGACAATGGGCAGTTGGTCGGTGGTCTTGGTGAGTTTCAAGGTTGTCGTTCCTGCTTCTTGGGAACGGCAGGTTGGCTGTCAGCAGAGGCAGTGGTTTCACCATCAGTGACAGCCGTAGCAGCAGCAGCGTCGTGCCGGTCCTTTCAGAGGTAGGCTGGACCGCCATACTGAGAGGTATTCCACCGAGTGCTAGCCGCCGGGTGTCTTTCCGTCGACGGTGCTGGTTGCGAGGGGCGCTGGGCGCTTACCGCAGAGCAGTCGAGCGTGACGCACGGCGTGGGCTAGAGCAGTGGACTAGTGCCTCAGTTGGGGCAGGTACCTAGGCCAGACGCGGGAAATTCAGATTCCAGGTAGAGGCTTGCTGGAGACGAGGTAGCGACCGGTCTAGCCAACGGTTCACGCACTCCAGAGTAGCTTCAGCTTTCGAAGCTTCTTACGGCTTGCGATTTCTTTGTGGCTCTGGGTTTTCCCCTTGTGACTCATTCCCGTGCGGCCGTGTTGGCTTGGGACTGGAGTCGGGTGTGGCTTTGAGAGTAGCCACAGATTGGGACAAGAGCTTGGGTTGGTTGCTCTTGTCGGGGCGTTTCCTAGAGGGTGGGAACCTCTAGGTGTCCGTCGCCCACGTGTGGTGTACGTTGGGGTTCGACGGCTTCCTCGGTTGCGTCGGTTGGCCGCGCACCGGGTTGTGCTTCTTTGGCCGTGGGAAGCTGTCGTGGGTACACTTGACGGCGTTGATTTGCTCTCGTTGAAGGTCGCTGGTTGGCGCGCCTTTTGGTTGTCGAGAGCTGGGGTTTGTTCACCGGCTTGTGGTGAACTCGCTCCCCGTTGTTTTCGAGGTTGCTCTGAAGAACAGGTTTCCCCTAGTGTTGTTGTTGTTTATGCAGCTATCCTTCTTGAGGAGCTTTCTGGTTGTCGCCTTCGCGGGATACCGAGTTCGAGATCGAGGTTCCTTAGGGCGGTTTTGAGCGTTGCAAGTTTGCATGTGGATGCCAGCAGCATTTGGAGAGTCGAGGACTCGTCAACCGCTTCAGAGTTTGACCTTCGCATCGACTACACCAGCTGAGGATTCGGGATTGCGACATCCCGGAGGCAGCCTTCCGTACGAGGTACAGACTATGCGAGTTCACAGTGATGCCGTTTGGTCTGACAAACGCACTAGCAACTTTCACAGATCTGATGTAGAGGATCTTCAGGCCGTACCCTGATCAATTGCAGTAGCGTCGTCGACAGCATCCTATCTACTGGTGCGTTGAGGAGGAGTACGAGCGGTATTTGGCGTTTGCGTCGCAGCTGCCGAGGGTGTATCGGCGTTATTTGGTTCCCAGCGCGAGGTTTTGATCTTCAAAGGCAGGTTTCAACGGACGGGCAGCGTCAGCGGCAGACATATCAATTGATTCAGCTGAGCTCGACACAGATAGGCGATGACAACGGTCGAAGACGGTGTTCGAGATTCAGTAGAGACATCTCCAAGACCACGGGACCGTTGACCGGAGTGACCAAGAGACCGGAGCTCTTGCCTTAAAGTCACTGAGTCAGGGCCTTTAAGGGTGACAGCCATCAGCAGTTGTTAGAGAGGCTAGAGCAGATTTGGTGGATTTGTCAGCTCATCGGAGAGAGACAGTCAATTAGATCGGGTTTCAAGGATCAGATTCCAGATGACTTCCCCTTCAGTGTTTGCAGCATCCCAGCTCTCCCGACTAGAGTGATATAGACCCAGGGTAGATATCCAGAGCTCATGGGGATCCATGCTACGGTTGGTACCGAGCACGTGACTGAGAGCAGACCGCAGGTTGTGCTTCGTTAGCAGTGTTGCAGATCCGACTGATCCATTGCAGCCCCTTTCAGTGTCAGAGTGGGAGCGGAAGCACACCATGGCGGACGTCATCACCAGATTGCAGGAGGCAGCTAGGTAGAGTACGTTCCACTGCCAGAGTTTGCCTATTCCAGCAGCCATCAGTCCAGACGGATGCAGTGCCATTCTAGGTGTAGCACGGCAGTTCGTGCCGTTCATCCGATTGCTCAACCAAGGTTGTTGAGGCATCATCCACCATCCCAGACGTCGTCAGACAGTCCTCAGGGAGATCAGCACAGAGCAGACGAGAGAGCTACTCAGGTCAGAGGCGATGATTTTTGGAGTTCTCAGTTCCTGACAGAGTATTTTTGAAGGTTCCTTCACGCAGAGGATCAGTCAGAGTTGGCGGAAACCAGAGAGCGGACGAGGTGGAGGCCGAGGCAACCCTACTCCGAGAGTCTGCACCAGAATCATGATGACGTGGAGCGACGACGACATCGAGCCTATAGAGATTCCTGACGGCTTTAGCAGACAGTTGATAGTACTCCAGAGGTGGAGTAGCAGATCCAGAGTTGCACGAGGACATCCTACGTGAGGTTCACTCCTCTCCTGTTGCTGTTCATTCAGGAGGCATGGAGATAAATCATGGATTTCGTCGTCAGCTTGGTTGGCATCAGGTGCAGAGATCAGATGCAGGGGTCAGATTCAGGATCAGATGCAGAGATCATATTCAGATCAGATGGAGAGGTCAGATTCAGGATCAGATACAGAGATCATATTCAGATCAGATGCAGAGGTCAGATTCAGGATCAGATGCAGTGATCAGATTCAGAGGTCAGATCCAGAGACCAGATGCAGAGGTCAGGTCAGCACATATACCATATGAGATGGCTAAGTGTGCCACATAGCAGTCCACTTGTCAGAGAGGTGATCAGATTGCATGATACTTCAACTTTCATCACCTCAGGCCATGATTCCAAGATCACAGACAGATTCTAGTACAACTCTTAGGAGCCGGTGACCATTTTGTTGACATTCGGCACAACATCTCGCGACACATATGGACACACGGTCAGAGAGGACCATTCAGATCCAGGGTGACATGCTTAGAGCACACATTGTTGATGCAGACGTCAAACGACGAGAGCACATCCTCCTATCTGGGTTTGCCTACTTCCGCAGTTGACAGCTCAACACCGGCAGAGAGATCAGTGCAGATCAGATCAGAGGTGACAGCCGTTAGAGTTTGCAGTTAGCAGCAGAGGGTTTGCTTACAGATCGGCTCTATTTACGCACTTGTCAGTTGCGTGTACTACCGCCACATGTTCAGTATTGAGGAAGTACATTCCATATCCGTCCCACATGATCAGACACGATGGGATCGTAGTCGAGGAGGACGTCGCCTACATAGAGTAGCCAGTGCAGATTATGGACAGACGGGTTCAGGTGTGAGAGGCAGATCGATACTGTTGGTGATGATCAGGTAGAGGCATGGTAGTGCAGAGAGCTTGACGTGAGACCGAGGGGATTGGATGTGCCAGTGGTTTCCCCGATTGTTCGACCCAACAGGTAGTCTCCTTTGTTGTGGGCGTTCATGCCACTAGGACTAGGTGATCCTTCTTTTCCAGCCCTACCCTTGAATTTCGGGACAAAATTTCTTTAAGGGTGATAGGTTGTGAGGACCCGTACTTCCAACCCGGTCCGACCGTGTTAGGTCGAGTGTCCTGTTTGTGGTTTGCCCCGGTTGGCCTTGGGATGCGATCGGTTGATAGCATCGCTGTTTTTGACCCCAGTGGCATTTTGGTAAATATGCTCTCTGGCGGTCAGTTTCACACCCGCGTTGCACACACTACCTTTGATTGGTCTATGTGTTTGATTAGAACCTTACGGGCGCTTACGATCAGAAGATTGGAGCTCGATCGGGAGAGATCAAATCGGACGGCTGTGATCGATTCCAGTTTTCTATTTAAACCCTTCTTTTCTCTCTCTTTCCTGGCTTCTCCTTTCTTCTCCGTCGTTCTCTCTTCCTCTCTCCAACCGCTATGCTAGGGCTTCGGGGCGCGGCGTTCGAGGAGCAGATCTTGGTGATCGGACTTGGCGGATGCGTGGAGGAGCTGCCCTGCTTGTTCAGGTAGGTGTTTCTACCTCGATCTTATGATCGAGTTCTCCTAGGATAGGTTTCTTGTGTTTTCGCTGTAGAAATACATGTTAGAATATTGTGTAACTTGTAGCATGTGTATTGTAGCTTGCTTCGAGTATTCCTACCGTGCGATTTCCGTATTTTAACGGCTGATTTCCGTATTATCGCCGTTTTGTCGGCTTTCGACCGTTTTGACCTAGATAGAAGATTTAACCATCAAAATTGTATTTTCTTCGCACCATTGGCTTCCCCATCGTTGATTACGCATGCTTGTAAAGTTTCATCAACTTCCAACTTGATTTGATCATTCAAATCCAAGAAATTGGATTTCCGGCACTGTTCTGATGAACTGTGCATTAGGATCGACGGTCGATCGGTGGATCGACCGTCAAGCGTTGATATGCTTCTTTTGAGCCTGACGGTTGACCGTCGGATCGACCATCGCATCGTCCATCAGGCTCTGTTGCGTTTTGGGTCTCCCAGGGTCGATGCACCGATCAACCGCGGGTTCCCTCCCTTTTCCTTTCCGCCTCACGGTCGACCGTCGGATCGAACGCCGCATCGTCCGTGAGGCTCTATCTCGTTTTGGGCTTCCCAGGGTCGATGCACCGATCGACCGTGGCCCCTTTGCTTGTCCCTCATCCGACGATCGACCGTCGCATCGACCGTGGGCCACTGAGCTGTGTTTGCTGGTTTCCTTTGATTGGTTTTCATCCATGATCGATATCCAATCATGTTAGGAAACATACACGTCGTTTTCACGAGATTTTCGAGGGATTTCTATCGAGATTGAGAATCGAACCGCGTACTTATCTTTTTGGCGAATTCACTTGTTGACTAGCATTTAAATACTTAGTTGATAGTAGTTTAAATGCTTATTGCTTTTCTTAGCCGTTAGCTAACTATGAGTGTTAGCCAATGAGGTATTGTGGAACCTTAGCCTGATGCCGGCGTGTGTCGAGGGCTATTGTATAAATGTTGGCCAGTTACCGGCGGGGTAACTGTGGAACTTTAGTCTGTCAGGTGCAAGAGAGCACTGAAGACTATTGTATATTTGTGTCTATCTCTTTGCGCTAATCTTTGATTGGTTAGTATAGATTATCTGTATTTGAGGCCTTTGCTATGCTCACCCCTTTGGCTAGCTATAGGCTATGCCTTACCCTATATGATTATCGTCATGTTGTTGCATGCCTATATCTCGTTATCTGTGCCTGAGCATTGCATGCATCTTGTTTGCATTAGAGGCATATGAGCTTCGGCGGGCGATGGGTTGATCGCCGATCCGAGGCTCTCGGGTAGCTCGGATCTAGCCTTAGGACCGTGGCTGGGTAGTAAGAATTAAGACGTGATTAATTGGAATCTCATGCTATTGAGGATGTATTATAGTTGGTTGTGATCTTTGTTTTGAGGTTTAGAGGTCGTGTTGTCTTCCCAAGGCTAAGTGTTAAGAATGGTTGTCGATGTCCCTAACATGGTCCCCAGGCAGTGGTTTCCTGCTGGGTAACGGTGATCCTACGGGTTCTGGTTCTTTTCCTCCCAGCGTGTTGGTTTATGTTTGATAAGTCACTAATTATTTCTAATTAAACCGCTTAAATTACCTTTGTTAGACTAAGAGTAGGTGTATTTAATATCTTATTATTTGATTTCAGGTTTCAATAGGATTTGAGAAGAAATACAAGAAATTCGGCCAAAAATCACTAAATTCTACAAAAAGACTGCTTCGTCGACTGTTTGGAAATAAATCATCAGAAATTCTATAGAATTCTAAATATTCTGAAATTCTGGGAGATGTAAGAAGACGTCAAGAGCTACAACTTTCATGTTGAAGACTGTGTGAGATTCGGTCGAGATTGGCGCCGGTTTTTGAATCAAAGTCAGAAGTATGAAAGTTGCAGAGAAAAGCTTAAGAAATTAATTAATGACGTGGCAGTTATTGACCCAGCCAGACCAACTACAACAATGGATCGGATTTGAGTCCGATGGATCGCTCTGATGATGTCAGCAGCCCAGAATTTAGGGAAATTAGAGTTTAAGTTCAACTATAACTCCTAATTCCGGGATGGGGAGGTTTATGAGACATAGGGGGGTTATTCCAGCCGAAAATTGGCATCTTTTGGAGCACTTTCGGAGGAGAAGGTTAGGGTTTTGAAGACGATGATCTTTCCACGGGGATCAATGGCATCATCTTCTACACCGATTCATGATTTCCAAGAGATGAGTGGCTAGATTTCTTGTTCTTAGGATTACCATGAAACCCTAGTGTAACTTTTGATCTTTCTTAGTTGGATTTTTGTGAACTTCTCTACGTATAATTTCATGAATATGTTTTTAATGATTATAGAGTTGAATGAACAGAGTTCCGTTGACGTATTCTTAGTCTTACATGATGGTTGTACTTGATTGTAGAGATTCATCAGATAGTTTTCATGTGGTTTGTGATTTACCTTTGAGATAATCTATGCTACGTGAAGATAAGTCATGCTAAGGTTATTAGGAGTAGATTAACATAAGATAATGGTAGGACCGAAGATGATTTATGCCAAACAAAGATAGGTTATGCCGTAGGAAACATAAAAACATTCTTTTAGGGATTCGTGTGAGCTTGTAGCCATACGATCCATAATGCCTAGAGAAGTGATCAAGATGATGACTATAGAAGATTAAGGGTGAAACTAGGGTGGATTGTGTATTTCCTAAGACATCTTTTTCCATCTGATTAAAATCTTAATATTTTCTTTTGCTTTATTAGAAAGTTTCAGTTAGATCAATCTATCATTGAAGTGTTTGGTTTAGATAAAGAGTTTTGAGAACTAATTTGTTTTTCCTAGTAATTCCCTGTGGTTCGACTCCGGATTTCACCACTAGTCTACTTAGTAGTATTAGTGATTGAATAAGGATATAAATTTAAGATTTGATTGAGGTTAGCAACGTTTTAACAACGACGTTTGCGAGCGATCAATTTTTGGCGCCGTTGCCGGGGATTTCGACGGTTAAGTAATTGATTTTCTCTTAACTCGTTTTCTTTGCTTAGTTAGATTCTTATCTTTATTATTTCTCCCTTTCTTTATTTTACACTTTTTAGGAATTTCTGACAATTTTTCTGATTTTTACAGCTACTAAATTTGATTTTCTCGGAGTTGGACCTGCAGCCCATCGCCAAGAGCGATCGGTCGGACACGGGAGCGACCGATCGGGACTGTGAAGTCAGGTAAGTTTGTTCTAAACTCCGAGTTATTTTATCTAGCTGTTTGAGACGCTTCTGCAAGTCGCACAAAAACACGTATCAGCGACAGTCGTCTCTTGGACCAACCCACTGTTTGTATTTCTTATCTTTGGTGTGGTCTTTACTTTTGTGATCTTACATGCATGGCTAATTTTTATATGCCACCGGGTGTCATGTCCAATGATGATTTGCTTTTTGGTTATGGACCCGCTTACAATAATGACATATATGGTTTCTCAAATCCGTCATATAATTCACATTCATATCCTTATAATTCGAATTTTAGAAATCATACATACCCCATTTGGCAATTTCAAGGTTATCAACCTCCTAAGGTTCAACCATGGAATATAGAAACACCGGCCCAAAATTTTGAACCTAGTTTTGGACAACAATATCCTTCACATGCATCATCTCCTGCCCCTCAAGTGATCTCTGACAGACAGTTTGACATGCTCATGAGCACACTTACAACCATGAATGCAAACATGAATGTGAAGTTTGAGAACATAGATGCTAGTATCACTAAACTTGGAAGAGATCGAGCCTTATATGCTCAATCTATATCCAAAATAGAGACACAAATAAAACAACTAGCCCACATGGTTGATTTGTATTATGAGAATGAGGATTATACAAATAATTTTGTTCATGTTGTTTTTGATGACAATGTTGGCGCAGCTTATGTTTCTAATGAGAATGATGGATGCAATTTTGAGATGTGTTCTAATCTAATACTTTGCCGAATTATACAACTATTGACAATATTTTCCCGGCCCCTGAAAATAATATTCATGAATGCATACCTAATGAAACTGGACCTTATATGTATTTTGATCATGCTTTAGAAGCTAATTTTTTTAGTGATGATGAGAATTGTTGTGATGAATTTCCACTTCGACATGATGAGTTGAATGATGATGATGTGCATATTAGTGATAAACATAATGAGGATGAGGGTGTTAGCAATATTCCTTGTCTAGAGCCTCAATTTGAGATTCTACCTTTAATATCATCCCCATTAGTTGAATTTTGTGAGGAGGAGAACCTTGTTATGAGTGAAGACTATGTCAATTCTTATCGTCCTTTCATCAAAGATCGTATCAAAATTTCCAATTATATGTTTGCTAAGGACTTTTGTTTATTCACATGGAACCATCGGCCTCCTAAATCTTGTATCCGAAACGTCTAGCGAAAGACGTAAAATTACGCGCTTCCTGGGAGGCAACCCAGCTTTTAGGATTTTTCCTTAGCTTTTTAGAATTTTATTTAATTTTTATGATTTTCCCCTGATTTTTAGGATTTTCCCCATATTTTCCTGGAATTTTTCTCCACCTTCTTCCTATTTTTCCTTATTTTCTGCTGGATTTTCTCTCTCCTTCCCCACTGTTCCTCGTCGTCCCGACTCGATCGGCTTCATCAGCTCGTCCCCGAGCCGTTACCCAACGCCGCCCATCGCAGCATCTCCGGTCGTCCCCAGCCCTCCAAATCACCACCAACACCTTCGCCATCCTACCCCCTACCCTCCCATGACCTTCTTCACCATCATCGTTGTCACCTCCGACGCCGGTGAGCCCCTCGACTGTCGTCGAGACCCATCCACGGCCTCCCATTGCCCCGAAACACCTCCAAAAGCTTCCTTCCACCACCACGAAGCTTCCTCCACCATCAAAACCATTCCTTGCTGCCGGGAGCATCGGCTTCAAGCTCCGACGAAACCACCTATCCGATCACCTTCAATCCGCCGGCTGGAAGCTCAATTCATCCATCCTCCACCATTGGAGGGTTCCCTAGACATCCACGATCCTTCCTCCACAATCCCCTACCTCCATTGATGTCTGGATCTCCGGAATCCACTTCCGACGATCCTTAACCGCGCTGGCCACCTCTAATCGCCCATCTGAGAGCTTCAATTCCACAATCAGACTACATAGATGAGTTCACCAGGCCACCACGATTCTTCCTATAGCTTCCAAATCCTCTGGCGACGACGTTTCACCGTCAATCCGTCGTCGGCGAGTTTCAGCCGTCCGATTGTGCTTCACACGATCCAGGCGCTACAGTGATATGATTTTTGATTGGACAGTATAGATCTTCAATCAGGACCATGGTGACCATTCTTTGATCTTCCAGACATCCTAGAGCAACATCCGATGTTAAATTCTCCTTATTTTCGCCGATTTTATTTCTGATCTCGCCGCGGACGGCTACCGTGTGTGTGATGATGTTTTATGCGGATGCTAACTGATGGTGGCCCTGCTTGGATATTTTGGTCCTTTATTTCCTTATCTGTGATGTCTAGAAGATTATTGTTTATGTATTATCTCCTTTACATTTATCTGTACATGCTATATTTTGGTGTGGTGAATGTTTGTACAGATTAATATATCATGAAAATACAAAGGAGACTCTGCCGAAATTTTCTATGATTCTAATACCTTTTTGGACTTTTATTTGTTATATTTGATCTTTTTGGAAAGGTATATATTTCTGTGACAGGTTATGGTGGGGAAGGAAATATTTATTCAATGATGGCGATGCCTAAACTTAAATTGGAAGAGAGAGAAATCATGCTATTGAGGATGTATTATAGTTGGTTGTAATTTTTGCTTTGAGGTTTAGAGGTCGTGTTGGCTTCCCAAGGCTAAGTGTTAAGGATGGTTGTCGATGTCCCTGACATGGTCCCCAGGCAATGGTTTCCTGCTGGGTAACGGTGATGCTACTGGTTCTGGTTCTTTTCCTCCCAGCGTGTTGGATGATGTTCCCAGCGTGGTCGGTTGAGAAGAGTAGGATCCCTTGGGGAGTCGATAGGGGTTGTGGGACCCCGTGGCATTCCTTAGGCTTGAGCGGGGAGACATCACTGTTGTTATTTTCCTCCTTTCTGTGTGTCATAGAGCAGAACCCTATTGAGCTTATCGCTCACTCCTACCCGGGCTGCGTTTGCAGGTGCAGGCGCCAGTTCTTCAGCAGTAGAGCCGGCGGGATCAGCTTTTGGCGGCGCGACTACATCCAGAGGTGTTTGAGGTTGCTGGAGGATGACTGTTGTACTTTTGATGGTTTTGTATATAAACATCTTCAAGGATCTTTTTGGATTATTGTATAAAATCTTTCCCTTGGAGGAGTTTGATAAAGAATTTTGTATCAGTACAACTTGATGTATATATATGAATTGGATTACTGTTTCACCTCTGGAATATAAATTGTTTAAATTTATCCGTCTTTTCCGCATTGTATTGCGCCAATTGGAGATGAATAGTGATAGGAACCCTCACAACTCGTCCTGGATGGGTTTTCTGAGTCGGGGTGTGACAATAGGTGAGCCTCTCCAACGGTGATAAAGTGAGCTCTCCTTCCCTTATTGGGTTAGCTTGAGTTTATCTCTTTCATCTTCTTCTTGGGTTTTTGGCTGGCATCCTTCACTCTCCGATTGAGTTCATTGAGCCTTCTCAAGATAGTGCTATTGAGAAGGAAAAAGGAGTGGTATCTCTAGGAGTGACTGCCGGAGCTTTGCACGTGAAGGGGCAATATCACTCTTAGGACAGCGAATATCGCGCCTCTCCTCGCAGCTACTTTCTCATACTTCTTCTATGCTTTAATCATCTCATTTTCTGTTTCATTTTTATTATATCTACAGATCTGAAAGTTAATTACATCACTAAAAATGCTTTTAGTCATATTTCTAACATTCTAAGAGTGATATTATGTCTTGATTTGGTTAGATATATGATAGCATTGAATTAGTACATAATAAAATCTTATAGCATTTCTCCTCGCAATCGCATAGCAGTCCCTTTTCTTCTTGCGTGTTCTATAGAGTGCAAACCCTAGCTATGGCTCCTGTCACAGAGGAACACCATAGTGCCAAACCTGGTAAGTTTGACGGTCAAAACTTTAACCGGTGGAAAAGCCAAATGATCTTTTGGCTGACCCTTTTAGGCCTCAACTCTGACATCGAGGATAATGCTGCCCGTCGACGCGGTCAATCTACTGGCCCTGCTATTCCTACTCCTATGACTGATTCTACAACTGAACCTACAGCTGACCCTCAACCTTCTCATTCTGCACAAACTAGAACTCTACATGACCTTAACTTCCATTGTCTCCACAGAATTCTTAGCGTTCTCTCGGATAGGCTTTATGATATTTACTTTACCTACACCAATGCCAAAACTCTTTGGGACAACCTTAATGCCAAGTATGCCAAGGACAGTGCAGGTGAAAAGCGCTTCAAAGCTTCTTACTTCAATAAGTTCAAGATGGTAGATACCCGACCCATAAATGACCAAATCCATGACTTCGAGAATCTAGTGGAGGAATTAAGGGCTTGTGGCACCAATTTAGATGAGAGCTTTTTGGTGTCATGCTTGATTGACAAACTTCCTGATTCTTGGATTGATTTTACCAAAACCTTGAACCACCTTCAAGGAGATCTAAGCCTAAACCAAATCATTTGCTCTATTAGAGTTGAGGAGCAACATAGGCTTAGAGACAAAACCGCAAATGATACCCGACCCAAGGTGAACATGGTAGAAAGGCAATCCAAGCCAAGACATAAAAACACACATAAGCACCAAACCCGACCTTTCCGTTCACATCCATATCAAAACTCTAAGCAAAAGCCTTTTAGTCACCCGAACACAACCAAGAAGAAAGGGGCTGGTGCTCAGCGATGCTGCTATGTTTGCGGCAGGACAAACCACTTAGCAGCACAGTGTTACCACAAGAAGACCTGTCATCCCTACCCCAAAAAGGCTCCACCTCGTTCTCCCTGTCCTGAGGCCCACATGCTGACTTCAGGAGCCACTTCCTCCGAGACTGCTTTCAGGTCATCTTTTCCTTCTCCAGAAGTTAATTTAACCTTAGATTCAAATGATTGGTGGATTGACACTGGAGCTAACATTTATGTTTGTGCTGTTCGCTCTTGGTTTTCCACCTATCAGGTCTCAAGTGGAAGAAGTGTGACCATGGGGAACGCTACTACCGCACACGTGCTAGGCATAGGTCGAGTAGATTTGAAGTTGACATCTGGGAAGACCTTGACCTTGCATGATGTTCATCATGTCCCAAACATTAGGCGTAATCTTATTAGTGGGTCCTTGTTAGTTCAGCATGGCTATAGGCTGGTTTTTGAGTCCAACAAGGTTGTTGTAACCAAGGGAGTAGTCTAACAAGCTTGTTAGTTTTCTTGAAATGCTGCTCCCAACTCTCCTGGGATACTCCGTACATGGTGGTGAAGTTTCCAGAAGGTTCTGAACCGCACAGTCGGTGGAACGGAGCTCTGATACCAAGCTGATACGAGCGGTCTACTCGTAATCCTCTCGTATCGGGTCTCTACTTCTCCAATCGATCAGAATTGGCCTGATCAGACTTGATTTGAGTCCAATTGGCTGAATCTGGCTAGCTGGATCGGATCTGGCTTGAGCTTGTTCAGATCTGGCTGAGCCTAACTGGATAGTACTTGACCGGGTCAAGTCTGAGTTGATCTGGATCAGGCTGACCGGGTTGGATTGGGCTGGATCCGGATTAAGTGGCTTGGTTGAACTGGTTAAGGTTGGCTAAGTGGGTCAAGAGTTGGCTGGGAAGATCCGATGGTTGAGGAGTCACCGGAGTGGATCGCCGGTGTAGGGGCGGTGGAGGCGGTCGGGATCTTGGCAAGGAAGGTCGTAGGACGGTGGGGAAGAGATCCACCGGAGTGGATTTTCCGGCAGGTTGCTGGATCGCCGGGATCTGGAGGTCGACGGTGCGGGTTTGGGTTCACTGGCATCGAGGACGACGGGGAGCTCGGCAAGAGGCTTGGGACGTCGGGAAAATGGTCGGGATATGGTCTATTGAGGCTGCGGAAGGGTTTTAGGATGGTTTGGAGGTCGGATAGGGATCAGACGTGGTTGATGGCGGTGAGGACGAAGGTCGGGTTGCCGGGGGAAGACGCCAGAGACGACGACAAAAGAAGTGAAGGTGCTGGCCGAGGTCGTGGGCTTGAGGGAAGATGTTGGAAGGATTAGGTGGCGACGGGGGTGGCCGGAGAGCTTACGGGAAGGATGCCGGTGTGAAGCTAGGGTTTGGGCGTGAGGAGGAGAGGAGGAAGATGACGATGACGTGGCGCTGATGTGGCGTGGGGTCGCTGACGTAGCAGAGAGAGAAAGTGTCGTGGAGGTGGTGCCGGCTGCAGAGAAGATGACCGACGGGGAAGAAGGTGGATCGATGGTGGATATCTGGGAGAATCTACATTACCTTTACTGCTATGATATTCTACTCCTATGATATTCTATCAATTATTCTTGATAGTTCTCTTCATCATTCATCATTACCTAATAGAAACTAATGAGTTTCTTTTATAGAGACCTTGACAGAGTCCTAATCCAACTAGAAAACCCCCTTGCTTAATTAGCAAGTAATAAGGCTTTCAAACTCAACTCAACTTCCTAACTCAAATGGACTCTTAATTAATTCCCAACAATCAAATATGAACTAGGACTCAATAAAAGAATAATAATAAATCCTAATCAAATACTCTAGTTTGAACTAGGGAAGACCAAGTCAAACTAGGAAAGAGGTTGAATCAGTTTGGTTCCTCTTCTGGGTTCGGGTCCAGTTGGTCAAGTCGGATCGACTCGTATCACGGAATCACGAACCGTAAAAACTCTCGGAAACTAGACTTCCAGAGTTTTCCAACCATGTATAGCACTTTATCTGGTTCATTCCGAGAAGATACAGTTTTGGCTTTAAAAACCCATCTTTGCTTCAATTTCCTGCATAATATAAATAACTTTGTGAAGCAACATATACGAACGAAATCATCTATATTAATCATGAAAACTCAGCAAATAAGCTGCTCTTAGTCATGTTCAGAGTGCAATTTCATGCACTCATCAGGTGCTCCGTGTTAGTCATAACCTTATTTTGATGATGTCAATATATTCATGATGATAAAACATTGGTTTAATATCTATATCCCTTAATTTGGAAATCATTAAATTCAATATTTATATGTCTTTGTACTCGTGGTCGATGCAGTGTTTGATGCATGGATTGACTATGGAGTCTGGCGGTTGATGCACGGATTAACCGCGGAGGTCATTTATGGGTTATAGGCTGATGGTCAATGGACCAGTCGACCGTGGCCTATGTGACCTTATGTGATGAAGCGACGGTCGAAGAAAGCATCGACCCTGGGAAGCGTTTCTCCTGACAGAGGATCACGGACGATGTGACGATCGACCGTGAAGCTTGAAGGTCGATGCGTGGATTGACCGCGACTCAAGAAGAACGCAATGGACAATGTGGCGGACGATGCGACGGTCGACCGTCAGTTAGGAAACTAGCCGTTAAAGAGCCATTGCAAAAGTAGAAAATAGCCGTTGAAAGGCTATTTGGCGGGCTTTGGAGCTCAAGTATAAATAGAAAGAAGCAGCAAACTTGCAGCAAGGCTGAGGGGATTATTTGTAAACATTGTAACAAATTTTAGTCTTGTTCTTGAGAGCTTTAACCTTTGTATAACTACTTCATGTGTGAAGTAGATCTTGAGAGATATCCAACTTTTGTTGGGAGTGATTCTAAGGTTGCCAAGCACCCGTAAGCTTGGTGGAAAGCTTGTAAAGACTTACAAGTATTGGAGCCCCAAAGAGGACCCTTGGGTGAAGTGGACGTAGGCAAGGTTGGCCAAACCACAATAAAATCTGGTCCAATCTCTCTAACTCTGCTGATCTCTTATGTGAGGACCCGTCCTTCTACTCCTGTGGCTCGTTGTGGACCGCAAGGGCAATTTGGTAAATTGCGTCTTGTCGGCTAGTTTCACACCCGCGTGTGCACACACTGACCATGTTTGTGGTAATGTTTGGCTAGAATGGTTAGTGGGACCCGGGATCAAAAGATCCGGGATTGGGCTTAAGTTTTAGCCCAAGTCTAGCTTCCTGCGAAAGAAGGATCGATCCTTCCTTGCTAGAAGGATCGATCGTCCAATGCCAGGAAGTCAGATCGTTGGGAAGGATCGATCGTGCTTAGGTTGGTTCGTTTGTCTATAAAACGGACGTAACCTTCTTCTTTGAATCTCTTTTGAAATCCGAGTTCTTGAGCTGAGATTTTTTGGATTTCGAAGAGGTTTTGGACGACCCAAGGCCTAGTAGCTTGGATTGAAGTTGCTATTGCATGGGTAGGGATCCTACCTACAATCTTTCTGGTTTTTGGAGTTTTTTCGGTTTGATTGTGATCTTTTGCTTAGATCTTGATATATACTTGTTAGATTGTAGTATTTCCACCGGTTTTGGACTCGTGGTTCTTTGTACTACTAGATCCTAAGGTTTTGTGGGATTTAGTGGAGTTTTCCGATGGTATTTCTCGCCGGAGTTTTGCCGGAGAACCCAACGCGATCGATCCTTCTGTGAGAAGGATCGATCCTTCCTTGTTGGTCATACTGAACCCGAGCAGGATCAATCATTCTCGGGTGAGGACGATCGATCCTTGTGCCTAGCATGGGATCCCCCTCGTCGCGAGGAGGATCGATCTTCCTGGGATGAACGATCGATCCTCCTTGACACGGTAGTGAGGATGTTCCCTATCGCGAGTAGGATCGATCTTCTTGGGAGGAAGGATCGATCTTACTCGGCACGATATGGAGAGATTGTTCTCTGCCATTAGAAGGATCGATCTTCCCTTGTGGGAAGGATCGATCCGTCTACGGCAGAGAGGGAAATTCTTCTTGGTTTTGCCCGCGGGGCTTTGCATGTACAGTTTTCTTTATAGCCTTATACATTGTACATATATTTAAGCATGCTAGCCCCATATTAGGAGCAGTGGTGAACCGGGGAAGTGATGACTCCCGGGATGTTTAGAATAAACGGCCGGGTAGCCCTATAGCTTTCCTTAGCCTTACATGCCGGCGTGCGCCGAGGGCTTTATCTGTGATATCTGTGAGCTGTTGTTTGCGGGGCTGATTTCCGATGCAGGTGTTATGGCAGACTGCTGACAGTTGGTGGTGGTACCACTGTAGCAGCTCCTAGACCTTACTTACCTGTTCACCACCCTGGACCGATAGGGTGTCGTGCCCAGACCTTGTTTGATATACAATCACATACTGTTGCATGCTTATCTGTATATTCCTACGTGTGCTCATAACATGCATTGTTTTGTGCATTAGTTGCATCTGTGTAGGACGCTGGCGATGGGTTGATCGCCGATCCGGGGCTTTTGGGTAGTCTGGATCTAGTTTTAGGACCGTCACGGGTAGCTTGGTCCAGGACTCGATTTGTAGTATTCAGTTGATTTCGATGATAGGATTAGATGACCTGAATACATGTGGTTTGATGTTTAGAGGTCGTGTCGACTCCAAGTTGAATCTGAGGTGTAGCCGGTGTCCGGTGTTCTTCACTCTTGGGTCGAGGAGTGCGTACCCAGCGGTGTCCTTGCCCGCCAAACAGTGTTCAGTGTCATGTTGAGAGTCTGTAGTGTTTTGGGTTTGCGTTCACGGACTTCCGGTAGGGTTATGGGACCCTTGTATACACCTAGGGAAGACTTGGGGGGCGGCACTGTTGTGTTCCCTCCCTTGTGAGTATCGTAGTGTAGTGTCCCTGCTGAGCTTAGTGCTCACTCCTACCCGGGCTGCGTTTTGCAGGTGCTGGCGTTAGCTCTTCTTCAGTCGCCCCTACCGGGCAGGTGTTTGGTGATGTGGCGGTGTCTGGCGGTGCTTGAGGTGTGGCAATCGTCAGTTCTACCCTTTTGCTTAGTTAGCTTCCTACGGGAGAGAATTGTATAACTTTTACCCTGTTGAGGATTTGTGATCTATTTCAGTTTTAGTCTTTAAGGTTTGTGATTGATTTGTATAATACAGAATGATTATGAATTACTAGGGAGACCTGATACGAGGTCGAACCAAGCTGAGCCTGGGCCAGCCCAACCCATGCCAAGGAGGGACTTGATCGAGTCTAGTCCTAGATGTGTAAGCCGAGCCCTAGCTGAACTGGCTTCAAGGAGCAGGATCCACGCCCAGGAGGAACTAAGGAGGTCCCACGCAGGCCGGACCCCACCTCCTAGCTGACCCGACCATGGACCAAGCCAAGACCAAGTCCACGCTCAAGCATGGATCCATAGTCCCGGCCTTGGAACCAGGTCCCAAGCCTAATCCGGCATTAGGGATCCTAATCCCTAGCTGGATCACTTTCTTAGTTGGTTATTAGTTGTTTTATTAGTTTGGATTATGATTGAGTCAGTTTTCTATTAGTAGTTATCTTGATTGAGTCTTATTAGGAAAGGATTGTAACTTGCTTATTATAGCAAGATAGTAGTTATCTGATTAGATCTTATTGAGGCCTCTATAAAAGGACCTCCATAGCTTGTATTAGGGGAGGATGAATTATGAGAATAAAATAGAGTTATTAGTAGGATAATTTAGGAGTAGTTGTAACCCTAGGAGTAGCTGTAACTTAATCTTCCACAAATCCCCCAGCCACCTTCATCTCTCTCTATTGTCGGATTCTCTCTCCTCCAGCCGGCCACTATCATCACCGCCGTTACGGCTACCTCCGCTGTCCAACCCCAAGTCCCCGGCGTCCCTTTGGCTGCCGTGATTCCCTCCACCACGTTCTCAAAGGCTTGGATCTCCAAGAGAAGCCAGCCAACCCTAGAGGAGCTGCAAGGTATCCCTCTTCTCATCCGTCTCCTCCTCTAGTCTTCGCCTTCCTCGTCGAATACCTAGGGTCATTCTCCTAAAATCCTAAAGGTATCTCTCGACCTAGCCATAGATTTGGCTAAAGAGGATCTGAGATAAGGCAAGAGACCAGGTACGAAAGCCCTAGAAAATGTGCATCGTAACAAGACCACTATGATTAGAGTAAAACCTCGCCAAAATTTCCGCAGTAGGTTAGGTTCCGGTTCGCGTCGCCTGGCCCGGTTGGACCTACGCGGGTCGGGACACGACATCTTATCCTTCAGTTACTTGTTTATTTTATACTCTTATCATTTGCAAGTATACAATTTAATTAGACTCCTCCTCTTTAGATTTCCATAATTGATTTATTGTATAAGGCCTAAGATTAACCCCCCTCTTAGACCTTCAATTGGTATCAGAGCTAAGTCTCTATTTTAGTGGTGTAACAACCCTTAGAGGATCCTAAATCAAGATGAAAATCAAAGAGGGGCAATCTACCAATAGGACACCCTAGTTTAATGGATTAAACTATACCTATTGGAAAATTAAAATGGAAATATTTATACAATCCATGGACTATGATGCATTGATGATAATAGAAGATGGAGATTATATCCCTATAAAGATCATTGAAGGAAAAGAAGTCTCAAAAGCTAAGAGTGAATGCCAATGCTAAAAGTGAATGCCAATCCATGGACTATGATTCTATCCCTACTGATTTTAGGAAACTTCAAGTAAATGCCAATGCTAAAAACATTCTATTCTGTGCCCTTAGTCCAAATGAATTCAATAGAATTTCAGCATGTAAATCGGCCAAGGAAATATGGGGAAAACATTAAGTTACCTATGAGGGAACAAGCTGAGTTAAGGAGTCTAAGATTAGCATACTTGTTAATGATTATGAGTTATTTTCTATGAAGGATGATGAGAGTATAAATGAAATGTTTACTCGCTTTACCAATATTATTAATGTTCTTGATTGTCTTGGTAAAAGCTATACTAATGATGAGATGGTGAGAAAGATCCTTAGGTGTCTACCAAAGACATAGGATCCCAAGTTGACATCAATAGAAGAAGCTCAATGTCACGCCCCGACCCGCGAAAGGGCCAACCGGAACGGGCGACGCGAACCGAAACCTATTGAAACTCAGAAAATTTGGCGAGGGTTCCCTCTAACCTATTGGTCTCCCTAACAATTCATCAAAAACACCCTCAATTTAAAGACTATAAATTACAGAACCTCAAACCACATATCACAAACCCAATTTTAATATACATATCCTCGGAGAGGGGAAGATTCAAATACAACATTTATATACTCCCGTAGGAGACTAACTAACCAAGGGTTCAAAACCGGTAAAGGATCACCACCTCTCTGATACGAGTGGTCTACTCGTAATCATCTCGTATCGGGTCTCTACTGCTCCAATCGATCAGAATTGGCCTGATCGGACTTGATTTGAGTCCAATTGGCCGAATCTGGTTAGCTGGATCGGATCTGGCTTGAGCTGGTTTAGATCTGGCTGAGCCTGATAGGATAGGACCTAATTGGGTGAAGGGGTTGGACTGATTGAGTCAAGTGGGCTAGTTGACTTGGTCAACCGGGTCCTAATCAGAGTGGTTGATGGATTGGGTTAGGCTGAACCAACTTGGTCAAGTGGCTTGGCTGGGAGGGGCTAGGATCGATCCAAGGGCTGTGGTTCGCCGGAGTGGATCGCCGGCGTAGGGCGTCGCCGGCGGTCGGGACCTTGGCAGGAAGGGTCGTGGGTTGATGGGGAACAAATCTACCGGAGTGGATCGACCGGAGCGAGGCCGGATCGACCGGATCTGGGGGAGACGGCGGTGAAGGTTGGGTCGGCCGGCGTTGGGGACAACGGGGGAGGCTCCGGAAGTGGCTTAGGAAGGTTGGGATCGGTTTAGGGAGGTCGGTCGAGAACTGGGTAGGGATCTGGGAGGTTAATGGTTGTCGGGGTCGTGGAAGACGGCGGCAGCTGTGAAGTGGGGAACGACGAGGAAGGCATCGGGGAAGATGAAGGAGGAAGTGGAGATGCTAGCCGAGGTCGTGGGGCTTGGGGGAAGAGAATGGTGGCCTTGGTTGGCGACGGGGGTAACCGGAGAGTGAACGGCGGTCATGCTAGGGTTAGGGCACGGAAGAGAGAGGAAGGAGATGATGAACAGTGGTGCTGGCGTGGGCTGACGTGGCGATGATGAGGAGGAGAGAGAAAGTGGCGGGGAGAGCGAAATACTGGCGGGGGCGGTGCCGGCTGCGGAGAAGATGACCGACGAGGAAGAAGATGATCAATGGTGGATATCTGGTGGAATGTACATTAGCTCTACTCCTATGATATTCTACTCCTATGATACTCTATCAACTATTCTTAACTAATCATAATTCTCTTCTTCCTTCATCATCATAATACAAACTAATGAGGTCCTTTTATAGAGACCTTAACAGAGTCCTAATCCAACTAGAAAACCCCCTTACTTAATTAGCAAGTAATAAGGTTTCAAGCTCAACTCAACATCCTAACTTAAATGGACTCTTAATTAATTCATAACAATCAAATATTAACTAGGACTCAATATAATATAAAAGACTAATGATAAATCCTAATCAAATACTCTAGTTTGAACTAGGGAAGTCCAAGTCAAACTAGGAAAGAGGTTGAACCAGTTTGGTTCCTCTTCTGGGTTCGAGTCCAGTTGGTCGAGTCGGATCGACTCGTATCACTCTCAGACTCCACCTGGCGCCGCCGCACCGCCGACCAACTGCCTGGTAGGGGCCACCGAAGAGGAGCTAACGCCTGCAACATGCGATGATAACATGAACAAGGTCTGGGCTCGGCACACGGCCTCCCCAGGGTGGTGAATACATATTTAAGGTCTGAAACTGCTGTAGTGGTACACCACCAACTGCCAGCCAGTTAACCAGCAACCTGCATCGGGAAGCAGCCCCACAAACAACAGAAGGGAAACCACACAGGTAAAGGCTCTCGACACACGCCGGCATGCCAGGCTATGGAAAGCAGTAGGGCCACTCGTCCACTTATTCTAAACATCCCAGGAGTCATCACTCTCCTGGTTCACCAGTGCCCCTAATATGGGGCTAACATGCTTAATGATATGTACAATATATAAAGCGGTAAGAAAACCGTACATACAAAGCCCCGCGGGCAAAGCCAATGAAAAACTCCTCTCTGCCACGAAAGGATCGATCTTTTCCTAAGAAAAGATTGATCTTCCAAGTAACAGAGAGCCCCCCTTCCTGTCGAGCCCAAGGAGATCGATCCTTCCTCCCAGGAAGATCGATCATCCTCACGACAGAGGGCATCCCATGCTACCCTGGAACAAAGATCGATCATCTTCACCAGATGATCGATCATGCTCGGGCTCAACATGACCAACAATGAAGGATCAATCCTTCTCCAAGAAAGATCGATCTTGTTGGGTTCTCCGACGAACCTCCGGCGAGAAATACTGTCGAAAAACTCAACCAAATCCCACAAAACCTTGGGATATGGTAGTACGAAGGACCACGAGTCCAAAACCGGTAAACATGCTACAAACTAACAAACATAAAGCAAGATCTATGTGAAACAGATCACAAACAATTCAAACTCTCAAAAATCGGAAAACAAAGTAGGTAGGAATCCCTACCTATGCAAGAGCTGATTCAATCCCAGCTGCTAAGCCTTGGATCGTCCTCAATCTCTCCAAAATCCAACCGGGTCTGAGCTCAAAAACGGCGGATTTCAAAAGGATTTAAGGAAGAAGGTTACGTCCGTTTCATAGACAAACGAACCGACCTATGAATGATTGATCATGACGATTACTTAGGTGCAGAAAGCTAGACTTAGGCTAAAACACAAGCCCAAGCCCGAATCTTTCGATCCCGGGTCTACCTAACCGTTATAATCAAACACTAACACAAACATGGTCAGTGTGTGCACACGCGGGTGTGAAACAAACCGGCAAAGCACAATTTACCAAATTGCCCTCTGTGTCCACAACGAGCCACAGGGGTAGAGAGATAGGTCCTCACACTCAAGATTTAACCAAGCTCTGTCCCTTGGCGAGCTCATGGGTTCTCTCACGACATATAAGATGAATATGGAAAGGAGCAATGAGGTAGAATGGAAGAAAAGAAAACAATTGCTCTCAAGTCCTCATACAATGAATCATCTGATTCAAGCAATGAAGATGATGATGAGGAGTTAGAAAAGATCACAAGAAGAATCCAACGAATCATCAAGCACCAAGGAAAGAAAATCCCCAAAGGTGAAAAAGGAAACTCCTCTTCTTACTTAAATAAAATTACTTGTTTTTAGTGTAGGAAGCCCGGACACTACATGTCAAATTGTCCGATGCTCAATAAATCTTCAATTACTTGTTTATTTTATACTCTTATCATTTGCAAGCATACGATTTAATTATACTCCTCCTCTTTAGATTTCGATAATTGATTTATTGTATAAGGTCTAAGATTAACCTCCCCTCTTAGACCTTTACTCCAGATCCGATCTGATTTGGTCTGGTCTCAATCAGATCTAGCCTAGGTTGATCTAGCCTCAACCACTGGACTTGATCAGATTCCTTTCTGATCTGATCTGGAGAGAAAAATTAAAAAAAAATAAAATTATCTTATTTTTAATTAAAAAGTCAAAATTAAAGAGGGAAAATTAATGAAAGAAATGAAAACAGAATATAGTATCAGTTTTGCTAGGGGCATCAATTCCCCAGATCTCTAGAATCCCTTTATTTATCTCGGTCTTAACATCTAGCGACATCAGATTCGCCATCACCTTTCTCTTTTCTCTTTTCTCATTTCGTTTTTATTTTTTCTCTTTTCTCTTTTCTTTTTAATCTTTACTTTCTTCTCCTTCGATCTCCCGTATTCGCCTTCATTCTCATCTATCAGCCACCAGAATCGTTCCCTAATGTCTCTACTATCCCTTCTATACTGGTCTTAACAGACGACAAGCTCCCAACTTAACTTCTCTCTTTTTCATTTTTCTCTTTTCTTGAATCATCCCTTGATGTCCCTACTATCCGTCATATACTGGTCTTAACTGACGACGAGCTCCCAACTTCACTTTTCTCTTTTTCATTTTTGTCTTTTCTCTTTAAAAATTTTCTCCTTCGATCCCCCGTCTCCGCTGCCATTCTCCTCGATCAGCCACCAGAATCATTCCCTGATGTCCCTACTATCCGTCATGTACTGGTCTTAACCGACGATAAGCTCCCAACTTCACTTTTCTCTTTTTCATTTTTCTCTTTTCTCCTTTCTCCTTTCTTTTTAATTTTTTCTCCTATGATCCGTCATATCCACTGTCATTCTCGTCAATCAGCCACCAAAATCATTCCCTGATGTCCCCTACTATCGCTCCTATAATGGTCTTAGCTGACGACGAGCTCCCAAATTCACTTTTCTCTTTTCTCTCTTTCATTTTTCTCTTTTCCAGTTTTCTCTTTTTCAGTTTTCTCTCTTTCATTTTTCTCTCTTCTTTCTTTGGACTCAGATCCGTCACCTCCGATGTTGTTCTCGCCAATTAGCCACCAAGGATCAATTCCCCAGGTCCCTAACTACCTCAGATTTGCCGTCAATTTTCTCTTTTCTCTTTTTCATTTTTCTCTTTTTCTGTAAAGAGAAAAATGAAAAGAGAATAGAGATGCCATTAGTAATAATAGCCCTTCCATCGGCCGTCGTCGTCGTTGTCCATCGGATCATCTTTGGCATCACCCCTCATCTCTGGCAGCCAACTCCAGCAACCTCGCCGGCAACTAGCAACTTCACCCTAGCTCCACTACCGATAGTCACCGTCGCAGCCCCCCTATCACCAGCTACTGCCCCGGCGAGGTGCACATCTCCGACAACCACCTCATCCTGCGAATCCCTCTCCTTCACCAGCATCTCTCCACACAATCTCCCTCTCTCTCCATCACTCATCCACCACCTCTCTCTCTCACTTGATCCCGACATCCATCTCCCATGTCCACCCCGACCATTATTGAGGTCGCCATCACCTCGCAGTCCCCTCGCCTATGTTCCTGCGAAGCCCACCACCAGCGAACCTCCATCAACCCCGGCAGAACCTTCGCGTCCACCTTCTTCACATTCCCAGGTGAAGACGCGACCACCCGCAGCCTCAACCCTCTCCACTCCACCGACGCATGGCTAGCCGCGGCACTCGAAGCTCGAGGAAGCGCGGTTGTCGCCGAAGGCGTCAATGATCACCAGGAAGTGGTTGAGGTCATGGGATCCTGCTGGAGGCGATAGCGACCTTGGGCGGCGACGGTGAGATGCTGGTCGAGTTGGAGGAGCTCAACGATGATGGGTTCCGGAGAAGATGGGTTGGTGCTCGCTAGGATGGGTTCACCAGGATTAGTGGGCTTCCAAGGTTCTCACCGGCATTAATGGAGGTATAGACACGGCGGTGATGGGATAGGAGGCAGCATCATAAAATGTTACGAGCGGTCTACTCGTGATCCTCTCGTAATGGATCTCTACTGCTCCAATCGATCAGAATTGGCCTGATCGGACTTGATTGAGTCCAATTGGCTAAATCTGGATCGAATCTGGTTCAGATCTGGCTCAGATTGGGGTAGGACTCGACTGGGTCAAGTCTGGATTGGTTGATTGGCTCTTGGAATTGAATTTGGCTCGGATTGGGCTAAGTGGCTTGAGCCAGGTCAAGTTGGCTGGATCAATTAGGAAACTTGGCTGAACCGGCCATAGTTGGCTGAGCCAAGTTGGCTGGGCTGAACCAGCCTGGATCCGAGGGCTGAGGCTCACCGGCGTAGATCGCCGGCGTAGGGGCGGCGGCGGCGGTCGGGATAGTGGCAGGAAGCGTCGCCTGGAGGTGGGGAAGAGTTCCAACGGAGTGGATCTGGGAGATGGGTGGCGGATCGGCCGGATCGGGTGAAGACGGCGGTGAACGTTGGGTCGGCCGGAGTCGAGGACGACGAGGGAGGCTCCGGGAGTGGCTGAGGACGTCGGAAAGAGGGTCGGAGGAGATAGGCGATGGATTTAGTGTGGTTTGGGGGTGAGTTCTGGGATCGGAAGTGGGTTGACGGCGGAGGGGACGGAGGTAGGCTTGTCGGGGACGGCGCCGGAGGGGACGAAGGACGGAGGGAAGGGTATGGCCGGAGTCGTGGGAGGTAGGGGGAGACGATGGTGGGTTTAGGTGGCGACGGGGCTGGCCGGAGAGGAGAGAACGGCGGTGGTCGGCGGATGCTAAGGTACGGGAGAGAAGAGAGGGAAGGAAGAAGACGATGACGTGGCAGGTGACGAGGAGAGAGAGTGGTGACGTGGCGCTGACGTGGAGGAGAGAGAAAGTGACGGGAGAGAGAGAAACACTGGTGGAGGCGGTGCCGGCTGCGGAGAAGATGACCAGCGGGGAAGAAGATGGATCTATGGTAGATATCGGGTGGAAGCTATATTATCTCTACTCCTATGATAATTTATCAGCTACTCCTAATAATTCATAACTCTTTATTCATCATGCATCCTTACATAATACAAACTACTAAGGTCCTTTTATAGAGACCTTGACAGAGTTCTAATCCACTAGAAAAACCCCCTTGCTTGATTAGCAAGTAATAAGGTTTCTGACTCAACTCAACTTCCTAACTCAAAGGGACTCTTAATTAATTCCTAACAATCAACTAGGACTCAATAAAAGACTAATGATAAAGACTAATTAAATACTCTAGTTTGAACTAGGGAAGTCCAAGTCAAACTAGGAAAGAGGTTGAACCAGCTTGGTTCCTCTTCTGGGTTCGGGTCCAGTTGATCGAGTCGGATCGACTCGTATCATAAAATGGAGTTAGAGTTGGCATTAGGGTTTGGGTCATTGGTGGGTAGAAAGGTCATCAATAATACATAACCAACCATAACCTCCCATAACTGTCTTAAAATGGTGTTTATACATTAAAACTAATGATGGTGGTGTACTAATTAATAAGCTTCTTTATTTTGGTGTAAATACTAATTATCTATAGTTTAAATTAGTTGTGAGATTTGTAATTATGCACCATTGGTTATACTGAATAATTATAGGGTTGGCTCACACAATCAATCCGTATGGGTTTTCTGAGTCAAGGTGTGACACAAGATCTCCAAGAGCGTCCCTAGTACATAGACCTTGTTGCAGCGTACCTTTATAAGAGGCATAGGAAGAGAAGTTTTGGAGAACTTTTTGAAGGTCAAAAATTGGTTTCGCTTATATGAGACTTGAGCATGATGTGTCTGGAAGTTGTTTGGGAGTTTGGGCCTACCCTTGTGGTACGGTGTTTTTTTTTTTTAAAGATAAGCAGAGAGGCTACTGAAATATAAAGACAAAACCCCTTACAGAACCCAGACACAAGCATCCAGTCGGGGGAACTAGATGCTAACGACTACGGTCATTACACAAAACCATTCAAGGGACCACTCTCATATGGCCTTGGACTTCGAAACCAAGACCAACTCTCAAAATTACCCCTACCCAGCTTGGCTAGTTCATCGACCACCTTGTTATCCACATGTGGCACAAACAAAATCAACGCCTCCTCCAGGTGTGACGCCTCCCAACATACCATTTGCAGATAGGTTCGTATGCTATCCGGCTAATGGGATCGGCCATTGAGATGGTCAACAAGATCTTTGCAGTCCAACTCAAAGATCACCTTATGCAATCCCTGTCGCCGAGCTTCACCTAGGCCCAAAGCAAAGGCCTCAAACTTAACCCAGAGCACATCCCTCATCTCCGAACTCTCAGCCCTGGCCCACAAGACCTCGCCTTCCTCAGAGAAGAAGAACACACCTAGACCGGTGTTCAGTCGAGTCACAGAAGCATCCGATTGAATAACCACAAGCCCCTGTTTTGGAACAGAATAAGCTTGAACCTCCCATCTCGGAGCCAAGCGTTGAAGGCTCCACTCCCTAGCAAACCAGGTGGTGGACCTTGCGATCTCGCCAGATGAGCCGCCCATGCCATCAAAGGTCCATCTATTGCGGTCCTTCCATATCTCCCAAACTCCATAGCCTAGCTTAGCCTTCCGCTGCCTCGCCAAGTCAGAGGATGACGAGGATTCCAGAATCTCCTGTGATCGATACCATCCTCTCATCATACTGAAGTCCGGATCTCCAATAAAGACTTGCTCCCAAACCCTGCAAGAAACTTCACAAGAAAAAAAGAGATGTTCTAAGGATTCTACCTCCGACGAACACCTAGGGCAAGTGTTCTCCGATCCGGCTCCAACTCTCCAAAGAGCCTCCAGCGTAGGGATCTTCCCATGTATGAGTTTCCATAGAAAGGTTTTCACTCTGGGACCGAACGGCCCATACCAGACACTCTTCCAGCGAGGTTTCTGAATTCCTTGCTCGGCATCTTTCCTAGAGTCTGCATAAAGCTTCATATACGCAGACTTAGAGGAAATCATGCCCTGAGGATCAAAGGTCCAAATACACCTGTCCTCACCTACAATAGGAATACTACAAATAAGGTTAGTAATATACGGAGAGAAAAACCCCGCAATATATCTCTTACGACAGTTACCATCTGGTCTGATGAGTTTCCCAAGCAGCAACCTCTCTGGCATGCGATCGATGTTTATAAAAGTCGGCTTCTTATCAAGAGGTAAGTCCAGGATCCACCAATCTTTAAGGGCATGAACCCCACTTGTGTGACATGGGGTCCAGCGTAGGCCCATCCTCAGATCCGCCACCGACGCACAAACGCTACGCCAAGCCGTCGAAGAGCTCCTAGAGGGAGAATTGGGCGGTAAAATACCTTGCCATCCATATTTAGCTTTAACAACCCTCTTCCATAAGGAGTCTTCCGAGGGCCTCAGCTTCGCAGCACGCTACATCCTCAACGCCCGCTACCAGGTCCCCAAATTTCGTAAGCCCAAACCACCATCTTCACCCTGAGCACAAACCGTACTCCACCACACAACGGAAAAGCCTGATCTCTTTCCCTCCCACAAAAAGGCCCGACCTAGGCGATCAATTCTATTTAAAACAGTCTTTGGGACATGTGTGGCCATCATCGTATACACCGGGAGCGCCTGGAGGACATGCCTCAATAGAGTGACTCTACCCGGTAGAGCCAGCCTCTAATTTTCCCAGCCGGAAATCCTCTCTACTACTTTGTCTAGAAGGTCACTAAAATCACGAGACCGAAGCTTTTTCCCACTGATCGGTACCCCAAGGTGGCGCCAAGGGCAACGAACCTCGGACATACCCAAATGCAGGCCAAGTCACCTACGGCTAGCTCTTCTCATAGATGGGGATATCTTCATACTTGATTTTAGGGGATTAATCCCCATACCAGAGAGCTCACCATATCTCTTGAAGAGCCATTTAATCTTTAAGACCTCCACAAGACTTACTTCAGAAGCCAAAATACAATCATCCGCATGTAACATATGTGTAACTCTAACATTCCCTCTCGTAAACGTGACTCCCTTAAGGCCATGCGCTGGATCATTGAGCATAGCAGACAGAGAAACCTGCACCAACACAAACAAGAAAGGTCATAGCGGCTCACCCTGACGGATTCCCCTCCGCGGCGTGACCTGCCCTACAATTTGACCATTTACAATGAAAGAAAAGTGCGGAGTAGTTATACATTTCATTACCCAATCAATCCATTGTCTCGGGAATCCCATGCTTTGCATAACCAGCTCCAAAAAATCCCATCGAACAGTGTCGTATGCTGAGCAAACGTCAAGCTTCACCGCCATCAGAGGTTGGTTACCGGGTGCCACCTCAACTAAATGCATGATCTCTTGCACCAAAGCAATATTATCGAAGATACTTCTACCTCCAACAAACGTGGATTGCTCAAGATCAATCACCTCCGGTAACACAGTCTTCAACCTGTTAATAAGAACCGTAGAGATAATTTTGTAAGAAACATTACATAAACTAATAGGTCTAAAGTCCTTTATCTTTTGGGGATTCTTGCACTTCGGGACCAGTAAGACAAATATCTCATTCCAAGGCTTCTGCGATTTGAGGCGTCTGAAGAAATCTAAGATAACATCAGCAATATCCGACCCTACAACATTCCAAAAGCTTTTATAAAAATCCGCTAATATACCATCCGGTCCAGGGCACCGGTTCGGTTCCAAGGAGCGTACAACCACGACTATCTCCTCCCTAGTGACCTAGCTGATAAGCATGAACTTGTGATTCTCAGAAATAGTGGGAAGACCAGGAAGGATTTGCGGTAATTCAGAACCCGGATCCTCCATAACGCATGGTAAAACACAGCAAAGGCTTGCCCAATTTGAGCCGTAGAAGTTGATGAGTGCATGAAAGTGCACTCTCAACAGCCTTATAACCATCTCAATTGCTAGATTATTATCCTTAATCAATATCTTTATTACTATTTTTATATCTATATGTTGCTTCACATAGTTGTGTGGAAAATGCAGGAAAAAGGAGCAAAGAAGCTGAAAAGATTACATGAATCAACTTGAAAAATTAAACTGTACGTGCTCATGAAGAACCAGACGATGTGCCATACACCTTTAGAAAGATCTTGAAGTCTAGTTTTGGCAGAATTTTACGGTTCGTGATTTGGAGCTGTATAGAGGAAGTTATAGTGTTTTCCGTACCAGTGCGCAGGGTAGAATAACAGAAGAAAGATGCAGGAAATAAAAGATCGATCTTCCATGAATAAAAGATCGATCTCTTATGTATGCAGAGATGAAAAGTCCCACGATCGACCGTCACATCGACCGTCGCGCTCACAGTCGACCGTGGCATCAACCGTCAGCTTCTGTCAAAGAAAAATCTTCGCAGGGTCGATACGAAGATTGACCATGAGTGAAAACAAGAAAGTTGGAATAAAAGATCGATCTTCTTTACTAGGAAGATCGATCCTTTGTGGGCGTCTTCAACAATTGATGAAAGAGATTGATCTCTTCCTTGAAAAAGATTGATTTGAACCTGGGCGGTTTGGAAGGAACCTACTCTACGGAGAAAGAAGATCGATCCTTTCCTTAAAGAGATCGATCTTAGTCGGGGCGAACAAGTTACGAAAATTGAGAAAAGAAAGAAGATCGATCTTTATCCTAAAGAAGATCGATCCTTTGTCGGACGACTTGAAAACAAACAAACCAGATTTAATCCAATGGTTGAAATAAACCCTAGGGTTTCATACACTTATATATGAAGGTTGTCCAGCACTTAGAAAGGGACTTTTGGCAGCGTTTGGAGGAGACGAGACGGGTTCCAGGCTTGGTTTTCTTTTCTTTTTCTCATCTTATTTCTTAGTTGCCCTCATGATGAACATGAGTGGCTAGTTTCTTCTCTAAGGAACCGATGTAGCCTAACTGAATCATTCTATGTTATTGGATCATATTGATTTAATCAGTTTATATTTCTTGTTTCATTCATTATTATAACTGAGATCTTAAATACCTTTATCTGGCCAATAGAAGTATTATATAGATTGTGTTATGTGAGATTGGGCGAGGGTTCATTCCCTAATCTTGCATGATCTATGAATGAATGAGATTTAGTCGAGGCCGGGTTCAAGCTAAGACACTTCTTGGTTCATAATTGTTCTTCAGAGCTTAATGAATTCTTGATTAACCCTTAGCTATGGGTTCATTAAGTAGGGTTAATTGAGGGTACTTGGTGAAGACCGCGATCGAACGGATCATCATACCGGAAGAGTGAGCCCTTGGAATTAAACTGAGATATTGATTGATTGAATGCATAGAATGAGGATGTTATGGTGAAATCGGAACCTTAGTATTCATCCATCATATTTCCATCTTTTCTTATTTCGTTATTAGATCATCTATTTTTGAGACTTCATATTTCTTATTTTCCTTTCTTTATTTTCTTTATTTTCTGTTCTTTAGCGTTTCACTCTAATAATATTTACAAATCTCTGTGGGTACGATACTCGTCTTGCTACTATACTGATTGCACCGATTCATATACTTGCGAGATATCAAATTTATTCATCAGAAGTCAGAACATGTTCCCCCTCGTCGACAATCTCCTTCACTTTAGATGTATGACCATGCGATCTCAAAGATTCATGAAATAGGGCAGAGTTCTCATCACCATGTTCCAGCCATTTCAATCTTGAGGCCTGGGCCCGAGAAACATCATGTTGCCGGAGAATAGCTTCATACATATTTTCCATATATTTCATAAGTTGTTGCTCCTCAATCGAGATTTCAGCTTCCTCCTCCCTCTCATAGAGATCGGATAGGCTCTCAGCAATGAGTTGGATGCGGGTATTAGTGCAACGCTCTTCATCATTACTCCACCTCTTCACTGTGTTTTTAAGCTCCAAAAGCCTTCCCTGAAGCACATAGGATTTGCTACCATCCCTACACCTAGTCCACACATGTTGGACTAAGAATTTAAATGCCTCTGAATGTATCCACTTATTCTTGAGACGAAACAGAGTCGGACCTGTACGCTCCTCCAAGTCCTTCACCGTTACAAGCAAAGGACAATGGTCTGAGGCCAGTCGCGGGAGATGGCGCACCTCAATCGAAGGAAAGGTAGGAAGCCACTGCTGGTTGCCTAAAGCCTTATCCAATCTTTCAAGAATTCTTTCCCTACCAAAACGCTGGTTGCACCAAGTATAGGAATGGCCGACAAAGCCCAAGTCCAACAGATTGTTGTGAGAAATGAACTCAAGATAGTCCGTAACCTTCCTCGAGTAATCAAAGGGTCTCCCTCCCCGCTTTTCACTCGACGACGCAGCCACGCGAAACTCTCCAACCACCACATGAGGAATATCAACGTCAAAGAGGCAGGACACTGACTCCCATAACTCCCGCCTTCCGCTAGCAGTCCTTGCCGCATAAGCCACAGTAACAGTCCATTGCCCATCTTCCTCAGAGGTGATGGTACCGTGAACTGATTGGGAGGAGTATGAAGAGAAGGACACCAAGCCATAATCTCTTCTCCAAAGCACAAGAATCCCTCCCCTCTTGCCCGTGGCAGGGAGCAGAAAAACGTCAATATGTCCGCCAAGCTTATGGCGGAAAGCTTCAACTTGATCAACCTGCATCAAGACATCCAGCAAAAAAATGAATTGTAAGTATCCATCCCTTAGCAACCGACGGCATGTAAACAAGGCTCTCCTATGCCCAATGCCTCTACAATTCCAAGAAATAAGCTTTATTGAAAACCATGAGGAGAGCACGGTTGCTCTCCACCCATGGCCATAAACTTCCCTTTTTTTGGAGCAGAAGGAGTGGTAGCTTGCTTTGGACAAGGCTCCTCCTCTTCCATGGCAACATCAGCCTCCGCGCGGTCTCGGCACGTGGCCCTCCCCACCCGATGGCGATCTTGATCTCTCCCTGTCCGGCGAGGTTCCCTCCCCATCCAAAGACCGTAACTGTCGTCTTGCGAAAGCATCATGGATCATTTTTACTCCCCTTATATGGGTTTCCTCTAAGTCAGCAGACTCCTCCAAATCATAAGATTTCGGTCTAAACTCCACCACTTCATGCTTTTTGGGCTTCAACTCCATTGGTGGGTGAACAGATCTTTTAGCATGCCCTCTAGGAAATACAATAGGAGCTTTTTCCCACGGGCCTTACTTGGCCCAGCCCGTTTACAAGCTGCCTCAATCAAATTTAACTCCTCTAACTCTTCCTCCATTAGATCTAATCCGGAGGCTTACCCATCAAACGCCACCTGTATCCCAATGTTTGGTTTCACATTAAATGCCTCACTTTCTAGGGCATTCAACACATCACCTCCTCCGTGAGAGCTCCCCATTCCACCGCCACCCAGGTCACCCCCATCATCTTCCCCTACGCTGCTAATGTCACCAGTAGGCTTGTCGCTGAGGTGTGAGATCTTCCGATTAGATGTTGATAGTGTCCTGGGTACCAGATCTTTCTTCGTATTTTCTTTCCCAACAGCTCTTTCCTTACCCATCATACCTTTCTGACCAGTCTAGTCTGACAGTGTCAATTTTCTCTCTCCTTCGCCGGAACGGCCAGACCCGTTACGCCGGCGAGATCGTACAACGGTGATCCACTCACTTCCTTCCTCCACTTGTGTTTTCCTTTTTCTTTCACCATAGGTGTGTGATCTTGTGATATCCTATCTGTGTTCTCTGGAGGCTTCGATGCTTCGCCCTTATCGCCGGTAACATCAGAGGATATCTCCTTCTCAATAGAGACCTTCATCTTCTCAACATCACCCTCAAACAACAACTCCTTCAATGAGGTGTCAAGGTCAACTGATTCCGGGGTATGTTCCATATGCTTGGTTTCAAATTTACAGTCAAATTTATGATGTCCGATCCTACCACAGTTGGCACAAATAGTTACCCTTTCATAAACAAACGGCTGGTAAAATGTGAATGGATCCTCTCCCAGCTCTCCATCTCCAACCGTGATTCCCGACAAGACTGGATCATTGATGTTAATCTTCACACAGACCCGTGCATATTTGCACCTTCCCATGGAACTTGTAGAGAAGTCAACTGCCAGAGGGGTTCCCACCTGTGATGCTAGTCCGATGAGGTATTTCCGTCGAAAATACTCCGACGGGAGGTATGGGTATCTGATCCATACTAGCACAAGGAAGAACGCATCAGCGTTCGGTCTAAAGCATGGTCTCCAACGGATCAAGGACAACATCCTTCCTCCTACCGACCATGGTCCTCCGGTCAGGATGCTCATCATGTCCTCCATGGAGTGGAACAGGAACACAAAGACCCCCTGGTACATATCCGTGACTAATAAAGGAGCAGAAGTTCTCCTGAGCATCGCCAATCGTTGCCTCAGAAACTCCAGTCCAATCCTGCCGCCCACACAACGCATAGTCCCATTGTTTCCTGCTCAACCCCAGCTCCTCTCGATCGAAGACTACCCTGTTCGGGTAACGTCGGACGATTGCCTTCGCCTCTTCAACGGATACAAAGGAGCTACCTTCCTCAGAAGCTGCTACCTTGGCCCACGATCGCCTTCCTGGACCTCCAGGTATTTCTGAAGATCTTGCCGGCTGAGATCCGACAGATTCTGAGGGTTTTGCCGGTTGAGATCCGGCCGATCTGCCAAAGCGAGGGTCTTCACCCCCACGCTGCTCCCTTCCGCTCATCTTCCGCAACTCTAATCTGGCTCTGTTTTTTCTCCACCCATCCACCTTGTGGTACGGTGTTGGGAGAACGTACTTAGGTGTCTGCTCTTTGTTTGAATTTTGATTCTTTGATGAATTTTGAACATTCGTACATTCAAAATTCAAATGTTTGTCCAAAATTCGAATGCCTACTCAAATTTTGGATATTTGTTTTGAATCTTGAATATTTTAAATTGTGTTGTAGGGAATTTACCAAAATATTCCTGGTTAGGGCAGGAGTGTAAATTACCAAAAATACCTCTTCATTGATCATATATATATTTTAGACCAAAATACCCCTAAAGAGTGGAATAACCATATTTTGTACCATTACACCCATGAAGATGTAAAATGATCATGATACCCCTGGGGCTAAATGACTAAGTTAAGATGACCAAAATAGCCTATCATGTGGTGTCCATAATATTTTAGATGAAAATACCATTAAGGTAGATGGGATCTTCAAGGGTTGATATGTGAATTTTGCATGTTCATTTTGAGCTATTACCTACTCAAATGTGAAAATGACCAAAATGCCCTTATGGGGTCAAAATTATGAAAAATACCCCCTAGTTCTTTTGGTTTCTATAGGTTGCCTTCAAAACAACCTAAGGATAGATGAGGGTGTTGTAGACTTGAATGTGTCTTATTATATTTCCAAAGATATCCTTGGCAGGTGGAAATGACCAAAATGTCCCTTTTTTTTTTTTGAAGAGATAAGCCCGAAGGCTAGCGTCTACATACAACTAAACAAACAAGCCACCAGTTAGGTCACCCCTACAGGGGAATGCCCAACCACAATAGCATCAACCTGCCGCGCCTGCCGTGCTACAAAATCCGCCCTATAGTTATCTTCCCTGGGGATAGTCTGAAACTGAATGGAACGAAATCGTCCTGCTGTCCACCAAATCTCCTGGAGAACGGGAAGAAGGCTGCCCAGAGGTGTAAATTTGCTAGTAAGAAGATTCACAGCTGCCATCGAATCACTTTCCACAACCACGGAAGATGCCCCCCTCCTAACTGCTTCCACCATTGCTAATCTGATGGCACCCAATTCTCCTCGTAACACAACATCATCATTGAACTCCTCCACCATAGACGCCGTCCAAGCAACATCACCATCATCATCCACACACACAGCCCCCATACCAGTACCTCTTCCATCCTGACCCACCGGACCAAAATGTCCCTTATGTGTTAATTGTTTATGTGGGATGTGACCAAACTCACACGGGGTCAATTTGGAGTACGGTAAGGAATCAAAATCTATGTTTTGACCAAACTACTAAAAATGCCCTGGAAGGTGCAAATTACTGAAATGCCATTTTACTGTCTCTGACGCTAGCCCAAGTCCTTCGGGAGCGGTCGACTTGAGGAGGTCGGAGGTTGGTGCGGCTGAAGGGGTAGTCGATGTGGAGCTGTGAGGAGCATGGAGACGTGGCACAGGCATGGAGTGGTCGTGGCTCGGGGTTGGTGTGGTGCGGTGTGAGGTGGCGCGATACCTGCGTCGAGAGGGGCACGACACGATGCGGAGGAGGTAGCACGGCATGGAGTCGTGTTGTGGCATGGTGCGGGAGGTGGCTTGGCGGGCAGGACGTGGCGTAGTAGTGGCCGAGGGTGCAGGGCGGCGCAGTATAGGCGACCAGGGAAGCCGGAGAGGGTGCAAGGCTCATGGGCGGCCACGCGACTTGACGAGGCCGGCGGCAGACGGTGCCCAAGAGAGCGAGTAGGAGGAGGAGGGTGTGCTGGGAGGTGGCACAGTGAGCAACGAGGGATGATGCGGGAGAGAGTGAGAAGCAAGGAAGAGATGCCGGCAGGCGACACGGCGTCATTGGCGGGCGGCGAGCTCGAGGGTGGTGCGTGGAGGGGTGGTACAAGAGGAGGGCGCTGGCAAGGAGAAGAATGAAAGGGAAGAAGAGGAAGTGGGTGATGAATAAATTTTATATCTCGCAAGTATACGAATCGGTGTGATCAGTATAGCAGCAAGACGAGTATCGTAACACAGAGATTTGTAGAGATTATTAGAGTAAAACACTAAAGAACAGAAAAGAAAGAAAATAAGAACGGGAAAATAAGAAATATGAAGTCTCGAAAATAGATGATCTAATAACGAAATAAGAAAATGATGGAAATATGATGGATGAATACTAAGGTTCCGATTTCACCATAACATCCTCATTCTATGCATTCAATCAATCAAGATCTCAGTTTAATTCCAAGGGCTCGTTCTTCCAGTATGATGATTCGTTCGATCGCGGTCTTCACGAAATACCCCCAATTAACCCTAGCTAATAAACCCATAACTAAGTGTTAACCAAGAATCCATTAAGCTCTGAAGAACAATTATGAACCAAGAAGTGTCTTAGCTTGAACCCGGCATCGACTAAATCTCATTCATTCATAGATCCTGCAAGATTAGGGAATGAACCCTCGCCCAATCTCACATAAAACAATCTATAATACTTCTATTGGCCAGATAAAGGTATTTAAAATCTCAGTTATAATAATGAATGAAACAAGGAAAATTAACTGATTAAATATTCATGATCCAATAACATAGAATGATTCAGTTAGGCTACATCGGTTCCTTAGCAAAGGAATTAGCCACTCATGTTCATAAAAACAACCAAGATATTCATAAGAAAGATAAGAAAGAAAAACCCTAGATCTTCATGCGGTCTTCTCCCCTCTTTCCGCCCTTCAAAACTCCTCCAATAGTGCTGGCTAACCCCCCCCCCCCCCCCCCCCATAAGTCTTGGACGACTTCCTTAAATAGGGGTAAGAAACCCTAATTTTGCTTCAGCCTTTGGATTAAATCTGGTCCATTCGTTTTCAAGTCCTCCGACAAAGGATCGATCTTCTTAAGGATAAAGATCGATCTTCTTTCTTTTGTCAATTTTCGTAACCTGGTTCGCCCCGACTAAGATCGATCTCTTTAAGGAAAGGATCGATCTTCTTTCTCTGTAGACTAGGTTCCTTCCAAAATGCCCAGGTTCAGATCGATCTTTTCAAAGAAGAGATCGATCTCTTTCATCAATTGTTGACTACGCCCATAAAGGATTGATCTTTCTAGTAAAGAAGATCGATCTTTTATTCCAATTTTCTTGTTTTCGATGCCACGGTCGACCATGAGAAATTTTGAGCGCGACGGTCGATGTGACGGTCGATGCGACGGTCGACCGTGGGACTTTTTCATCTCTGCATACATAAGAGATCGATCTTTTATTTAAGGAAGATCGATCTTTTATTTCCTGCATCTTTCTTCTGCTATCCTGCCATGCACATTGGTACGAAAAACACTATAACTTCCTCTATGCAGCTCCAAATCACGAACCGTAAAATTCTCCCGAAACTAGACTTCAAGATCTTTCTACAGGTGTATCGCACATCGTCTGGTTCTTTATGAACAGGTGCAGTTTAATATTTCAAGTTGATCCATGTAATCTTTTCAGCTTCTTTGCTCCTTTTTCCTGCATTTTCCACGCAACTATGTGAAGCAACATATAAATATAAAAATAGTAATAAAGATGTTGAGTAAGGATAATAATCTAGCAATTGAGATGGTTATAAGGCTGTTCAGAGTGCACTTTCATGCACTCATCAGTGGGGAAGGAAAAGGGAGAAAGGGTGGTCGGCTCTATAGAGGACAAGGTGGGAAAGTTTGAGTGGGAGAAGGAGAGTGGGATGGAGTTTGGGTTGAGGTAGGAAAAGGAGTAAAGGAAGAGGAGTTGGAGGTGGACTAGGAGTAGGTTAAGAGTCCGATTTGGGAGGAAAGAGGAGGAAGAGGAAAGTGAGGAGAGGAAGGTCGAGAGAGGGAGGGCTGGACGAAGACGGAGACGGCGGCGGCCGGCGAGTGGACAGTTGGGTTGGCGGCGACGAGGCCGCGAGTGCCTCCGCTAGGCGGGCTGTGCGAGGGGAAGAAGGACGGTCCGAAGGGGGGGGAGAGGAAGAAGAAGGAAGAAGAAAAGGAAAGAGGAAGAACAAGATAGGACAGAGGAGAAGTGGGCGTGGCTTGGCTGCATTCTTCCCTCGTAGAGGCAGGTGGATCGGGCCAGTGGGCCGCCAGGGTAGGGAGACAACGGGAGAAGAAGGAAGGGGGGTCGGTCGGCGATCTATGACATGGGAGGTGGCCGGTGACATTGGCGGGCTAGCTGGCGGCTTGGGTGCCTCCGCTAGCATGATGGCGCAAAACCGGAGTGCAAGGTGCCTGGAAGGAGGGAAGGTGGCCGGAGGAGAAGAAAAGGGGAGTAGGAAGACAAGAGAGGCAACCCTGGTGGGGTCTCGGTTTGGCCGGAGCAAGCACGGAGGCAAGAAGAAAGGAAAGGGAACCCCTGTGTGGTCTCGGCTTGGCCGGAGCAAGCATGGAGGCAAAGAGAAAGAGAGAGAAAGAGAGAGGGGGAGGCGAAAGCTTAGACCAAGGTGAAGGAGAATAGAAGTACCCGGAAGAGGAGGATCGTTGGTGACGGTACCGACGATTGTCAAGGTTGGAACTCTGTCAGGAGATCCGAAGAGGGTGGTGACTTGAGAGTGAACTCACTCAAACAATCCCTTCTTCAAGTAGACTGAGTCTAAAAACCCGAACACCTTTGATTTGATTAATTTTTAGATGATTTCACTCATAAGTATAGGCCTTTATATAGGCAAACTATAAGAGATCTAGCTTTAGTGGAACTCTAACTCAATTACTACATACTCAAGAAATAACCTAAGAAAGAAAAGAAAGAGTCATACTAGAATGCAAATAACTAAATTAGGAAAGCAAATTAGGAAAGCAGTAACTACGATAGCAGACTTGGACTCCAACTAGGGGAAGGCAAGTGGCACCGGCTCCTTGTGTGTCCGGCTCAAAGGGGAAGCCGCGCCTTGTGGAGCCGGCTTGAGCTTGGATTGAGCCCAAGTTGGGTCCGATCCAGTGCTTTAAGCTTGGATTTTGAAGGTTTGAATTTTGACACGTATCAATGGCAAACTTATCAAAATGCCCCTACATCATTTAGCTCATATATTATACCAACGAAGCTATGTAGGATGAAAAGGGAATATGATAGGAAGTTCACGTATATATTTTAAACCCTTGGGCGGGTATAATTACCAAAATGCTCTTATACTTTTGTTATATAAGATACCATCAAATCCAGGAAAAGCATGCAGAGGGCATTTTTAGTTATGACTTTATATTGGTGTCATGTCTTTCTAAAATATCAAAGGCATATACATATGAGGATAATTTCATAAATGTTACGAAATTATGGCTTAATCAAAATTGTTGTCAACACTCCTCCGATCGCCTTTGGAGCCCCAACAGGTACGGCAACAAGACCCTCTATCGTGCAAGTGGTGTGTTAGGAGTCCTATTTATAGGTTTAGTGATCGTTCACAAAGCATGTCGTTAAAGCCCAGCAAACCTCAATCAAAATATAATCCTTATTCTATCACTATCCTACAGGGTAGATTAGTGGTGACGTACAGAGTCGATCTACAGGGAAAACGTTGGAAACCAAAATCAATTCTTAAAACTCTAAAACTAAGCAAAAGTAGTAATTATAAGATTGAATTACCAAAAGCTAACTAAGAAAAGCAAGTAAAAGTTGTTGTTTAAATCACTAAGAGAAATACCTAGGGATTACTCAATCCACCTTAGTTTCACCTTCTGTATTCTTCAGTTATCCTCTTGTCTTCTTCTCTAAACATTATGGATCATATGGCTAAAAGCTCACATGATAAAATAATATTTATATTCCTAACGGCATAGCCTATCTTTCTTGGCATCGATTGTCTTCGGTCCTACAAGTACTTTAAGTTATACTACTACTAATGACCTTGGCACAACCTATACTAGCTTAGCATAGCCTATCTCACTAGTAAATCATAAATCACATGAAAACCATCCTATGAATCTCTACAATCAATCACAGAAATCATGTAGGACTAAGAATACGTCAAAGGAACTCTGTTCCTTCAACTCTATTAACAATAAAAAGAAAATTCATAGGATCATGTCTTGAGAAGAATATAAGATTCAAACCAAAGAATACAAAAAGTTACACTAGCTACTCATCTTTTGGGAAAGCTCAATTGGTGTTAGGAAGGAAGCCATCGCTCCCCGCGGAAAGATCTCCGTCTTCAAACCCTAGCCTTCTCCTTTTTTCTCTCTGATTTTTCTCCCCCAAAAGATGAGAAATTCGGATGAAATAACCCTATTTATAGGAGAACTCCTGAAATTAGGGTTTTGGCTAAGTTGGACTTGTATTACAACTCGGATGTCCTGGATTAATTCCTGGCAGTCTATTCCGATCGCAACTGGGTCCAATAAAGCCGTAATTTCAAAACGAGTCCAACACTAAAGATGTAGATTAGGAAGTCTTCTATCCGATCCCGAAGATTTAATAATATTCGGAATTATATGGAATATTTGGTGAATATTCTCCTTAACATCGGCGGACCAGTTTCTCAGCATCTGTTTATCTTCATAATCTTCAAAACTTCTATTAATATGTCAGGAATCTTGCAAAGTGTCCAACATAAAGTTATTCACCTTGATGTCTTATAGAAGGCCTCCAAATTTCAAAAATTTAGGATTTATCTGGAGATTTTGGCGAATTCTTTTCAAACAGACAGCGAAGCGACGTAATTTTAACATATTAGCCTTTTTCTGTATTTTCTAACTTGAATCTTCATTAAACCTGAAATCAACTAACAAACTATCAAATACAAACACTGTCGGACTTCCAGTGGAGGAGTTATAGTCTCCTGAGGGTTTTCAGGGATGACACCCACAAACATCTATACATTCCCTCGAATATATCATTAGAAATTAATTATAATATCCATTAACTCCAATGGATAAAATAGAAATAGTATCTTTGAATAAATCTTTCAACTCATAATCACATAAAAACATAGTAAATCAAAACATGTCATAACATATTTCCAACACATTAACATATTTAACATATTTCCAACACTTTAACGCTCCTGTGTGTGAATAGGATTTCACATGCTTCAGAGCATCAATTATATCTAAACACTTCAACTATTCAAGATCACAATCATAGCCAATCACATATCTTCTACTTATCACATAGCAATCTTAGCTTTTTTTTTAATGTTTTTTTTACAGGAATTTCAACTGTTTTACGCGAACACCACGCTAGTTAGGCCGGTTACTAAGTTGAAAATTCACTTTTTTTTCCTTTTTTGTCTTTTTTTTTCTTTTTTTTTCCAGATAATTGCATATGTTTATGTATTTTCTGTGACATGATATAAAACTCTAAATCTATCATAATATCATGTTTAGAATCTAATCTCAACTCTTTAACATGTGGAAGTGAACATATGCATTAGGATATGCCAAGCTATCGTTAAATCATGGTAAAAGTGTTAAAGTATAGAAATAATATCATGCATAGCAAAAATTTACTATTTCTTATATGACATACAAGTCTCAGAATAATTCATAAAATAAATTTCTAAAACGTACACCTTTGTCAAACCATATCATAATTTCATTCTTTCGACATAATTCAAGAGATGTGTCATATTTGGTTACCAGAAAACATCTGAGCATGAAATTTATGAATGCTACCCCCAACTTAAATGTAATTGTCCCCAATTACACTAAGTCATAAAAATAAAACAAAGAATAAAGGGTAGAGATAACCATAATGAAGGCCCAAAAAATAGATTTCTCTCTCTTCCAATTTAATAGGCATCGCCATCGTTGAATAAATACTTCATTCACCACCATAACCTGTTACAAAAATAAATATACCTTTCCAAAAAGATCAAATATAACACATAAAAGCTCAAAAAGGTATAATAATCATAGAAAAGTTTGGCAGAGTCTCCTTTGTATTTGCATGATATATTGATATGTACAAACATTCATCCACACGATTTAAAATATAAAAATAAAAGCATTACAATACATTAATCATCCATGCATAGCACCCAAAATATTCAGCAACCATAATATCATTCTGATTGAAGATCGAGACCGTCCGATCGGAAATTGAAGCACTATAGCACCTAAATCATATTCTGTAGCAGTCAGACGGCTGAGAGCTTGCCGGAGGTGATCAACAGCGAAATGGCTTCACCGGAGGATGGGGAAAGGACAGGAAGCATCGTCGAAGCACGGGGAACTATCCTATGGTGTCTGATCAAAGGATTTAGGGCTCCAAGTGGCGGATTGAAGGTGGTCGGAGAGGTGGTTTCGTCAGAGGTTGAAGCCGATGATCCCGGCGGCAAGAAAAAGTTTTGATGGTGGCTGAAGCTTCGTGGTGGCCGGAGGAAGGTTTTGCAGGTGGTTCGGGGTAGTGGGGGGCCGTGGATGTGGGTATCGACAAAGGTCGAGGGGCTCACCGGCGTCGGAGGAGAAGAAATTGGGGGAATAGGAAGCCGTGAGGAGGTAGACGAGAGGATGGCTGTGATGTAGGAGGTGGTTTGGAGGGACGGGGATGGCCGAAGAGGTGGCGATGGGCGGCGAAAGCTAACGGCTCGGGGACGAGCTGATGGAGCAAGGATGGTGAGTCTGTGGCTCGCTATTGTGCCGTGACAAGAAGTAGAGAGAAAAATTGGGGGAAAGAAGGAAATTTTGAAAAAAAATGGAAAACAAATCATGAAAAAATCCTAAAAATTAAGGAAAATCCTAAATACTAAAGAGAACTCCTAAAAACTGGGTTCCCTTCCAGCAAGCGCGTAATTTTACGCATTTCGCTAGACTTCCCGAAAATATCAATTATAGCATGGATCCGTCAGATTGACGGACTCGATCACACCCACAAGGATAATTTCCTCTACAAAATTGGTTAACCATACTCTGTCCCATAGTATGTCAAGAATTTAATGATGTAGACCTATTAATACTTTCCTTCCAACAAGTGCATTAGAAACCCCATCCTCCATAAAAGACAACATATCGACCTTTTTTCGAATTTCGATCAAACCTTCATATTTTATCTTACACCCAGGTTTACGGTATGTCTCCCCCATAGTTATGAAATCACCCTTGAGATAATCCGTAAGTGAAGGGGTAGAATATTTTAATTTCAAGATAGATGTTGTGGGCGTGGACGATGGTGCATATATAGGTAAAGGAGGAGGTGGTGGTTAACTTTAGAAAATTTTGACATTTTTGTGCATAAGTTTGTTTTAGTATAATCAACACAAAATTGTTTAGTATCTAAGTCAATGTCAAATAAGGATGAATCAGAAATATAGACACAATCATCGATAACATCAATAGCAAAGCAGTCATTATTTGCATGCAAACATGCATCCTTAAATATATTCACACGTTTCTTCATGTTCCCAAAAGAGATATCCATAACACCTGTATGACAAATAATACACGCATTCGCCATAGCTAGGAAAGGTCGACCTAAGATAATAGGCACGGATTTCTTGCAAAGAACAACGGGCTCCATGTCTAAGACAATGAAGTCAATCGGAAAAAAGAAGCTATCAACCTTAACCAGCACATCCTTCAAGATACCTCGCAGCGTCTTGAGGGATCTATCAGCTAACTGAAGGGTTACTGTCGTAGGTTTCAAATCATTCATGTCAAATTTCTAATATAGGGAATATGGCAGTAAATTAACGCTAGCACCAAGATCAAGAAGAGCACCATCAATATAATAATCTCCTATACAACAAGAAAATATTGGGGTGTCTGGATCCTTAAGTTTTGGTGGAGTATCATACTTTAGGATCAAACTTACATGTTCAGTCAGAAAGATTTTCTTCGAGACCTGAGATTTGGATTTGCATTTTTGGGTACAATGGTCTTTCAGAAATTTTGCATAGGAAGGGAATTGTTGGATGGCCTCTAGAAGTGGCATATTGATTTTCACTCGCTTAAAGATCTCCGTGATTTCCTCTACATATGATTTCTTATTGGGTCTTGAGGAAGGGTCAATAAGTACATAAGGGAAAGGTACCTTAGGCACATATCTAGCAGGGTCAGGCTCCCTATGATCAACTAGACTCGCATCCATTTGATCGGGAGTGTCATCAGGCTGAGGGGACTGAGACCCACCGGTCGGACCAGAATCTGATCTGCCGGAATCATTTCGACCATCAGTTTTGAGAGCGATCCGTCGCTCTAGGCAGTGTCAAGACATGTTTCCACTTGCTTACCGCTCCTTAGGGTTACTACAACTTGTGTACTTTCAAAGTTCTGGTTATCTATGTGGTGTAGGGCCCTAGGATTGGTCATAGGTTGACTCGGTAAGTGACCTTCTTCTCTCTTTGACATAGTGTTAGCCAGTTGCCCTAGTTGTGTTTCTATTTTGGATATGACTTGTGAATGTGAGGCTACAGTTCTTCCAATTTTATCCATGTTAGCATTGATGTTATTCATACTAGCATTCATGTTGGCAAGTGTACTTATGATTGTGTCCAAAGCCGGCTCAAATGGTGCTTGTGGAGGAGGTTGAGGTGCAGTTTGTTGATATGGTGCAGAGTAACTTGGGTTTGGATTTGCAGGAGGTATAGATGGGTATCTATTCTTTGGGACAATTAAGAAACTACTCTGCCCTTAGAAAGTATCAGACTGCTGAGATGGTCTCCAATTAAAGTTCGGATGGTTCAACCAACCTGGATTATACGTGTTTGAATACAAATTATTCTCAGATTTAGTGAAACCATATGCCACATTTGCTTGTTCCTGAACGAATTCAGAGAGAACGAAGGAGCCAGGGGACAGTCAGTAATGTGATGTGTAAGGCTAGAGCATAATGCACAAGTTTAAGGTTGATTTTGAAACAGTGGAGGGTCAGGTGCTTGTTTCTGATACGAGTCGATCCGACTCGACCAACTGGACCCGAACCAAGAAGAGGAACCAAGCTGGTTCAACCTCTTTCCTAGTTTGACTTGGACTTCCCTAGTTCAAACTAGAGTATTTAATTAGTATTTATCATTAGTCTTTTATTGAGTCCTAGTTGATGGTTAGGAATTAATTAAGAGTCCCTTTGAGTTAGGAAGTTGAGTTGAATCAGAAACCTTATTACTTGCTAATCAAGCAAGGGGGTTTTTCTAGTGAATTAGGACTCTGTCAAGGTCTCTATAAAAGGACCTTAGTAGTTTGTATTAGGTTATGAATGATGCATGATGATGAATAAATTATGAGTAGTTGATAAGTTATCATAGGAGTAGAATATCATAGGAGTAGAAGTAAAGTAGATTCCATCCGAAATCCACCATAGATCCACCTTCTTCCCCGTCGGTCATCTTCTCCGCAGCCGGCATCGCCTTCACCTTCAATTCCTCTCTCCCCGTCACTTTCTCTCTCCGCCACGTCAGCGACCCCACCGCCACGTCAGCGCCACGTCACCCACTACTGTTCATCTTCTTCCTCCTCTCTCCTCTATCCCGAAACCCTAGCTCACCGCCGTTCTCCCCTCTCCGGCCACCCCCGTCGCCACCTAAACCCGCCATCCTCTTCCCCTTGGCACCACGACTCCGGCCATACCTTTCACGTCGCCCCACTCCATCTTCTCCGGCGATTCCCACGGCAACCCATCGTCCCCGACCTCCGTCCCCATCGCCGTCATCCGCCATCAACCCTGATCTCACCTCCAGACCCATCTAAATCCATCGCCTATCTCCCCCGACCCTCTTTCCGACGTCCCCAGCCACTCCCGGAGCCTCCCTCGTCGTCCCCGACGCTGGCCGACCCTACCTTCACCGCCGTCTTCACCAGATCCGGCCGATCCGCCACCCATCTTCCAGATCCGAGCCGTTGGATCTCATCCCCACCTCCAGGCGACCCTTCCTGGAAGTATTCCAACCGCCGCCGCCGCCCCTACGCCGGCGATCCACTCCGGCGACTCCTCAGCCGTTGGATCTTCCTAGGCAGCTTTGGCCAAATTGGCTCAGCCACTTAATCCGGATCCAGCCCAATCCACTCGGTCAGCTTGATCCAGATTACTTCAGACTTGACCCAGTCAAGTCCCATCCAATCAGACTTAGCCAGATTCGATCCAGCTTCAGCCAGATCCGATCAAGCTCAAGCCAGATCCGATCTAGCTAGCCAAATCAGCCAATTGGACTCAAATCAAGTCCGATCCGGCCGATTCTGATCGATTGGAGCAGTAGAGACCCATTACGAGAGGATCACGAGTAGACCGCTCGTAACAGTTTCATTTCTAATTTATCAAACCTTTTATTAAGGAGGGCTATTTCTGCAGTAGGGGCATCAAATCCAAAAAGTTCAAAGGTCCCCTTAGGTGTAGGCCGACTCCTAGGGTTTGTGTATTGTTGTTGGAAATCGATGGAAATTTGTTCATAAAGGTTCCATAACTCATCATCATCTTTGTCTAAAGGAATACCCCCACAACTAGCTTCAACACTAGTTTTATATCTTTCATTAACGCCTCTATAAAACTTATGAGTTAATTCCCACTTATCAATATCATGATGGGGACATGTTCTTAAAAGGTCTTTAAATCTATCTTAGGCATCATGGAAAGACTCATCGTCATATTGAACAAAGGTAAGGATTTCAGTTCGAAATTTCTGAGTTTTAATTATGGGAAAGAATTTCCTTAAAAAATGCCTCTTAAAGTTGGTCCCAAGATGTGATTGAGCGTTGAGGTAAACATTGAAACCAGTGTTTATGATACGAGTCGATCCGACTCGACCAACTGGACCCGAACCCAAAAGAGGAACCAAACTGGTTCAACCTCTTTCCTAGTTTGACTTGGACTTCCCTAGTTCAAACTAGAGTATTTAATTAGTATTTATCATTAGTCTTTTATTGAGTGTTAGGAATTAATTAAGAGTCCCTTTGAGTTAGGAAGTTGAGTTGAGTCAGAAACCTTATTACTTGCTAATTAAGCAAGGGGGTTTTCTAGTGGATTAGGACTCTGTCAAGGTCTCTATAAAAGGACCTTAGTAGTTTGTATTAGGTAATGATGCATGAGATGAATGATTAAGAGTAGTTGATAAGTTATCATAGGAGTAGAATATCATAGGAGTAGAAGTAAAGTAGATTCAACCCAAAATCCAACATAGATCCATCTTCTTCCCCGTCGGTCATCTTCTCCGCAGCCGGCATCGCCTTCACCTTCAATTTCCTTCTCCCCGTCACTTTCTCTCTCCGCCACGTCAGCGACCCCACCGCCACGTCAGCGCCACGTCAGCTCATCTCCTTCCTTTCTTCTCTCCCGTGCCAAACCCTCGCTCCCGCCGATCTCCACCGCCGTTCTCCCTTCTCCGGCCACCCCCGCTGCCATCCAAGGCCAACACCGTCTTCCTTGAGCCACCACGACTCCGGCCATACCTTTCACGTCGCCCCACTCCATCTTCTCCGGCGATTCCCACGGCAACCCATCGTCCCCGACCTCCGTCCCCATCGCCGTCATCCGCCATCAACCCCGATCTCACCTCCAGACCCATCTAAATCCATCGCCTATCTCCCCCGACCCTCTTTCCGACGACCCCAGCCACTCCCGGAGCCTCCCTCGTCGTCCCCGACGCTGGCCGACCCTACCTTCACCGCCGTCTTCCCCAGATCCGGCCGATCCGCCACCCATCTCCCAGATCCGAGCCGTTGGATCGCTTCCCCACCGTCCAACGACCTTTCCTGACACTACCCCGACCGCCGCCGCCGCCCCTCCGCTGGCGATCCACTCCGGCGACTTCTCAGCCCTCGGATCCAGGCTGATTCAGCCAGCCAACTTGATTCAGCCACTTAGCCCACTTAATTGGTTCAGCCGAGCCACATAGTCTGGATCCAGCCCAATCCAACTTGATCAGCTTGATCCAGATTACTTCAGACTTGACCCAGTCAAGTCCCATCCAATCAGGCTTAGCCAGATTCGATCCAGCTTCAGCCAGATCCGATCCAGCTCAAGCCAGATCCGATCTAGCTAGCCAAATCAGCCAATTGGACTCAAATCAAGTCCGATCAGGCCGATTCTGATCGATTGGAGCAGTAGAGACCCATTACGAGAGGATCACGAGTAGACCGCTCGTAACAGTTTAGCTTTATCTTTCAAAGAGAACGGGAAAATTTTTAACTTAAGCCATCATCATTAAAGTTCTCCAATTTTAGTATAGTGATAATATCGATAAAATTGTGAATGTGCTCATATGAATCCTCATTACATAGACCATGAAAGTGAGGTAACATTTGAATCATTTGGGGTCTAATCTCATAGTGTGAGGCTGTGATTGCAGGAGGATCAATGGAAGGAGTGTAAGTGTAGGCAGTGGGTAAGAAGTGATTTCTCAAAGGAACACGTTGTACCCCCCCTGTTATTATTATTGCCTCTCCTTCCAAAATAAGCATTAGGGTTGATGACAAGTCTCTCATTTTTAGCTACTCAAGGCCTCCTGATAATTACTCAAAGATTTTTGACCTAAGGCTCTGGCTTTTCAGAGTGTGGTCTCTATTTCTAGATCCAAAGGTTCCAACGGGGTATTTAGGGATCGTCTATCTTGCATGCAAGATCACACAAAAAGAGAAAAAGAAAACAGAAGATTCGGAGGAGAGGACAAAACCCGGAAAACAAGAATTGAAATGAAAAGTTTCGAAGCAAAAAGACTTAGTTGACTGTGCAGTTCCGATTGGTCGGTTTCCGTTCCGATCGGTCACTCCAGGCCACAGGCTCCTTTACTCGATGTCCGATTTGATATGAGGTCGAACCAAGCTCAGCCTGGGCCAGCCCAACCCACGCCAAGGAAGGACTTGATCGAGTCTGGTCCTAGATGTGCAAGCCTAGCCCTAGCTGAACTGGCTTCAAGCCCAAGCCCGAGCATGGATTGGACCAAGACCCATGCCCAGGAGGAACTAAGGAGGTCCCACGCAGGTCGGACCCCACCTCCTAGCTGACCCGACCATGGACCAAGCCAAGACCAAGTCCATGCCCAAGCATGGATCCATAGTCCCGGCCTTGGAACCAGGTCCCAAGCCTAATCCGGCATTAGTTGGCTATTAGTTGATTTATTAGTTTGGATTATGATTGAGTCAGTTTTCTATTAGTAGTTATCTTGATTGAGTCTTATTAGGAAAGGATTGTAACTTGCTGATTATAGCAAGATAGTAGCTATCTGATTAGATCTTGTTGAGGCCTCTATAAAAGGACCTCCATAGCTTGTATTAGGAGGCATGACGAATTATGAGAATAAAATAGAGTTATTAGTAAGATAATTTAGGAGTAGTTGTAACCCTAGGCTCCGTTTGGTATGGGGTTAAGATAACCCGGGTTAAGGGGGGTTAAGGAATTTTGGGGTTAGAAAAGTGGGGTTAAGGAGTGGGGATAAATTTATTCTCATTTTGGTGTTTGGGGATAAGGGGTTTAAGTAGTGGGGATAAGGGGGGTTAAGGGTAGAATTTGTAGCTAATACCAAAACTGCCCTTATATATAATGGCACGCCGAGAAGTGGCAAATAATATTAATCAAATCATACTGTAATAAAATATTAATATAAGTAGGTCCATGCGCCACGTGTCACCTCGTGATTGGTCCATGTCATCTAAAATAGTATTATTTTAATATTAATAATATCATACTGTAATAAAATATTATTATAAGTGGGTCCATGTGCCACGTGTCACCTCGTGATTGGTCCATGTCATCCAAAATAGTATTATTTTAATATTAATAATATCATACTGTAATAAAATATTAATATAAGTGGGTCCCACATGCCACGTGTCACGTCGTGATTGATCCACGTCATCTAAAATAGTATTATTTTAATAATAATAATATCATACTGTAATAAAATATTAATATAAGTGGGTCACACATGCCACGTGTCACATCGTGATTGGGCCACGTCATCCAAAATAATATTATTTTAATATTACTAATATCGTACTGTAATAAAATATTAATATAAATGTGTCCCACATGCCACGTATCACCTCGTGATTGGTCCACATTAATTTAATAATTTAACCATATCTCCACTTCAAGCACCAACCAAACACCAAAACTTAGAAAATCCCAGAAAATCACTCCAGTGAAGTCACTCCCCAAAAAATCACTCCACTCCAGCTCACTTCTCAGCAACCAAACAGACCCATATTAGAACAATATCATTTGAGGGTAGTATAGTCATTTAGGTCATGGTGCTTAACCCAGGATAAATTTATCCCCGGTTAACCCCATTACCTAACCCCATTCTTGTTTGGGGATAAATGGGGGGTTAAGGGGGGATAACCCCCTTAACCCCACACCAAACAGAGGCTAGGAGTAGCTGTAACTTAATCTTCCATAAATCTCCCAGCCACCTTCATCTCTCTCTATAGCCAGATTCTTCTCCACCAGCCGGCCACTATCATCACCACCGCTACCAGCCACCTTCGCCGTCCAACCCCAAGTCCCCGGCATCCCCTTGACTGCCGTGCTTCCCTCCACAACGTTCTCCAAGGCTTGGATCTCCAAGAGAAGCCAGCTAACCCTAGAGAAGCTACAAGGTATCCCTCTTCTCATCCGTCTCCTCCTCTAGTCTTCGCCTTCCTCGTCGAATACCTAGGGTCCTTCTCCTAAAACCCTAAAGGTATCTCTCGACCTAGCCATAGATTTGGCTAAGGAGGTGTTGAGGCCCAGCAAGAGACCCGGTACGAAAGCCCTTGAGAAGGTGCATCGTATCATCTTGGTATCAGAGCTCCGTTCCACGGACTATGCCGCCCAAAGCCATCTAGAAGCTACTCTGATGGCTGGAGTACCATCCCCTATTCCGCCCTATGTCTTGGTGGGATCAAAACCAACTTCTCCTTTCCCACTTCCTACTCACCGGACCTGTGCCCTACCAGTCTATCCTAGACCGCCACCTACGATACCTCTTCCACATCATCATCCCTTACCTCCATCATCATTCCTACAGAACCCTAACCCTAACCCTACTTGCCCTAGAACTCCCCATGGAGCCGTCCCTATCCAAGGAGGAACCGGCTATATTCCCAACTATGCCATAGTTGGGTCATGTCCAATTACTCCTAACCAGTCTACTACCCAACCGGTTCAACCCCCGCCTATACCTGGCCCCACCACCTTTCCACCACCACCACATCAGCCTCGATATCCAACCTATCACCCCCATCCATACCATCAGCCTAACCCCCCTCCATATGTCCCCTACAACACAATTATTCCCCAACCCTATTATTACCCACCTCACACCCCACCAGCCTATGAACCGACCCATTATCCAAACCATGAGCCCTCTTTCCCTCCCTACAAACCAGCACCTCTTTATCAACCATTACCTCCACCCTATAACCAACCCAAACCTGCAAACACCAACGGGTATTTGAGTACAACTTGGACTCCAAATCCTACTGGAACTAGGATTACAAATCCTACTCCAACTAGGAATTCGAGTCAAACTCAGAGTACGACTTGGACTCAAGATCCTACTGGAACTAGGATTACAAATCCTACTCCAACTAGGAATCCTAGTCAAACTCAGAGTACGACTTACCCAACAGCTGAACAATGGAAGGAAGCTGTCCAGAGTTGGATCCCTTTGCCTTACCCTTCAGTACAATAGTGGGAAGCAATGATCCAACGAAATTCTCCTTTAAATCAATCAAGCCCTATCGGAGTTCAGATTCCTAGTCAAAATCTCATTCTAGCTGCGACTTGGATTACGAAACCTACACCCAGCTCTACCTGGATTAGGACTCCACTGACGACTCCGACTCTGACTCCACATGAGATTCCGAGATCAATTCCAAGTGGGGCGGTAGCAACCATCAGGGAAGAAGAGATCAAGGAGATAGTTGAGGAGCAACAACTATCAGATCCTCAGCTTGAGCACCCCCCTCTGCCACCTTACCCAACTTCACCACCTCAGCCAGATCCAGCCCCACATCTCAGCCCAGTTAGTACCCTGCCATCATCTCCTTCATTATCCCCTTCATCCAAACCCTACATCCCCACCACCAGCAATTCCTCTTCGGCAGCCCCTGTCACTACTAACCAAGGCCCTCCTCACTCCTACCCCAATCCCAAATCCCTCTCCTTCAACTCCGGCAGTAACCCCCAAGGTAATCATTCCCTACCTGTCCCTGATCCTACCATAACCTCCTTCCATGGCCCACTGAAGGATTTCTCAAGCCACCAAAGACCGTCCCCTAACCCTCCTGACCCTTCCCGTAGCCATACCAAGGCCGACCCCAAACCCCCTCCAGATCCGCCACCGGTATCGAACCCCCATCCTCTCATCCCCTCTTCCCTATGGGATACAAACCCTGATGAACATCCCTCACCGGAGACCAAGTTCAGTCACCTCTCAGTTGCCAGAGCTCTTCAGCTATCTGTCAAATCAAATCAAATCACTACGGTTTGAACCTGATCAAACTCTGACTCCATCACCTACAATTGGTTGAGTCAGATTGCAGCTTACAAGACTTGGTCAGATTCCATCCAAGCACGACCAGGTTTGGTTACACCAATCAGATCCGACCAAGCTCAGATCAGACCAGGCTAAGTCAGACTCAATTGGATACAGCCAGAATCAATCCGACTAGATCTGATTGCAGCCAACTAAGCTCCATCACGCTCAGCCAAACTGAACCTCATCAAGATCCAAATAGTGCAGCACAAGCGTGGCCCAGCCGACTTCACTTCAGACTGGACCAAAGCAAGCTTGACTCAGCATCAAGCCAAGACCCTGCACATCCGACCAGGCTATGGAGATCAGATCCCGTTCAATGGTCATCGGTGACACTACTCATGGGACATGACGAGGATGATCCAGGAGAACCATTGAAGATCCCATGCTTGGAGCCACCTGAACCATCAGATTGGTCCCCGTATGCTCCGTCCTCGGCACGACTGTATCCAGCCGCCGTCTTGGGTCTACTTCCACCTAGGAAGGATTTGGTTTAGGTCGAACGAGTCTTTGACCAAGGACGCCAGCACTTGAGGTGGCCCAATCGTCGATCTACAGCCGCCCTCTACTTCTTGGAGTTCCAGAGGCCGCCAGATTCACCTAAGTTTCAGCCTCCTCCTTCCAGACCGGCGGCATGGCCCCCTGACTCGCCGCTTCGGATACCATTAGATCCACCATGGGACCGACCAGGTTTCTCACCACCAAGTCCAAAGTTGCAGTTGCGGTCCAGCCAGGTCACTCCGGGTCGACAAGAGCAGAGTTCTCTTCCATCAGCAAATTCCGGCCTTGAGGACAATGCACTTTTCAAAGGGGGAGGGGATGATACGAGGTCGAACCAAGCTCAGCCTGGGCCAGCCCAACCCACGCCAAGGAAGGACTTGATCGAGTCTAGTCCTAGATGTGCAAGCCGAGCCCTAGCTGAACTGGCTTCAAGCCCAAGCCCGAGCATGGGCTGGACCAAGACCCAAGCCCAGGAGAAGCTAAGGAGGTCCCACGCAGGTCGGACCCCACCTCCTAGCTGACCCGACCATGGACCAAGCCAAGACCAAGTCCATGCCCAAGCATGGATCCATAGTCCCGGCCTTGGAACCAGGTCCCAAGCCTAATCCCTAGCTGGATCACTTTCTTAGTTGGTTATTAGTTGATTTATTAGTTTGAATTATGATTGAGTCAGTTTTCTATTAGTAGTTATCTTGATTGAGTCTTATTAGGAAAGGATTGTAACTTGCTGATTATAGCAAGATAGTAGTTATCTGATTAGATGTTATTGAGGCCTCTATAAAAAGACCTCCATAGCTTGTATTAGGAGGCATGACGAATTATGAGAATAAAATAGAGTTATTAGTAGGATAATTTAGGAGTAGCTGTAACCCTAGGAGTAGTTGTAACTTAATCTTTCACAAATCCCCTAGCCACCTTCATCTCTCTCTATAGCCGGATTCTTCTCCACCAGCCGGCCACTATCATCACCACCGCTACCAGCCACCTCCGCCGTCCAACCCCAAGTCCCCGGCGTCCCCTTGGATGCCGTGCTTCCCTCCACCACGTTCTCCAAGGCTTGGATCTCCAAGAGAAGCCAGCCAACCCTAGAGGAGCTGCAAGGTATCCCTCTTCTCATCTTTCTCCTCCTCTAGTCTTCGCCTTCATCGTCGAATACCTAGGGTCCTTCTCCTAAAACCCTAAAGGTATCTCTCGACCTAGCCATAGAATTGGCTAAGGAGGAATTGAGGCCCAGCAAGAGACCCGGAACGAAAGCCCTTGAGAAGGTGCATCGTATCACGATTCAACATAGATGGCGTAGTCCGACCAATCGGATTCAAGTCCGACCGGTCGCTCAAGGTGGCTATCGATTTGTTTTTCTTCAAGAAAAATCCGTTCCAATGCTGCCAAAATTCCAGAAAATTATCAAAAAATTCCTAAAAAGAGTAAAATAAAGAAAATGAAAAATAAGAACGATAAAAACTTAACTAAGCAAAGAAAACTAGTTAAGAGAAAATCAATTAGTTGACCGTCGAATTCCCCGGCAATGGCGCCAAAAATTGATCGTTCACAAAGTGTTTCGTTAAAGCGCAACAAACCTCAATCAAAATATAATCCTTATTCTATCACTATCCTACAAGGTAGATTAGTGGTGAAGTCCAGAGTCGATCCACAGGGAAAACGTTGGAAACCAAAATCAATTCTCAAAACTCTAAAACTAAGGAAAAGTAGTAATTATTAGATTGAATTACCTAAAGCTAACTAAGAAAAGCAAGTAAAAGTTGTTGTTTAAATCACTAAGAGAAATATTTAGGGATTACTCAATCCACCTTAGTTTCACCTTCTGCATTCTTCAGTTATCCTCTTGTCTCCTTCTCTAAACATTATAGATCATATGGCTAGAAGCTCACATGAATCCCTAAAATAAGATTTATATTCGTAACGACATAGCCTATCTTTCTTGGCATCGATGGACCATTTTTCCAACATCTGTTTATCTTCATAGTGTCCAACATGAAAGTTGTTCTTCATGATGTCTACTAGAAGTCCTCCAAATTTCAGGAATTTAGCAGTTATCTGGAGATTTTGGTAAATTCTTTTCAAACTGACAACGAAGCTGCGTAATTTCAACATATTAGTCTTTTCTGTATTTTCTAACTTGAATCTTCATTAAACCTGAAATCAACTAACAAACTATCAAATACAAACACTCTCAGGCTAACAAAGGTAAATTAAGGGATTTAATCATGAATATTTAGTGACTCATCACTTAGTCGAGCTAGCTGATCAACCATTTAGTGAGTAAATGAAGAGGCTATGCCACATCATCATAACAAGCTCTTACTGGGGAGAGGTCATTTCGGCTCAGTCAATGTGGCTAAGCCCACTTGTCACTATTCAGGAAACTAAACAGTCACACTGGGCAAAAGACGCTACATGTGGCGCCCACTTGGACGAAGGGACGGAATCGAGATTTCACCTTTGGGGGGGCAAATAGTCAAAAAATTTCTACCAAGTAATATAGATACTATAAATCATTTTACATAGAAAATGACATGCTACCGCTCAAAATGAAAATAATTAAAATAATAACAATGATGTTTCTAAATCTTCACAAATATGAACAAAAAAATTAGGAAAAAAGTATTAATTTTTAATGTGTACGCACATCTCCGGTCGCGGGCTAGCTGGCCGGTGAGTGGCACGCGTGCGCATATGTGTACCAAGAACTATATAACCAAGAGAAACTTCTTCTATCTCAAGTAATGTGGAATTAACCCGTTTTGCTACACATGGGCTCTTTAAATGGCTCTTTTTTAATGGGCTTTTACCTAGCCCATTTGATTCCTCTCTAAGGCTTAGTCCACACCTACACACTAGTGGCACATTAGGTTAGTCTATTATGGCCGGAATGGAATGCCTTTTTTCCATTCCGAATAGGCATTTCATCGTTTGGTTCGTCCATTCCGGGCAGAATGGAATGCCTCATTCTTCTTGGAGAAGGAATGATCCATTCCTCCCACCCCCTGTAATTGACCCATGAGGAATGAGATGTCTAATGACATAATTACCCTTATGTATGTAGACACCAATTTTCACTAATGTCAAATTTCAGAGTATTTACAAAATCGCCCCTACTCGCCTTAGACACTCCTCAAAGACACATCACCCATACACTGCTCTATATGCGATTCTCCACGGTTTTGATGGTATCCTACACAAATCAAGAGAACAAAAGGCGTTTTGGTAATTTTACCCGCCCGAGGGTGTTTTCGAAATTCAGTGGAAAATACATACCTGGACTCTCTAAAATATCCTATCATAACCCTATATAGCTTTTACGGCATCCTACAAAAGCTAAGTCGATATAGGAGCATTTTGGTAATTTTATCACATCAAGGGTATTTTGGAGATTTAAGTGAAATATATTATTACACTCTCTCATATACTCCATCATGCCTTTTATATCGTTCAGATAACATCCTACTTAAATTAAAAGGACTAGGAGGCATTTTGGTAATTTTGCCCACAGGGGTATTTTGGAAATTTTGACTAAAATATGTGTTCAGGATCCCTACAATATCTAAGAAATATCCCCGGATGGTTTTTTTATAACATTTTATACAAACCGAAAGCATAAAGGGCATTTCGGTAAGGTTTACCTTCTAGGGGTATTTTGGTCATTCTAGCCAAATATAGGCGTGACCTACTTACAACATTCCAAAATAGTCCATGGTGGTTTTGTGTTACGAGCGGTCTACTCGTGATCCTCTCGTAATGGGTCTCTACTGCTCCAATCGATCAGAATCGGCCTGATCGGACTTGATTGAGTCCAATTGGCTGAATCTGGATCGAATCTGGTTCAGTTCTGGCTCAGATTGGAGTAAGTGGCTGAATCCGGATTTGGTGGCTGAGCTGAACCAATTAGACTTGGCTGAGTTGGTCAAGATCTGGCTGGGAAGATCTGACGGCTGAGGAGTCGCCGGAGTAGATCGCCGGCGTAGGGGCGGCGGCGGCTGTCGGGATAGTGGCAGGAAGGGTCGCCTGGAGGTGGAGAAGAGATCTACCGGCTCGGATCGGTGAGGTAGGTGGCGGATCGGCCGAATCTGGGAGATGGACGGCGGGGGTTTGGGTTCACCGGCGTCGGGGACGACGGGAAGCTCGGCTGGGGCTTGGGACGTCGAGAAGATGGTCGGGAAAGGGTCGTGGAGAGACAAGGAAGGTTTTAGGAGGGTTTAAGGGTGAAATCGGGAACGGGCGTGGGGTTGAGGGCGAAGGGGACGGAGGTCGGTTGCCGAGGAAGGCGCCGGAGACGGTGAAGGGCGACGAAAAGGGTATGGCCGGAGTCGTGGGAGGTAGGGGAAGGCTTTGGCGGTCTTGGTTGGCGACGGGGATGGCCGTAGAGGGAACGTCGGTGAAGCTTGGCTAGGGTTTCGGGATAGAGGAGAGAGGAGGAAGAAGATGAACAGTAGCGGGTGACGTGGCGGTGGGGTCGCTGACGTGGCGGAGAGAGAAAGTGACGGGAAGAAGGAAGATGAAGGTGAAAGCGATGCCGGCTGCGGAGAAGATGACCAGCGGGGAAGAAGATGGATCTATGGTAGATATCGGGTGGAAGCTATATTATCTCTACTACTATGATAATTTATCAACTACTCCTAATAATTCATAACTTTTCATTCATCATGCATCATAACTTTTATAGAGACCTTGACAGAGTCCTAATCCACTAGAAAACCCCATTGCTTAATTAGCAAGTAATAAGGTTTCTGACTCAACTCAACTTCCTAACTCAAAGGGACTCTTAATTAATTCCTAACAATCAACTAGGACTCAATAAAAGACTAATGATAAATACTAATTAAATACTCTAGTTTGAACTAGGGAAGTCCAAGTCAAACTAGGAAAGAGGCTGAACCAGCTTGGTTCCTCTTCTGGGTTCGGGTCCAGTTGGTCGAGTCGGATCGACTCATATCATTTTGAAGGTATCCTATATAAACCAAAAAACATGAAAAATGGTATTTTGGTCATTTAGCCCCTCGGGGGTATTTTGGTCATTTACTCTAAATGCATATTTTCCACATACACATGACAAATATGCTCCACCCTTTAAAGTATCATCTACTTTAGGGGTATTCTTGTCCAAAACATATATGGACTCTACACCAACCAAAGTACCAAAAGGGTATTTTGGTAATTTCACCCTCATATCAGCCTTCTTAAAACTTTGATGACATCCTACACAAGTTATGATGGCCGAGGGTATTTTTGTAATTTTAAACCTCTAGGGTATAATGGTCCAAAATATATGAAAAGACACCTCTATCTGCTTTAGGGGTATTTCGGCCCAAAAACATATATGACCGATAAAAAGGGGTATTTTGGTAATTTACATTCATCCCCTTGCCAAAGGGCATTAAGGTAAATTGTCTGTACCATGTTCAAATATTTGAAAATTCAAGAAAATATTCAAAATTTGAATAAATATGAAATTCAAATTCAAATTCAGGATTCGAATTCAAATAGATTTCATATCCCCAACCATAAACCACCTAAATCCTATCCTCTTAACCACCCAAATCTCAACTCCCCAACCAAATTTCAAATCTAAAATCAGCCTAACCAACCTCTCCTAACACCTATAAATAGAGGGGGAGAAGGGTGAAGGCAAAGAAGAAACTAGAGGCATTTGAGAGCAAAGCCACACTCTGAAAGAGAGGAGGCTGAGCTCTGAAAATCTAAAATTTGTTCTTCACGTTTTTCGCGTTCTTCGTATTCTTGAAAGTTCTTCAAGAATCAGGAAAGCCCACGTGGACTTCAATCCACCCGTTGGGAGTCATTATTGTGTTCTTGAAAGTTCTTCAAGAATCAGGAAAGCCCACGTGGACTTCAATCCACCTGTTGGGAGTCATTATTGATTCTTGAAGTTCTTGAAGGATTAACGAGACACGTGTGGATCCAGATCCACTCGCAGGATCTGACGTGCAGTTCTTGAAGTTTCTTCAGCTCTGGAAATCCTTCGCCAACTTTTGGAGATCTTAAAGTAGCTCCTTCATCAACTCCCAAGGATCCGACACCAAGTCCTCCAACAGCTCCTGAAGGATCCACAACAAGCCCACTACCAACTCCTAGAGCAAGTCCTTCATCAAATCGACGAGATCCTACAACAAATTCTTCAGCTCTTGGGGTTATCCCAACCGAGCCTCTATCAATTTTGAAGACATGCAGCAACTCCCAGAAGATTAAGAAGGAAGACCAAGGTAGATCAACACCAACAAGGGTGAGGGTCGGAGGCTCCGCCTCCACCCAATACCCTTCTACTTCTTCCTTTTCCTTTTTAGATGATGTAATAGGATTTTAAGTCTCGGATCCTTAATCAGGGGTCTTCCCTACGGGCATGTCCAAAGAGAAAGAGATATACAGCTCGTGATGATACGGGGAACTCATGAGTGTTGTTCTCACAATCTCCCACCACATATAAATTGATTTTTTATCACAATAAAATGGGCAAACATCTCATCCCGAGATAGCGATTTTATTGTCGAACAATGTAGTCAATCTGAACTATTGAATTAATCATATTGATCCTTGGATGAATTAAATCGCCATCGTTGGATTACAGTTAGATTAATATTCTATCTGATTATTCATCAATTAACATAATTGATTTCTCCACCTTGGATCCATCAGCGTAACAAATAAATACATGGGTGATTAAACGTGAACCCACTAGTAGATATATATGACTGAAAATTTTGGGGTGCTACTAGCCTTGAAAATTTTAAACATAAAAAAAAGAAAAAAAAAAGAGTAAAACAAAACCAAACTATACAACCAGAAGATTCGGTGCACACACATATTTTTATATACACACATATGTTTACATATACTATATGTATATATTTTACGTGTATATAAATATAAAGTGTGGCATGTGGAGCCCACTGGTAGATATATATATGACTGAATATGCATATATTAAGTGTTGTATATATCAAGGGTAGTATGGTCATTTACACATTAGTCTCATTCCATTTCCATATTCATTAGTGCATACAAAACATATGAAACCATCATTCCCATTGACATTCCTTGTTCAACCAAACACGATCACTATCACTCCATTTCTCAGTCTATTCTATTTCTAATTCCATTTCATTTCTCACTGCGAACCAAACGTGGCCTAGGTGTTTTGGCCTTTAAATAAATCTTAAATCCAACAGAAACCCTACCCCCTTTCCTCCTTTTTCCTAATTTTGTTGCTAAAACCACCTTAATCTCACAAAACCCGTTTAAAGACTAAAGACTCGAGTAAGGGGTAAAAAACAGGTAATGCGCGCGGTACGTGACCGTTTATTGTCAACTTAAAAGACGTCGTTTAGGGAGACTAAATTGAAATGTTCTTTTATTGAAATTACTATCTTGTAAATTGACCAAAGTTAAGGGTAATTTATGCTATTTTCAATTTTTAGGTACCTAGTACGGAGAAATTTCTTTTTAAATCCACTTGTCTTTCGATTGATCAATCGAGGGACATTTTTGTGTTTCTTTACAAAGTAGGCCAATTCCATAAATTCAGGACCAAAACAACCCTCATCATTTAATCCCACCTGACACAAGTAAGAGAGAGAAAGGAGACAGATATTTCTCAACATTAAGATGTGACATCGCCCATCTTCTTCCCTCTATCCCCGCTGTTAATATCACTCTATCGCCCTCCACTCTCTCTCTCTCTCTCTCTCTCTCTCTCTCTCTCTCTCTCTTATAGTGGCTGTCACCGTCTTGTAGTATAGAGCCCGAAGTTGCTGTCGACTCGGCGTCCGGTGGGAGAGAGGAGATCGTCGCCGTCGCCTATTAGAGAGAAGGAAGGAGGCTGCGGTAAGAGGGAGGAAGGAAGAAATTATTAAGGAAGAGAGAGAGCGAGGGAGGAAGAGAGTGGGAGAGAGTGGAGGGAGAGATTGGAGGGAGAGAGGGTGGAGGTTGCGGGAATACTTCGTTATTTTATCTCATTTTTTTATATGAATTCCTTCATTTTTTGACGAAATACTTCCATATTTCGAAAAATTCCTTCATTATTTTCTTTATTGTTCCTCTTTGTGTAATAAAAAGAGGGAATGAGGTTGCAGGAAGAGGAAGGAAGGAGGAAATTGTTAAGGAAGAGAGAGAGCGAGGGAGGAAGAAAGTGGGAGAGAGTGAGGAATCCTTGAATTTTGAAATGAGGAATCCTTCAATTTTTAAGTGACGAATCCTTTAATTTTTAATTCAGGAATCCTTCAATGTTTAAGTGAGGAATTCTTTAATTTGTATTGGACACATCAAGGAAGAGGAGAGAAGGAGGTTGGAGAGAGAACGAGGAAGTGAGAGAGAGATCGATTGGAGAGAGAAGGTTGGACAGAGAACAAAGAAGTGAGAGAGAGATCAGGTGGAGCGAGAGAGGTCGGAGAGCGAGAGAGGTCGGAGAGAGAGAGAGATCGGGTAGAGAGAGGGAGGTTGGAGAGAGAACGAGGAAGTATGAGAGAGATCGGGTGGAGAGAGAATGAGGAAGTGAGAGAGATTAGGTGGAGAGAGGGAGGTCGGAGAGAGAGAGTGGATGGAGAGGGAGAGAAGCAACTGTCATATCCATTTAATGAATATGATAGTTGCTTTCTCTCTCTCCATCCACTCCCCCCCTCTCTTCCCCTCCCTTTCTCTCTCTCCATCCAACCGATTTCTCTCCTCCATCCACTCTCGCTCACTCTCTCTCCCTCCATTCTCGCCCCCTCTCTCTCCTTCTCACTCTGTCTCCATCTCTCTCCCCCTCCCTCTCTCTCCATCTCTCTCACTCTCTTTGATACGAGGTCGAACCGAGCCATTCCAAGAAGGGACCCACGTCCTTGCTTGGATGGGCCCACGCCAAGGAGTTGGCTGCACCCAACTCCCTTTGGGCGTTCTAAGCTCAGCCGGCCAAAGGAATCCTATTCCTAGCTGGTTTGCTTACTTAGATGATTTCCTAGTTAGTAGTTATCTTGATTGAGTTAGTTTCCTAGTTTGAGTTCAATTTATGATTTGCTTTATTAGTTCCTATTAAGAGTCCTAGTAATCAGGAAGTTTGAGTTATGATTGAGTCTTAGTAGGAAAGTATGGTTACTTGCTGATTAAAGCAAGATAGTTCTCTAGTTGGAGTAGAACTCTCTTGAGGCCTCTATAAAAGGACCTCTATAGCTTGTATTAAGTCATGGACGAATTTATGAGAGTTATTATTTAGTAGAGATAAATCCTAGGAGTAGAAGTAATATAGGAGTAGCTGTAACCTAGTTTCCTCATAATCCACCAGCCACCTTCATCTCTCTCTACAGCCGGTCCTTCTCCATCACTGGTCTCCTTCTCCGCTGCCATCCACTCCTTCGCCACCATCATCACCACTACCAGCCATCACCCACGTTCTCCAAGGCTTGGATCTCCAAGAGAAGCCAGCCAACCCTAGAGGAGCTGCAAGGTATCCCTCTTCTCATCCATCTCCTCCTCTAGTCTTCGCCTTCCTCGTCGAATACCTAGGGTCCTTCTCCTAAAACCCTAAAGGTATCTCTCGACCTAGCCATAGATTTGGCTAAAGAGGATCTGAGATAAGGCAAGAGACCCGGTACGAAAGCCCTTGAGAAGGTGCATCGTATCAACTTGGTATCAGAGCTCTTTCCTCTTACCTGTGCCCTCCCGAATCCTTCCGAAGGAGTCCACATGGCAGGAAGAGTACCTGGCCAAAACCCTAGTTATACCGTGAATTGCTCAAACCCTACACGGATCACTGTTCATCCGACCAGACCTACTCCTATACCTGGTCGAATCCCTCTTCCACATCATCATCCCTACATAACCCTAACCAACCTCCACCCTATGCAGCCTACAACCCAATGCTTCCACAACCCTATTATTGTTCACCTCACACCTTACCTGCCTATACACCGACCCATTATCCAAACCGTGAGCCCCTATACCCGGCCCATGCCCAGCCTCCATACCAGCTGCCTATGCCACCTCCCTACGCACCGTACAACCCTAGTCTTCCCTACAATCCATCACCACCGTATCAGCCATTACCTAATCCCTACAACCAACCCAAACCTACAAACACCAATGACTACTTGAGTACAACTTGGACTCCAAATCCAACTGGAACTAGGATTACAAATCCTCCTCCAACTAGGAATTCGAGTCAAACTCAGAGTACGACTTGGACTCAAGATCCTAATGGAACTAGGATTACAAATCCTACTCCAACTAGGAATCCTAGTCAAACTTGGAGTACTGCTTACCCTACCGTTGAACAATGGAAGGAAGCTGTACAAAGTTGGAGCCCTCTACCTTACCCTTCTGTAGAACAGTGGGAATCAATGATCAAACGATATTCTCCTACAAATCTGTGCCCTACCAGAGTTCAGATTTCCAAAGAAAATCCCATTCTAGCTACAACTTGGATTGCAGAATCTCAACCTAGCTCTACCTGGATTAGGACTCCTTATACTCCACCTACCCCCAAGCTTCCCCTTGATCCAACCCATGAACAACACTCGCTGCCCCCATACCCAACCACACCACATCCCACGACCAGCAACTCTCCCTACTCCTCCCCGGCAGCCCCCACCACAAATCAAGGCCACCCTCTTTCCCCCTACAAACCCACGGCCCCCCGTTCTCCAGCCCTACAGTCGATTGTCATCTTCGGCAATCCACCTGAAGTCCACAAAACTGCAGCCACCGACCTTACCTCAGTTCATGCCCTCCCCGTACCATGTAACCCCCACCAAGGCCCTCCTCATTCCTACCCCGTTCCATCCCCAAACCAGCCGGTTCCCAAATCCATCTCCTTCAACTCCGGCAGCAACCCCCAAGGTAATCGCTGCCTACCTGCCCCTGATCCTACCATAACCTCCTTCCATGGCCCACTGAAAGATCTCTCAAGCCAACAAAGGCCGTCCCCTAAACCTCCTGACACCTTCCTCGACATTACCAAGCCCGGCTCCAAACCCCAACCACCAGAACCGACACCCATCCAGATTCACCCAATTGGGTCGAACCCCCATCCTCTCATCCCCCCTTCTCCATGGGATCCAAACCCTGATGAACATCCCTCACCGGCGACCAAGTTCAGTTCCCTCTCAGTTGCCAGAGCCACTCAGCTATCTGATCAGATCAAATCAAATCACTACGGTTTGAACCTGATCAAACTCCGACTCCATCACCTACAATTAGTCGAGTCAGATTGCAGCTTACAAGACTTGGTCAGATTCCATCCAAGCACAACCAGGTTTGGTTACACCAACCAGATCCGACCAAGCTCAGATCAGACCAGGCTAAGTCAGACTCAATTGGATCCAGCCAGAATCAATCCGACTAGATCTGATTGCAGCCAGCCAAGCTCCATCAAGCTCAGTCAAACTGAACCTGATCAAGATCCAAATAGTGCAGCAGAAGTGTGGCCCAGCCAACTTCACTTCAGACTGGGCCAAAGCGAGCTTGACTCAGCATCAAGCCAAGATCCTGCACATTCGACCAGGCCATGGAGATCAGATCCCATCCTATGGTCATGGGTGACACTACTCATGGGACGTGACGAGGATGATCCAGGAGAACCATTGAAGATCCCATGCTTGGAGCCACCTGAACCATCAGATCGTCCCCCGGATGCTTCGTCCTCGGCACGACTGTATCCAGCCGCTGTCTTGGGTCTACTTCCATCTTGGAAGGATTTGATTCAGGTCGACCGAGTCTTTGACCTAGGACACCAGCACTTGAGGTGGCCCCATCGTCGATCTACAGCCGCCCTCTACTTCTTGGAGTTCCAGAGGCCGCCAGATCCACCTAAGTTTCAGCCTCCTCCTTCTAGACCGGCAGCATGGCTCTTTGATTCACTGATCCGGTTACCACCTGATCCACCATGGGTGCGACCAGGGTTCTCACCAGTTGCATGGCCCCCTGATTCAATGGCCCAGTTACCATTAGATCGACCATGGGCCAGACCGGGATTCTCACCGCCGAGTACAGAGCAACAGTTGCGGTCCAGCCACATCACTCCGGTTCGAGAAGAGAAGAGCCCTCTTTCCTCATCACATTCAGGCCTTGAGGACAAGGCCAATTTCGAAGGGAGGAGGGATGATACGAGGTCGAACCGAGCCATTCCAAGAAGGGACCCACGTCCTTGCTTGGATGGGCCCACGCCAAGGAGTTGGCTGCACCCAACTCCCTTTGGGCGTTCTAAGCTCAGCCGGCCAAAGGAATCCTATTCCTAGCTGGTTTGCTTACTTAGATGATTTCCTAGTTAGTAGTTATCTTGATTGAGTCAGTTTCCTAGTTTGAGTTCAATTTATGATTTGCTTTATTAGTTCCTATTAAGAGTCCTAGTAATCAGGAAGTTTGAGTTATGATTGAGTCTTAGTAGGAAAGTATGGTTACTTGCTGATTAAAGCAAGGTAGTTCTCTAGTTGGAGTAGAACTCTCTTGAGGCCTCTATAAAAGGACCTCTATAGCTTGTATTAAGTCATGGACGAATTTATGAGAGTTATTATTTAGTAGAGATAAATCCTAGGAGTAGAAGTAATATAGGAGTAGCTGTAACCTAGTTTCCTCATAATCCACCAGCCACCTTCATCTCTCTCTACAGCCGGTCCTTCTCCATCACTGGTCTCCTTCTCCGCTGTCATCCACTCCTTCGCCACCATCATCACCACTACCAGCCATCACCCACGTTCTCCAAGGCTTGGATCTCCAAGAGAAGCCAGCCAACCCTAGAGGAGCTGCAAGGTATCCCTCTTCTCATCCATCTCCTCCTCTAGTCTTCGCCTTCCTCGTCGAATACCTAGGGTCCTTCTCCTAAAACCCTAAAGGTATCTCTCGACCTAGCCATAGATTTGGCTAAAGAGGATCTGAGATAAGGCAAGAGACCCGGTACGAAAGCCCTTGAGAAGGTGCATCGTATCACTGTCCCTCCAGATCCGTGCACAGGATCCCCCGAACCCCGTCGGCCCCGTGGCAGGTCGTCATGGAGTCGGTCCGGCCTCACCCTCCTTGCCGACCCAGGCCTATCTCCCTCATTTCACCACCATTGCCGCCCGCCACTATCATGATGAACGTTCCTTTCCCCGATGCTGCGATCCCCACATATGCACTCCACGCCTTCCATCAGCCGGAGCGTCGCTTGTACTGGCGCCTCGTGTTGGAGCTCGACATCGATCTAATTGTGGGTATGGAGCTGGTAGTCGCAAGGAAGAAGGCCCTGGGCTTCGTGCCCGCATGAGGATTGACGTCGGTGTGAGGAAGCATAAATGGCGAGCGAGCGCCGAAGAGTCGTGCGAGCGTCGAAGCTAGGGGTGGCAATACGGGTCGATGGGTCGGGTTCGGGTCGGGTCGAGATCCGATATCTCGACCACAAATCCCAACCCGAACCCGACCCGTTTACTAAACGGGTCAATTTTGTCAACCCGAACCCGACCCACTTTTAAACGGGTCAACCCGACCCAACCCGCCTGACCCGTTTATTAAACGAGTCGGGTTGGGTTCGGGTCAAGTTGACCTGTTTAACAACATGTAAACAACCTGTTTAACAAAATAACACATAATCTTCTGTTTAACATGTTTAACAAGTAACAAGTACCTATAAAATAAAATAACATCACCATCATACAATAATGGAAAAACCAACAGTTGTTCCTCATAAACTTGTATACCTAAAGTTCTAATATATAGGGATAACGGGTCAAGTGGGTTGTTAACGGGTTACGGGTCGAGTTCGGGTCACGGGTTATACGGGTTAGCCTCCTAAACCCGAACCCGACCCGCACAGCGTCGGGTCAGCGACGGGTCGACCCGTTTTCGACCCGCACCCGAATACCCTAAACCCAAACCCGTGAAATTCGGGTTGGATCGGGTCGGGTTTGCGGGTTATGGGTCAAATTACCACCCCTAGTCGAGGCTGCCCGAACATCGAGCTAGCATCGAGGTTGCCCGAGCATCGAGCGAACGTCGAGGCTGCCCGAGAGCCGATCGAACATCGAGCCTGATCGAGCATTGAGGCCGAGGAGACTCCACTGCCGCTGCCACTGTGGATCGAGGCCGAGGAGAGTCCTACCTCCCTCCCCCTTCTCTCTCTACTCTCTCTCTTTCTCTCTCTCATCTCTCTCCTTTTCCGGGTATTCCAATCTTACGTCATTGGATTACTTGGATATATATCCGAATTCCATTGTTCTACGAATGGATTTTTGTTTAATAAACATGGATTCTTTTTCTATTAATAGGATTCTTGTTATAAGGAAGACATGGGGCGGGAAAGCCCACACGACCACACACACTCTCTCTCCCTCCACTCTCGTGCACTCCCTCCCTCCCTCTCCCTCTCCCTCTCCCCCTCCCACTCCCCCAGGGTCTCGCATGCTAAGCATAACCAAATTGTCTGACCAGTTCCCCCACCCATGAAGGCCAGAACTACAAAATAGTCCATGGGCTCCTCAGCAGTTGACCATTCACAACAAACCTGTTCTCATGGTCATGGCTAGTGGGACTTCAAGCTAAACCTGGTTAGCAACTCAACCATCCCCTCCAACTACCCAGGATGGAATGAAAGAGCTCTTAAGCACATTTCGAATAAAACAACATCATGTTGTAAAGTTTGAAGTTTGAACAGAGGAGCTCTATGACTCTATCTTTGTTAATTTTCTACGGCTTATGCCAGAAAACTCATGGACGCCACATGGGCTGGATCAACTTTCAAGTACAGGATTACTAAAATACTCCATCACATGCTGTGCTAGGGCTGGAGCATCGTTTATGTCAGTGATTGGATTACTAAATACGGCAATCTAGGCAGTACAGATACACATGCAGAATACAGATATCGATGCACACGGACTCTGAGGTGGAGACTTTTACAAATATGAAAATAGAGGGTGATATACGTACCACTGGCTGAATCCACACCCGTGGAACGCACTTACCAGCTCCCCTTCTTTTACTCTATCTCTTTCTCTCATTTAACATTATATATATATATATTAAATATAAGTAGAATATATATGATAAGTGGAATATATATATGAAATACATATATATATATATATACATATATATATATATAATATATATATGAAAAATATATATGTATATATTTAGTATATATATGTATACATATCTAAAATAAATGTACATACATATGCGTCCCACCAACATATAAATCTATATGTAGGTGTGTATTTATGTATAAATCTATAAATACACACCTACAAATATATTTATAAATACACACCTAAATATACGTCCCACCGACATATAGATTTACATTTTATGTATATATATACATATAGAATATAGATTTACATATATACATACCTTCATGTTAATTTATATATAAATAACACATATTTATACATTCATACAAAATAACATACATATATATGTTTTTATATAAATGATAATATAAATAACATATATGTAAATACGCATATAAATATCATTTGTATATATATTATTTATATATTCATCCATGCATACCTATATAAATAGTAATATCTATTATATAAAATCCCCAAAACACCCCCCTTAACAACCCAAAACCCCCAAACATCCCTCTTTACCCGTTGGGATTGCACCATGTGGCTGGATTTGATCCCACCACGTGGGTGTGGAGATTTCCCACCCTAATGGGTGGGACTCAAATCATTTTCCATGAAAATATAATTAAAAACCAATATGAAGTTAGTTTTACAAATATCAGAATCTTTTGTCTCATATATCCAATTTTTTAATATGAAGTTATCGATGCATTCACGGTATTATTTTTTTTTATAAATTCATTTGTTTTTTAATTTGTCAATCGACGGACACTTTTGTGTTTCTTTATAAACCAGGTCGAATTCATAAATTCGAGACCAAAATACCCCTCGTCAACTCTCTCTCTCATCATTTAATCCCACCTGACACAAGTAAGAGAGAGACATCTCTCTACATTAAGATGTGACATCGCCCACCTTTTTCTCTCTATCCTCGTTGTTGATATCACTCTATCTCCTTCCACACACTCTCTCTTTTACAGTGGTTGTCGCCGTCTTGTAATATAGAGCCCGATGTTGCCGTCGACTCGGCATCCAGTGGGAGAGAGGAGGCTGTCGCTGTCAGCTATGAGAGAGAGGGAAGGAGGTTGCGGGAAGAAGGAAGAAATTGTTAAGGAAGAAAGAGAGCGAGGGAGGAAGAGAGTGGAGGGAGAGAGAGTGATGGGATTCAATTTTTATATATATAAATTCCTTCATTTTTAGACGAAATACTTTCATATTTTGAAGAATTCCTTCATTATTTTCTTTATTGTTCCTCTTTGTGTAATAAAGAGGGGGAAGGAGGTTGCGGGAAGATAAAGGAAGGAAGAAATTGTTAAGGAAGAGAGAGAGCGAGGGAGGAAGAGAGTGGGAGAGAGTGAGAAATCCTTCAATTTTTAAGTGATGAATTCATCAATTTGTAATGGATAGTTCAAGGAAGATAAGAGAGTGAGGTTGGATAGAGAACGAGGAACTGAGAGAGAGATCGGGTAGAGAGAGGAGGTTGGAGAGACAACGAGGAAGTGAGAGAGAGATAAGTGGAGAGAGGGAGTTTGGAGAGAGAGAGGTCGGGTGAAAAGAGAGTGAGGTTGGAGAGAGAACGAGGAAGTAAGAGAGAGATCGGGTGGAGAGAGAATCAGGAAGTGAGAGAGTGGATGGAAAGAGAGAGAAAGCAACTGTCATATGCATTAAATGTATATGACAGTTGCTTTCTCTCTCTCTCCATCCACTCTCTCTCTCCACTCTCACAAATAACTAAGGAATCCTCACAAATAACTAAGGAATCCTCACAAATAACTAACGAATCATTGTAGATTTGAAGTATTTAGTCTCTCTCTCCACTCTCTCCTCCACCCCTCTCTCTCGCTCTCCCCGACCTCTCTTTCTCTTGCCCCCGACCTCTCTCTCTCTCTCTCCCCGACAGAAAGCGAGGTCAGGGAGAGAGAGAGAGAGAGCGAGGTCGGGGGAGAGAGAGAGCGAGGTCGGGGGAAGAGAGAGAGAGAGAGAGCGAGGTCGGGGGAGAGAGAAAGCGAGGTCGGGGGAGAGAGAGAGAGAGAGAGGTCGGGGAGAGAGAAAGTGAGGTCGAGGGAGAGAGAAAGCGAGGTTGGGTGGAGAGAGAAAGCGAGGTCGGGGGAGAGAGAAAGCGAGACCGGAGGGAGAGAGAAAGCGAGGCCGGAGGGAGAGAGAGTGAGGTCAGGGAGCCGCCCCCGCCCCACCCACAACAACCCCCACGCCGGCGCCCCCGCCCCGCCCAGCCTCGAGCTCGTCGATAGCATCCGCCCGAAGTCGCGGGCTTTGATATAAGCCCAACAGAGGAGCGCAGAGGTCAGAGTTGTTAGGATTGGAGCATAGTACTTCTCAAGCTCTCGTATGCCATCCATTCCTCTCAAGACGATGGCTAGCTTGGCTAACCAGAAGGCAATGAAGCAGAGGATGGTGGCAGTGGAGAAAGATGTGTTTTTTATAGAGGGAGGGAGGAGCAAGAAGGCAGCTTGGCTGCCGATCCAGGACTCGATGCCGTACCAACCGCATGCGACGAGGACGCCACAGACGTCGAAGGCGGAGCGGGCGAGGAAGGGGAAGGCGAGGCCGTTGCGGGCACTGGGGACGACGGTGTGGACGAGGGGGAAGAGGAGGATGAGGTTGGCGAGGGAGACAGTGGCGACACCCTGCCACCACGCCATGCCGAGGTCGATGAGGCTGCCGGTGAGGTAGTAGGATGGCACGACGACCACAAGGCCCACCCAGAGGCTGGCCAGGTCCCATGCCGTGAAGGTGCGGTGGGAGGGGGGGATGGCGGCGAGGTCAGAGTTGGAGTCGGCGTTGATGCCGAGTTGGATGGCTGGGTTGGAGTTCTTGGAGGCGGAGATGGGTGGAAGAGGGCTGCATGGAGAGCATTTGAGGTGGAGAGGCGCTCCCGCCGCATCACAACGTCGATGAGCAGGGATGATCGAGCCCGTGCAACTAGGGCTAGGGCCGAGGGCGGCGGGGACGCTCGAGACCAGGGGGCAGAGACGCTTGAGCTAGTGGGGGACAAGCTCGAGACCAGGGGACGTAGATGGCTCGGTAGGCGGGGGACGCTCGAGATGGTGGATTGAAGAGAAGAGGATGGAGAGAGAGTGGATGGAGGGAGAGAGAGATCGGCTGGAGAGAGAGTAGGAAAGAGAGGGGGCGGAAGAGAGAGAGAGAGAGAGAGAGAGAGAGAGAGAGAGAGAGAGAGAGGGGGGCCAAAGAGAGAGTGGATGGATAGAGGGGGCGGAAGAGAGAGAGAGAGGGGGGCGGAAGAGAGAGAGAGGGAGGGTGCGGAAGAGAGAGTGGATGGAGAGAGGGGGTGGAAGAGAGAGAGAGGGGGCGACATGCCGACCCATCTTACGTCGGCATATAATCAGCGTATGAGGACTCGTCCCTCCAACCTGGTTCGACCGCATTGGCTCGAGGGTTTGGTTTTGTGGTTTGGCTTGGTTGGCCTTGGTTTGCGATCGGTTGATCACATCGCTGCTTTTGGACCCCAAGGGCAATTTGGTAAGCCCTCTTCCCGGCTCACGACCGCGCCGGCTCACTCCCTTCTCCGGAGCTCCGTCACCACCGTCGCCGCCCGCCGTTCTCTCTTGAGCTCTCTCTCCTCAGATCTGGCTAGAACTTCCCTCCCGCGAGCTCTCTCTCTCCCGAGAACCCTAGATCCGAGATCCTCTTCGTCGATCTCACTTCTCCGGAGCTTCTTCTCAGCCGTTGTCCACCGCCGCTTCTCTCCGAGCTCGTCCTCACCCCTCTCGAGCTGCGGAACCCCTTCTCCTCTCAGATCCGACACCCTCTCCCGTCACGAGCTTGCTGGAAGCCCTCTTCCTCGCCGATCAATGAACCCCGCCGGCCACTTCACGTCGCCTCTCCGCCGCCGCCAAGCTCCAACGCCTGGAACAACGTCGAGAAGATCCAATCCGACCTTCCCTCTTCTTCTCCGAGCTGTGAGGTAGGGTTCTGATACGAGGTCGAACCGAGCCATTCCAAGAAGGGACCCACGTCCTTGCTTGGATGGGCCCACGCCAAGCAGTTGGCTGCAACCATGTCACTTTGGGCGTCCTAAGCCCAACCAGCCAAAAGGATTCTTATTCCCTAGCTGGTTTGCTTACTTAGATGATTTCCTAGTTAGTAGTTATCTTGATTGAGTCAGTTTCCTAGTTTGAGTTCAGTTTATGATTTGCTTTATTATTTCTTATTAAGAGTCCTAGTAATCAGGAAGTTTGAGTTATGATTGAGTCTTAGTAGGAAAGTATGGTTACTTGCTGATTAAAGCAAGATAGTTCTCTAGTTGGAGTAGAACTCTCTTGAGGCCTCTATAAAAGGACCTCTATAGCTTGTATTAGGTCATGGACGAATTTATGAGAGTAATTATTTAGTAGAGATAAATCTTAGGAGTAGAAGTAATATAGGAGTAGCTGTAACCCTAGTTTCCACAGAAATCCGCCAGCCACCTTCATCTCTCTCCTGCCGGATTCTTTCTCCACCAGCCGGCCACCATCCATTGCCGTCCACCGCTGCCATCTACAGTGCACGTCCCCATCACCGGCGTCCCCTTGGCTGCCGTGCTTCCCTCCACCACGTTCTCCAAGGCTTGGATCTCCAAGAGAAGCCAGCCAACCCTAGAGGAGCTGCAAGGTATCCCTCTTCTTATCCGTCTCCTCCTCTAGTCTTCGCCTTCCTCGTCGAATACCTAGGGTCCTTCTCCTAAAACCCTAAAGGTATCTCTCGACCTAGCCATAGATTTGGCTAAAGAGGATCTGAGATAAGGCAAGAGACCCGGTACGAAAGCCCTTGAGAAGGTGCATCGTATCAACTTGGCATCAGAGCTCCGTTCCGCGGACTGTGCCGCCTAAAGCCTTCCGGAAGCTACTCTGATGGCAGGAGTACCAGCCTATCCTATACCGCCATCTATGATACCCCTACCATATCATCATCTACCTCCACCCTATGGAGCCTACAATCCAATTCCTCCTAACCAGCCTACTACCCAACCGGTTCAACCCACTCATCCTCTTTCCCTAGGCCATCCGTTCCCTAACCCTAACCCTACTGTACCTGGCCGAGTCCCTCCACCACCATATCAGCCCCTATACCCCGCCCATGCCCAGCCTCCATACCAACAGCCTATGCCACCTCCCTACGCACCGTACAACCCTAGTCTTCCCTACAATCCATCACCACCGTATCAACCATTACCTACTCCCTACAACCAACCCAAACCTACAAACACCAATGGCTATTTGAGTACAACTTGGACTCCAAATCCTACTGGAACTAGGATTACAAATCCTACTCCAACTAGGAATTCGAGTCAAACTCAGAGTACGACTTGGACTCAAGATCCCACTGGAACTAGGATTGCAAATCCTACTCCAACTAGGAATCCTAGTCAAACTCGGAGTACGATTTACCCTACGGCTGAACAATGGAAGGAAGCTGTCCAGAGTTGGATCCCTTTGCCTTACCCTTCAGTAGAACAATGGGAAGCAATGATCCAACGATATTCTCCTACAAATCAGTCAAGCCCTACCAGAGTTCAGATTTCCAAAGAAAATCCCATTCTAGCTGCAACTTGGATTGCAAAACATAAACCCAGCTCTACCGGGATTAGGACTCCTCATACTCCACCTACCCATGAGCTGCCCCATGACCAAAACCATGAACAACACCCGCTGCCCCCTCACCCAACCACACCACATCCCACGACCAGCAACTCTCCCTACTCCTCCCCGGCAGCCCCCACCACTAATCAAGGCCACCCTCTTTCCCCCTACCAACCCACGGCCCCCCGTTCTCCAGTCCTACAGCCGATTGTCATCTCCGGCAATCTACCCGAAGTCCACAAAACTGCAGCCACCGACCTTACCTCAGCTCATGCCCTCCCCGTACCATGTAACCCCCACCAAGGCCCTCCTCATTCCTACCCCGTTCCATCCCCAAATCAGCCAGCTCCCAAATCCATCTCCTTCAACTCCGGCAGCGAGGCAGCAACCCCCAAGGTAATCGCTGCCTACCTGCCCCTGATCCTACCATAACCTCCTTCCATGGCCCACTGAAGGATCTCTCAAGCCACCAAAGACCGTCCCCTAAACCTCCCGACCCTTCCCGTATCCTTACTGAGGCCGACTCCAAACCCCAACCAGCATATCACCGTCGGTTCCATCTCCTCACCCTTGACCAACGTGGACCCCCTCCAGATCCACCACCTGAACTGACCCCTGGCCAGATTCACTCCGTTGGATCGAACCCCCATCCTCTCACTACCTCTTCCCCATGGGATGCAAACTCCGACGAGCTTCCCTCACAAGCAATTGAGTTCCGGCCACCTCCAGCTGCCAGATCTCAATCCAATCCCAAGCTTCTTCAAGCACTGGACAGATCTCAACCATCAGATCAGATCAGATCAAATCACCACCGTTTGAACCTGATCGTCCGACTCCATCTTCCACACTCGATTGAGTCAGACTCCAGCTTACAATACTTGGACAGATTCAATCCATGCACAACCTGATTTGGCTACACCAACCAAATCCGATCAAGCCCAGATCCAGACCAGTTCAAGCTAAGTCTGGATCAATTGGATTCAGTCAAATCTGACCAAGTCAGATCTGATCCAAGCCCACCAAGTTCAAGCAAGCTCAGCCAATCCGACTTGATCAAGCTTGATTTCAGACTTCCACTAGATCAGATCCAGATGTTTCCTACGCATCTTCAGTTGATTAGGCATCCCCCAACTGATCTGAGCTATCCAAGGAGCTACCCTCCTTATTCGGTTGCCATCTTCCAACTGATCATATCCAAGAGCATCGCCCAGCATCCATCCACCACTCGAAGTTTCAGAACGACTTTGTCGACTCTGACCGTGAGGATTGATGTTGAAGCCAGAGCCCTGATGATCCCCTTAGAGAAAAGCAGAGAAATATCCAAGCTCAACTGCACTCGATTGTATTCAGCTGCCCTATTGGGTCTACTTCCACCTTGGAAGGACTCGATTCGAGTTGATCTAGTCTTTGACCCAGGAAGCCAACTACTAAGGACACACCACCGCCGATCTATGGCCGTCCTTTACTTCAAGGAGTTCCAGCGACCCCCGGATACGCCTAAGTTTCAGCTCCCTCCTTCTAGACCGGCAGCATGGCTCTTTGATTCACCGATCCGGTTACCACCTGATCCACCATGGGTGCGACCAGGGTTCTCACCAGCTGCATGGCCCCCTGATTCAATGGCCCAGTTACCATTAGATCCACCATGGGCCAGACCGGGATTCTCACCGCCGAGTACAGAGCAACAGTTGCGGTCCAGCCACATCACCCCGGTTCGAGAAGAGAAGAGCCCTCTTTCCTCATCACATTCAGGCCTTGAGGACAAGGCCAATTTCGAAGGGAGGAGGGATGATACGAGGTCGAACCGAGCCATTCCAAGAAGGGACCCACGTCCTTGCTTGGATGGGCCCACGCCAAGCAGTTGGCTGCAACCAGGTCACTTTGGGCGTCCTAAGCCCAACCAGCCAAAAGGATTCTTATTCCCTAGCTGGTTTGCTTACTTAGATGATTTCCTAGTTAGTAGTTATCTTGATTGATTCAGTTTCCTAGTTTGAGTTCAGTTTATGATTTGCTTTATTAGTACTTATTAAGAGTCCTAGTAATCAGGAAGTTTGAGTTATGATTGAGTCTTAGTAGGAAAGTATGGTTACTTGCTGATTAAAGCAAGGTAGTTCTTTAGTTGGAGTAGAACTCTCTTGAGGCCTCTATAAAAGGACATCTATAGCTTGTATTAGGTCATGGACGAATTTATGAGAGTAATTATTTAGTAGAGATAAATCTTAGGAGTAGAAGTAATATAGGAGTAGCTGTAACCCTAGTTTCCACAGAAATCCACCAGCCACCTTCATCTCTCTCCTGCCGGATTCTTTCTCCACCAGCAGGCCACCATCCATTGCCGTCCACCGCTGCCATCTACAGTGCACGTCCCCATCACCGGCGTCCCCTTGGCTGCCGTGCTTCCCTCCACCACGTTCTCCAAGGCTTGGATCTCCAAGAGAAGCCAGCCAACCCTAGAGGAGCTGCAAGGTATCCCTCTTCTCATCCGTCTCCTCCTCTAGTCTTCGCCTTTCTCGTCGAATACCTAGGGTCCTTCTCCTAAAACCCTAAAGGTATCTCTCGACCTAGCCATAGATTTGGCTAAAGAGGATCTGAGATAAGGCAAGAGACCCGGTACGAAAGCCCTTGAGAAGGTGCATCGTATCAGGTTCCCACCTTGGTCTTTGATTGTTTCTCTTCTAGATTGCTCTGTGATGCATGTTTTTCATATGGTAGATGTTCTTAGGATTTGATTGTGATTTATTTGGGTTTTCTAAGTATTTATTTCCGGATTTTTATCGCATCTCTGTTCTTCGATGAACAGTCGCGTTCAAGCTCGATTCGTGAGCTGTGTGAGCATGATCTCATGAAACTTTCAAGATGAAAGTTGTAGATCATGGAGTTCTCTTTCGATTACCGCTGGTTTCGTGAGTTTTTGATTTATATACAATTTTTGGTGAATTGTTTTCAAAACTGCTGCGAAACAAAGATTAAGAAATTGATTAGTAAAATATGTGGAAATTAGACATCAATTAGATCCAATTCTTCGGCTGCATGTTTCTAGTATGCTAATATTCACTTGCCCATGTTTTATTTCTAATTCGATATTGTTTGGACGTCGAGTTGATAAGATTTCATCGCCTCTAACTAGGGTTTAATGTAGAAATCCAGAATTTGGCTTTTAGTGGATTTTCGATGTTTTACCGTGTTTAAGTCTTCGAGATACATGCAATTGGTATGCCTAGTGATTTCGAGGGTTAGCATGTTCTAATTGGTGGCTCTTAGATGATTAATTGTTCGATGCCGGCATGTTTAGTTAACTATAAACCATTCTTATTTAATTAGCAATTAATTGCATGTCATGTTTATTTACATCGTATAGTATACATGTATACTTAGTTTGTGGTTGAACCAAAGGAGTCACGCCCCTTGGGATGTTTAGATAATTAAACGGGCCGAAGGTGTGCCCTAGATTTCATACACTATATTTATTGTTGTTATAGTGATTGTGTGGCCGGGGGTGTACCCCGTTGTAGAAATTACGGTTGACGACTGTGGACGCCGTCGTAGTGCCGAAATTTTGATTGAATATGTTCTTGCTTGTTTACGGCCCGTGAGTGCCGTTATAATATTGGATTATTGTAGTTTAGATCTTTATCTGTTTTATGCATGTTTACCTCTTAGCGAGCCGTAGGCTATGCCTAGCCTTGTTTTATGTATGACATAATATTGCATGTACTCTTCTATTAAATGTGCGCGTGAGCATTGCATGCATCTTGATTGCATTAGAAGCATTAATTCTAGATGGTAGGCGATGGATTCGATCGTCGATTCGGGGTTCTCGGTAGCCCGGATCTAGCCTTCGGACCGGGGTTCAGGTAGTCGAGGATTAGGACGTGATTGTCATCAATGATTATGTTTGATATCGTTCGAGGATTATTAGGTAGTCAGACTGGAATATTATATTGTTATTGAGGTTTAGAGGTTGTGTCGGTTCTCCAATGCCAAGTGCTAAGGATGGTTGTCGATGTTCCTGATGTGTGTCCCTAGGCAGTGGTTTCCTGCTGGTTAAAGGGTGTTCCTACTGGTTCTTGTTCATTGTTTCCTCCCAGCGTGTTTGTTTGATGTTCCCAGCGTAGTCGATTGAGAGGAGTAGGATCCCTTGGGGAATCGATAGGGATCATGGGACCTCGTGACATCCTTTAGACTTAGGCGGAGAAACGACACTGTTATTGTTTCCCTTCCTTTTTGTGCGACGTAGAATCGCATAGAACCCTACTGAGCTTTGTTGCTCACTCCTACCTGGGCTGCATCGGCGATCCAGGTCGATGCAGTCCTTTCCTTTAGATCATATTCTGGGCCATTGGCACGTCATTCTCGAGGTGATCGTGGACTTGGAGTTTCGAGGAGTACTTGACAATCATGGAGTTTCCCCTTTTGTTAATAGTTGTACATTTGCAGTTGTATTAAATGTATAATTTCCCTGTTCGAGGATTTGATCATATGTAATGAGGGTCGATGAAAGTATTGTATCAGAACCTGTACTAATTAGTGAAATTTGTGATAGCAGATTCGTTTCATGTTGAATTTAGAACTATTAGATTTATCGTTTTAATTTATCGTAAAGATTATAACTGTACAGGGTTCAAATCGGGAAATACAGGGGAGACTCTCGCCGATTGATTTTTAGAGTTTAGGACCCTCGCGCCCCGGACCGGATGAGTTTTCTAGGTCGGGGTGTGACACAGAACCCAGAAGAGGAACCAAACAGGTTCAGGCTCTTTCCAAGTTTGACTTGGACTTCCTTAGTTCAAACTAGAGTATTTGATTAGGATTTATCATTAGTCTTTTATATTTAATTGAGTCCTAGTTAATATTTGATTGTTAGGAATTAATTAAGAGTCCATTTGAGTTAGAAAGTTGAGTTGAGTTTGAAACCTTATTATTTGCTAATTAAGCAATGGGGTTTTTGATACGAGGACGAACTGAGCCAATCCAAGAAGAGACCCACGTCCATGCTTGGGTGGGCCCACGCCAAGGAGTTGGCTGCACCCAAGTCCCTTTGGGCGTTCTAAGCTCAGCCGGCCAAAGGAATCCTATTCCTAGCTGGTTTGCTTACTTAGATGATTTCCTAGTTAGTAGTTATCTTGATTGAGTCCGTTTCCTAGTTTGAGTTCAGTTTATTATTTACTTTATTAGTTCCTATTAAGAATCCTAGTAATCAGAAAGTTTGAGTTATGATTGAGCCTTAGTAGGAAAGTATGGTTACTTGCTGATTAAAGCAAGGTAGTTCTCTAGTTGGAGTAGAACTCTCTTGAGGCCTCTATAAAAGGACCTCCATAGCTTGTAATTATGCATGGACGAATTTATGAGAGTAATTATTTAGTAGAGATAAATCTTATGAGTAGAAGTAATATAGGAGTAGTTGTAACCCTAGTTTCTACAGAAATCCACCAGCCACCTTCATCTCTCTCCTGCCGGATTCTTTCTCCACCAGCCGGCCACCATCCATTGCCGTCCACCGCTGTTATCTACAGTGCACGTCCCCATCACCGGCGTCCCCTTGGCTGCCATGCTCCCCTCCACCACGTTTTCCAAGGCTTAGATCTCCAAGAGAAGCCAGCCAACCCTAGAGAAGCTGCAAGGTATCCCTCTTCTCATCCGTCTCCTCCTCTAGTCTTCGTCTTCCTCGTCGAATACCTAGGGTCCTTCTCCTAAAACCCTAAAGGTATCTCTCGACATAGCCATAGATTTGGCTAAAGAGGATCTGAGATAAGGCAAGAGAATCGGTACGAAAGCCCTTGAGAAGGTGCACCGTAACAACTTGGTATCAGAGCTCCGTTCCGACGACTGTGCCGCCCAAGGCCTTCTAGAAGCTTCTCTGATGGCAGGAGTACCAGGCCCACATCATTATCCCTTACCTTCATCATCATCCCTACGGAACCCTAACCCTAACCAACCTCCTGTCCCTTCCTATAATCCAGCCTATCACCCACCTTACTCTCCGCCTGCCTATGAACCGAGCCAGTATCCAAACCTTGAGCCCTCTATCCATCCTCCACCACCATACCAGCCCCTATACCCGGCCCATGCCCAGCCTCCATACCAGCAGCCTATGCCACCTCCCTAAGCACCGTACAACTCTAGTCTTCCCTACAATCCATCACCACCGTATCAGCTATTACCTACTCCCTACAACCAACCCAAACCTACAAACACCAATGGCTATTTGAGTACAACTTGGACTCCAAATCCTACTGGAACTAGGATTACAAATCCTACTCCAACTAGGAATTCGAGTCAAACTCAGAGTACGACTTGGACTCAATATCCTACTGGAACTAGGATTGCAAATCCTACTCCAACTAGGAATCCTAGTCAAACTCGGAGTACGACTTACCCTACGGCTGAACAATGGAAGGAAGCTGTCCAGAGTTGGATCCCTTTGCCTTACCCTTCAGTAGAACAATGGGAAGCAATGATCCAACGATATTCTCCTACAAATCAGTCAAGCCCTACCAGAGTTCAGATTTCCAAAGAAAATCCCATTCTAGCTGCAACTTGGATTGCAAAACATAAACCCAGCTTTACCGGGATTAGGACTCCTCATACTCTACCTACCCATGAGCTGCCCCATGACCAAAACCATGAACAACACCCGCTGCCCCCTCACCCAACCACACCACATCCCACGACCAGCAACTCTCCGTACTCCTCCCCGGCAGCCCCCACCACTAATCAAGGCCACCCTCTTTCCCCCTACCAACCCACGACCCCCCGTTCTCCAGTCCTACAACCGATTGTCATCTCCGGCAATCTACCCGAAGTCCACAAAACTGCAGCCACCGACCTTACCTCAGTTCATGCCCTCCCCGTACCATGTAACCCCCACCAAGGCCCTCCTCATTCCTACCCCATTCCATCCCCAAATCAGCCGGCTCCCAAATCCATCTCCTTCAACTCCGGCAGCAATTTCCAAGGTAATCGTTGCCTACCTGCCCCTGATACTACCATAACCTCCTTCCAAGGCCCACTGAAGGATCTCTCAAGCCAACAAAGGCCGACCCCTAAACCTCCTGACCCTTCCCGTATCCTTACTGAGGCCGACTCCAAACCCCAACCAGCATATCACCGTCGGTTCCATCTCCTCACCCTTGACCAACATGGACCCCCTCTAGATCCACCACCTGAACTGACCCCTGGCCAGATTCACTCCGTTGGATCGAACCCCCATCCTCTCACTACCTCTTCCCCATGGGATGTAAACTCCGACGAGCTTCCCTCACAAGCAATTGAGTTCCGGCCACCTCCAGCTGCCAGATCTCAATCCAATCCCAAGCTTCTCCAAGCACTGGACAGATCTCAACCATCAGATCAGATCAGATCAAATCACCACCGTTTGAACCTGATCGTCCGACTCCATCTTCCACACTCGATCGAGTCAGACTCCAGCTTACAATACTTGGACAGATTCAATCCAGGCTCAACCAGATTTGGCTACACCAAACAAATCCGATCAAGCCCAGATCCAGACCAGTTCAAGTTAAGTCAGGATCAATTGGATTTAACCAAATTCAGACAAGTCAGATCTGATCCAAACCCACCACCAAGTCCAAACAAGCTTAGCCAATCCGACTTGATCAAGCTTGATTTCAGACTTCCACCATATCAGATCCAGATGTTCCCTACGCATCTTCAGTTGATCAGGCATCCCACAACCGAGCTGAGCTATCCAAGGAGCTACTCTCCTTATTCGGTTGCCATCTTCCAGCTGATCAGATTTAAGAGCATTGCCCAACATTCATCAACCACTCAAAGTTTCAGAACGACTTTGTCGACTCTGACCATGAGGACTGATGCTGAAGCCAGAGCCCTAATGTTCCCTTTCGAGCAAAGCAGAGAGATATCCAAGCTCCACTGCACTCGACTGAATTCAGCTGCCACATTGGGTCTACTTCCACCTTGGAAGGACTCGATTCGAGTTGATCTAGTCTTTGACCCAGGAAGCCAGCTACTAAGGACACACCATCGTCGATCTACAGCCGCCCTCTACTTCTTGGAGTTCCAGAGGCCGCCAGATCCACCTAAGTTTCAGCCTCCTCCTTCCAGACCGGCATGGCCCCCTGACTCGCCGCTTCGGATACCATTAGATCCACCATGGGTGCGACCAGGATTTTCACCGCCAAGTCAGAGCAACGGTTGCGGTCTAGCCACGTCACTCCGGTCTGAGAAGAGCAGATCCCTTTTCCCTCAGCAAATTCAGGCCTTGAGGACAAGGCCCATTTCGAAGGGAGAGGGGATGATACGAGGACGAACTGAGCCAATCCAAGAAGGGACCCACGTCCTTGCTTGGGTGGGCCCACGCCAAGGAGTTGGCTGCACCCAAGTCCCTTTGGGCGTTCTAAGCTCAGCCGGCCAAAGGAATCCTATTCCTAGCTCGTTTGCTTACTTAGATGATTTCCTAGTCAGTAGTTATCTTGATTGAGTCAGTTTCCTAGTTTGAGTTCAGTTTATGATTTGCTTTATTAGTTCCTATTAAGAATCCTAGTAATCAGGAAGTTTGAGTTATGATTGAGTCTTAGTAGGAAAGTATGGTTACTTGCTGATTAAAGCAAGGTAGTTCTCTAGTTGGAGTAGAACTCTCTTGAGGCCTCTATAAAAGGACCTCCATAGCTTGTAATTATGCATGGACGAATTTATGAGAGTAATTATTTAGTAGAGATAAATCTTAGGAGTAGAAGTAATATAGGAGTAGCTGTAACCCTAGTTTCCACAGAAATCCACCAGCCACCTTCATCTCTCTCCTGCCGGATTCTTTCTCCACCAGCCGGCTGTTACGAGCGGTCTACTCGTGATCCTCTCGTAATGACTCTCTACTGCTCCAATCGATCAGAATCGGCCTGATCGGACTTGATTTGAGTCCAATTGGCTGAATCTGGCTAGCTGGATCGGATCTGACTAAGCCTGATTGGATGGGACTTGACTGGGTCAAGTCTGAGTTGATCTGGATCAAGTTGACCAAGTGGATTGGGCTGGATCCGGATTAAGTGGCTGAGCCAATTTGGCCAAAGCTGCCTAGGAAGATCCAACGGCTGAGGAGTCGCCGGAGTGGATCGCCGGCGTAGGGGCGGCGGCGGCGGTTGGAATACTTCCAGGAAGGGTCGCCTGGAGGTGGGGATGAGATCCAACGGCTCGGATCTGGAAGATGGGTGGCGGATCGGCCGGATCTGGTGAAGACGGCGGTGAAGGTAGGGTCGGCCGGCGTCGGGGACGACGAGGGAGGCTCCGGGAGTGGCTGAGGACGTCGGAAAGAGGGTTGGAGGAGATAGGCAATGGATTTAGTGTGGTTTGGGGGTGAGTTCGGGGATCGGAAGTGGGTGGACGGCGAAGGGGACGGAGCCGGGTTGTTGGGTTGCCGTGGGGTTCACCGGAGAAGATGGAGTGGGGCGACGGAAAAGTGATGGCCGGGGTCGTGGTGGCTCGGGGAAGAGAATGGAGGTCTTGGATGGCGATGGGGCTGGCCGGAGAGGGCTTGATGGAGGAGATCGGCGGTAGGTAGGGTTGGGTCACGGGAGAGAAGAGAGGAAGGAGATGAGCTGACGTGGCGATGACGTGGCGTGGGGTCGCTGACGTGGCGGAGAGAGAAAGTGGCGTGGAGAAGGAAGATGAAGGTGAAAGCGATGCCGGCTGCGGAGAAGATGACCAGCGGGGAAGAAGATGGATCTATGGTAGATATCGGGTGGAATCTACTTTACTTCTACTACTATGATATTCTACTCTTATGATATTCTACTAATTACTCTTAATCATTCATCATCATGCATCATCCCCTAATACAAACTACTAAGGTCCTTTTATAGAGACCTTGACAGAGTCCTAATCCACTAGAAAAACCCCCTTGCTTGATTAGCAAGTAATAAGGTTTCTGACTCAACTCAACTTCCTAACTCAAAGGGACTCTTAATTAATTCCTAACAATCAACTAGGACTCAATAAAAGACTAATGATAAATACTAATTAAATACTCTAGTTTGAACTAGGGAAGTCCAAGTCAAACTAGGAAAGAGGTTGAACCAGCTTGGTTCCTCTTCTGGGTTCGGGTCCAGTTGGTCGAGTCGGATCGACTCGTATCACCCCCCCTTCCTTCAAAATTGGCCTTGTCCTCAAGGCCAGAGTCAGGTCAGGTAGGATGGCTCCATGTGGCTGGACCGAATCAACTTGCTTCTGTAGCTCTGGACTCGGTGGGGAGAAACCAGGTCGATCCCATGGCGGGTCCAATGGTAGCAGTACCAAGCATCTGATGGATCGTGCAGAGGATGGAGCATCTGGAGGTCGATCTGACGGCTCAGGTAGCTCCAGGAATATGATCTTCAATGGCTCTCCTGGATCATCTTCATCATGTCCCATCAGTAGAGTTGCCCATGACCATAGGATGGGATCTGATGTCCATGGTCTGATCAACTGTGCAGGGACTTGGCTTGAATCTGGGTCAAGCTGGGTTTGGTCCAATCTGAAATGAAGATGGCTGGACCATGCTTCTGCTGCACTAGTCTGGGCTTGGAATTGGTTGAACCAAGTTGAATCTTCAGCTGTGCTGAGTCGTACTCTGGTCCAAACCTGTCTGACTTGGTTGGCTCTACTGGTGTCAATCTGGACTTGAGTCAGTTGAGCTAAACCGATGTTACCATCATAATCAGATCTGATCAGATTGAAGGAGACATTGGAATAAGGAGGGTAGCTCCTTTGATGGCTCATATCAACCTTTGAATGCTTGATAAACGGCTGAGGATGCATCTGGATCACTTGGGGTTGATCTGGATGGTCCTGATTGCTGGGGACTCTTGGATCAGGTTCAGATCGAAGATCGGAACCATTGGATCGAAGATCAGGCTGATCAAACGGCTGGATCAAGTTACAGTCTTGATCGGACGGCTAAGAAGCTGCCGGAGCTGGATCAACGGCGAAACATGGTCGCCGGAGTGTGGCAACGGCACAGGAAGCTTCGCACGGACCTTGCGATGCCATCCGTACGGTTTGATCGCTGGATGGGGCTTCGAACACGGCGGATCTGAAGGTGGCGGCGCGGTGGATGTCGTCGGTGATGTAGGCCGCGACGGTGCTTGAGCTCGTCGGGAAAAGGTACGGGAAGGTCTTGGGACCTTTCTCGTGAGGTCTGATCTTGGGATCAACCTCGGATCTTGGTGGAGTGGAGGAGGCCGGAACAGGGGCTTTCGCTGGACTTGGATGTCGGCGATCCAGGCCTCAATCGTGGTCGTTGTTGGCCACGGCGGCTTCCGGGAAGGACGCCGATGCTTCCTCGATGAACAGGTGGGGAGGAAGACGTCGGACGGCGGCGTTGGGGTGGCGGCTCGGGGTCGAGCCGTCGGCGCGGATGATGAGCCGGGACGACGAAGGGTCGGCTCGGGGTCGAGCCGTGCGCGGGGAAGGAGATGAGCCGCGGCTCGAGCCAATCCGGGAGGAGAGAGAAAATCCCGGGAAAAATATGGAAAATTAGGTAAAATTCCAGAAAAATCATGGGAAGGTTGTAGAAGGTGTTCACCCGGATCTGGCGGAGTTAAACTCAGAGTTACAATTGTGATTGCTCTCAGAGTTGCGGGAGGAGTCTCAGTCGGAGTCCTAATCCGAGTTGGCTCGGGGTCAGGTTCCGTAATCTGGGTTGCAGCTGGAGTAGGGGTCTGACTCGAAATCTGAATCCCTATGGGACTTGTTTGAGTCACAGTTGACCATCTACTGGTAATCTGCTCCCATTTCAGACTGGTGCGCTCCAAGTTTCTGCTTTGGCGTTCCATCAAAGTTGAACATAGCTTCAACTGGGCCTGCATAATCTTGAATTGCTGCTCCAAACTTTCCTGGGGTACTCTGTACATGGTGGCGAAGTTTCCAGAAGGTTCTGAACCGCACAGTCGGTGGAACGGAGCTATGATACCAAGTTGTTACGAGCGGTCTACTCGTGATCCTCTCGTAATGGGTCTCTACTGCTCCAATCGATCAGAATCGGCCTGATCGGACTTGATTTGAGTCCAATTGGCTGAATCTGGCTAGCTGGATCGGATCTGACTAAGCCTGATTGGATGGGACTTGACTGGGTCAAGTCTGAGTTGATCTGGATCAAGCTGACCAAGTGGATTGGGCTGGATCCGGATTAAGTGACTGAGCCAATTTGGCCAAAGCTGCCTAGGAAGATCCAACGGCTGAGGAGTCGCCGGAGTGGATCGCCGGCGTAGGGGCGGCGGCGGCGGTTGGAATACTTCCAGGAAGGGTCGCTTGGAGGTGGGGATGAGATCCAACGGCTCGGATCTGGAAGATGGGTGGCGGATCGGCCGGATCTGGTGAAGACGGCGGTGAAGGTAGGGTCGGCCGGCGTCGGGGACGACGAGGGAGGCTCCGGGAGTGGCTGAGGACGTCGGAAAGAGGGTTGGAGGAGATAGGCAATGGATTTAGTGTGGTTTGGGGGTGAGTTCGGGGATCGGAAGTGAGTGGACGGCGAAGGGGACGGAGCCGGGTTGTTGGGTTGCCGTGGGGTTCACCGTAGAAGATGGAGTGGGGCGACGGAAAAGTGATGGCCGGGGTCGTGGTGGCTCGGGGAAGAGAATGGAGGTCTTGGATGGCGACGGGGCTGGCCGGAGAGGGCTTGACGGAGGAGATCGGCGGTAGGTAGGGTTGGGTCACGGGAGAGAAGAGAGGAAGGAGATGAGCTGACGTGGCGATGACGTGGCGTGGGGTCGCTGACGTGGCGGAGAGAGAAAGTGGCGTGGAGAAGGAAGATGAAGGTGAAAGCGATGCCGGTTGCGGAGAAGATGACCAGCGGGGAAGAAGATGGATCTATGGTAGATATCGGGTGGAATCTACTTTACTTCTACTCCTATGATATTCTACTCCTATGATATTCTACTCCTATGATATTCTACTAATTACTCTTAATCATTCATCATCATGCATCATCCCCTAATACAAACTACTAAGGTCCTTTTATAGAGACATTGACAGAGTCCTAATCCACTAGAAAAACCCCCTTGCTTGATTAGCAAGTAATAAGGTTTCTGACTCAACTCAACTTCCTAACTCAAAGGGACTCTTAATTAATTCCTAACAATCAACTAGGACTCAATAAAAGACTAATGATAAATACTAATTAAATACTCTAGTTTGAACTAGGGAAGTCCAAGTCAAATTAGGAAAGAGGTTGAACCAGCTTGGTTCCTCTTCTGGGTTCGGGTCCAGTTGGTCGAGTCGGATCGACTCGTATCACCGGCCACCATCCATTGCCGTCCACCGCTGTCATTTACAGTGCACGTCCCCATCACCGGCGTCCCCTTGGCTACCGTGCTCCCCTCCACCACGTTCTCCTAGGCTTGGATCTCCAAGAGAAGCCAGCCAACCCTAGAGGAGCTGCAAGGTATCCCTCTTCTCATCCGTCTCCTCCTCTAGTCTTCGTCTTCCTCGTCGAATACCTAGGGTCCTTCTCCTAAAACCCTAAAGGTATCTCTCGACCTAGCCATAGATTTGGCAAAAGAGGATCTGAGATAAGGCAAGAGAATCGGTACGAAAGCCCTTGAGAAGGTGCATCGTAACAGTTTTCTAGTTGGATTAGGACTATGTCAAGGTCTCTATAAAAGGACCTCAGTAATTTGTATTAGGGATGATGAATGAAGAAGAGAATTATTATAGTAGTTGATAGAATATCATAGGAGTAGAATATTATAGGAGTAGAGGTAATGTAGTTTTCCACCAGAAATCCACCATCGATCCACCTTCTTCCCCATCGTTCACCTTCTCCGCAGCCGGCACCGCCTTCACCGAAATTTCTCTCTCCCCATCACTTCCTCTCTCCGCCACATCAGCGCCACGTCAGCATCATCTCCCTCCTCTCCTCCTCACGCCCAAACCCTAGCTTCACCGTCGCCATCCTTTCCCCAGCCTCTCTGGCCGCCCCCGTCGCCATCCAATAGCGCCAACTTCTTCCCCTAAGCCCACGACTCCGGCCATCCCTTTCCCACCGTCTTCCATCTCTTCCGGCGTCTTCCCTGGCAACCCAACCTCCCGAGCTCCGCCGGCCCATCCGCGTCCGTCCCCGATATCACCACCAAAACCACCCTAAAACCCTCGCCGACCTTCCTAGACCCGATCCCAACCCCTCTAAGCCACGCCTGAGCCTCGCCGTCGTCCCCGACGCCGGCCTCCTCTAACCCACCGCCGACGGTACTCCAGATCCCATCGATCCGGCAACCTTCCGTAAAATCCACTCCGGTGGATCTCTTCCCAACCGTCCAAAGACCTTCACCGCCAACATCCCGACTGCCGCCGCCGCCCTACGCCGCGATCTACACCGGCGACTCTTCAGCCGTCGGATCGTTCCAGCCAGCCACTCGAATCAGACTCAGCCCAACCTGGTTCAGCTTAGCCACTCAATCCGGATCCAGTCCAATCCAACCAGGTCAACCTGATCCAGATCAATTCAGACTTGACCCAGTCAAGTCCTATCCAGTCAGGCTCAACCAGATTTGAACCTGCTCAAGCCAGATCCGATCCAACTAGCCAGATTCAGCCAATTGGACTCAAATCAAGTCCGTTCAGGCTAATTCTGATCGATTGGAGCAGTAGAGACCCGATATGAGAGGGTTACGAGTAGACCGCTCGAATCAACTTGGTATCAGAGCTCCGTTCCACCGACTGTGCGGTTTAGAACCTTCTGAAAACTTCGCCACCATGTACAGAGTACCCCAGGAGAGCTGGGAGCAACATTTCAAGATTCTGCGGGCCCAGTTGAACCAGTTGGTTAGTGTTAGCAGGAAGATGGAGAAGATCTCCTGTAGATGATCAACTGTGACTCAAACAAGTCCTACAGGGATTCTGGTTTCGAGTCAGACCCCTACTCCAGCTGCAATCCAGATTACGGAACCTGACCCTGAGCCAACTCGGATGAAGACTCCGGGCCAATTCTGAGAGCAACTCTAATTGCAACTTCGAGTTCATCTCCGTCGGACCAGGGTGAACACTTTCTACCACCTTCTCCTGATTTTTCCGGAATTTTCCCTATTTTTCCATATTTTTTGGAATTACCCATGATTTTCTCTCTCCTCCTTGGATTCGGCCCGACCTGGCTCAAGCCGCGGCTCACCATCGGCTCACCACCCTCACCCACGCCCGGCTCACCTTGAACCGACCCTTCGTCGTCCCGGCTCATCATCTACGCCGTCGGCTCGACCCCGAGCCGCCACACCAACGCCGCCGTCCGACGTCTTCCTCCCCATCTACCCATCGAGGAAGCACCGGCGTCCCTCATTGAAGCGTCCGTGGCCAAACGCGACCACGAAGGAAGCCTGGATTGCTGAGATCCAATTCCGGCGGACTCCCCTGTTCCGGCCTCCTCCGCTCCGCCACTTCCCCGGAATGATATCAAGATCAAAACTCCGAAGAAAGGTCCCAAGACCTTCACGAACCGTTTCCACTCATCCCCGGCTATCGATGAGCACTCCTTCACCGACGATCTTCGGTGATGACATCCACCGCACCGCCACCATCAAATCCGGCGTGTTCAAGGCCCAATCCGTCAATCAGACCATACAGATGGAACCCCCACGTCTCCGCGAAGCTTCCTGTGCCATTGCCACACTCCGTCGACGTCGTTGATCCAGCTCCGGTAGCTTCTCAGCCGTCCGATCAAGACTGCAACTTGATCTAGCCGTTTGATCAGCGTGATCTTCGATCCAGTGCTTTCGATCTTCGATCTGAACCTAATCAAAGAGTCCCCAGCAATCAGGACCATCCAGATCATGTCTGAGTGATCACGATGCATCCTCAGCCGTCGATCAAGCATCCGAAGGTTGATATGGGTCATCAAAGGAGCTACCCTCCTTATTCAGATGCAATTTTCAATCTGATCCAATCTGACTATGATGGTACCATCGGTTTGACTCATCTGACCTAAGTCCAGATTGACACCAGTAGACCCAACCATGTCAGACAGGGTTGGATCAGAGTACGACTCAGCACAGCTGAAAATTCAACTTGGTACAACCAACTTCAAGTCCAGACTGGTGCATCAGAAGCGTGGTCCAGCCATCTTCACTTCAGATTGGACCAAAGCCAGCTTGACCCAGATTCAAGCCAAGTCCCTGCACAGTTGATCAGACCATGGAGATCAGATCCCATCATATGGTCATGGGCAACACTACTGATGGGACATGATGAGGATGATCCAGGAGAGCCATTGAAGATCTTATTCTTGGAGCTACCTGAGCGTCAGATCGACCTCCAGATGCTCCTTCAGCATTGCCCCTGCTACCCCTCGACCCGTCATGGGATCGACCTGGTTTCTCGCCACCGAGTCCAGAGCTACAGAAGCAAGTTGATTCGGTCCAGCCACATAGAGCCATCCTACCTGACTTGACTCTGGCCTTGAGAACAAGGCCAATTCTGAAGGAAGGGGGGATGATACGAGTCGATCCGACTCGACCAACTGGACCCGAACCCAGAAGAGGAACCAAACTGATTCAACCTCTTTCCTAGTTTGACTTGGAATTCCTTAGTTCAAAGTAGAGTATTTGATTAGGATTTATCATTAGTCTTTTATATTTAATTGATTAGAATCATCTTCCCCCGCAAGACCTGATCCCTCCGGTCAAGTACGCGAACCGGCTGCTCAACGAACGTCGCGTCTGCCTCAAGCTTGATGTCATCTACCCTGATGACATGAGACAGGTCCGGCTGATACTTGCTCAACATCGACACATGGAATTTCGGATGCACAGATGACATGAGCTGAGGAAGATCCAGGCAGTATGCTACCTCGTGAATTCTCTCTAGGATATCAAACGGTTTGACGAACCTTGGCGCAAACTTACCACCTCTGCCAAACCTGACTGACCCTTAGAACCGCGATGCTCGCAGGAACACTCTATCGCTGACTGCAAACTCTAGTGGTCGTCGCCTCTGATCCGCATAACTCTTGTGCCGGCTCTAAGCCGTCAGAAGTCTCTACCAAATCTGCACTAACCTCTCTGACAACCGCCTGACGATGTCTGGACTGGTGAGTGGTGCCTCTCCAACCTATGTCCAGCACACTAGGGAACGACACGGCCTACCGTACAATGCCTCGAAAGATGCTACTCCAAGACCGGACTAGAAGTTGTTGTAGGCGAACTCCACCAAGGGAACGTGTTCCTCCCAGCTGCTGATCGCTCGCGAACATGTCGTTAAAACGTTACAAACCCAATCAAATATTAAATTTATAATCCTTATTCAATCACTACTCTACTAGGTAGGATAGCAGTGAAGTCGGGAGTCGATCCACATGGAAAACGTTGGAAACTGAAATCAATTCTCGAAACCCTAAAACTAAGGAAAAGAATCAAAGATAGAATAGAGTTATCTAAACTAATAAATAAAAGAAATAAAAGGTTGATCAATTCGAATCAATGGAGTAGTTACTTAGGAATTACTCAATCCGCCCTAGTTTCGTTATTAGTCTTCTCTAGCTATTATTTTGTTCCCTTCTCTCAACATTATGGATCATATGGCTACAAGCTCACATGAATCCCTAAAAGAAAGTTAATGTTCCCAATGGCATAACCTGTCGCGCCCCGACCCGCGAAAGCCCAACCGGACCGGGCGACGCGAACCGAAACCTAACAAACCACGAAAAATATTGGCGAGGGTTCCCTAACAATTCATCAAAACACGCTCAATTTAAAAAGACATAATTAAATTACAAACCTCGAACCTCATATTACAAAACCCAAGTGAATTTAATATACATATCCTCGGAGAGTGTAATATTCAAATACAACATTTATACTCCCGTAGGAGACTGACTAACCAAGGTTTAAAAACTATAAAAGATTATCACCTCTCAGACTCCGCCTGGCGCCGCCGCACCGCCGACCAACTGCCCGGTAGGGGCCACAAAGGAAGAACTGACGCCTGCACCTGCAAAACACAGCCCTGGTAGGAGTGAGCACTAAGCTTAATAGGGTTCTACACTACGACACACAGAAGGAAGAGGGAAACGCAACAGTGTCGCCCTCAAGTAAGACCTGAGTGTATACAGGGGTCCCATAACCCCACCGCGTGTCCCTGAGGCCCAAGGACGACACTCAGTAAGCAGGAACGAACACTGTAGACTCACAAGCAGGATAACGTGAACACCGCTGGCGGGAAATGACACCGCTGAGTAGGCGACTCCTCTACTCAAGAGTCATCACAGTGGAACACCGGCTACACCTCAGCATCCGACTCAAGGCCGACACGACCACTATAATCGCCAATCAACAGGTGTACCAGTCATCTAGGCCTATCATCAAGTTTGACTGGACACCACAATTCGAACCGGCTCCAAACTACCCAACCCCAATTCTAGGGCTAAGTCCGAGCTTCCAGCCTCGGGACGGCGACCCACAGATCACCCACGCTCTAACCAATGCAACTAATGCACAACAGAGAATGCATGCTATGAACATGCACAAATAAGAGACAAGCATGCAACAGTATGACAGAACATCATATAAGTCCGACTGGATCGCTGTAGTGGTACTACCAACTGCTGCCAGCCGATCTGCAGTGAGTCCCGGCATTACGACGGTACCACGACCGTCAACCGCGGACTCCTGTAACGGGAAGCAACCCCAAAAACGCTGTTGAATAGTCAAATATAATATTATATGTTTCAAACATATAATATTATTTAAAACACCAAAAAAATTCGCAGCAACGGTATGAAAAGGCAACATACAAGTCCAACTGGATTGTAGCAGCGGTACTACCAACCGCTGCCAGCCGATCCGCAGCGGGTCCCGGCATTACGACGGTACCACGACCGTCAACCGCGAACTCCTGCAACGGGAAGCAACCCTGAGAACCTCGATGAGCAGTAAAAATATAATATTATATGTTTCGAACATATAATATTATATAAAACACCAAAAATCGTCTACATAACAGCCAGTTGACCCCATCGATCCGACGTCCAAATGATGTCGGATTCGAGATCCAACTTAGACTACAGTAGATCAATATGCTGGGATCAATATATCCAAAATCTAGGAACATCGAACGGCTGGATTAACGGAAAAACACTAATCAAAACCGTTAACCAAAACTAACTTACCATTGCTTGCTACAACGCAGCCCACCAGTGCGAAATCCATAACAAATCGTAAGAAAATCAGAAAATTATGACCTCAGTTGGGTTTGAGAGTAGATTCAAAGATCTACAATTCGTATGTTCATCACAACCCAAGAACATGAACGTATTGGTCGGAAAACTCGCTGCAAACCGGCTGTTCTTCAAGAACAGCAGAAACCGGAAAATCTGAGATTTAACATGCTTAAATCCTACTTAAATCTCAACCAAAACTTATGAAACTTATACCAGAAATTATACTAAGCAAGAGGAATCCAACAACACAAAGAACAGTAAGATCAAACGGCTAGATTAAGAGAAACCCATTAAACAACTCTCGTAGGTAGAAAACCTATCGGAAACGCACTCCTTGGTTGATTCCCCACAAACCAGTCACCAAAAAGGCTTCAAACCACACCAGGGATCCTCCTCAAGTCGCCACGGATCCAATGAGCCTTGGAACGCCCAAAACGGTGGCCGAAGGAGGAAGAACGGAGGAGAAGAAGCTCGCCGGAAAAACAGGGGAAGCAGAGCTCGCGGGAAGAAGAAAGAAGAAGGAAGAAGAAGAGAAGGAGAAGAGGAAGAAGAGGAAGGAAAAGGGAGGGGGAAAGCCGGGGAAGGAGGGGAAAAGGGGGAGGAGAGGAGGGAAAGTCCTCTCTCCCTTTGATAGCGGAGAGCGACGGCCACGACGGCCGTCCTCGCGAGGAACACCGACCTGCTATAGTATCCGGATCTATCCAAGGCCAAGAGGGATCGATCCAAGACCTAGCTGGATCAATGTAACACTAGTTTGGATCGATCCACAGGTCAAAAACCTCCTAAACGGATCTAGTCAAACACAATTATCAACCAGAGGCTGTGTTTGCACACGCGGGTGTGAAACAAACCGACAAGGTGCAATTTACCAAATTGCCCTTGTGGTCCAAGAAACAATACGATCCACCGGATCGTGCGCTCGACGTGAAACAATCAAATGAGCCACGAGTCTGACCCAGCCGGTCGACCCAGGAGTAGAGGGACAGGTCCTCACATAACCTATCTTTGCTTGGCAGAGATTATCTTTGGTTCTACGATTACATTAAATTATACTACTCATAATGACCTTGGCACAACCTATTTTCACTTAGCATAGCTTATCTCAAAGGCAGACCAATAATTTCATGAAAACCATCTCATAAATCTCCACAATCAATTACAGAAATCATGTAGGACTGAAAGTACGACAAGGGAACTCTGTTCCTTCCACTCTATTATTAATAAAACCATATTCATGAGATCATGCATCGAGAACTTCACAAGAATCCAACTAAAGAAAACTAAAACTACATTAGGGTTTCATGAATAATTCTAAGTACAATAATTAGCAACTCATCTTTTGGATGAAAACCATCGAGTTGGAGTAGGAACCTGTCACCATCCACATCCTCTCCGTCTTCTTCTTCCTCCTCCAAAGATTGTCAAAAAGATGCTTATTTTCGGCCAGCCAACACCTTCTTATAGGTGTATTCCCGGAATTAGGTTTATGGGTTGAATTGGACCTCTAGTGCAACTCGGATTTCCTGGTTTAATTCTGACAGCCTCTTCCGGTCGCGGCTGGGTTCACCCCTCCGGAATTTGGAAATGTGCTCAACATGAAAGATGTAGATTATGAAGCCTTTTGTCATGTCCCAAAGATTTGACATTATATTGACTTATCTGGAATATGTGGCGAATATTCTCCTGAGTATCGACGGACCAGTTTCACAGCATCTGTTTATCTTCATATTCTTGAAAACTGCTATTACTTTGTCCAGAATCTCACAAAGTGTCCAACATGAACGTTGTTCACCTTGAAGTCTTCTATAAGTCCTCCAAATTGCAGGAATTTAGGATTTATCTGAAGAATTTGGTGAATTGTTTTCAAACTGACAGCAGAGCGGCGTAATTTCCACATATTAGTCTTTTTCTGTATTTTTTAACTTGAATCTTCATTAAATTTGAAATCAATTAACAAACTATCAAATACAAACACTCTCGGGCTAACAAATGTAAATTAAGGGGTTTAAGTATGAATATTTAGTGACTCATCACACCCCCCAACTTACAGTTTGCTAGTCCTCGAGCAAAGAAAATATAAAAGAAAGCAATAAATCTAACTAGCCACTTTCGTAGGTTTCACGATTGCACTTAGCATGTGCAACAAGTCTTTAAACCCCTGGGTTACCCTAGTGGAGGAGTTATAGTCTCCTGAGGGTTTTCAAGGATGACACCCACAAACATCTATACATTCCCTTGAATATACCATTAGAAATCAATCACAATATTCATCACCTCTAATGCGTGAAATAGAAATTTTATCCATAAATATACCCTTCAGCTCATAGTCACATAAAAATATAGTAAGTCAAAACATGTCATAACATATTTCCAACACTTCAACATATTTAAGCATGAATAAAAATAACTTTAACACTCCTGTGTGTGAATGGGGTTCCACATGCTTCAGAGTATCAATCATATCTAAACACTTCAACTATTCAAAATCACAATCCTATTAAACACATATTTTCCACTTATCACATAGAAATCTCTGCTTTTATTCCTTTTTCTTTTCTATTCTTTTTTTTCAGGAAATTCAACCGTTTTACGCGAACACCACGCTGGTTAGGCATACTGCCCAGTTACTAAGTTGAAAATCCATTTTCTTTTTTCTTTTTTTTTCACATACTCAGATAATTGCATATGTTCATGTATTTTCTGTGTCTTGATATAAAATTGTAAATCTATCCCAGTATTATGCTTAGAATGTAATATCAACCCCTTAACATGTGGAAGTGAATATGTGCATTAGGATATGTCAAGTAATCCTTAAATCATTGTAAAAGTGTTAAAGTATAGAAATAATATCATGCATAGCAAAAATTTACTATTTCTTATATGACATACAAGTCTCAGAATAATTCATAAAATAAATTTCTAAAACATGCACCTTTATCAAATCCTATCATAATTTCATTCTTTTGACGTAATTCAAGGGATGTATAATATTTGGTTACCAGAAAATAAAAATAAAAATATATGAGCATGAATGTTACGAGCGATCTACTCGTGATCCTCTCGTAATGGGTCTCTACTGCTCCAATCGACCAGAATCGGCCTTATCGGACTTGATTTGAGTCCAATTGGCTGATTTGGCTAGCTGGATCGGATCTGGCTTGAGCTGGATCGGATCTGGCTGAAGCTGGATCGAATCTGGCTAAGCCTGATTGGATGGGACTTGACTGGGTCAAGTCTGAAGTGATCTGGATCAAGCTGATCGGCTTAGATTGGGCTGGATCCGGATTAACTGGCTCGGCTGAATCAATTAGACTTGGCTGAGTCTGATTCAAGTTGGTTGGCTGAACCAGCCTGGATCCGAGGGCTGAGAAGTCGCCGGAGTGGATCGCCGGCGTAGGGACGGCGGCTGCGGTCGGGATAGTGACAGGGAAGGTCGCGGGATGAGGGGGAATAGATCCATCGGAGTGGATTGGTCGGAGGTGGGCTAGATCGACGGGATCTGGAGATGTAGTCGGCGGTGGGTTTAGAGGGGATCGACGTCGGGGACGACGACGGGCTTCGAGAGTGGTTTAGGAAGGTTGAGATCGGGTCTAAGGAGGTCGGCTATGGGTTGAGAGTGGGTTGGAGGTAAGATAGGGGTCGGAAGTGGGGTTGACGGCGATTGGAACGGAGCCGGGTTGTTGGGTTGTCGTGGGGATCACCGGAGAAGATGGAGTGGGGCGACGGAAAGGGTTGGCCGGAGTCGTGGGAGGTAGGGAAAGAGATTGGCGGTCTTAGGTGGCAACGGGGACGGCCGGAGAGGCGGGACGGCGGTGAGGCTAGGGTTTCGGGATAGAGGAAGGAAGAAGATGAATAGTGGCGATGACGTGGCGCTGGATGCTGATGTGGCGCTGACGTGGCGGAGAGAGAAAGTGACGGGGAAAGAGGAATTTCGGTGGAGGCGGTGCCGGCTGTGGAGAAGATGACCGACGGGGAAGAAGGTGGATCTATGGTAGATATATGGTGGAAGCTATATTATCTCTACTCCTATGATATTCTACTCCTATGATAACTTATCAACTATTCTTAATAATTCATCTCATCATTCATCATTCATTCATCATAACCTAATACAAACTACTAAGGTCCTTTTATAGAGACATGACAGAGTCCTAATCCACTAGAAAAACCCCCTTGCTTAATTAGCAAGTAATAAGGTTTCTGACTCAACTCAACTTCCTAACTCAAAGGGACTCTTAATTAATTCCTAACAATCAACTAGGACTCAATAAAAGACTAATGATAAATACTAGTTAAATACTCTAGTTTGAACTAGGGAAGTCCAAGTCAAATTAGGAAAGAGGCTGAATCAGTTTAGTTCCTCTTCTGGGTTCGGATCCAGTTGGTCGAGTCGGATCGACTCGTATCAATGAAATTTATGAATGCTACCCCCAACTTAAATGTAATTGTCCCCAATTACATTAAGTCATAAAAACAAATCAAACAATAAAGGGTAGAGATAACCATAATGAAGGCCTCAGAAATCAATTTCTCTCTCTTCCAATTTTACGCTTAGGCACTGTCATAGTTGAATAAATACTTTCTTCGCCACCATAACCTGTCACAGAAATATATACCTTTCCAAAAAGATCAAATATAACAAATGAAAGTCCAAAAAGGTATTAGAATCATAGAAAATTTTGGCAGAGTCTCCTTTGTATTTTCATGATAAATTAATGTATAAACATTCACCACACAAAAATATAACATGTACAGATAGATAGTAAAGGAGATAATACATCAAAAATAGTTTTCTAGACATCACAGATAAGGAAATAAAGGACCAAAAAAAAATCCAAATAGGGCAACCATCAGTTATCATCCGCATAAAACATCATCACACACACGGCGGCCGTCCTCGGCGAGATCAGAAACAAAATCGACGAAAATAATGAGAATTTAACATCGGATGTTGCTCTAGGACGTCTAGAAGATCAAAGAATGCTCAACATGGTCCTGATTGAAGATGTATATCGTCCGATCAAAAATCGGATCACTATGACACCTTGGTCATGTTCAGCAACAATCGGACGGCTGAAACTCGCCAGCGATGGATCAACAGCAAAACATCATCGCCGGAGGATATGGAAGGTACAGGAAGAATCGTGGTGGCCTGGTGAACTCATCTGTGTAGTCTGATTGTGGAATTGAAGCTCTCAGGTGGGAGATTAGAGGTGGCCGGTGCGGTTAAGGATCGTCGGACGTGGGTTCTGGCAATCCAGACATCAATAGAGGTAGGGGATAGTGGAGGAAGGATCGTAGGAGCTCTGTGACAACTCCTGCGGGGTTTGATCAAAGGATTGTGGTGGAAAAGGGGTGGATTGGAGGGGGACGGCGAGGTATAGTTCACCGGAGTTTGATTCTGGTGATCCAAGAAGCAAGGAAGGATTTTGATGGTGGGGGATGGATCGTGATAAACTAAGGAAGCTTCTGGAGGTGGTATAATGCGGTGGGTGGCCATGGATGAGGAGATCGGAGACGGTCGGCGAAAGCGTCGGGGCTCACCGGCGTCGGAGGAAGAGAAATTGGGGGAATAGGAGGCCGTCAGCAGGTAGACGAGGTGATGGCAGTGATGTAGGTGATGGTTTGGAGGGACGAGGGCGGCCAGAGAGACAGCGATGGGCGGTGGGTGATGACGGCTCGGGGACAAGCCGACGTGCCGGGTCAACGAGCCGTAATCGAGGAACATTGCGGGAGGAGAGAGAAAATCTGACGGAAAATAAGAAAAAATAGGAAAAAGGTGGAGAAAAAATTCCAGGAAAATATGGGGAAAATCCTAAAAATCAGGGGAAAATCCTAAAAATTAAATAAAGTTTTAAAAAACTAAGGAAAAATCCTAATAACTGGGTTCCCCCCAGAAAGCGCGTAAGTTTACGTCTTTCGCTAGACACTCCTGAAACAAAATTTAGGAGGCCGATGATTCCATGTGAAGAAATCCATGGCCCGAATCATTGTGAAGGTATGCAGGCATGCTTCATCAAGAAAAATAGGAATACCCATAGGAAACAAAGTGTGCACAGGAAGAGAAGATTTGATACGATTTTTGATGATGGGACAATAGAAATTGACATGGTCTTCACTCATGTTAGGTTTCTCCTCCTCACAAGGTTCAACTAATATGGATAGTGTAGAATGTAGAGGCTCAATTTGATATTTCTGACAGGGAATCTCACTAAAGAGCTTATCCACATTACCATCAATGCAAATAGGCACTACATCGTCATTCAACACATCATGTAAAACTGGCAATTCATTACAATAATTCTCATCATCACTAAAACAAATTAGCTTCTAAAGCATGATCAAAATACATATAAGGTCCAGTTTCATTAGGTATGCATTCAGGAATATTATTTTCAGGGGCCAGTCAATAGTTGTATAATTCGGCAAAGTATTAGAACACATCTCAAAATGCCATGCATCATTCTCATTAGAAACATAAGCTTCACCAACATTGTCATCACAAACATCCGGAACATAATTATTTGCATAGTTCTCATTCTCATAATATGAATCAACCATGTGGGCTAGTTGTTCTCTTTGCATCTCTATTTTCTTAATTGATTGATCATTAGAGTTAACATCTCTTTCAATTTTTTCCATCTTAGCATTCATGTTATTCATACTAGCATTCATGTTGGCAAGTGTACTCATGACTGTGTCCATAGTCGGGTTAGAGGATGCTTGTGAAGGATATTGCTGTACAAAACTAGGTTCAAAATTTTGGGACGATGTTTCTATGTTCCATGGTTGAATGTTAGGAGATTGATAACCTTCGAATTGCCAATTAGAGTTTGTATGATTTCTAAAATTCGGATTATAAGAATATGAATGTGAATTATATGTCGGATTTGAGAAACCATATATTGCATTATTATAAGCGGGTTCATAACCAAAAGGCAAATCATCATTCGATATTATACCCGGTGGCATATAAAAATTGGCCATGCATTTAAAATCATATATCAGGAAGAGAGAAAAGAAAATAGAAGATTCGGAGCAGAGAAGAAAATCTGGAAAACAATGATGAAAACAAAAATTTTTGAATTTAGAAAACTTACCTGACTGCGCAGTTTTGATCGGTCGGTATGGAATCCAACCGATCGCTCTAGGCCGCGGGTGAGATCCTTCCTTCAAGAAAAATCTGTTCGAATGCTGCAAAAGTTCCAAAAAATTGTCAGAAAATTCCTAAAAAGTGTAAAATAAAGAAAGGGAGAAATAAGAAAGATAAAAACCTAACTAAGCAAAGAAAACGAGTTAAGCGAAAATCAATTAGTTAACCGTCGAAATCCTCTGCAACGGCGCCAAAAATTGATCACTCACGAACGTGTCGTTAAAACGTTGCAAACTCAATCCAATATTAAATTTATAATCCTTATTCAAGCACTACTCTACTCGGTAGGATAGCGGTGAAGTCGGGAGTCGATCCATAGGGAAAACGTTCGAAACTGAAATCAATTCTCGAAACCCTAAAACTAAGGAAAAGAATCAAAGATAGAATAGAGTTACTAAACTAATAAATAAAAGAAATAAAAGGTTGATCAATTCGAATCAATGGAGTAGTTACTTAGGAATTACTCAATCCGCCCTAGTTTCATTATTAGTCTTCTCCAGTTATCATCTTGTTCCCTTCTCTTAACATTATGGATCATATGGCTACAAGCTTACAACCTATCTTTGCTTGGCATAAATTGTCTTTGGTTTTACGATTATCTTAAATTATACTACTCCTAATGACCTTGGCACAACCTATCTTCGGATAGCATAGCTTATCTCAAAGGCAAACTAATAACTTCATGAAAACCATCTCATAAATCTCTACAATCAATCACAGAAATTATGTAGGACTGAAAGTACGTCAAGGGAACTATGTTCCTTCAAGTCTATTAACAATAAAACCATATTCATGAGATCATGCATCGAGAAGTTCACAAGAATCCAACTAAAGAAAAACCAAAACTACACTAGGGTTTCATTAATAATCCTAAGTATAATAATTAGCAACTCATTGTTTGGATGAAAGCCATCGGGTTGGAATAGGAAGCTGTCACCATCCACATCCTCTCTGTCTTCTTCCTCCTCCTCCAAACATTGTCAAAAAGATGCTTATTTTCGGTCAGCCAACACCTTCTTATAGGTGTATTCCGGGAATTAGGGTTATGGCTAAGTTGGACTTCTAGTGCAACTCAGATTTCCTGATTTAATTATGGCAGTCTTATTCCGAGCTCTGCTGAGTCCAATAAAGCCGGAATTGGAAACCTTGTCTAACACCAAAGTTGTAGATTAGGAAGTCCTCTATCATACCCCGAATATGTCATAATATTCGGACTTATATTGAATATTTGTCGAATATACTTCTGAACGTCGACGGACCAGTTTTTCAGCAGCTATATATGTTTATCTTCTTCAAAACTGGTATTAATCCATCAGGCGTCTCGCAAATTGCCTAACATGAAAGTTGTAGCTCTTGAAGTATTCTACCATGTACCAAAGTTCCAGAATATTTACACTTATACAGAATATATAGAAAATTCTTATATTTCTTCTCAAATCATGATCAAACCTGAAATCAACTAACAAACTATTAAATACAACTACTCCATGCCTAACAAAGGTAATTTAAGGGGTTTAATTATGAATAATTAGTGACTCATCAGCTGCCTCCGGCATCGAGGACACATACCCGCAGCATGTCCTCTAAGAATTGGATTGTCCGCTCTGATTGCCAGCATGTATGCAGATGAATTACTGTGTTGAAGGTTAGGAGTGTGCCGACTACCTCTTGAAAGCCTCGCCATAACCTACTGGTGAACCTGAGGTCACGGTCTGACACTATAGATACTGGAACTCCGTGTAGTCTGACCACCTCTCTGACGTACAAACTGTCCAATCTGTCTGTCGACTCTATCATCCGCATAGGCAGGAAGTGAGCCGATTTGGTCAATCGATCAACGATGACCCAAATCACGTCATTCCCTCTCGGTAGTCCGGTCACGAAGTCCATCGTAATGTGCTCTCACTTCCACTCAGCTACTGGAAGGGGCTGAAGTAACCCTAGAGTTCGATGGTGTTCTGCCTTGACCTTCTGACAGGTAAGGCAGCACGACACGAACTCCGTCACTACTCTCTTCATCTCGCACTACCAGACTTGCCACCGTAAGTCCTGGTACATCTTGGTGCCCCCGGGATGAACTGCAAAACGAGAGTGATGAAACTCTCATAGGACGTCGTCTCGTAGAACTGGATCTGCCCGAACTGCTACTCTGCCTCTGAATCGTAGCCCTTTGTCTGACGATACTGTCCGGTACCCGTTTGCGCCATCCATGCCTGCCGATGTGCGCAACTCCTCGAGCTCTGCATCACTGCGCTGTGCCGCTATCACTCTGGCTCGAACTGCTGACATACTCTGCACGGTGTAGAGGAAACTGCTGGAACCCTGATCCTCGAACTCGAGCTCCAACTGGCCCACTGTCTCTAATGCCTGCCACTGCCACACTGACAACCGTACTACAGCTACTCTGGTGTCTCTTGCCTGTCTGCTCTGCGCGTGCGCCATGACGTGTGAGGACCCGTACCTCCAACCCGGTCCGACCGCGTTAGGTCGAGAGTCCGGTTTTGTGGTTTGCCTCGGTTCGTGTTGGGATGCGATTGGTTGATCGCATCACTGTTTTTGACTCAGGGGCGTTTTGGTAAATTTTCTCAGTGAGGACCCATTCCTCCAACCCGGTCCGACTACGGTAGGTCAAAGGTCTGGATTTGTGGTTTGGTTGTTTTGGCTCGGTTGGCCTTGCTTTGCGATCGGTTGATCGCATCGCTGCTTTTGGACCCCAAGGGCAATTTGATAAATTGCGCCTTGGCAGTCGGTTTCTGATGATAATGCATAATGTTATATTTTTACCCCTTAATACTTAGTCTCCTGTGCTTATTTAGTTCCTAAATACACTCATTATTTTTATATTTTGATTTAGGATGCAATTGAAGTCCTTAAGTCGAAAAGAAGCTGAAAAGAGTGCATGGATCATCTTTAAAGATTAATCTGTACCTACTCATGAAGAACCAGATGATGTGCTATAAATGGTTGGAAAGCTCTTGAAGTCTAGATTCTGGAGAATTTTACGGTTCATGATTCCGAGTTTCCTAGAGGAAGTTACGGCAATTTCAGTACCAATGGCGCAGTCTGGATGGCAGAACAGTAATACGCTGGAACGTCCGATCGATCCGACACCCAGGGTCCGATCGATCGGACTATGCAGAAACGTGACAGAACATATATTTTTTGATTGAACATGGTCCGATCGATCCCTACATCCATCCTATGGGGTCCGATCGATCGGACACCTAAAGTCCGATCGGTGTCCGATCGAACGGACTCAGAAATAGCCAGAGAAGGTGGATTTTTACGCATCTGATCGATCCAGCACCCATAGTCCGATCGATCGGACTTTCCCAGTGAATTAAATCAACGATTGTGATCTAATTCGAGAGTGGATACACTTGAGGCTATAAATAGGACTCTTTCTAGGGTTTGAGGGGGGATTCTTGGACACTTTTGACTGCTCTTTCTATTCCTTTATATTTTCCTAGGTTTTCTCTTGTTTTATGAAATCTTTTGGAGGATTGTTCTCGATGGTCCTGCGTGGCTAAATCTTGATCCTTAGTCGACGAGACTGAAACCTCGGAATCAATGAAACTGTGAGATCTAATCTATTCTTATTGTTCAGTTTATACATGAGTATTGGATATTCTTCTGAGATTAAATCTTCATGATTGTCTTGTTTAATTACTAGGAGCGCTAGTAGTTTATTATTCATTGCGATCTACTGCTAGGTTGGATATCAAATCCGGAATTGTTTGATCCCTCTAATCTGCGAAGCAACTAGGGTTTAATAATCTACTGCGTTTCAGAGATTGTTAGGTCTTAGGAAGAATATTCGACTAGATTAAATGCAACCGCTTGTGCTTGTGTTGTTTAGCTTCATCGATCTCCCTATTCTTAACGCTGCTACTAGATTAAATCTACAGCGCTTGTCTTAGGTTGTTTAGTAGTTAGGGTTGATTAGATCGCTTGTTTCTAATTATCTATGATTGAGGAGAGATTCGAATTTAATTCGAACGGTGAATATTCATGGTATGAATTGATTGATACTTGCATCTATGATCAGTTGTTGGATTCCGATGGTGGATGTTGACTCAGACCAAGGTTTGTTCTCTTGATTTAATTTGTTTCTTCGCTTTAGATTATTTCTTTATTGTTTTCCTCACGTTTAAAAACCCCCTATCTTTGTTCACTTAGCACAAAATTAGGCTAAACACTCTTCGTGGGATCGACTCGTACTCGCACTACTACATTTATTTTGAAGAGTACTGGATTTATTTTTGAGTGCCTGCGACAGCACATCAAATTTTGGCGCCGTTGCCGGGGAGTGATTCTAGTTGATTTTTGTGCTTATAGTAATCTTTATTTTCATCAAAAAAAAAAAAAATTGATGGTTTCTATGGTTTGAATGTATGGCCAATTATAATATGCCACCGGGTGACATAAGGAATGATGATTTGCCTTTTGGTTATAGACCCGTTTTGTTACGAGCGGTCTACTCGTGATCCTCTTGTAATGGGTCTCTACTGCTCCAATCGATCAGAATCGGCCTGATCGGACTTGATTTGAGTCCAATGGGCTGAATCTGGATCGAATCTGGTTCAGATCTGGATCAAGGATTGGGTTCAATGGTTCGGGCTTGGCTGGATTGAATTAGTCTAGGCTAGCTGAATCAGGTTGGTTTAAGTGGACTAGGCTGATTAAATCAAGTCTGGGCCAATTGAGTAAGAAGGGAAGTTGACAGGGTCAAGTTGACTGAGTCAACTTGGTTTGGCTGGTTGGATGGATCCGATGGAGGGAAACCGCCGGTGATGGATCTCCGGCGTGGACGGGGTTCCGATGGTCGAGATACCGGCAGTAGGGTCGCCTGACGGAGGGGAAGCTATCCAACGGTCCGGATTGGACCGAGGTGCGATAGGGGCGGCGGATCTGAAGAATCGCCGGCGGGGTTTAGAGGTGGAACGGCTGAGGTATTGGGTTGCCGTGGGGGTTCACCGGAGTCGAGGGAGACAGCGGCTGTGGCGTGGATCGGGGTCGTGGGTTCTCAAGGAAGTGGGTGGAGGCCTTGGACAGTGGCGGGGGTGACCGGAGAGCGAGGTAGAGGAGGAGGTCGGGTATAGGCTAGGGTTTCTAGAGGAGGAAGAAGGTGAACAGTGATGATGCTGATGTGGCAGATGACGTGGAGGAGAGAGAAAGTGACGGGAAGAAGGAAATTGAAGGTGAAGGCGATGCCGGCTGCGGAGAAGATGACCGACGGGGAAGAAGGTGGATCTATGGTGGATTTCGGGTGGAATCTACTTTACTTCTACTCCTATGATATTCTACTCCTATGATATTCTACTAATTACTCTTTATCATTCATCTCATCCATAACCTAATACAAACTACTAAGGTCCTTTTATAGAGACCTTGACAGAGTTCTAATCCACTAGAAAAACCCCCTTGCTTGATTAGCAAGTAATAAGGTTTCTGACTCAACTCAACTTCCTAACTCAAAGGGACTCTGAATTAATTCCTAACAATCAACTAGGACTCAATAAAAGACTAATGATAAATACTAATTAAATACTCTAGTTTGAACTAGGGAAGTCCAAGTCAAACTAGGAAAGAGGTTGAACCAGCTTGGTTCCTCTTCTGGGTTCGGGTCCAGTTGGTCGAGTCGGATCGACTCGTATCACCCCCCCTTCCTTCAAAATTGGCCTTGTCCTCAAGGCCAGAGTCAGGTCAGGTAAGATGGCTCCATGTGGCTAGACTGAATCAACTTCCTTCTGTAGCTCTGGACTCGATGGGGAGAAACCAGGTCGATCCCATGACGGGTCCAGGGGTAGCAGTGGCAATGATGGATGAGCATCTGGCGGTCGATCTGACGGCTCAGGTAGCTCCAGGAATATGATCTTCAATGGCTCTCCTGGATCATCCTCATCATGTCCCATCAGTAGAGTTGCCCATGACCATAGGATGGGATCTGATGTCCATGGTCTGATCAACTGTGCAGGGACTTGGCTTGAATCGGGGTCAAGCTGGCTTTGATCCAATCTGAAATGAAGATGGCTGGACCATGCTTCTGCTGCACTAGTCTGGGCTTGGAATTGGTTGAACCAAGTTGAATCTTCAGTTGTGCTGATTCGTACTCTGGTCCAAACCTGTCTGACTTGGTTGGCTCTGTCGGTGTCAATCTGGACTTGAGTCAGTTGAGCTAAACCGATGTTACCATCATAATCAGATCTGATCAGATTGTAGATGAAATCAGGATAAGGAGGGTAACTCCTTTCATGACTCATCTCAACCTTTGAATGCTTGATCAACGGCTGAGGATGCATCTTGATCACCTGGAGTTGATCTGGATGGTCCTGATTGCTGGGGACTCTTGGATCAGGTTCAGATCGAAGATCGGAACCACTGGATCGAAGATCAGGTTTATCAAACGGCTGGATCAAGTTGCAGTCTTGATCGGACGGCTGAGAAGCTGCCGGAGCTGGATCAACGGCGAAACGAGCTCGTCGGAGAGCGGCAACGGCACAGGAAGCTTCGCAGGGACGTAGGGATTCCATCCGTACGGTTTGATAGACGGATTGGGCTGCAGATGCACCGGATCTGAAGGTGGCGGCGCGGTGGATGTCGTCGCCGGTGATCGTCGGTGATCTAGGCCGCGACGGGGCTCGAGCTCGTCGGGAACAGGTACTGGAAGGTCTTGGGACCTTTCTCGTGAGGTTTGATCGAAGGATCATCCTCTGGAAGTGGCGGAGCGGAGGAGGCCGGAAGATGGGAGTCCGCCGGAATTGGATCTCGGCGATCCAGGCCTCAATCGTGGTCGTGGTTGGCCACGGTGGATTCGGGGATGGACGCCGGTGCTTCCTCGATGGTTGGGAGAAGAAGACGGCGTCGGACGTCGGCGTTGGGGTGGCGGCTTGGGGATGAGCCGACGGAGCCGTGGATGAGCCGGGACGAAGGGTAGTCGGCTCGGAGGTGAGCCGGGCTGAAGGAGAGGGATGAGCCGCGGCTCGAGCCAAACCGGGAGGAGAGAGAAAACCAGGGGAAATTTCGGAAAAATATGGTAAAATAGGGAAAATTTCGGAAAAATCATGAGAATGTGGTAGAAAGTGTTCACCCTGATATGGCAGAGGAGGTTGCAACAGCATGTGCTCCAGTTCGATCTGAGAATCGGACGGTTGTCGCTCCTCAACTCGCTTCTGGATCTCTTCTCCCTTATTGATTGCTGGTCTCTCATTCGGACTCGCAATTACAATCGGAGTCATAATCTGAGTTGGCTCAGGGTCAGGTTCTGGAATATGGGTTGCAGCTAGAGTAGGGGTTTGACTCGAAATCTGAATCCCTGTGAGACTTGTTTGAGTCACAGTTGACCATCTACTAGTAATCTGCTCCCACTTCCTACTGGTGCGCTCCAAGGTTCTGCTTTGGCGTTCCATCAAAGTTGAACAGAGCTTCAACTGGGACTGCAGAATCTTGAATTGCTGCTCCAAACTTTCCTGGGGTACTCCGTACATGGTGGCGAAGTTTCCAGTAGGTTCTGAACCGCACAGTCGGTGGAACGGAGCTCTGATACCAAGTTGTTACGAGCGGTCTACTCGTGATCCTCTCGTAATTGGTCTCTACTGCTCCAATCGATCAGAATCGGCCTGATCGGACTTGATTTGAGTCCAATGGGCTGAATCTGGATCGAATCTGGTTAAGATCTGGATCAAGGATTGGGTTCAATGGTTCGGGCTTGGCTGGATTGAATTAGTCTAGGCTAGCTGAATCAGGTTGTTTTAAGTGGACTAGGCTGATTGAATCAAGTCTGGGCCAATTGAGTAAGAAGGGAAGTTGACCGGGTCAAGTTGACTGAGTCAACTTGGTTTGGCTGGTTGGATGGCTCCGATGGAGGGAAACCGCCGGTGATGGATCTCCGGCGTGGACGGGGTTTCGATGGTCGAGATACCGGCAGTAGGGTCGCCTGACGGAGAAGAAGCTATCCAACGGTCCGGATTGGACCGAGGTGCGATAGGGGCGGCGGATCTGAAGAATCGCCGGCGGGGTTTAGAGGTGGAACGGCTGAGGTATTGGGTTGCCGTGGGGGTTCACCGGAGTCGAGGGAGACAGCGGCTGTGGCGTGGATCGGGGTCGTGGGTTCTCAAGGAAGTGGGTGGAGGCCTTGGACAATGGCGGGGGTGACCGGAGAGCGAGGTAGAGGAGGAGGTCGGGTATAGGCTAGGGTTTCTAGAGGATGAAGAAGGTGAACAGTGATGATGCTGATGTGGCAGATGACGTGGAGGAGAGAGAAAGTGACGGGAAGAAGGAAATTGAAGGTGAAGGCGATGCCGGCTGCGGAGAAGATGACCGACGGGGAAGAAGGTGGATCTATGGTGGATTTCGGGTGGAATCTACTTTACTTCTACTCCTATGATATTCTACTCCTATGATATTCTACTAATTACTCTTAATCATTCATCTCATCCATAACCTAATACAAACTACTAAGGTCCTTTTATAGAGACCTTGACAGAGTTCTAATCCACTAGAAAAACCCCCTTGCTTGATTAGCAAGTAATAAGGTTTCTGACTCAACTCAACTTCCTAACTCAAAGGGACTCTTAATTAATTCCTAACAGTCAACTAGGACTCAATAAAAGACTAATGATAAATACTAATTAAATACTCTAGTTTGAACTAGGGAAGTCCAAGTCAAACTAGGAAAGAGGTTGAACCAGCTTGGTTCCTCTTCTGGGTTCGGGTCCAGTTGGTCGAGTTGGATCGACTCGTATCACGTTTACAATAATTACACATATGGTTTCTCAAACCCGGCCTATGATTCATATTCATATTCTTATAATTCGGATGTTAGAGATCATACCTACCCTAGTTGGCAGTTTCAAATGCATCAAGAGCTATCTTTGGAAGAGATTCTGAAGGTAATAGAAGAAAATAATAATTCCTTAAGACATCAAGTGCTATCTTTGGAAGAGATTCTGAAGGTAATGGAAGAAAATAATAATTCCTTAAGAGAAATGCGTAATTCTTGGGAGGAAAGATTTTCTAGGGAACGTGACAAAACTAAGAACCCCTTCATTGCTCAGTCACAAATGCAACAAGAGCCACTAATAATTGACCAAGTTAATGTGAGTCACTCTTTTGATAAAGAAGTTGATAGATATGATTCTATACCTCATGTTTGCAATGATAATACTGGTGATGCTTTTGTTTCTGATGATAATGATATATGTCGTAATACTTGTGATTCTTTGTCGGTTCATGAAATTAATGATGATATTTCACTGACTGCTGAGGTTGGAGATGCTTCGGGGGAGATTCTACAGAAGGCAGATGAAGAAGTTGTCCAACCATGTCCAGTCGACCGCGAGAAAGATTCGATCGACCGCCGAGAATACCAGGAGCATTTATTCGATGAACCTCCTCCGACTGAAGTCGAAAGCATTCCTAGTACGTCACAAGGTATTTTTCCTGTGACTATCTCATCTTCATTAGTGGTTAAAAAGGAGATGACCTTAGTAGATATTTTTATATCTCGACGGATTTATTTTCGATCATGTGATCTTGACATCTTTGACACTCCGAACGACGACATTATTAATAGTTCAATGGATGAGTCGAGTATATTTGAGCATAATGTTGACTCCTTTCTTCCTAATCATCATGATGACATGCATTTTTGTTTACGAGATCTAGGTATCTTGTTTACTAGTGTGAGAATGGAAAAGCTAATTTTCATTTTTGAAATATGCCACTTCGATTCATATGCTAAATTAACCTTGGTGGCACTATTGAGGTTAAATATCCATATTATGGCATCCATTGCTTTTGCATACCATCGTGCTAGAGAACGGCCACCAAGGGCACGATTAAAACTTTTTCTATTGTATATAGTAGTTTAGTTTGCTTTATTTACTTTCTTGTGTGCTTGAGAGTGCTTGAATTATTTTTAGGTTTTGTGCTTGCATGTTTGCTTTTGTTTTGCTTTGCTTTGCTTTTGTTTTTAGGTGATCGAGCATTCCCTATCATACCTGAAGAATTCGCCCAGCCACGGTGATCATGGAAAGTCAAAGTTTGGCGACTCCCACAGTATTCAAAGAAGAAAGCATGAAGTCGAGCCAATGACAATAAACAAATGCGCTGCTTGGAAGGCAACCCAAGGGGAGTTCGTTCCTTTCTCTTTTTATTTTCGCACTTCCATTTTAGTTATTTTTGCTTTTCTTTGCATTCCACCTTACATTGAGGACAATGTCAGTTTCAAGTGTGGGGGAGGAGATCTAGGAGATCTAGGTTGCATTTGCCATGAGTGAGAACCAGTTAAGCTTGACATATTCATAACATGATTGAATGAGTAATTTTGCGACTTAGAATTAATTAGTTGAGTTATTTTCCTTGAGATGGTAGTGACTAAATTAGTAGACAAAAGCTGGTGAGATTTTGAGCCTTTAGACTGACACATTCCTATCAGTCTCACTATTTTCTTTCATGAGAGATATTCTTCCATGTATTTGTTTCTCTAGAACTGCTTTGATTCTATTCGAGGTCACATTGACACATGCAGACATGAACATGATTAAGGCCATCTTTGCTATAAGTTACATAAGCCAAATAGCCTACCTTGTGATTAAATTTTCCTTTTGCTAAACACCTTTGAGCTTTATTGATTTCTTTGTTAACCCACATTACAAGCTTTAAACCTGAAAAATAATGCCGTTAACCAAGCCATAAAACTAGTGGAGCATTGATCATCATTACGACATGTATGGGTGCAAAAGTTCAAGTGTGGGGGTGTTTGGAAGAGTGGTATGGTTATGATTGGTGAAGTGGAGTATATTTTCTTACTCAATTCATGAGTATGTTGTTTCTGAAAAAAAAAAGAAAAAAAAAACAAGAAGAAGAATTGTGTTTTTGTATGAGTTCTGCAAAAGTTGAAAGTTTTTGCAAAAGATTGTTCCCTATTTCAGTTAAAAAGTATTCCTTTGAGCGATCTCTTTGCCAATGTGGTAATGTTATATGGTTTGAGTAATTTAAAGCCAAATTGAAGAAGTTGCTGAATGGAGTGATTGGTTGTACATGTATTATTGATGCATTTCTGCTCCATTAGTTCCATTGGCTTTTGAGCTACAATACCAAATATTTCCCACCTTAATCCAGGACCCCATTACAACCTTTTGAAGTCCTTATGATTTGTGTATGCATGTGATTCTAGTGGTGGAGAATGAGAAGATATGCAAGCTTATGGTAGATCATTTTCATTGGAATGAATTTGAGTGAAATACATACCCTTCAAACACATGAGAGTTGAGTATTAATTTCCGTGAGGGTCTACTTGTTTAGTATGCTTCATCTTCAAGTGGAAATGCTTATTGATTGATTTTTAAGTTGTCTAAAAATGTTTGTTCATGATATGTTATGAGTTGTGAAGAGCTTGATTGTTCTTTGTTGATGGCGTTGCAACCTTGATATCTTGAGTAGAGTGAATTTTAGTTTTGCCCGAGGACGAGCAAAAGCTAAGTGTAGAGGAATTTGATGTTGATGCATAATGTTATATTTTTACCCCTTAATACTTAGTCTTATGTGCTTATTTAGTTCCTAAATACACTCATTATTCTTATATTTTGATTTAGGATGCAATTGAAGTCCTTAAGTCGAAAAGAAGCTGAAAAGAGTGCATGGATCATCTTTATAGATTAATCTGTACCTGCTCATGAAGAACTAGATGATGTGCCATATATGGTTGGAAAGCTCTTGAAGTCTAGATTCTGGAGAATTTTACAGTTCGTGATTCCGAGTTTCCTAGAGGAAGTTACGGCAATTTCAGTACCAATGACGCAGTCTGGATGGCAGAACAGTAATACGCTGGAACGTCCGATCGATCCGACACCCAAGGTCCGATCGATCGGACTATGCAGAAACGTGACAGAACATATATTTTTTGGCTGAACATGGTCCGATCGATCCCTACATCCATCCTATGGGGTCTGATCGATCGGACACCTAAAGTTCGATCGATCGGACTCGGAAATAGCCAGAGAAGGTGGATTTTTACGCATCCGATCGATCCAGCACCCATAGTCCGATCGATCGGACTTTCCCAGTGAATTAAATCAACGATTGTGATCTAATCCGAGGGTGGATACACTTGAGGCTATAAATAGGACTCTTTCTAGGGTTTGAGGGGGGATTCTTGGATACTTTTGGCTGCTCTTTCTATTCCTTTATATTTTCCTAGGTTTTCTCTTGTTTTATGAAATCTTTTTGATACGATGCACCTTTTCTAGGGCTTTCGTATTTGATCTATTGCCTTGTCTCAAATCCTCTTTAGCCAAATCTATGGCTAGGTCGAGAGATACCTTTAGGGTTTTAGGAGAAGGACCCTAGGTATTTTACGAGGAAGGCGAAGACTAGAGGAGGAGACGAATGAGAAGAGGGATACCTTGCAGCTCCTCTAGGGTTGGCTGGCTTCTCTTGGAGATCTAAGCCTTGGAGAACGTGGTGGAGGGAAGCACGGCAGCCAAGGAGACGCCGGGGACTTGGGGTTGGACGGTGGAGGTGGTTGGTAGCGGCGGTGATGATGGTGGCGAAGGAGTGGACGGCAGCGGAGAAGGAGACCGGTGATGGAGGAGGACCGGCTGTAGAGAGAGATGAAGGAGACTGGTGGATTATGAGGAAACTAAGTTACAGCTACTCCTATATTACTTCTACTCCTAGGATTTATCTCTACTAAATAATAACTCTCATAAATTCGTCCATGCATAATTACTATGGAGGTCCTTTTATAGAGGCCTCAAGAGAGTTCTACTACAACCTGAATACTACCTTGCTTTAATCAGCAAGTAACCAGACTTTCCTAATAAGACTCAATCTTATCTCAACTTCCTAATAACAAGGACTCATAATAGGAACTGATTTAAGCAAACCATAAACTGAACTCAATCTAGGAAACTGACTCAATCAAGATAACTACTAATTAGGAAATCAACTAAGTAAGCAAACCAGCTAGGGAATAAGAATCCTTTTGGCTGGTTGGCTTAGGACGCCCAAAGGGACCTGGTTGCAGCCAGCTCCTTGGCGTGGGCCCACCCAAGCAAGGACGTGGGTCCCTTCTTGGATTGGCTCAGTTCGTCCTCGTATCACTTTTGGAGGATTGTTCTCAATGGCCCTGCGTGGCTAAATCTTGATCTTTGGTCGAGGAGACTGAAACCTCGGAATCAATGAAACTGTGAGATCTAATCTATTCTTATTGTTCAGTTTATACATGAGTATTGGATGTTCTTCTGAGATTAAATCTTCATGATTGTCTTGTTTAATTACTAGGAGCGCTACTAGTTTATTATTCATTGCGATCTCTTGCTAGGTTGGATATCAAATCCGGAATTGTTTGATCCCCCTAATCTGCGAAGCAACTAGGGTTTAATAATCTACTGCGTTTCAGAGATTGTTAGGTCTTAGGAAGAATATTCGACTATATTAAATGCAACCGCTTGTGCTTGTGTTGTTTAGCTTTATCGATCTCCCTATTCTTAACGCTGCTACTAGATTAAATCTACAGCGCTTGTCTTAGGTTGTTTAGTAGTTAGGGTTGATTAGATCGCTTGTTTCTAATTAACTATGATTGAGGAGAGATTCGAATTTAATTCGAACGGTGAATTCATGGTATGAATTGATTGATACTTGCATCTATGATCAGTTGTTGGATTCCGATGGTGGATGTTGACTCAGACCAAGATTTGTTATCTTGATTTAACTTGTTTCTTCGCTTTAGATTATTTCTTTATTATTTTCCTCACGTTTAAAAACCCCCCTATCTTTGTTCACTTAGCACAAAACTAGGCTAAACACTCTTCGTGGGATCGACTCGTACTCGCACTACTACATTTATTTTGAAGAGTACTGGATTTATTTTTGAGTGCCCGCGACAGCACATCAGTTTCACACCCGCATAGTGCACACACAGCCTTGATTGATGTACATGATTGAATAGATCCAGTAGGAGCGTTCGTGATCGTCAGATCCGAACGAGATCGCAACGAGATCGCCATTTAGAGCCAAATTGGATTCAGTCTGATCAGTTGGCTCGTCTGAACCGGCTAAGCCACTTAAGTGGCTTATTCCTCTTCTCTCTCTCTTTCTTTTCCTTTTTCTTCTCTTTTCCCTCTCTCTTCACCTACCTTCCCCGTGCCCTACCCCCTCCTCCTTCCTTCCCTTCTCTCTCCCGCGGCAACACTCCTTCCTTCCCCGGCAACCTGGATGCGGCGGCGAGGAGCTTCTCCTTCCTTCCCCGGCGACCTGGATGCGACGGCGAGGAGCTTCTCTTTCCTTCCCTTTCTCTCTCCCGCGGCAGCCTCTCTTCCTACTCCGGTGACGACTGCGGTTGTGGGAGGACTCCGGCGGCTCTCCGACGAGCTGGAGACGGCGACGACGACATAGGACGGCGGATCACGGAAGATTAGCAAGGATTGAAGCTTGGATTAGCGTTTAAGGTAGGGTTTCTACCAAAATCTTTTGTTAAGCTAGATCTAGGGTTTGGGTTTGTTTGCTTGTTGATTTCTTTGTGTTAGATTGTTCCTGTTAGCATGCTTAACATCTGATCTAGCTTCCATGCGGTTTTTAGTTGGATTTAAACCGGATTTGCACATGTTTTTCACGGATTTTCGTCGATGCTCTGTTCTTTGATGAACAGTCGAGTTCATGCTCGATTTCTGAGCTGTGTGAGCATGATCTCATGTAACTTTCAAGATGAAAGTTGCAGATCATCAAATCTACTTTCAATTGCCGCTGCTTTCGTGATTTTTGGATTTATATATGATTTTTGGTGAATTGTTTTCTAAGCTGTTGCAGAACTGAAATTAAGAAAATGATTAGTAAATTATGTGAAAATTAGACATCAATCAGATCCAATACTTGGCTTGCATGTCCCTAATATGCTGAGATACATCTACCCAAGTTTAATTTGAAGTTTGATGTCGTTTGGACTTCGAATTGAAAAGATTTTACCGCCTCTAACTAGGGTTTACTGTAGCAATCCGGGATTTAGCCTTTTAGTGGATTTTTGATGTTTTACCCTGTTTAATCCTTCGAGATACATTCAGTTGGTATTCCTAGCATTGGTTAGGACTATCATGATTAGTTGGTTGGAATTAGACGACTAATTGCATGGTTTATCAGCTTATTTTCTTAGTTGCTAACTTTCCCTTAATTAGCCTTTACATTTTGAATCCTACATGCTTAATTCACCTAATACCCTTAATTGTTGTTCTTAGTAACATCTAGGATTTACAAGCTAGATTTGATAGGTTTTGGGTGTTTGAACCCTCAATATCGGGGAAGCCGATGGCTGATAGCTTGGCTGAGGTCTAGATCAGGCTTAGTTTCCATCTTCTGTAGAAATTGACTGGGTTTTGGGTTCTTTGAATGGTTAGTGTCTATGTATATGCCGATGAGAACCCATGGACTGGGAAGTATGCATATGATGCTTGCTTAACTCCTTGTTTTTACATGGATTCCTGCCGTTTTGATTCGCTGGCTTTACTCGGTTCGGTTTGCGGATTTCTACGTCCGATTTGTTGATTGTGTTGTTGTCCCCGTACTTAATGCTATTATTACTCTTTAGTGCCATCTGCCTTCCTCTATTTAATTCTTGTGATTTCATGTTGGCATTAGCTTAAAAGCTTGGTTAAATGCCATTTGTTCCCTATTTAATTGTTATGACTTCATGTTAATCATTTTGATTACGTACTCTTATATGATGCTTAATCCTAGGGCCGGTTGTGTGCCCGTTTTATTTATTTGTGGGTTAACCAAGGAAGTGATGCCCTTTGGATGTTTAGATAATTTAATTGGGCCGAGGGTGTGCCTAGTTAATGTGTTTTCTAACTGTTGTGTATTGTTTGGGCGGGGTTGTATCCCGTTGTAGAAATTGCGAGTGACGGCTGTGGACGTCGTTGTAATGCTGAATTTTGATCTATTGGGTGTTTGTTATAGTTGCTTTGCTAGATAGATCTTTACTACTTTAGACCCCTTACTATGTTTATCCTTTGGCTAGCTGTAGGCTACGCCTAGCCCTGTATGTTATGATGTCATACTGTTGCATGCTTATATGTCTGTATCTCTGTGCTGAGCATTGCATGCATCTTTATTGCATTAGAAGCATTAAGGCTAGGTAGTAGGCGATGGATTCGATCGCCGATCTAGAGTTCTCAGGTAGCCCGGATCTAGCCCTAGAACCGGGGTTTGGTTAGTCGAGGATTAGGACATGATTGTCATCAATGATTATGTTTGATATCATTCGAGGATTATTAGGTAGTCGGACTTGAATATTCTATTGTTATTGAGGAATAGAGGTCGTATTGTCTGTTTGTCCCAAGGTCCTAAGTGTGGATGTCGATGTCCATGACGTATGTCCCTGTACAAGGGGTGGTGTACGGTGAGAGCTCTAGCGGTGAGTGCAGTGGCGATGCACCGACCCTGGGTCCGGGCTCGTGTTGGTTGTCCTCCTTGTTTCGTCGCTTGGGTGAGGGTGACCCTATATAGGGGCCCATTCGGGATCGACGAGGTGTGATGCTTCCAGTGGCACTTTAGACTTGGGATGAAGGACAATACTGTTGTGGTTTCCCCTTCCTTAAGTGTGACGTAGACTAGAACCTTACTGGCCATTGTTGCTCACCCTACCTGGGCTGCATCAGCGATGCAGGTTAATGCAGTTCCTTCTTTCAGGTGTTCTTCTAGAAATGGCGCTATATTCCGATGTGATCGAGGACTTGGAGCTTCGAGGAGTTCTTCTACAGTTAATTTACAGTTTTAATCAATAATCTATAAATTGATGTATAATCTGATGTATCCAAGAACAGAATTGTATTATTATTAATTCAATTGTAATTCAAAGATGTTGCAATATTCTTTAATGTAATGATGTTGAAGTTGTAAAATTATGAAATGTACAGGTTCCTTGTGCTATAAATTACAAAGGAGATTCTGCGAATTTTTTTATGAACTTGAGGACTAAATTGTTTAAATTCATAATAGTTATATATTTGTGCGTCTATTGATGATGTAAATAGGTTTAGGTAGCTCACGCCTCGATCTGGATGGGTTTTCTGGGTCGGGGCGTGACATGCTCCCTGCATGTCGGTTTCACACCCGCATTGCACGCACTACCTTTGATTGATGTATGTGATTGATTAAAACCTTAAGGGCGATTCCGATCGGAAGATCGGAGCTCGATCGGGATAGATCGAAATGGAAGGTTGTGATCAATTCCAACTTTCTATTTAAACCCCTCTCCTCTCTCTTCTCTTTCTTTTCTCTTCTCTCCTCTGTCTCTCTCTCCTCGTGGACTGCCGGCTGGAGCTTTGGGCTGCGGCTTTTCGGCATGGATCCGCGGCGATCAGAGTTCGGGATCTCGTAGATTGCCTGCTTGTTGCTACGGGTAGGTGTTTCGACCCAATTCCTATGAGTTGGAAAGCCTAGGATTGCCTTTTTATGATTTGTGGTTGTTGTGTGTATTACAATGCTTTGATTTTTGGTATTCTTGTACCTTAGCATGTTTAGAAGCTAGCTGTGTTTTCATTTCTGTATTCTTTAGGACGAATTCCATATTTTTGTCGGTTTTTCGACGAGGTCAGACTTAGATATGATATTTCATGATCTGACTTTGATTTTTATTATATGAATGAATTCTCCACCATCAAATAGACCTTCCTGCAAAGTTTCAATGGATTCCATCGCTATTTGATAGATCAAATCCAACAAATTCAATTTTTCGTCGGTTTCGTCGGCTTCATCGGCTTCCGGGCCATTTGATTTAATTCGGAGGATTTGATCACCCAAAGTTAGATTTCTTAGTGTCATTAGATTCCCCACATCCAATTGCACATGCCTGCCAAGTTTGGTTTGATTTCGATACGTTTTAATCGGTTAAATCCAAGAAATTGGATCTCATGCACTATTCACTCTTCTCTGCCGATTATGAAGGATCGATCATTTGGATAAAATGATCGATCACTTATGTTGGAGTGTTCTGTCTCGTTTGAGGATGATCGATCTTCCTTGTAAGAAAAGATTGATCATTTATCGTGACAGAGGATGTGTTTGAGGAAGATTGATCTTCTGGTGCCAGAAGATCGATCCTTCTTCCCCAGACAGAACACCATCTTAAGGAAGATCGATCTTCTTGTGAAAGAAGATCGATCACAAGAAGATCGATCTCTCCTTCCCAGGCAGGGAACACTCTTAAGGAGGATCGATCTTCCTTCGAACGGATGATCGATCACCTCTCCTTGACAGCGATCACCTATGTAAATGATCGATCATCTTGGGTAAGATGATCTATCCTTTATATGCTGATTTGTATAATTGATCCAAATTTAATGTTTTCAGTTTCTTTTCAACCTGGATTTCTCGTGTGGCTTTCCCGATGATAGATAAGGATTATTTTAATATTTTAATCGGGATTTTGACGGGTTTATCCCCGGATAACGCCGTAAGTTGTATTTTGAATCGGTTTACCGATTTCTATCATTTTTCAACCAGTTTCTCGATAAGCATGCTATATCTATATATATGTGTATATATATGTAGTTTGTGAATGATTTATCGCTTTATGGGTAACTGGGGGAGTGACGACCCCCGGGAATGTTTAGTATAAATGGGCCGGAGGTGTGCCCTGCATGATTAGAATAGTTTTACTGCTTTGATTAATCGCCCCACTGATTGCCGGCGTTCGCCGGGGGCATAACCCGTTGTACTGGTAGATATATATATCTTGTATGTGTGTCTTGTTGGCTTGGCCGGGGTTGTATCCCCTTGTAGCAATTTCGGTTCACGGCTGTGGATGCCGTTGTAATGCCGAAATTGGCTTTGTTATTGTTGCTTGGCCGTTGGCCAGTTACCTGTGGGGTAACTGTGGAACCTTAGTCTGTCAGGTGCCGGAGAGCACTGAAGACTATTATATATATGTGTATAAGCTTTGCTCTAATCGTTGTATTGTTAGTATAGCTTATCGGTATTTGAGACCCTTGCTATGCTCACCCCTTTGGCTAGCTATAGGCTATGCGTAGCCCTGTATAATTGATGTCATGTTGTTGCATGCTTATATATCTTTATCTGTGCCTGAGCATTGCATGCATTTTGTCTGCATTAGAGCATAAGGTTAGGGTGCGGCGGGTAAATAGGGTCTTCGCCGATCCGAGGCTGTCGGGTAGCTCGGATCTAGCTCTAGGACCGTGGCTGGGTAGCAAGGATTAGGGCGTGATTGTTATACCAAATCTCTATATCCTCAAGGATGAGTCTAATTGGCTACTATCTATTGTTTGAGGTGTAGAGGTCGCCTAGAGTTCTCATCTCATGCTTAGTATCCGTGTTAAGGGAAGTTAAGTGCTGCCCTGGGTCCTAGCCCTTTGTTGTTCAGCGATGGACGCTTGGTGGTTGAAACGGACGGCTTGTGAGGACCCGTTCCTCCAACCTGGTCTGATCGCATTGGGTCGAGGGTCTGGTTTTGTGGTCTGGCTCTGTTGGCCTTGGTTTGCGATCGGTTGATCGCATCGCTGCTTTTGGACACCAGGGGTAATTTGGTAAAATTACGCCCTAGTGGTCGGTTTCACACCTGCGTAGTGCACACACATCCTTGATTGTAGGAGTGTTCTTGATCGTCAGATCCAGACGAGACTGCGACGATATCGCAATTTGGAGTCAAATCGGATTCAGTCCGATCAGTTGGCTCGTCTAAACCGGTAGCCCTCTTCTCTCTCTCTCCCTCTTTCTTTATTTTCCTTTTTCTTTTCTTTTTTCTTCTCTTTTCCTCTTCCTTCCCCTGCCTTTCCCGTGCCCGATCCCTCTTCTCCTCCCTCCCTTTTCTCTCTCCCACGGCAGCCCCTCTCCCTTCCCCGGCGACTTGGAGGCGGCGGCGAGGGCCCCTCCTCCTTCTCCTTCCTTCCCTTTCTGTCTCCCGCGGCAGCCCCTCTTCCTTCTCCGACAACGGCCGCGGTTGTGGGAGGACTCCAGCGAGTTGGAGACGGCAACGGTGACGGAGGACGGCGGATAACGGCAGATTAGCAAGGATTGAAGACTTGGATTTGCGTTTTAAGGTAGGGTTTCTACCTTATCTTTGGGTAAAGCTAGATCTTGGGTTTGGTTTGATTGTTTGTTGATTTCTTTGTGCTAATTAGTTCCTTAGAGCATGCCTAGTAACTAATTGAAGCTTTATGCGATTTAATTTGGGTTTTATCCTGATTTTAGTAAGTTTTTCCTGGATTTTCGTCGATGCTCTGTTCTTCGATGAACAGTCCAGTTAAAGCTCGATTTCTGAGCTGTTTGAGCATGATCTCGTGTAACTTTCAAGATGAAAGTTGTAGATCATCGAATCTACTTTCAATTTCCGCTGATTTCATAATTGTCAGATTTTCCTATGATTTATTATGAATTGTTCCCTGATCTGTGACGAAACTGAATCTTTGATAAAGTTTGGGTGTTTGGCCAAATTCTGGGTTTTATCTTGGTTTCTTTGCTTGATCGTTTCGCGGTAGATTGATAAGAATTCTAGGTAACATGTATGGTAATCCTAGTAGGATTTGGATGGATCTGTGCATGCTTAGTTCAATGTGTTTTCTCCTTTATGCAAATTGACATATTCTATGTGATAAATACTAGTATGCTAGTAGGCGGTCTTAAAATGGATTTCCTGTGAATTCAACGTGGATTCCTCGAGAGAATAGGTTTGGGTTTTCTATTTACGAAAATGTTATCTTTGATGAATTTCATCGATTCCTCCTATCAATGTTATGTTAGCATTTTTCTTAGCATGTTATCTATATGTATATATATACATATGTAGGCCCTATGTGTGGCCCATCCCTATGTGAGGCTTGTGCATGTTTAGTTAATGTGTAGTATAACCGTTGTGTGTTCGGTGGCCGGGGTTGTATCCCAGTTGTAGGAGTTTTTGGAGACGGCTGTTTAATTCGTCGTAATGCTGAAATTTCGATTGAATGTGTTGTTGCTTGTTTACGGCCCATGGGCGCCGTTATAATATTGTATTCTTGTAGTTTAGACCTTTATCTGCTTTATGCATGTTTACCCCTTGGCGAGCTGTAGGCTATACCTAGACCTGTATATTGCTTGACATATTGTTGCATGTATGAATTCCTCTTGATGTGTGTGTGAGCATTGCTAGCATTTGCTTGCATTAGAAGCATTCAGGCTAGGTGGTAGGCGATGGATTCGATCGTCGATCCCGGGTTCTCGGGTAGCTAGGATCTAGCTCTAGGACCGGGGTTCGGGTAGTCGAGGATTAGGACGTGATTGTCATCAATGATTATGTTTGATATCATTCGAGGATTACTAGGTAATCGGACTGGAATATTATATTATTTGAGGTTTAGAGGTCGTGTTGTTTCTCCAAGGCCAAGTGCTAAGGATGGATGTTGATGCGTTCCTGATATAGATCCCAAAGCATGGGAATCCTGCTTGGGTAAGGGTGATCCTGCATGTTACTATTCCATGGCCTCCTGGTAACATGTTCAGGAGAGAGGTTTCATGACAGGAGCCCTTGGGACATAGATAGGGTTATGGGACCCTTGGCATTCCTTAGACTTATATGGAGACACAACACAGTTGTTGTTTTCCTCCCTTCAGTGTGCGGTAGAATAGCGTAGAACCCTACTGAGCTTTGTTGCTCACTCCTACCTGGGCTGCATCGGCGATGCAGATCGATGCAGTCATTTCCTTTCAGGTGATCTTTTTGGCGTTGGCGCACTATTCTCGGGGTGATCGCGAACTTGGAGTTTCGAGGAGTACTTGACGATCCTGGAGTTTCCCCTTTTGTTAATAGTTGTACATTTGCAATTGTATTAAATGTATAATTTCCCTCTTCGAGGATTTGATCATCTGTATTAAATGTACTTGACGATCTTTTAGGCAGGCGTCGGCTCTTCCTCGGTGGTTCCAGCTGGATCAGGTATTGCCGGCGCGTCGACTTTCGAAGGCGTTTGAGGTCTCAGAGGGACAAATGCATATTTTGACAGCTTTTGTTTAAAGTTATCTTTTGAGGATGATGTATTTAACGTTGAATATATGAAATCTTGTTCAACCTTATAATTGAGTTTTATTCCGCAATGTAATGTTTAGTTTTACCATTATGCCCTTGAAAGTCTATAAGTTCAAATTATATCCGCTTTGTGTATTGTCTCCCCGTATCGGATGTAACTAGTGTAGGTTTCCCCTCACGTCTCGGTACGGATGAGTTTTCTGGTTAGGGGGTGTGACATGGCGTTTGCCTTACCAGGATGGTAATGCAACTCGAAGTTATAGTCTTCCAGTAGCTCCATCTAGCGTCGCTGCCTCAGGTTGAGGTCACGTTGGGTGAAAATGTGCCTCAAACTCCTGTGGTCCGAGAAGACAGAGAACTTCTTGCCATAGAGGTAATACCGCCAGGTTTACAGGGCGAACACCATTGCTGCTTGCTCCAAGTCATGGGTCGGGTAGTTACTCTCATGGTTTTTCAGTTGACGAGAACCATAGGCAACTACGTGTCCCTCCTGCATGAGGACACACCCCAAACCCTCACCGCTGGCGTCGCTGCAGACATTGTAACCCACACGTCGCTCGGGGACGATCAGCACCGGCACACTGGTCAAGCTCGTCCTCAGCTCCACAAAGGATCGCTCACAACCATCATCCCACACGAACGGGATGACCTTCTGTGCCAGTCTAGTCATCGGTCCGGCAACTCTGGAGAAGTCCCGCATGAATTTCCTGTAGTAACCCGCCAGGCCTAGGAAACTGCGGACCTCAAACACTGTCCTCGGTCTCTGCCACTAAACCACTGCCTCGACCTTGGTTGGGTCAACTGACATCCCTACTGCCGACACCACGTGTCCAAGGAATCCCACCTGTGCCAGCCAGAACTCACACTTGGAAGGCTTGGCATATAGCCGATGATTCCAAGTAGATGCAACACTGTCGCCAAGTGTTGCCCGTGCTCCTCCTCTGACAGAGAGTAGATCAGAATGTCATCGATGAACACCAGCACGAACTGGTCTAGAAACAGCTGGAAGATCCTCTGCATCCGATCTATGAACGTTGCTGGTGTGTTCTCAACCCAACCGGCATCACCACGAACTCGTACAGGCCGTACCGGGTCTGGAAAGCCGTCTTCAGGATGTCGCAATCCCAAACTCTCAACTAGTGGTAGCCTGTGCGGAGATCGATCATCGAGAAGACTGAAGATCCTCGCAACTGGTCGAACAGGTCGTCCATCCATGGCATCGGATATCTGTTCTTCACCGTCACCCTATTGAGCCACCTGTAGTCTATGCAAAGTCGAAGGTTACCATCCTTCTTCTTTGCGAACAACTCTGAGGCCTCTAGGGAGACATGCTGGGACGGATGAAACCTCTGTTGGTTAGCTCATCGAACTGGGTCCTCAACTCGCTCAGCTCTGCTGGTACCATTCTGAAAGCTAGGAGGGAGATCGGTGTGGTATATGGTACTAGGTCGATCTTCAAATCGACCTCTCTGGACGGTGGAAGCTCCGAGAACACCTCGGGAAAGACGTCTGCAAAGTCGCACATGATCTTGGGAAAACTGCTCTGCTGCACTCCCTCAGAACCCAACAGGGGCAGGGCAGCTAGCAAGGCTGAAAGCTCGCTGCCACACCTTCCCAGACCACAATCAAACGAATCGGCTGAGAACCGATTCTCCAACAACACAAATCGTGTCCCGTCGGGTGTCCAAGCGACCACACTCGATGACGGCTCGGTATGCTGCTAACCAGTCCATATCGAGTATCACATCCAAGCCCGTCATGTCTAGCACCCACAGGTCTAGACAGACTCGGAGGCCTCCAACCTCCAACGAACATGATCGGCAGACTTGATCTACCCTGACTTACCCGCCGATCGGGGAGTCCACGGACTGTGCCACCTCTAGCTAACCCGTATCTAATCCTAGCGATGCCACACACATGCTAGCAATATAGGAATGAGATGCTCATCTGCTAAGGAACTAGAAAGCTGAAAGATACCTTGGAAAACGGATGGCTCCCCCGCGGCCTGCTGGTACTGCTTGTACTATTGTGGTGGCTGGTACAGCTGCACGGTGTTTGGCTGCTCACGCTCTGGAAGGGCAAACACACACCCTCGCCGGCCGCCTCCACCCCTGGAGCGACTCGGTTCAACCCATAATCCGCGCCCACCACTGCTCCCCTGCCAAGCACTGGACCCTCTACCTCTACTGCCATGTGGCACAGCATCTCGTGCTCCTCGCAGGTGACAGTCTCTACGGAAGTGTCCCAGCTGCCCGCACTGGAAGCACATGACTGACACACCATCAGGCCGCTGACCCTGACCTCCCACTGACGAAGCCTGCCCAGACGGCCCAGCCGTGAGGAGAAACTGGCCCGCTCGACTCAGCCATTACAGCTGAAAGTGCTATGGGCGCGGCGACTGCTGCTGAAAGGGTCGAGGGCGCTGCTGCTGCCCTCTGCCGGCACCTCTCGTCCTGCAACTGCGCCTCAACTACTAAGGCGCAATTTAGAACTATCGCGTACGTCTGGAAGGGGTGGGAGCACGTTTGTCGTCTAATCTCTGGCCGGAGTCCCCACTCAAAATGCCGTGCCCTGGCTGTCGGATCTCCTGCCACTGCCCACACAAAATGAACAGATGTGTGAACTAAGTGGCATACTGTTGAACGAAGCAAGTACCCTGCAGAAGGGACTGGTACTCGTGGGACAGGGTGTCACATGTATTCTCTAGGAAGTATGTGTCCAAGAACAATGCCCTAAACTCCTCCAATAGCTGCCCCGCTCCGTCACCGGTGCGTTGGGCGGTGCACCATCAGTCAAGAGCGTCTCTGTCGAATTGAAACGCTGTGAGGGTGACCCGGTTCCGGTCATCCTCAACAAAGAGAGCATCCAAGATGCCCGTGACTTCGCTGAGCCAGCCGTCCGCTGTAGTTGGATCCCCAGTCTCACCACGGAACCTAGGTGGGTTCAGTCACCGCCGCAGTGGCCCGCCCATCGAAAAGAGCGTCGACCCTCTCCTTGGTGAGAAAGACCTCCTCCTATGCGACCAAAACCGTCACTGGTGATGGCGCAGCCCGCCTAGCTCAGACCGGCCCTAACAGGAACCTCCCCGCTCAGTCAGGTGGGTCGACCAGGTCGACCCCCACCCCGACCAACAAGCGAAGGCCGGCCTCGAGCTCCCAACATCTGCGCAATCACCGGTGACAAACGAGCGTCCGCTCGTCAAAAACCGCAAAACAAGCAGCACAAACGGAAAGTGAAAGCACAACACATCACAAAGGAGCATCCATGAATGTTCTAGATATAGAACTATCCCATCCCAAGCTTCATCTCAACCGAAGCCTGATCCTATCCCCGGGATCTACAGCCTATGGTCTGATACCAAGCTGTCAAGCCCCAACCAACGAAAGCCCAACCGGGCGGGGGAAGCGAACCAAAACCTAACTAACTGTGAACATTTTGGCGAGGGTTCCCTCTAGTCTACTGGTTTCCCTAAGCATTCATTTAACACCCTCAATTAACAAATGTAGAACTAACAGAAGCCTCAAACTAAAAGATTACAAATCCAAAGTGCAAGTCTTCAAAACCTCGAAGAGGGGAAAATCGGGTACAAATATTTATACAAACCCCGTAAGAGGCTAACTATACAAGGTTCAGAAAATAGAGAAATCACCACTCCTCAAACTCTGTCAGGTGCCGCCGCACTGTCAACCAACTGCCCGGTAGGGGCCACCGAAGAGGAGCTAACGCATGCACCTACAAAAAGCAGCCCGGGCAGAAATGAGCAACTAAGCTCAGCAGGGAAACTACACTACAAGTCATAGAAGGAAGAGGAAAACGCAACAGTGCCATCGTCTAGCAAGGTCTGGGTGTACACATGGGTCCCATAACCCCACCGGTGTCTCTAGGTATCCAACCATGGTCACCCTAACGAACAGGGCCCATCCCGGAAACACCTACCACGGCAAGAAGAAGACACTGCTGGGCGGGAAGACACACCGCCGAGTAGACACACCCTCTACTCAAAGAGACAAGAAAATCGGACACTGGCTACACCACAGAACCAGGCTCGAGGCCGACATGACCTCTAAAACATCGATCAACACGTGTTAAAGTTATCTAGGCCTATCATCGAAATCGATCGAACACAATCATTCAAACATGGACCAAGCTACCCAGCTCCGGTACTAAGGCTAAATCCGAGCTTCCAAGCCTCGGGACAGTGATACCACAGATCGCCCACACCCTAACCATACATAGCTAATGCACAACCAGATGTATGCTATGAACACACGCAGGAAAGCAGATAAGCATGCAACATATGTTACGATAAGTAAACATGGTCTGGGCTCGGTACTCTGCTGGCCCGAGGTGGTGGACAGATAAAACAGGGCAAGGGACTATTGTAGTGGTAACCCCACCAACTACAGCCAGTACACAAAGAAACAACATGCTACAAAAAGCAACCCCGGCAAACAAGACTAGCATTACAACATGCTATCTACACATCCCGAAAGTCGTCACTCTCCTGGTTCACCACTACCCCTCATTATGGGGCTAACATGCTCAAGGATATGTATCAGGTATAAAGCGGTAAAGAAAACCGCACATACAAAGCCCCGCGGGCGAAATCCGATGAAAACGCCTCCCTGCGACCAAAAGGATCGATCCTTTCCAAGAAAGGATGGATCTTCTTCGCAAACAAGGAGTCCCATCCCTGTCAAGCCGAAAAGCATTGATCTTCCGTCTAGAAGATCGATCACTTTCGTGACCAAGGACCTCGTCCATGCCGCCAAGCAAAAGATCAATCTTCTTCCACCAGAAGATCGATCATGCACGGGCCAGGCATGACACCCCAAGAATGATCGATCCTTCCTAAAAAAGGATTGATCCCGTCGGGTTCTCCAGTGACCGGCAGGTGAGAAATACCGTCAGAAATTTCTAGCATACCCCACAAAATCTTGGGATCTGGTAGTATGAAGGACCACGAGTCCAAAACTAGTACTAATACTAAAAACCATCGTGTCGCGCCCCGACCTGCGACAGCCCAACCGGGCCGGGCGACGCGAACCGGAACCTAGCGAAACGCGGAAAAAGTTGGCGAGGGTTCCCTCTAACCTATTGGTCTCCCTAACAATTTATCACAAAACACCCTCAATTAAAAGACAATAATTTAATTAAACCTCGAACCACAGATTTACAACCCAAAAAGATTTAATATACATATCCTCGGAGAGGGGAAGATTCAAATACAACATTACTCCCGTAGGAGACTATCTAACATACGGTAAAAGCAGTAAATGATCACCACCTCTCAGACTCCGCCTGACGCCGCCGCACCGCCGACCAACTGCCCGGTAGGGGCCACCAAATAGGAGCTAACGCCTGCACCTGCAAAACGCAGCCTGGGTAGGAGTGAGCATAAAGCTCAGTAGGGTTCAACACTACGTCACACAGAAGGAAGAGGGAAACGCACCTGTGTCGCCCTCAAGCAAGACTCGAGTGTGTTGTAGGGGTCCCATAACCCTTCACCGGTGTCTCTAGGCATATCCAATCATGGTCACCCCAACGGACTGGGCCCATCCTGGATACACCTAGTGTCACAGGGTTCCAGCTGTGGTCACCCAAAACAGACGACGCCCACACTGGTCGCTACTGCTGGCAGGAACAGACATTGCCTGGGTCAAACTAACCCCCTCAGCCCTCCAAAGAATAAGACCCGACACCGGTTGCACCCTCAACACCTGGCTCGAGGCCGACACGACCTCTAATCATCATCAAGCAATAGTTGTACCAGTCCTCTAGGCCTATCATCGAATCGACTGGACACCACAATTCGAACCGGGTCCAAACTACTCAACCCTGGTCGTAGGGCTAAGTCCGAGCTTCCAGCCTCGGGACGGCGACCCACAGATCACCTATGCCCAAACCATGCAACTAATGCACAACAAAGAATGCATGCTATGAACATACACATACAAGAGGTAGGCATGCAACAGTATGTTAAGGATAGCAAACAAGTCTAACAGGATCGCTGCAGCGGTAGTACTAACCGCTGCCAGCCGGTCCGCAGCGGGTCCCGGCATTACGATGGTACCCCGACCGTCAACTGCGGACTCCTGCAACGGGAAGAAACCCCGAAAACGCTGATGAACAGTGAAATATAATATTATATGTTTCGAACATACAATATTATTAAAAACACCAAAAGTTCTCTACTTGAGGCTAATTGACCCGTTGATCCGACGTTCCAACGATGTCGGATTCGAGATCTAACTTAGCCACCCATAGATCTACATGCCGGGATCAACATATCAAAAATCCATAAACATCCAACGGTTAGATTAACGGGAAAACACTAATCAAAACCGCTAATCAAACTAACTTACCACCTCTTTGCTGCAACGCAGCCCGCTAGTGCGAAAATCATAACAACTCGTAGGAAAATCGGAAAAATATGAACTCAGTTGGGTTTGAGAGTTGATTCAAGGATCTACAACTCTTAAGTTCATCACAACCCAAGATCATGCACGTACTGGCCGGAATACGCTCCGCAAGCCGACTGTTCTTCAAGAACAGCAGAAACCGAAAAATCTGAGATTAATCATGCATAAATCCTACTAAAATCTCAACCAAAGTTCATGAAACTTATAACAGAAATTATACTAAGCAAGATGCATCCAACAACACAAAGATCAGCAAGATCAAACGGCTAGATTAAGAGAAACCCATTAAACTAACTCAGGTAGGTAGAAACCTACCGAACTGCGCTAATCCTCGGCTGATTCCCCGCAAGCCAGTCACCAACAAGCTTCCAAACCATTTCAGGGATCTTCTTCTCATTGTCACGGATCCAACGAGCTTTAAAACACATAAAACGGTGGCCGGAGGAGGGAGAATGGAGGAGAAGAAGCTCACTGCCGGGAAGAACAGAGGAAAAATAGAATCACGGGAAGAAGAAAGAAGAAGGAAGTAGAAAGAAGAAGAAGGGGAAGGGAGAAGAGGAAGGAAAAGGGAAGGGAAAGCCGGGGAAGGAGGGAAGGGAAAGTCCTCCCCTTCTGAAAGGAGAGAGCGACGGCCAATGACGGCCGTCCTCGCGAAGGAAAACCCACCGATTTGCTACACGAGTCCGATCGATCGCTCCTTGGAGCGATCGGTCGCTCACGGGCCGCCAGCTGCCCAAAGACAGGCTTCTGCGCGCCCTAGCTGGTATCTTCCGATCCCGGGTCCACCTAATCATTCTAATCAAGTACTAACACAAACAAGATCAGTGTGTCCACACGCGGGTGTAAACAAACCAACAAGGCGCAATTTACCCAATTGCCCTTGCGGTCTACAACGAGCCACAGGGGGAGAGAGACAGGTCCTCACATCCTAATACCCTTAAAGGAAATCTCATCCCGAGATTTGATAAAGGTAGGGCTCGGAAACAACAAAACAGTTACACTAGAAGACAGGACAAAAGGTACCTCGAGAAGATAACAGCTGGGGAAACTCCTACCGCATGCGCGCCTTGCGCTCTCAGGTCATCTCTTCGGTGCCTCTGTGCCTCCACAGTACCTTGACCAAGGGAATCGTCTTGCCCCGCAAGACCTGATCCCTCCGGTCAAGTACCCGAACTGGCTGCTCGATGAAGCTTGTGTCTGCCTCAAGCTCAATGTCATCCACCCTAATGGCATGAGACGGGTCTGGGTGATACTTCCTCAGCATCGACACATCAAAAGTCGGGTGCACAGCTAACATGTGATGAGGAAGATCCAGGTGGTAAGCTATCTCACCGACCCTCTCTAGGATCTCAAATGGTCCGACAAACCTCGACGCCAACTTGCCACCTCTGCCAAACCTGACAGACCCTCTGTACGGCAATGCTCGCAAAAACACCCTGTCGCCGACTGCAAACTCTAACGGTTGTCGCCTCTGATTTGCATAACTCTTCTGCCGGTTCTGAGCCGTCAGAAGTCTCTGCCTGATCTGCACTAACCTCTCTGACGACCGCCTGACGATGTCTGGATCGGTGAGTGAAGCCTCTCCAACCTCTGTCCAACACATTGGGGAACGACACGGCCTACCGTACAACGCCTCGAAAGGTGCTACTCCAAGACTGGACTGGTAGCTGTTGTTGTAGGCGAACTCCACCAAGGGAACGTGCTCCTCCTAGCTGCCTCCGGCCTCGAGGACACATGCTCTCAGCATGTCCTCCAAGATCTGGATCGTCTGCTCTGACTGCCCGTCTGTCTGCGGATGGAACGCCGTACTGAAAGTCAGAAGTGTGCTTACTGCCTCCTGAAAGCCTCGCCAGAACCTGCTGGTGAACTTGGGGTCACGGTCTGACACGATAGAACCTAGAACTCCGTGTAGTCTGACCACCTCTCTCACGTACAAACCGCCCAACATGTCTGACGATACTGTCCAGTCCCCGTCTGCGCCCTCCGTGCCCGCCGATGTGCGCAAGTCCTCGAACTATGCGTCACTGCGCTGTGCCTCTAACACTCTGGCTACAACCGCTGGCATACTCTGCACTGTATAGAGAAAGTTGTTGGATCCCTGATCCTCAAACTCGAGCCCCAACTGGCCCGCTGTCTCTAGAGCCTGCCACTGCTGCTCTGGTGTCTCTCACCTGTCTGCTCAGCGCGTCTGCTACGACGTTTGCCTTACTAGGATGGTAATGCAACGTAAATTCGTAGTCCTCCAGTAGCTCCATCTAGCGTTGCTGTAGATACTGTAACCAACACCTCGCTCTAGGATGATCAGCACCGGCGCACTGGTCAACCTCGTCCTCAGCTCCATGAAGGCTCGCTCACAAGTATCATCCCACACAAACGGGACGGCCTTCTGTGTCAGTCTGGTCAACGGTCCGGAAACTCTGAAGAAGTCCCGCACAAACCGTCTGTAGTAGCCCACCAGGCTTAGGAAACTGCGGACCTCGAACACTGTCCTCGGTCTCTGCCACTGCACCACTGCCTCCACCTTGGCCGGGTCAACTGAGGTCCCTACTGCCGACACCACGTGTCCAAGGAATCCCACATGTGCAAGCCAAAACTCACACTTGGAAGCCTTGGCATAAAGCCGATGCTCCCGAAGTAGCTGCAACACTGTCGCCAAGTGTCGCTCGTGCTCCGCCTCTGACCGGGAGTAGATATGGATGTCGTCGACGAACACCACCACGAACTCATCTAGAAAAGGGCGGAAGATCCACTGCATGAGATCCATGAACGCTGCTAGTGCGTTCGTCAGCCCAAACGGCATCACCACGAACTCGTGCAAGCCGTACTGAGTCCGGAATGCCGTATTCGGGATGTCGCAATCCCAAACCCTCAACTGGTGGTAGCCGGTGCGGAGGTCGATCTTCGAGAACACTGAAAATCCTCACAATTGGTCAAACAGGTCGTCGATCCGTGGGATCGGATACCTGTTCTTCACCGTCACCCTGTTTAGCCGCCTGTAGTCTATGCAAAGTCGAAGGGTACCATCCTTCTTCTTTGCGAACAACACTGGCGCCCCCCAGGGAGACATGTTGGGACGGACGAAGCCTCTGCTGGTAAGCTCGTCTAGCTGGATCCTCAACTCACTCTGCTATGCATGTGCCTGTTGGTTCTACTGGTACTGCTGAACGATGTCCGGCTGCTCACGCTCCGGAAGAGCAAACACACGCCCCCGCTGGCCGCCTCCACCTCTGGAGCGGCTCGGTCCCGCCCCCGATCCGCGCCTGCCACTGCTCCCCTGCCAACCACTGGACCTTCCGCCTCGACTCCCCTGCGGCACAGCGCCCCCGCGCTCCTCGCAAGTGGCAGTCCCTACGATAGTGTCCCAGCTGCCCGCACGAGAAGCATGTAACTGACGCGCTATCAGGCTGCTGACCCTGGCCTCCCCCTGACGGAGCCTGCCCCGACGGCCCGGCCGTCAGGAGAAACTAGCCTGCCGGACTCGGCAACTGCGGCTGGAACTGTTGCGGGCGCTGCGACCGCTGCTGGAAACGTCGCTGACGCCGCTGCTGGTGCCCTCTGTCGAATCTCCATATGAATTTCGGTCTCTGCGGTGTGTTGGTAGAGAATGCCGGTGGAACTGCCCGGCACCTCTCGTCTCGCAACTGCGCCTCTACTGCCAAGGCGCAGTCCAGAACTGCTGAGTACACCTAGAAGCGGTAAGAACTGGTCCGTCGCCTGATCTCTGATCGAAGCCTCCACTCGAATTGAGGTGCCCTGGCCACTGGATCTGCTGCCTCACCACTGAACCTAGACGGGTCCAGCTGCAGAAGGTCCAACAAGACCGCCGCAGTTGTCCGCCCGTCGACAGGAGGGAGAACCCTCTCCTCGGCGAGATGGGTCTCCTCCCATGCGACCGAAATCGTCGCTGGTGATGGCTCAGCCCGTCAAGCTCTGACCTCCCTGACAGGTGCTACCTTGTCTGGTCGGGCGGGTCGACCAAGTCGTGCCCCACCCCGACCAACAACCAAATATCGACCTCGAGCTCCCGACATCTGCGCAATCACCAACGACAAACGAGCGTCCACTCGTCCGAAACCCAAGACAAAGCAGCACAACATAAAGCGGAAAAGCATAACACATCAAAAGGAGCATGCATGGATGTTCTAGACATAGAACTAACCCATTCCACGCTCAATCTCAACTGAATCCTGATCCTAAATCCTGGGATCTACAACCTATGCTCTGATACCAAGCTATCGCGCCCCGACCCGCAAAAGCCCAACCGGGCCGGCGACGTGAACCGGAACCTAATGAAACGCGGAAAAAGCTGACGAGGGTTCCCTCTAACCTATTGGTCTCCCTAACAGTTTATCACAAAACACCCTCAATTAAAAGACAATAATTTAATTAAATCTCGAACCACAGATTTACAACCCAAAAAGATTTAATATACATATCCTCGGAGAGGGGAAGATTCAAATACAACATTACTCCCGTAGGAGACTATCTAACATACGGTAAAAGCAGTAAATGATCACCACCTCTCAGACTCCACCTCGCGCCTTCGCACCGCCGACCAACTGCCCGGTAGGGGCCACCAAATAGGAGCTAACGCCTGCACCTGCAAAACGCAGCACGAGTAGGAGTGAGCATAAAGCTCAGTAGGATTCCACACTACGTCACACAGAAAGAAGAGGAAAACGCAACAGTGTCGCCCTCAAGCAAGACTCGAGTGTGCTGCAAGGGTCCCATAACCCTTCACCGGTGTCTCTAGGCATATCCAACCATGGTCACCCCAATGGACTGGGTCCATCCTGGATACACCTAGTGTCGCAGGGTTCCAGCTGTAGTCACCCAAAACGGACTGGGCCCACACAGGTCGCCACTGCTGGCAGGAACAGACACTGCCTGGGCCAAACTAACCCCCTCAGCCCCCCAAAGAACAAGACCCGACACCGGTTGCACCCTCAACACCTGGCTCGAGGCCGACACGACCTCTAATCATCATCAAGCAACAGGTGTACCAGTCCTCTAGGCCTATCATCGAATCGACTAGACACCACAATTCGAACCGGGTCCAAACTACCCAACCCCAGCCCTAGGGCTAAGTCCGAGCTTCCAGCCTCGGGACGGCGACCCACAGATCACCCATGCCCTAACCATGCAACTAAAGGACAACAAAGAATGCATGCTATGAACATACACATACAAGAGGTAGGCATGCAACAGTAAGTTAAGGATAGCAAACAAGTCTAACAGGATCGCTGCAGCGGTGGTACTAACCGCTGCCAGCCGGTCCGCAGCTGGTCCCGGCATTACGACGGTACCCCGACCGTCAACCGCGGACTCCTGCAACGGGAAGAAACCCCGAAAACGCTGATGAACAGTGAAATATAATATTATATGTTTCGAACATACAATATTATTAAAAACACCAAAAGTTCTCTACTAGAGGCTAATTGACCCGTCGATCCGACATGCCAACGACGTCGGATTCGAGATCCAACTTAGCCACCCGTAGATCTATATGCCGGGATCAACATATCCACAATCCATAAACATCCAACGGTTAGATTAACGGGAAAACAATAATCAAAACCGCTAATCAAACTAACCTACCACCTCTTTGCTGCAACGCAGCCCGCCAGTACGAAAATCATAACTCGTAGGAAAATCGAAAAAATATGAACTCAGTTGGGTTTGAGAGTAGATTCAAATATCTACAACTCTTAAGTTCATCACAACCCAAGCTCATGCACGTACTGGCTGAAAAACGCGCCGCAAGCCGACTGTTCTTCAAGAACAGCAGAAACCGGAAAATCCGAGATTAATCATGCATAAATCCTACTAAAATCTCAACCAAAGTTCATGAAACTTATAACAAAAATTATTCTAAGCAAGATGCATCCAACAACACAAAGATCAGCAAGATCAAACGGCTAGATTAAGAGAAACCCATTAAACTAACTCAGGTAGGTAGAAACCTACCGTACTGCGCTAATCCTCGGCTGATTCCCCACAAGTCAGTCGCCAACAAGGTTTCAAACCTCTTTAGGGATCTTCCTCTCGTCACCACAGATCCAACGAGCTTTAAAACGCACAAAACGGTGGCCGGAGGAGAAGAAGCTCGCTGCCGGGAAGAACAGAGGAAAAACAGAACCGCGGGAAGAAGAAAGAAGAAGGAAGAAGAAAGGGAAGGAGAAGAGGAAGGAAAAGGGAAGGGGAAAGCCGGGGAAGGAGGGGAAAAGGGGAAGGAGGGGAGGGAAAGTCCTCCCCTTCTGACAGGAGAGAGCGAAGGCCAACGGCGGCCGTCCTCGCGAAGGAAAACCCACCGACTTGCTACACGAGTCCGATCGATCACTTCTTGGAGCGATCTGTCGCTCACGGGCCGCCAGCTGACCAAAGACAGGCTTCTGCGCGCCCGAGCTGGGATCTTCCGATCCCAGGTCCACCTAACCATTCTATTCAAGCACTAACACAAACAAGGTCAGTGTGTCCACACACGGGTGTGAAACAAACCAACAATGTGCAATTTATCAAATTGCCCTTGTAGTCTACAATGAGCCACAGGGGTAGAGGGACAGGTCCTCACACATCTAGCATATAAGGAGATCTACTCAAAACAACCACAGTCAGGCTCAAACCTCACAAAACCGGAAACGCAAGTAGGAAGCATCCCTACCTCGACTAGAGCAGCTTCAATCCCAGCTGCCAAGCCCAAGATCACCCTCAACCTCTTCTAAATCCAGTCAGATCTGAGCTCATGAACGACGGATTTGAAAAGGATTAAAGAAGAATTTCACGTCCATTTTATGGACGGACGAACCGACTTATGAATGATCGATCCTTCATGACGATCTAGCCTGACATCGTGGCACTAAATGATCGATCTTCTTTGCAAGAGAATATCGATCTTTTTGGTGCAGAAAGCTAGACTTGGGCTATAACACAAGCCCAAGCCCGGATCTTTCAATCCCTGGTTCACCTAACCATTCTAACCAAACATTATCACAAACACGGTCAGTGTGTACACACACGGGTGTGAAACAAACCGACATGGTGCAATTTACCAAATTGCCCTCACAACCCAAGAAACAATGTGATCCACTGGATCGCGCGCTCGATGCAAAACATGCAACCAGCCACGGGCCCGACCCAGCCGGTCGACCTAGGAGTAGAGGGACAGTTCCTCACAATACTATTTCCACTGACAAAATTACAATACTGCAGATCACCTCCGATTGTGTGATTGAGAGGGACTTCCGTGGGGGTGGGGAGTTATTTGCCTTGTAGGAGGTGCCGAAAGAGGAAGGCGGGCAGGAGCGGCGGACAAATCCCCCAATGGAGGTACAACATATCTTGATGGAGTTTGCTGTCATCTTACAGGAGCCCAAGGAGCTACCACCCCTGAGAAATCATGTCTACCAAATACCATTAGCTGATGGTACCAATCCTGTCAATATCCGCCCGTATCGGTATGCACATTATCAAAAGAATGAGATCGAGCGGCAGGTGTCTAAGAAGTTGAAGACAGGACATATCAGACCAATAGTCAATTTTCTTCACCGGTATTGCTCGTCAAGAAGAAGGATGGCACTTGGAGATTTTGCACAGATTACCGAGGTATGAATGCAGTTACCATCAAGGATCGGTTTCCTATTCCCACCATTGATGACATGATCAATGAGCTTCATCGCGCGCAATATTTCTCAAAGCTTGACTTAAGAGCCGGGTACCATCAGATACGAGTCCATGACGAGGACATCTACAAAATGGCGTTTCGTACTCACAACGGTGATTATTAGTACATCGTCATGCCGTTTGGGTTGTTCAACGCGCCATCAACATTCCATGCAGCCATGAATTCGCTCTTCCAACCCTATTTATGGTGGTTTATTTTGGTCTTCTTTGACGATATTCTGGTGTATACAGCAAGACTTGGGCGGATCACTTGCAGCATCTGAGGTTAGTCCTGGATATCTTAGCTAGTAACCGGTTTTTTATTAAACCTTCGAAGTGTGTATTTGCTGAAACATAAGTGGAGTACTTGGTTCATATTGTTACCAGCAAGGGGGTTCAAGCAGACCTGAAAAAGATAGACACAATGAAGCATTGGCCGATGCCTAAGTCAGTAACTGAACTACGAGGATTCCTGAGGCTAACATGTTATTATCGCAAGTTTGTCAAGGACTACGGGAGGATCGCCGCCCCACTAACCAAGCTGTTGAAGAAGGGCTAGTTTCGATGGAGTATGGAGGCTACAACGGCTTTCGAAGCGCTGAAGACGGCCATGTCCACTACACCAATGCTCGCGCTACCAAATTTCTCACACATTCGTCGTGGAGACAGATGCCTCTGGGGATGGCATTGGCACGGTTTTAATACAGAAGGGGCGGCCCATAGCTTATCTCAGTAAGGCTATTGCACCAACAAAGAAATCCTGGTCTGCTTATGTGAAGGAAATGTTGGCGGTCATGGAGGTGGTGAGAGTCAGGCGACCATATCTGATGGGGTGACGGTTCATCATCAAGACAGATCAGAGAAGTCTCAAGTACTTCTTGGAGCAGAGAGTGGTCACCCCATTACAGCAAAAATGGGTGATGAAGTTGCTGGGATATGAGTATGAAATCCACTACAAACTAGGAAGGAGAAGACAGTCGCAGATTTATTATCCCGGAGACTGGGAGAAGCAGACGCACAAGCAAGGGAGGTACACGCAATTTCATCTCCTACAATGGCGATTTGTGAAGACTTGAAAGCAGCAAACTTGACGAATCAGTATTTGCAAGGACTACAACGGCAGTTAGGTGAGGCCAGGACTGAGGCGCACCTCACGGGGGGCTTGGGGCCGGTGACGGCTGTAGCACTAGCAATGGGGGATGCCACGGGGTTGGTCAAAGCCGCCAGGGACTCGAAAGGGGGCCCGAGCGATGGGGACCGAATGATGTTGTGGTTCTCGTTGAAGGACGACATGCTTTGGAAGGCGGGAAGGGTCGTGGTACCACCGGGATCCGACATCCGGCAATGACTATTGGAGGAATTTCATGATTCACCGGTAGGGGGACACTCTGGATTTTTGAGAACTTATAAGAGATTAGAACAGAATTTTTGGTGGGAAGGAATGCGATGGGATGTGAAGCAATATGTGGCCGCATGTGACGTCTGCCAGAGGAACAAAAGTGAGACTCGGAGTCCAGTGGGGTTATTGCAACCGCTACCTGTGCCACAACAAGTTTGGGAGGAGATAACAATGGATTTCGTTGAGGGGCTGCCGAAGTCATCAAGGTATGTTTATCATTCATATGCATTTTGTCACCTTGAACCACTCATATACGACGGCTGGAGTGGTTGCAGTCTTTATAAAGCATGTAGTACGACTACATGGGATTCCAAATTCTATCGTCAATGATCGAGACCGAGTCTTTATGAGTCATTTCTAGCAGGAGTTCTTCAAGATGCAAGGAACGAAACTGAAGATGAGTTCAACATACCATCCGCAAACGGATGGACAGACGGAGGTAGTTAATCGCTGCCTTGAACAATATCTTCGATGCTTTGGTAGCCAAAATCCAAGAAGATGGTCGGAATTTCTTTTTTGGACCGAGTATTGGTACAACACGACATATCACAGTTCCACCGGGATGTCGCCCTTTGAAGCCTTGCATGGACGACCACCACAAGGAGTTCCACATTACTTGTCGGGTGCTTCCCATTTGCGAAAGTGGATCGGGTATTGGGTGAAAGAGACGATGTGTTGAAGCTCTTAAAAGACAACTTGTACAAGTCTATTAATCGAACCCGCTAGTGTCGCAGGGTTCCAGCTGCAGTCACAGAAGAAAGGAGTAATAATCTCAGAACAAGCTCCCGATGCTATGAGCTACGGCTACCCTATATGTATGTGGAAAAGGCTATCAGGAAAAGAGAGCGAAGATTCCCTGTCACACCCCGACCCAGAAAACCCATCCAGGACGGGGCGTGAGGGTTCCATCACTATTCATCTTCAACCGGCGCGATACAAAGCGGAAAAGACAGATAATTTAAACAATTTTATTCCAGAGGCGAAACAGATTCAATTATAAAACATCAAGTTGTACAATTGCGTATTCCATTCTAATACTCCCAAGGTAAGGATATAATACAAGATTCCAAAATCCTCCAAATGTTTACAACATATACATATATATAAAAAATGTACAACATGTAATCCTCCAGCAACCCCAAGCGCCTCTGGATGCACTCGCGCCGCCGAAGGCCGATCCTGCCGGCTCCACAGACGAAGAACTGCCGCCTGCACCTGCAAACGCAGCCCGAGTAGGAGTGAGCGATAAGCTCAGTAGGGTTCTACTCTATGGCACACTGAAAGGAGGAAAACAACAATAGTGTTGTCTCCCAGCCTAAGTCTAACGGATGCCACGGGTCCCATAACCCAGTTGATGTCCCAAGGGCTCCTGTCATGAAACCTCTCTCCTGAACAAGTTACCAGGAGGCCAAGGAACAGTAACATGCAAGATCACCCTTACCCAAGCTGGAATACCAAGCCTTGGGGAACCACGTCAGGAACACATCAACATCCATCCTTAGCACTTGGCTTTGGAAGACAACACGACATCTAAACCTCAATCACTGATTCAAGTCAACTATCGCAATCCTCAATCACAAGAGATTCAGATGATCCAAGATCACACCCTATTCCTGCCTACCCAGCCACGGCCCTAAGGCTACATCCGAGCTACCCGAGAGCCTCGGATCGGCGACCCAAACCATCGCCCGCCAAACCTCTAATGCACACAATGCATGGGCCTACGCAAACATCTATCCTAGATGTCTCTACATGCCACATCATCGGTTACAAATCCAACAGATATATACTAGCCCTCGACACTCGCCAGCAAGAGGCTAAGGTTCCACAATTCCTCATTAGCTAGCACTCATAGCTAGTTAATGGCTAAGCACACCATTAAGCATTCAACTACATCTAAACATGTATCAAATGCAATCGCAACCATAGGTTTTCTCAAAAGGAAAGAACACTCGAATCGATCCTCAAAACCGATGGAAATCCCTTGAAAACCCCATAAAATCCACATGCATACATCCCAACACGTTTAGATGTTAAACACCAATCAAATCCATCCAAGAAAAGCCAGAAAACCAAGTCCAAAGGGTCACGGACGATGTCACGGTCGATCCGGGGATCAACCGTGAGATCACAGACGATGTCACGGTCGATCCGCCGATCGACCCTGAGAAGCGCAAAACAAAACAGCGCCTGACGGTCGATGCGACGGTCGATCGTCAGGTAAATGGCGAAAAGGAAAGATCCCGCGGTCGATCCATGCATCGACCCTGGGAAGCTAAAATCCCGACAGAGCTCGACGGTCGACCGTCCGGCCCAGAAAGAGCAAGTCAATACTTGACGGTCGATCCACAGATCGACCGTCGAGCCCCGAAAGAGCGTATCAACGCTTGACGGTCGATGCACCGATCGACCGTCGAGCCTCTGGCACAGTTCCTCAGAACAATGCCGAAAATTCAATTTCTTGGATTTCAAGGATCAAATCAAGATGGAATAAGATGGGATTTTGCAAGCAAGTGTATTTAGCAAAGGGGAAGCTAGTGGAACGAAGAAATCCAGTTTTTGACGGTTAAATCTCCTATCTAGGTCCAAATGGACGAAAACCGACAAAACGGCGATAATACGAAAAATCATCCGATAAAATATGGAAATCCACTGATAGGAATACTAGAAACAAGCCATACTACACATGCATTGAACCACACAATATTCTAACATGTATTCCTACAGCGAAAGCACATAAAACCTATCTTAGGAGAACTCGATCCAAGGATCGAGGTAGAAACACCTACTTGAGCAAGTAGGGGAGCTCCTCCACGCGTCCCGCTGGTCAAGCCGTCAAGATCAGAGCTCCGAAGCCCAAGTCTCCAAACCCTAGCTCAGCCGAAGGAGAGAGAGAGGGAGAGAAAACGACAGGGGAAGAAGAGAAGGAAAGAGAAGAAAGGAACAGGGCTTATATAGAAACTCCGGATCTATCTCAGCCGTCCGATTCGATCTTTCCCGATCGAGCTCCGATCCTCCGATCGGACGCACCCTAGAGATTCTAATCAACCACATACATCAATCAAAGTCAATGTGTGGAACGCGGGTGTGAAACCGACCACCAGAGGGCATATTTACCAAAATGCCCCCGGGGTCGAAACCGCCACACGATCGCCCGATCGTGCCCGACGCGGAACCAAACCAACAGGAAACCGGCTCTCGACCCACGCGGTCGAGCCAGGTCAGAGGGACGGGCCCTCACAACCTAACAACCTTAAAAAGAATTTCGTCCCGAAATTCAAGGTTGAAGCCAGGGGAAGAAGAAACAACTAAGCCTACCTGCAGAAACAAGGCTACACTAGGGGCGCCAACGCCCACAACAAGGAACTACCTGAAGAGGTGAACAGTCGGGGAAACTCCCGGCGCATGCGATCCTCTCACTCCCAAGTCAGACTCTCTGCACTGCCGTGTCTCCACCTGACCATGACCAACGGTAACGATCTGCCTCTCAACACCTGATCCCGTCTGTCCATGATCTGTACTGGCTCTCTATGTAGGTGGCGTCCTCCTCATCCCCGAGGTCGTCGTGTCTGATCACGTGAGAAGGATCTGGAATATACTTCCTCAGCATAGACACGTGGAAGGTGGGGTGAACTGCTGACATGTGCGGAGGTAGAGCCAACTGGTAGGCGACTGCTCCAACGCGCCTGACAATCTCAAATGGGCCAGTGAACCTCGGGGCTAGCTTGCCCCTGCTACCAAACCTGATCGACCCCCTGCGCGGGGACACCTTCAGTAGAAATCTGTCGCCAACTGCGAACACCAGGGAACGTCGCCTGCGGTCTGCGTAGCTCTTCTGCCTACTCTGCGCTGTCAGAAGCCTCTGCCTGATCTGAGTCAACCTCTCTGAAGAATGTATGATGATGTCTGGACCGGTAAGGGACGCCTCCCCAACCTCTGTCCAACACACCGGTGAGCAACACGGTCTGCCGTACAACGCCTCAAAGGGTGCAAAACCCAAACTGGCCTGAAAACTGTTGTTGTAGGCAAACTCCACCAAGGTCACGTGCTGCTCCCAAGTACCTCCAGCGTCTAGCACACATGCCCTGAGCATGTCCTCCAAGATCTGGATAGTCCGCTCTGACTGCCCGTCTGTCTGAGGATGGAAAGCTGTGCTGAACGTCAGTGCTGTCCCCAAAGAGTCCTGGAAGCTGCTCCAGAACCTGTCGGTGAATCTGGGATCTCTGTCTGACACTATCGACACTGGGATGCCGTGCAGTCGTACTACCTCGTCAATGTACCTCTGGCTCAACCTGGCAACTGGATCTGTCATCCTCATGGGGAGGAAATGAGCCGATTGGGTCAGTCGATCGACGATGACCCAAATCGCATCATCCCCCCTCGGTGACCTAGGTAGCCCGGTGACGAAGTCCATAGCTATATGCTCCCACTTCCACTCTGGCACTGGTAGTGGCTGCAACAAACCTGGGGTCCGCCTGTGCTCTGCCTTCACCTTCTGATAGGTGAGGCATCTGGAAACGAACTCAGCTACTGACCTCTTCATCCCGCACCACCAGAACTGTCGGCGTAGGTCGTGGTACATCTTGGTGCTCCCGGGGTGAATGGCGAAGCAGGATTGGTGGAACTCGTGAAGGATCTCCTCCCGCAACGCCGGGTCAGCTGGAACTGCAACTCTGCCTCTGAAGAGTATACCACTGTCTGTCGACACTGTCCAGCCCTCAACTGCGTGCTCGGTGCCGACCGCAGCACGCGTCTCAACGAGCTCTGGGTCTCCAGCCTGTGCCTCGATCACTCTGGCCAAAAGAACTGGAATGCTGCGAACAGCATACAGGAAACCACCTGTCGCCCGGTCCTCAAAGTCAAGCCCAAACTGACTGACTGTCTCCAGCATCTGCCACTGCCGAGGTGACACTGCTGCCAAGGTCACTCTGCTGTCCCTGGTCTGCCTGCTGAGAGCGCCTGCTACGACGTTTGCCTTACCAGGGTGGTAATGCAACTCGAAGTCGTAGTCCTCTAGAAGCTCCATCCACCGCCGCTGCCTGAGGTTGAGGTCACGCTGGGTAAACACGTGCCTCAAACTCTTATGATCAGAGTACACCGAGAACCGCTCACGGTAGAGGTAGTGTCGCCACGTCTTCAGAGCGAAAACAACCGCTGCAAGCTCAAGATCGTGGACTGGATAGTTCCTCTCATGGGCCTTCAGCTGCCTGGAATAATAGGCCACCACATAGCCCTCCTGCATAAGCACACAGCCTAGACCCTCCCCACTGGCGTCACAATAGACACTATAGCCGACGCCTCGCTCTGGAACTATAAGGATCGGTGCACTCGTCAGTCTGGTCCTCAACTGGATGAAAGCCTGTTCACAAGCCTCGTCCCAAACAAATGGGACCGCCTTCTGTGTCAACCTGGTCAGCGGCCCTGCAACCCTGGAGAAGTCCCGCACGAACCTCCTGTAGTAACCCGCCAAGCCGAGGAAGCTGCGGACCTCGAACACTGTCGCACGTCTCTGCCACTGTAGCACTGCCTCGATCTTGGCTAGATCAACTGAAATACCGGCCGCTGACACCACGTGCCCCAGAAACTGCACCTCAGGAAGCCAGAACTCACATTTGGAGGCTTTGACATATAGCCTATGCCCCCTCAACAACTGCAACACTGTCCTCAGATGCTGCCCGTGCTCCTCCGTGGTACGTGAGTAGACTAGGATGTCGTCGACGAAAACCACCACGAACTGATCTAAGTACGGTCGGAAGACCCTCTGCATCAGATCCATGAACGCCGTCGGTGAGTTCGTCAAGCCGAACGGCATCATCGTGAACTCGTACAACCCGTACCTCGTACGTAAAGCCGTCTTCGGGATGTCGCAATCCCAAATCCTCAACTGGTGATAGCCGGTACGGAGATCGATCTTCGAGAAGACCGAAGAGCCTCGGAGCTGGTTGAACAAGTCATCGATCCTCGGCATCGAATACTTGTTCTTCACCGTCACCCTGTTCAGCTTCCTGTAATCAATGCAAAGACGAAGCGTACCGTCCTTCTTCTTTGCGAACAATACAGGAGCTGCCCAAGGCGACGTGCTGGGACGGATGAAACCTCTGCAGATCAACACGTCCAGTTGGACCCTCAGCTCTCTCTGCTCTGCTGGTGCCATCCAGAAAGCCGGCAGAGAGATCGGCCCGGTACCCGGTACAAGATCTATCTGAAAGTCTACTGCTCTGGAAGGAGGAAGGCCCGGTAGCTCGTCTGGGAAGACGTCAGTAAACTCACAAACCACTGCAGGCAAACTGCCCTCTTGACTGCCCTCTGCAGCGAACAAGGAAAGGCGCGCCAGAAAAGCTGACAGATGGCCCTCGCGCTTGGGAAGACAAGCACACAAGAGGGAATCGGCCGACTGGCGATCCCCCAACAGAATGAAACGAGCGGCGTCAGGTGTCCAAGCAGTCACCTTGCGACGGCCACAGTCGATGATGGCTCGGTATGAAGTCAGCCAATCCATACCGAGAATCACGTCGAACCTGACCATGTGTAGCACCCGAAGGTCTAGAAAGACACGGAGGCCCCCAACCACCAACTCGCAGGAACGGCAGATCAGCTCAACACGAGCTCCTCCGCTGACGGGTGTGTCTAAGTGTAGTGTGACTCCAAGTAGCTCGGTCTCTAGCCCTAGCGATGCCACACAGTCGCTAGCTACAAAGGAATGAGACGCCCCAGAATCTATCAAAACATCTACAAATGAACTGAAAAGCTGGAAGGTACCTCTGAGAACAGGAGGGTCAACTGGAGCTGGTGGAAGTGCTAGAGCCTGCTGGGGTGGCGGGTACTGGTAAGGCTGAAAGGGTGGCTGAACAAAGTCTGGGTACTCACGGTCTGGAAGTGCGTACACTCCCCCTCTGCGTCCGCCTTGACCTCCGCCGCGACCTCTGCCTCTCCCGGCGCCTGGTGTACGCCAACCTCCGCCTGCTTGGCCACGAGCGAACTGTGCCCTCAACGTCGGACAGTCTCGGCGAAAGTGCCCCGTCTGCTGGCACTCGAAGCACACAGGAGGACCAAGCGCTAGCTGCTGGCTCTGGCCTCCTCCGGACGTCTGCCCCTGAGGCCCAGCCGGAAGAAGTGGCTGGCCTCCCTACCTGGGCTGCTGCTGGTGCTGGGGTGGGTAACGCTGGTACGGCTGCTGGCGTCGTGGGTACCTCTGCTGCCTCCATGAACCTCCCCTGCCCTAAGCTGCTCTCCGTGGCTGTCCTCCGCCACTGGTGCTCGCAGACGACGCAGGCTGGACTGCCCTGGGCCCCGGCTCCTGCAACTGAGCCTCAACTGCCAAGGCACAGTCCAGCACCTCTGCGTACGTGCTAGCGCGTTGAGCCACGATCAGCCGCCTGAGCTCGGGCCTAAGCCCCCACTGGAACTGCTCAGCTCTGGCAAGAGGGTCCGCCGACACCGCACCGGCGAATCTGGCAAGTCTCATGAACCTAGCCGCGTACTGAACCACCGACTGAGTACCCTGAGAAAGGGTCTGGTACTCACGGACAAGGGCCGAGCGCGCACTGCGGGGAAAGTACGTGTCGATAAACGAAGAACGAAACACGGCCCACGATGGGTCACTCCCGTCCCTAGCAGCCTGGAAAGAGCGCCACCAGTCCAAAGCGTCCCTGTCGAGCTGGAACGCGGCAAGTCTGACCTGAACTCGGTCATCCTGGATGAACAGAGTGTCAAGGACGCGACTGACTCCCTCCAGCCAGTCGTCCGCCACCGCTGGGTCGCCTCCAGTACTGCTAAATCTAGGAGGGTTCAGCCTCTGGAAGTCGACCACCGCTGTCGCAACAGCACGCTGGTCGAGTGGAGGAGAGACCTCCTCGGCAATGAACGAAGCATCCTCCTCCACCACGACCTCAATCCTCGGCCTTGGCTCTCGTACAGGTGCACGGGGCACGGCTGCGTTGGCCCCTAAGGCCCGTCGGGCAGCGCGCTGGTCGCGCGCGGTACCCTGACCCAACATTGGACAGCTAGCCCGGCTCCCTGCGATCTGCACGTTTACCAGAGACGACAAGTGTTCACCCGTAAGAAACCAAAACACAGCAGCAATCAATAAAATAAAAGCATAACACACATGAGCACAGTCAAACACACAGGGATGCTCTACTCCTAGAACTATCCCCAACCGCGCTCAAAACCTCAACCGCAAGCCTAATCCTATCCCTGGGACCTACAGCCTGCTCTGATACCAAGTTGTCACACCCCGACCCAAAAAACCCATCCAGGACGGGGCGTGAGGGTTCCTATCACTATTCATCTTCAACCGGCGCGATACAAAGCGGAAAAGATAGATAATTTAAACAATTGTATTCCAGAGGCGAAACAGATTCAATTATAAAACATCAAGTTGTACAATTGCATATTCCATTCTAATACTCCCAAGGTAAGGATATAATACAAGATTCCAAAATCCTCCAAATGTTTACAACATATACATATATATCAAAAATGTACAACAGGTAATCCTCCAGCAACCCCAAGCGCCTCTAGATGTACTCGCGCCGCCGAAGGCCGATCCTGCCGGCTCCACAGACGAGGAACTGCCGCCTTGATACGAGTCGATCCGACTCGACCAACTGGACCCGAACCCAGAAGAGGAATCAAGCTGGTTCAACCTCTTTCCTAGTTTGACTTGGACTTCCCTAGTTCAAGCTAGAGTATTTAATTAGTATTTATCATTAGTCTTTTATTGAGTCCTAGTTGATTGTTAGGAATTAATTAAGAGTCCCTTTGAGTTAGGAAGTTGAGTTGAGTCAGAAACCTTATTACTTGCTAATCAAGCAAGGGGGTTTTTCTAGTGGATTAGGACTCTGTCAAGGTCTCTATAAAAGGACCTTAGTAGTTTGTATTAGGTTATGCATGAGATGAATGATTAAGAGTAGTTGATAAGTTATCATAGGAGTAGAATATCATAGGAGTAGAAGTAAAGTAGATTCCACCAGTTATCCACCATAGATCCACCTTCTTCCCCGTCGGTCATCTTCTCCGCAGCCGGCATCGCCTTCACCTTCAATCTCCTTCTCCCCGTCACTTTCTCTCTCCGCCACGTCAGTGACCCCACCGACACGTCAGCGCCACGTCACCCGCTACTGTTCATCATCTCCTTCCTCTCTCTCCCTTGCCCTAACCCTAGCCTCACCGCCGTTCCCTCTCCGGCCACCCCCGTCGCCACCTAAACCCGCCATCCTCTTCCCCTTGGCACCACGACTCCGGCCATACCCTCCATCGCCCGCGTCGTCGTCTTCGGCCTCTTCCCCCGGCAACCCGACCCTCGTCCTCACTGCCATCAACCACGCCCGATCCCTATTCCACCTCCAAAACATCCCTAAAGCCTTCCTCGTCTCCCCACGACCCTTTCCCGACCATCTTCCCGACGTCCCAAGCCCCAGCCGAGCTCCCCGTCGTCCCCGACGCCGGTGAACCCAAACCTCCGCCGTCCATCTCCCAGATCCTGCCAATCTAGCCCACCTCCGACCAATCCACTCCGGTAGATCTCATCCCCACCTCCAGGCGTCCCTTCCTGCCACTACCCCGACCGCCGCCGCCGTCCCTACGCCGGCGATCTACTCCGGCGATTCTCAGCCCTTGGATCAAACCGGTTCAGCGACTTCAAATCAGGTTCAACTCAACCAACTCTAATTGATTCAGCCGAGCCAATCAGTCCAATCCAGCCCAATCCAGCCACATAGCCCAATTGAACCTGGTCAACCTGATCCAGATCAATTTAGACTTGAACCAGTCAAGTCCCATCCAATCAGGCTCAGCCAGATCCGATCCAGCTAGCCAAATCAGCCAATTGGACTCAAATCAATTCCGATCAGGCCGATTCTGATCGATTGGAGTAGTAGAGACCCATTACGAGAGGATCACGAGTAGACCGCTCGTAACACGCCTGCACCTGCAAACGCAGCCCGAGTAGGAGTGAGCGATAAGCTCAGTAGGGTTCTACTCTACGGCACACTGAAAGGATGAAAACAACAATAGTGTTGTCTCCCAGCCTAAGTCTAACGGATGCCACGGGTCCCATAACCCAGTTGATGTCCCAAGGGCTCCTGTCATGAAACCTCTCTCCTGAACAAGTTACCAGGAGGCCAAGGAACAGTAACATGCAAGATCACCCTTACCCAAGCTGGAATACCAAGCCTTGGGGAACCACGTCGGGAACACATCAACATCCATCCTTAGCACTTGGCTTTGGAAGACAACACGACCTCTAAACCTCAATCACTGATTCAAGTCAACTATCGCAATCCTCAATCACAAGAGATTCAGATGATCCAAGATCACACCCTATTCCTGCCTACTCAGCCACGGCCCTAAGGCTAGATCCGAGCTACCCGAGAGCCTCGGATCGGCGACCCAAACCATCGCCCGCCTAACCTCAAATGCCTCTAATGCACACAATGCATGGGCCTAGGCAAACATCTATCCTAGATGTCTCTACATGCCACATCATCGGTTACAAGTCCAACAGATATACAATAGCCCTCGGCACTCGCCGGCAAGAGGCTAAGGTTCCACAATTCCTCATTAGCTAGCACTCATAGCTAGCTAATGGCTAAGCACACCATTAAGCATTCAACTACATCTAAACATGTATCAAATGCAATCGTAACCATAGGTTTTCTCAAAAGGAAAGAACACTCGAATCGATCCTCAAAACCGATGGAAATCCCTTGAAAACCCCATAAAATTCACATGCATACATCCCAACACGTTTAGATGTTAAACACCAATCAAATTCATCCAAGAAAAGCCAGAAAACCAAGTCCAAAGGGTCACGGACGAGGGATCGACCGTGAGACCACGGATGATGTCACGGTCAATCCGCCGATCGACCGTGAGACAAAGCGAAGAAAACCAAGGGCGACGGTCGATCCACCCATCCAACCTGAGAAGCCCAAAACCAAACAGCGCCTGACGGTCGATCCGACGGTCAACCGTCAGGTAAATGGCGAAAAGGAAAGATCCCGCAATCGATCCATGCATCGACCCTGGGAAGCTAAAATCCCGACAGAGCCCGACGGTCGATGCGACGGTCGACCGTCAGGCCCAGAAAGAGCAAGTCAATACTTGACGGTCGATCCACCAATCGACCGTCGAGCCCCGAAGGAGCGTATCAACGCTTGACGATCGATGCACCGATCGACCGTCGAGCCTCTGGCACAGTTCCTCAGAACAGTGCCGAAAATCTAATTTCTTGGATTTCAAGGATCAAATCATGATGAAATAAGATGGGATTTTGCAAGCAAGTGTATTTAGCAAAGGGGAAGGTAGTGGAACGAAGAAATCCAGGTTTTGATGGTTAAATCTCCTATCTAGGTCCAAATGGACGAAAACCGACAAAACGGCGATAATACGAAAAATCATCCGATAAAATACGGAAATCCACTGATAGGAATACTAGAAACAAGCCATACTACACATGCATTGAACCACACAACATTCTGACATATTCTCCTACAGCGAAAGCACATAAAACCTATCCTAGGAGAACCCGATCCAAGGATCGAGGTAGAAACACCTACTTGATTAAGTAGGGGAGCTCCTCCACGCGTCCCGCTGGTCAAGCCGTCAAGATCCGAGCTCCGAAGCCCAAGTCTCCAAACCCTAGCTCAGCCGAAGGAGAGAGAGAGGGAGAGAAAACGATAGGGGAAGAAGAGAAGGAAAGAGAAGAAAGGGACAGGGCTTATATAGAAACTCCGGATCTATCTCAGCCGTCCGATTCGATCTTTCCCGATCGAGCTCCGATCCTCCGATCGGACGCACCCTAGAGATTCTAATCAACCACATACATCAATCAAAGTCAGTGTGTGGAACGCGGGTGTGAAACCGACCACCAGAGGGCATATTTACCAAAATGCCCCCGGGGTCCAAACCGCCACACGATCGCCCGATCGTGCCCGACGCGGAACCAAACCAACAGGAAACCGACTCTCGACCCATGCGGTCGAGCCAGGTCAGAGGGACGGGCCCTCACATTCCCAATGTGTGAATGTGCAATGTTCACTTCACTTATTATAAAAAAAAGGAATTAAAAAACAGAAGAAAAAAAAGGGGGAAGGCTGCCTCCCCATGAGTGAAGCCATCACAATGCTATTAGGGTCTTTTACACTGATCATGAAGGGGTACGTCCTGAGTTTAGCACCTACATTAGTCGAGGTCGTCATAATCTACTTGTATCCCTGAGTCGATCACCCGAGCTTTTATTCTTCCTGGATGTGGACACTGTATTATGTATTTGAAAGTCACACACACACTCATGTATGACTGTCCGACCAAATGTATCAAGTTGTTGAGTAGTTTGTCCTATGTATTGACAATTTTATGCATATGTTCTATATCTATATGACGATTAAAAGTTGTTCTGTCTTTGGTTAAGGCAATGTTTATTTTTCTTACATACAAGGCTTTTCACTCAAGCAACCAGGCATTTGCTTGAGCAAATTCTGTTTCCATTGATTCCTGTCTGTCACAATGCTTATTGTTTGATCAAACTCGTTGATTTTATTGACTCTTGTCTCTAGCTTGATTATTTTAACAAGAACATCTTGTGGCCTGCTTCTCTCAGCTAATTGTCTTTTACACTCTTCATTCTCTTTGATCAATTTGTGACAAAAAAGGGGGAGTAGTAGAGTTCCTGATTTGAGGGGGAGTCGAATTTTTTTCTCTTTTGTTTTCTAATTGAGGAATTATTGACTTGAGGGGGATTAATGTATAAATTCTTATTTCACAATGCATTTCATGGGTATTCTTTTGTGGTGCATATGCAAGTGACAATTTGGCCATTCATATTACTTCTTGTATTGAATCATATTAGAATTGTTCTTAGTTTACGTTTTCTAGCTAGTTTTATTGTTTTGTCACAAAATTGTCAGAGGAGATTGTAAGGAATCATATCTAGATTCCATATATGTTGATAATTTTTATTGATTTAATTTTTAAATTAGTTAGATTGGTTGTATGGTTCATACAAAACTAATTCAAGGTGAAGTGGATCAAGTGGGATTAAATTGGCTCATGACATGGCAAGTTGAATCAAGTTTAATCGGGATCAAATTGGTTGAGGTGATGGGACGGCCAAAAAGGGATCAAATTAGTTGCTCGTATTGAGAAGCTAGGTCGTGCATAAAGGGGGATTCAGGACTTTAGAGTAGGGCGGACGTGGAAAAGATAAAGAGAAGAGGAGAGAGCGGCTGAGGAACAAAGGGTGAGAAGAATTGTGCGGAAGAAAGAGAAATAGATAGATAAGAGGGAGAGCATGCGGAAGAGAGAGATAGAGAAGAAGAGAGCGGTGGAGGATGTGACAGAGAAGAAGAGTGAGAGCGGAGGAAAAGAGACAGAAGCTGAGAGAGAGGTGGCTGCTGTGAGAAAGAAAGAGAGAGAGAGAGAAGATCAGAGAGGTAGTTCTGAGAGAAATAAAGGACTGCGATGAGAAAGAAACAAAGAGAGAAGAAGAGTGGCTGCGGGGAGAAATAGAGAGAAGAAGAGAGAGAATTAAGGTGGAGGTGATCACATATGAGAGGGGTGACTTCTTTGAGAGAGGGTTGTTGATAGTGGTAATGCCATGAGTGTTGATCTCGTTGTGAGGTGAGAGGGAGAGAAGGCAGAGGAAAGGGTATTCGTCAGACCGAGCGAGCAGACGAGTACAACCGGGAGGAGGCGATCAATCAAGAAAAACAGAGTTGCAAACGGTGCTTCGAGGAGTCGAGAAAGTGCAAGGATGATAGTGTGTATCTGAGGAGTCAGTATAATGAGTCTTGTTAACTTATGTAAACGGTACTTTTTCTTTATAGTGGATTGATTTCGCCTAGTCCTGCGTTGGACCCGTGGTTTTTTCCTGTGAGGGTTTTTCCACGTTAAAAATCATGTGTTTCTTGTTTCATGCGTGTTTAATTCCTTGCTTATATATGCTTCCGTATTTTTAGGGTAATTCGTGGGGTGTAGATTTTTTTCATATTTCCATCTCTATTTTCATCTTTCATATCTATTTTCATGTCCATTTTTATTTTTTAGTCTATTTTCATTTTTTTTTCATCTTTCTGATCTACTTTTATCTCTATTTTCATCTTCCTGATCTATTTTCATCATTTTGATCTATTTTCATCTTTTTGATTTATTTTCATGTTTTTTTATCTATTTTTAACTCTATTTTCATCTTCCTGATCTATTTTCATCTTCCTGATCTATTTTCATCTTTCAGGTCAATTTCATCTTTCTGATCTATTATCATCTTTCAGATCAATTTCATCTTCCTGATCTATTGTTATCTTTCATATCATTTTCATCTTTCTGATCTTTCATATTGCTAGGCTATTCACATGCTTTGAGCTACATGCGAATAGACATACTTATCATAGAGTGGTGATATGGAACTCTTTAGAAGCATTGAATGAAAAACTTAAATCACAATGCATTAGGAGAAAAAAAAATCAACCAAAAAATGAATCAAAGCACACAATAAATACTAAAAAGAGTGCCAAAATCATGAATAACTACACAGTCTACGATTTCAACCACAAAAGTGATAACATCGGAATAAATGATCCTTAAAAGCACAAAGAATCATCATACATACTGGGGAGAACGAACAAGGAAGAGGCAAAGTGTTAGAGTTCTCGAAAAAGATGGCGAATGATCGACAGAAGAAAACGACGGCAACTAAAGCTCAAGCGTGCATTAGATCATTGGAGGAAGACGACGGCAACTAAAGCTATCGCATGTAGTGGATCGTCAGAGGAAGACGATGGCAACTAAACTTGCATGTAGGGTACATCGTTAGAGGAAGACAAGACGATGACAACTAAACTCATGCATGTGCATGATAGCCCTTAATAGCATTGGCATATAAGGGCATTTCAAACTTTTAGTTCATTCATACGCGACAACTAATACGACGATGGGGTTTTCACCTTAAAAACTAAGAGAACGGAGTTTTTTGACGATAATTTTCGTTAATATGGTGTTATTACCAATTTACTATTAAATATAGGGTTAAGTACTTTTTACTACCCTCAATTTTGGCTAATACGCAATCTGCTATCCTATTTTTTTTTATAAAGGTAACTTTTGGTATCCTATGTTAATCCTAACCTTGTTTTAATGATGCCAATATACATCAAATGATAAAATATATGTTTAATATGTATTATCCCTTTAATTGGAAACCTTAAATTTAATATTTGAGGATTTATTGTACTCACGGTCGATTCATAGATCGACCGTGGGAATGCGACGGTCGATCCATGGATCGTCCGCGGGGTTGCACGGTGGATACACCAAACTTGGCTTTATGAAATGTTGGCTCGCGGTCGATCGAAGTATCGACCTTGGGAAGCCATATTTTTGACAAAGCCTCTGATACGAGTCGATCCGACTCGACCAACTAGACCCAAACAGAGAAGAGGAACCAAACTGGTTCAGCCTCTTTCCTAATTTGACTTGGACTTCCCTAGTTCAAACTAGAGTATTTAATTAGGATTTATCATTAGTCTTTTATATTTAATTGAGTCCTATTTCATATTTGATTGTTAGGAATTAATTAAGAGTCCATTTGAGTTAGGAAGTTGCGTTGAGTCTGATAGCCTTATTACTTGCTAATTGAGCAATGGGGTTTCCTAGTTGGATTAGGACTCTGTCAAGGTCTCTATAAAAAGACCTCATTAGTTTGTATTATGACGATGAATAAAAAAGAGAATTATTAAAAATAGTTGATAGAATATCATAGGAGTAGAATATCATAGGAGTAAAGGTAATGTAGATTCCACCCGAAATCCACCATAGATCCACCTTCTTCCCCGTCGGTCATCTTCTCCGCAGCCGGCACCGCCCCCACCGGTATTTCTCTCTCCCTGCCACTTTCTCTCTCCTCCACGTCATCGCCACGTCAGGGACTCCACGCCCAGTCATCTGTCACGTCAGCATCTCCCTCCTCCCCTCTGTCGTCTCCCGTGTCCGAGCCTCACGCCGACCACCGCCGTCCAGCCTCTCCGCCATCCCCGTCCCCATCCAAGACCGCCATCCTCTTCCCCGAGCGCCCACGACCTCGGCCAACCCCTTCACTTTCTCCTTCGTCTTCCCCGGCGCCTTCCCCGTCGATTCCCACTTCACAGCCGCCGCCGTCTTCCACGACCCCGACAGCCATTAACCACCGAGATCACTACCCAGTTCTCGGCCGACCTCCCTAAACCGATCCCAACCTTCCTAAGCCACTCCCGGAGCCTCCCCCGTCGTCGCCGACACTGGCCGACCCAACCTTCACCGTCGTCTCCCCCAGATCTGGTCGATCCGGCATCACTCCGGTCGATCTACTCCGGTAGATATGTTCCCCATCAACCCACGACCCTTCCTGCCAAGGTCCCGACCGTCGGCAACGACCTACGTCGGCGATCCACTCTGGCGAACCATAGCCCTTGGATCGATCCAAGCTCATCCCAGCCAACCTTGACCAAATTGACTCAGCCACTTCACCCAATCCTAGCCGGTTCAGCCAAGCCACTTAGCCCAATCCAACCCGGTCAGCCTGAACCAGATCAACTCATACTTGACCTAGTCAAGTCCTATCCAATCAAGCTCAGCCAGATCTAAACCAGATAAGCCAGATTCAACCAATTGGACTCAAATCAAGTTCGATCAGGCCAATTCTGATCGATTGGAGCTGTAGAGATCCGATACGAGAGGATTACGAGTAGACCGCTTGTATCAGCCTCACGGTCGATGTGACCATCGATGGACCGGTCAGCCGTGGAGTTTGGATTTTATGGTTTTAAATGTTGTAGGCTCACGGACAATCCGGCGGACGATGCGACGGTCGACCATGGAATATGATGATGAAAAGTGAAGAAGCGACGGTCGATCCGAGCATCGACCCTGGGAAGCATTTTTCACAACAGAGCCTGACGGTCGATACGGCGGTCGATGGGTGGATCGACCGCAGCTCAAAAGGGCTGAGTTTTTGTACATGATGGTCGATGTCACGGACGATACATGGATCGACCGCCAGCAACGCGCAGACTTAAAAAACTAGCCGTTGGAGAGTTGTAGGGAGCCGTTGGAGGTTCTTTTTGAGCTGAATGAAGGCCAGATATAAGTAGTTCTTTGTTGTAAACTTGCTAGGATTATTATTGATATTCTTGAAATCATCTGAGCAAGTCTAAGTAAGAGTTTACTACTCATTTCCTTTAGAGCTACAACATTTGTAAATTCTTCGAGTGTGAAGAAGTACTTTGAGAGTAATCCAATAGTTATTGGCTGTGATTGTAAGGTCACCAAGGACCGGGAGGCTTGGAGGAAAAGCTTGTAAAGGTTTGCAAGTAGTGGAACCTCAAGGAGGACCTTGAGAGAAGTGAACGTAGACCAAGAGTTGGGTTGAACCACTATAAAAATCGGTACTATTTCTCTTACCCTTTTTTTCATATAATTATTGTATGCTGATTTATTTTAGTTTTATTTCATTTACAAGCATTTAAGGTGTTAGATCTCTCCTATCTGATTTTTCTATTAATCTAGTTTTTTCGAAAAGAGTCCAATTCACCCCCCTCTTGGACCTTCACCCTAATGTTTTGAAAATGTACACAATGATGCCAAAACCCTAAAGCCGATACATTTACTAATGACAAACCTTATTTGACTAATTTTGATTTTATTGATGAATACATTAATGCCACGTGGACTTATTGTGATCTCCTTCCTCCAATCCGCTCCCTTGATGGACTTATTATGATCTCCTTCCTCCGATCCACTTTTTGGATGGACTCGTCGCGAATGTCCGTCCTCCGATCCGCTCCTGAGGGCATGCATCGGGAGGAGGATGGTGCTTAGATGGGGGGCTATGGTTCTCGCCAGCTGAAGAACCATGAGAGGAACTACCCGACCCATGACTTGGAGCTAGCAGCAGTGGTCTTCACCCTGAAGACCTGGCGGCACTACCTCTATGGCGAGAAGTTTTCTGTCTTCTCGGACCATAAGAGTTTGAAGCACGTTTTCACTCAACATGACCTCAACCTGAGGCAGCGATGCTGGATGGAGCTACTGGAGGACTACGACTTTGAGTTGCATTACCATCCTGGTAAGGCAAACATCGTAGCAGACGCGCTGAGTAGACAGGTGAGAGACACCAGGGTAGCAGTTGCAGGCTTGTCAGCGCAGCAGTGGCAGTGTGAGAAACCCGTCCCTTTACTCCTGGGTCGACCGGCTGGGTCAGGCCCATGGCTCGTTGGTTTGCTTCGCGTCGAGCGCGCGATCCGGTGGATCGCATTGTTTCTTGGACCACAAGGGCAATTTGGTAAATTGCGTCTTGTTGGTTTGTTTCACGCCCACGTGTGCACACACTGGCCTTGTATGTGTTAGTGCTTGTTTAGAATGGCTAGGTGGACCCGGGATCGGAAGATCCCAGCTCGGGCGCGCGGAAGCTTGCCTTTGGGCAGCTGACGACCCTTGAGCGATCGATCGCTCCTCGGAACGATCGATCGGACTCGTGAGCGAGGCGGTGGGTTTTGACCCGCTCGGATCGATCCAACTTGGTGTTGGGATCGATCCGGGGCGCGAGCGATAGATCGCTCCTTGGAGAGACCGATCGGACTCGCGTCGGTGGCTTTTCTGCTTCACGAGGACGGCCGCCGTTGGCCGTCGCTCTCTCCTGTCAGAAGGGGAGGACTTTCCCTCCCCTCCTTTGCCTTTTTCCCCCTTCCCCCGGCCGTCCCCTCCCCCCTTTCCTCCTTTTCTCCTTCCCCTCCTTCCTTCTTCTTCTTCTTCTTCTCTTTTCTCCTCTCCCGAAGCTCTGTTTCCTCTCCCTTTACCGCCGGCGAGCTTCTTCTCCTCCGTTCTCCCTCCTCTGACCATCAAATTGGGTGTTCTAAGGCTCGTTGGATCCGTGGCAACGAGAAGAAGGCTTATGGTGTGGTTTGGAGGCTTGTTGGTGACTGGTTGCAAGGGATCAGCCGGGATTAGCGTTCTTCGGTAGGTTCTTCTACCTACTGTGTTCTTCGTTGGGTTTCTTTAGATCTAGCCGTTGGATCTTGTTGATCTTTGTCTTGTTGGATTCCTTATGCTTAGTAGAATTTTTTATATAAATTTCATAATATTTGGTTGAGATTTGAGTAGGTTTTATGCATGATAAATCTCGGATTTCCGGTTTTCTGCTGTTCTTGAAGAACAGCCGACTTGCGGCGATTTTTCCGGCCGGCGTGTACATGATCTCGGGTTGTGATGAACATAAGAGTTGTAGATTTTTGACTCTACTCTCTAACCCAACTGATTTCATAAATTTCCGATTTTTCTACGATTTGTTATGAATTGTTTGCTGAAGGTCTGCGTTGCAGCAATTAATGGGTAAGTTAGTTTGATTAATGATTTTGATTAGTGTTTTCCCATTAATCCAACCGTTGGATGATTATGAATTTTGGATATGTTGATCCTGGTATATACACCTACTGATGGCGAAGTTGGATCTTGAATCCGACATCGTTTGGACGTCGGATCGACGGGATCAATTAGCCCCTAAGTAAAGGTTTTGGGTGTTTGAATATAATATTATATTTCAGAATATAATATTATATTGTTTTCTATTCATCATCGTTTTCGGGATTGCTTCCCGTTGCAGGAGTCCGCGGTCGACGGTCGCGGTACCGTTGTAATGCAGGAACCCGCTATGGATCGGCTGGCAGCGGTCGGTAGTACCGCTGCAGCAATCCGGTTGACTTATATGATATTTGTCATACTATTGCATGCTTTCCTTCTTATCTGTGTATGTCATAGCATGCATCGTTGTTTTGTGCATTAGTTGCATTGGTTAGGGCGTGGGTGATCTGTGGGTCGCCGTCCCGAGGCTGGAAGCTCGGACTTAGCCCTAGGACCGGGGTTGGGTAGTTTGGACCCGGTTTGAATTATAGTGTCCAGTCAAATTTTATGATAGGCCTACATGACTGGTGCACTTATTGCTTGATGATTGTAGAGGTCGTGTCGGCCTTGAGTCGGAAGCTGAGGTGTAGCCGATGTCCCACTGTGCTGACCCGGCAGTAGTGAAGTTGCCTACTTAGCTTGTGTGTCGACAGTGTTGGAGTGCTGCCCCTGGGCCTCAGGGACACGCGGTGGGGTTATGGGACCCCTGTATACACCGAGGTCTGGTTTGAGGGCGACACTGTTGCGTTTCCCTCTTCCTTCTGTGTGGCGTAGTGTAGATCCCTACTGAGCTAAGTGCTCACACCTACCCGGACTGCGTTTTGCAGGTGCAGGCGTCAGTTCTTCTTCTGTGGCCCCTACCGGGAAGTTGGTCGGCGGTGCGGCGGCACATGGTGGACTTTGACAGGTGGTGATCATTTACTGCTTTTACCCTATGTTTGATAGTCTCCTTCTCAAGGGCTTTCGTACCGGGTCTCTTGCCTTATCTCAGATCCTCTTTAGCCAAATCTATGGCTAGGTCGAGAGATACCTTTAGGGTTTTAGGAGAAGGACCCTAGGTATTCGACGAGGAAGACGAAGACTAGAAGAGGAGACGGATGAGAAGAGGGATACCTTGCAGCTCCTCTAGGGTTGGCTGGCTTCTCTTAGAGATCCAAGCCTTGGAGAACGTGGTGGAGGGAAGCGCTGCAGCCAAGAGGACGCCGGGGACTTGGGGTTGGACGGCGGAGGTGGTTGGTAGCGGCGGTGATGATAGTGGCGAAGGAGTGGACGACAGCGGAGAAGGAGACCGGTGATGGAGAAGGACCGGCTGTAGAGAGAGAGGAAGGTGGCTGGTGGATTATGAGGAAACTAGGTTACAACTACTCCTATATTACTTCTACTCCTAGGATTTATCTCTACTAAATAATAACTCTCATAAATTCGTCCATGCATAATTACAAGCTATGGAGGTCCTTTTATAGAGGCCTCAAGAGAGTTCTACTACAACCTGAATACTACCTTGCTTTAATCAGCAAGTAACCAGACTTTCCTAATAAGACTCAATCTTATCTCAACTTTCTAATAACAAGGACTCATAATAGGAACTGATTTAAGCAAATCATAAACTGAACTCAATCTAGGAAACTGACTCACTCAAGATAACTACGAACTAGGAAATCATCTAAGTAAGCAAACCAGCTAGGAATAGGATTCCTTTGGCCGGCTGAGCTTAGAACGCCCAAAGGGATTGAGTGCAGCCAACTCCTTGGCGTGGGCCCATTCAAGCAAGGACGTGGGTCCCTTCTTGGAATGGCTCGGTTCGACCTCGTATCATCCCTCCTCCCTTCGAAATTGGCCTTGTCCTCAAGGCCTAAATGCGATGAGGAAAGAGGGCTCTTCTCTTCTCTAACCGGAGTGATGTGGCTGGACCGCAACTGTTGCTCTGTACTCGGCGGTGAGAATCCCGGTCTGGCCCATGGTAGATCTAATGGTAACTGGGCCATTGAATCAGGGGGCCATGCAGCTGGTGAGAACCCTGGTCGCACCCATGGTGGATCAGGTGGTAACCGGATCGGTGAATCAAAGAGCCATGTTGCCGGTCTAGAAGGAGGAGGCTGATACTTAGGTGGATCTGGCGGCCTCTGGAACTCCAAGAAGTAGAGGGCGGCTGTAGATTGACGATGGGGCCACCTCAAGTGCTGGTGTCCTAGGTCAAAGACTCGGTCGACCTGAATCAAATCCTTCCAAGATGGAAGTAGACCCAAGACAGCGGCTGGATACAGTCGTGCCGAGGATGGAGCATCCGGGGGACGATCTGATGGTTCAGGTGGCTCCAAGCATGGGATCTTCAATGGTTCTCCTGGATCATCCTCGTCACGTCCCATGAGTAGTGTCACCCATGACCATAGGATGGGATCTGATCTCCATGGCCTGGTCGGATGTGCAGGGTCTTGGCTTGATGCTGAGTCAAGCTGGCTTTGGTCCAATCTGAAGTGAAGATGGCTGGACCACGCTTCTGCTGCACTAGTCTGGGCTAGAAGTTGGTTGAACCAAGTTGAATCTTCAGCTGTGCTGAGTCGTACTCTGGTCCAAACATGTCTGACTTGGTTGGCTCTACCGGTGTCAATCTGGACTTGAATCAGTTGAGCCAAACCGGTGTTACCATCATAGTCAGATATGATCAGATTGAAGGAGACATCTGAATAAGGAGGGTAGCTCCTTTGATGACTCATATCAACCTTCGGATGCTTGATCAACGGTTGAGGATGCATCTTGATCACCTAGAGTTGATCTGGATGGTCCTGATTGCTGGAGACTCTTGGATCAGGTTCAGATCGAAGATCGGAACCATTGGATCGAAGATCAGGCTGATCAAACGGCTGGATCAAGTTGCAGTCTTGATCGGACGGCTGAGAAGCTGTCGGAGCTGGATCAACGGCGAAACATGGTCGCCGGAGTGTGGCAACGGCACTGGAAGCTTCGCAGGGACGTGAGGGTTCCATCCGTACGGTTTGATCGACGGATTGGGCCTCGGATGCACCGGATCTGTTGTTGGCGGCGCGGTGGATGTCGTCGCCGATGATCACCGGTGAGGGAGTGCTCATCGGTAGCCAGGGATGGGTGGAAACGGTTCGTGAAGGTCTTGGGACCTTTCCCGTGAGGTTTGATCGAAGGATCATCCTCTGGAAGTGGCGGAGCGAAGGACGGCGGAACAGGGGCTTTCGCCGGAGTTGGGTTCCGTCGATCCGAGCTTCGAACGTGGTCGTGGTCGGCCACGGTGGCTTCGGGGAAGGCCGCCTATGCTTCCCCGGTGTATAGGTGGAGAGGACGGCGTCGCAGGGCGGCGATCGGGTGGCGGCTCGGGGGCATGCCGTCGGCGCGGATGGTGAGCCGGGACGAAGGGTGGTCGGCTCCAGAGCGAGCCGGGCGAAAGGTAAGGGATGAGCCGCGGCTCGAGCCAAACCGGGAGGAGAGAGAACATCCCGGGAAAAATCTGGAAAAATAGTTAAAATTTCAAAAATAATGGGAAGGTAGTAGCAAGTGTTCACCCGGGTCTGGCGAAGTTAAACTCGGAGTTACAATGGGAGTTGCTCTCGGAGTTGCAGCCGAAGTTGCAGACGAAGTCATAACCCGAGTTGGCTCGGGGTCAGATTCCGTAATCTGGATTGCAGCTGGAGTAGGGGTCTGACTCAAAACCTGAATCCTTGTGGGACTTGTTTGAGTCATAGTTAACCATCTACTAGTAATCTGCTCCCACTTCCTACTGGTGCGCTCCAAGGTTCTGCTTTGGCGTTCCATCAAAGTTGAACAGAGCTTCAACTGGGACTGCAAAATCTTGAATTGCTGCTCCAAACTTTCCTGGGGTACTCCGTACATGGTGACGAAGTTTCCAGTAGAGTCTGAACCGCACAGTCGGTGGAACGGAGCTCTGATACCAAGTTGATACGATGCACCTTCTCAAGGGCTTTCGTACCGGGTCTCTTGCCTTATCTCAGATCCTCTTTAGCCAAATCTATGGCTAGGTCGAGAGATACCTTTAGGGTTTTAGGAGAAGGACCCTAGGTATTCGACGAGGAAGACGAAGACTAGAGGAGGAGACGGATGAGAAGAGGGATACCTTGCAGCTCCTCTAGGGTTGGCTGGCTTCTCTTGGAGATCCAAGCCTTGGAGAACGTGGTGGAGGGAAGCGCTGCAGCCAAGAGGACGCCGGGGACTTGGGGTTGGACGGCGGAGGTGGTTGGTAGCGGCGGTGATGATAGTGGCGAAGGAGTGGACGACAGCGGAGAAGGAGACCGGTGATGGAGAAGGACCGGCTGTAGAGAGAGAGGAAGGTGGCTAGTGGATTATGAGGAAACTAGGTTACAGCTACTCCTATATTACTTCTACTCCTAAGATTTATCTCTACTAAATAATAACTCTCATAAATTCGTCCATGCATAATTTCAAGCTATGGAGATCCTTTTATAGAGGCCTCAAGAGAGTTCTACTACAACCTGAATACTACCTTGCTTTAATCAGCAAGTAACCAGACTTTCCTAATAAGACTCAATCTTATCTCAACTTCCTAATAACAAGGACTCATAATAGGAACTGATTTAAGCAAATCATAAACTGAACTCAATTTAGGAAACTGACTCAATCAAGATAACTACTAACTAGGAAATCATCTAAGTAAGCAAACCAGCTAGGAATAGGATTCCTTTGGCCGGCTGAGCTTAGAACGCCCAAAGGGATTGAGTGCAGCCAACTCCTTGGCGTGGGCCCATCCAAGCAAGGACGTGGGTCCCTTCTTGGAATGGCTCGGTTCGACCTCGTATCAGCCTCGCTGAGGGCGACCCAGTATGTGACCAGTTCGGCTGGAGAACATGACTGGAGTCTCCTTTCAGGGACACGCGGTGGGCTTATGGGACCCCTGTGTACACCCAGCCTTTGCTTGAGGGCGACACTGTTGTGTTCCCTCCCTTGTGAGTGTCGAAGTGTAGTGTCCCTGCTGAGCTTAGTGCTCACTCCTACCCGGGCTGCGTTTTGCAGGTGCTGGCGCTAGCCCTTCTTCGGTCGCCCCTACCGGGCCGGTGTTTGGTGACGTGGCGGCGTCTGGCGGTGCTTGAGGAGCGGCGATCCAGTCTTACCTTTTTCGTTATAGATAGTCTCCTACGAGAGTGATAAATGTATAATTTCCTTGTTTGAGGACTTGTATTTATATCAGTTTCAGTCTTTGGGTTTGCAATATTTGTATAATACATGATGATTGTTAATTGTTAGGGTAACCACTACGATTAGAGGGAAATCTCGCCAAAATTTTCGCAGTAGGTTAGGTTCCGCTTCGCGTCGCCCGGCCCGGTTGGGCCTACGCGGGTCGGGGCGTGACCATGATCACCGGGGCTCCCAACCTCATTGTGGTCGTCGCGAGGATGGTGCTCTCCGCTGCAGTCTTTCGAGTCCATCGGTGTCGTGCAGGGGAGGTGGCGGTGACGGCGGCACGTGGAAAACAAGGGCTCATGGAAAAAGACGGTCGATACACACACACACACTCTCTCTCTCTCTCTGCATCGTCGTCATCGTCATCGAGCCCTCGTCATCTCGTCCATGCAGCTATCTTCCTCCCGCAACCGCCTCTGTCGCGGTCGGCCATGCAGAAAGCTTCATCGCTCTCGATGGATTAGATTCTCTCTTTGATTCTCTCTCTACCCTCCTCTCTAATTTTTATGTTCTCTCTCTCCTGCCACGTGTCATTAATGTATTCGTCAATAAAAATCAAAATTAGTCAAATAAGATTTGTCGTTAGTATATGTAACAACGTTATAGTTTTAACATCATTATGTACATTTTCAAAACGTTAGGTACCAAAAAGTACCTTTTATAATATATGTTAGCAAACTTGGCATCATTGTGTATCTTTTTAAAATGTTAGGATACCAAAAAGTATATTATCAAAATATAGAATAGCAAATTACGTATTACTCAAAATTGAAGATAGTAAAAAATACTTAACCCTTAAATATATTGGGTTGAAACCAGAATCAAATTTTCGAACAATGAGTCTAATTATATGGACCGATAGGCTCATGTTCTCCGTTAGACTACATTAATATAAACTCCTCCTCAACTAATGATTTAGGTTAACTGAGCATGATATTCGACCAGAGCCCCCCGGCGACTATATTAATGTTCTTGCACGCATAATTAGTCAAAATTATAAAACAGGTGAAAATTTGGTCAAAAGTAGATCACATGATCGCATTAACATCTACTATTTTTTTGTTTTGGTGAAAAGCAGGTAACATAGTCACATGATCGCATTAACTTCCACCAGCAAGTTAGGCATTTTTAAACATGGACGACTGATGATCCGTACGGTGAAGTTTTTAATGGACATGTGCTGCATGCATCAGCATAAAGTAGTGTTTTCCGGCGTAGGTGACTGACCGACAGGATTTTTTTTTTGTCAAATACACCTCCATTTTTCACTTTTTGCGAGATCACATGCTCTAATTTATTTACATAATAGAATCTCAAATAACTCTTATTTCAAAACTACCCCTATCTATACATACCGACCATCCATACATGCATGTCACATAATGCATTAAATGTTATCTCGTCATGTCACATTAAATGCTTAACACACATCTTAACAGCATACACGTGGCGGATATCAACGTGAACATGTTTTTCTTCTATGTGTTTTTTCCTTCGAACTAGTTATACACATACACTAGAACGCGCATTATTTTGTACACATGATAGTGTACGAATTCGGCATTTCTGTGCGTTTGTTCGTACAAGTCTATTGACTATGTGATGTTTACTCTGGAACACAAGTAAAATCAGAGTTTTTAAATTGCACATCAGGATCTCGAAAGATGAGGAAATCATGCGGCTGAATATCAACGTGAAAATGTTGGATGGACAGCTGGGCGCGGCAAATGACAAGCTAGATAGGGCTCGAAAGGAAATTGCAGATCTGAAGAGAAAATCTAACATGGAGGCATGATAGCCCCCAGAACCATTCATCGGGGAATCATTCCCTAACTTAATCACTAAGAGGAGGAGGACCTCCAATGGTCACCCAAGCCAAGAGAAGAAGAACACGCATCAGCCTGAGCATGTGGGCAAAGATGTAGTGAGAGTGCCGCAACCAAAAGTCACAAAGCATCCAACATTGTTTAAGTTCAGTGAGAGCTAGCAACTATTCCCCGTAGACTGGGTGGCATTGATCTAAGCATACCTCTCGAACTATATCTCATCAGAGATTAAGAATTAGCTCAAGCGGTGGAAGAGATGACGATTAACGGACTCACATTGAAGGGCGAGGGGTAAGCTATAGAAGCACGAGTATAATTATAAGACGCGTGTGCATGAAATTCTATATATCTCAACTTCTTTTCGCGAGTACCATTAGGCTACACACATGTACAAAAGTTATGAACGTCTATATGAAATTCTATATATAAACGAAACAGTTCGTTTATATGCGATGTTGTTATAATGTACGCGTATGTGTATGCTGTTATAATCGTGATTCCACCTATCATATGCGCGTTAGATAAAAAATACACGTGTACTGGGATGTGTTTCCGCTCTACACGTGTACCTATAATGTTAACTCGTGTTGTAGCAAATAATTGTAGATAAACACGCGTTCTTTAAAAAAATGTGTACAATCACAAAAAATACAAGTGTAGTGCCTTTTCAGTTGGTTCCCCAAACGGTTAGTTTTTACATTACACCAAAAGGTGTACTACATTGCACTATACAATACACACAAGATAGACTCAATATCATGCAGCGGACAGAGCTGGTGCTATACTAGACAAGCATACTGGATGTATAGGTGCAACGGGACGAATGGGTGCTCTACAAGTCTTTTTGTTGTCCCCAAGTATCTTACACCTTGAACAGCTCCGACGGCTTCTCATAGTCGCTACAAGCTACCCAGTCATTTGCAAAATATATTTCGTCATGTGGGTCATACGTGTCGAAAGAAGGCCCGTCTTCATGACTGTGTTAGAATGAGTTCACAAATCAGTACTCGTAAATGACGAAAAAATACACGTGTTCAAATTTAAATGCATGCATAAACACGTGCGTGAGCTATTAATACACGTGAAAAGCCATGGCCGTCAGAGACTTCCTGCGTAGGATGTATGTTATTATTATTATTATTCTGTCTACTCAAAAACCAATAGCATGATGACAAGTGTAAGGGGGTTACGACTTTCACTTCAAGGCTGAAATTTCCTTTTCAGCCCTATCTAGCTTGGCATTTGTCGCGGCTAGCTGCCCCCCCCCCCCCCAACCTGTTCACGTTGATATTCAGCCGCCTGATTTCCTCATCTTTTGAGATCCCGGCGTGCAATTTTGAGGAACTCCAATTTTACTTGTAATCCAAAGTAAACATCACATAATTACTAGACATGTATGAGCAAACGCACTGAAATGTCGAACGCGTACACTATTATGGGTATAAAATAATACGTGTTCCAGTGTACATGTATAACCAGTAACGAAGGAAAAAACACGTAGAAGAAAACATTTTTACGTTGATATCCGTCACGTGTATACTGTTAAGCTGTGTCAAGCATTTAATGCGACGAGATGAGACATCATTTAATTCGTTATGTGGCATGTATGCATGGATGTCTGTCATGTATAGGTAGGGGTAGTTTTAAAATAAGAGTTATTTGGGGTCTATTATGTAAAAAACTAGAACCTTGGTCTTAAAGTTTAAAAAGTGAAGAGTGGAGGTTTTGACAAAAAAAAAAGGCTAAATTACCTTTTTGGTCCATGTAGTTTCAGCCTAATGTTTATGTGGTCACTATAGTTCTAATTTGGCCAATTTCGCCCCTATAGTTTCCAATTTTTTCCAATCCAGGCCTCGCCCTCGATTGCCGTTAGAAGACCCAATGACGCCGTTGGTCAACGTTGCCACGTGTGCGGTCGTTGCCAACCCCCCATGGCAACCTTGACCAGCCCCACGCCGCCAGCCCACGGCCACTGCCACCAGGCGGTGATTCTTGGGCGGAGGTGGTCGAGCGCGGGATCTAAGTAAGGTGAGTGGAAGGCCTCCAGGCTAAGCTCGGTGGGGTACATCACGTTGGTGAAGTTGTACCCCATGTGCGGGTTGTTTCCGCCGACGAGTATCCGGTCGTACGTGTCAAGCGCCGCCGCCGAGTGGTACAGCTTCGGGATCATCGCTGGGCTCAAGTAGGCTAACTGTGTTCCGGCTTCGCTCCCAGGACGGTAGAGGACCCGGGTGGTAGCTGGGTAGGTGGCGAGATCCCACCCCGCGGTGCCGACGGCGGCGCCGTTGAGGAGGATGATGTCGCAAGTGGGAAGGAGGACCATGTCACCCATCACACGTGGGCTCGACATATCCTCGACCTCCCACTTGGGGTTTGGGTCCAAGGGAGCGATTCGGCCGCACCTGCGGAGGGGGGGGGGGGAGGAAAGTCTCGTTGTGCGCCACCTGGCATGCCGGGAAGCTGTTGGAGTTGCCGGCGAGTGGTCTTGGCAGCGGAGATGTCGGCGAGGACGGCATGGGGGTTGGCGAAGATGAAGAGGGACCCGTCGGGGAGGAGGTGGAGGAAAGGGTAGAGGTTGTTCTCGGCATGGGGGTTGTGGATGGAGACCAAGAATGGGAAGACGATGCTGGCAGCAGGGTGGAGTGGGTTCGGGGAAAGAACTCGTAGGAGAACTGGCGGCGTCCGCCAAGAATGATGACGCCGCCATCGGGGAGGAGCTGGTCAAAGGCGTACCATCAGCGGGAAGAGAGGTATCCCGAGAGCTCATTCCATTGGGTGGAGATGGAAGAGATGGAGCGGAGGGTACGGTCGCCGTCCTTGAAGCCGCCGGACTGGATGAGGGAGCCGTTGGGGAGGAGGGTGGCGGAGGAGCACCAGGGGTCGGAGAGGAGGGGCACTGGGGTTACGGACGAGGTGGGGAGGTCGTAGAGGAGGGAGTAGGCGGTGCAGTCGCCAGAGGGGTTGGTGGCGCAGAGGTAGGAGGGGAGCGAGAGGTTGGACGGGCCAGTGTCGGTGCGATCGAACATGATGAACTTGTCACTGGGGAGGAGCTGCATGTGCATCGGTGGGATGACGATGCTCGCATGCAGTAGATGACACTCGCGACGCATTCCGTTTGCATGAACTAGCGGGTGGTGGTGTTGGGTGGCTCCGGTAGGGTGACCCGGGTGGCGGTGGAGCTGGCGGCGAGGGGTTGGTCAACGTTGCCGTGGGGGGTTGGCAACGACCACACACGTGATAACGTTGACCAACGGCGTCATTAGGTCTTCTAACGGCAATCGAGGGCGAGGCCTGAATTGGCAAAAATTGGAAACTATAGGGGCGAAATTGGTCAAATTAGAACCATAGGGATCACATTATTCATTAGGCTGAAACTATAGGACCAAAAAGATAATTTAGCTAAAAAAAAAATCCTCACCGACAGCACTGAGTGCTTTTAAAAGGCCTCCAGCGACTCTCTTCCTAAGAACAAGATTCCTTATCACAAGAAAGGCAAAGAAACTATTTACAAAGATGGCGTTGCTCCGGCTCCTCACATCACTGGCGGCAGGGACCGTCCTCCTCCTCCTCCTGGCCGAGGCGGGCATGGCCACGGCCGAGGGACGCCTCGAGTTCCACGATCTACTTGAGGACTACTCTCTCCCTCGGGGGCTCTTCCCGGATGGTGTGAAGAACTACTCGACATCCCCCGCGGAGATCTTCCGGGCGGCGGTGGTCGAGATCAAGTGCCCGTGCATCGTCAGCTACCCCAACATCCGCGTGGAGTTCAAGGAACGTGTCCACATGAAGATGTATCCTGTGGACCTCTCCGAAATAGTGGGGATGCTGGGCGAGGTGAACAGCTCGTGGTTCCCCATCACCGAGATATACCAGTTCAAACCGACTGACACCGGGATATGGTTCGAGGTCGGCAAATTTTGGTACAATTTCCCGGTGGCGCACTTCCAGTCCGTCCCTAGCTGCATGGTGACGGCGCAGTCAGGTCCCGCCCCGGAGCTGGTCGCCGTCTCGACTGCGGTACCATGACCTAACTCCCTATCTCCTCTATTTTCAATTCCAGCTTCTACTTTGTACATATGTGTATAATAAAATGAATATCTTATAACTTGTTTATAATTATTTCGTTCAGCACCCAAGGACTGCCACCGTCTGATGCGTATCGTGCGACTGTGGCAAGGTGGAGCTTTTAGTACTACGGTCGAGCTTCTGGTTATAGGCTTATAGCTCGTGTATTCAGAATAAGATATGCATGTGCACTCTGTATGTGTTTCTGTAAACGTTCCACTTGCCGATAATCTTGTCTGTCTCTACAAGCTCCCTCTGTCTGCTCTCTCTCTCTCCCTCTCTCAATTTATGAGGTAACAAGTACATATTTGATATTATACATGTTTTGTATACAAAAAATAAAAGGTTGATTGCAAATAAATCCATGAAAATCTTTATATTTATATTATTATCTCTGAAATCCGATCATTTATAAAAATATACTCGATTTCTCTAAACATTTATAAAAATGCCCTTTCGTCACGTCAACCCTAATCAAATGCAAACCCAATCATACGAAAGAACTTAAATATCATCCCACTCAAGCTATTATCAACGTTATAATAGTTATTTTGCATATCGCCGTTAGCATTAAATGCCGGGGCGGATTCACATATTAAGGCTTTGGGAAAAAAACAAAACCTATCTAATATATATATATATATATATAATATTTAATTACCCCCCCTCTAAATTAAATTTGACCCCCATATAATTTAATATCTAATCTATATAAGGGATAAATGGACGGTTAAGATTTAAGAATGAGTTGAGAGAGAGAAGGGTAACTTGATAATAATGGGATGGTAAAGGGGCGATAGTTTCCGTCAAAGGTCACTTTTAGAGGATGGAGGTGGGGACCGTGGGGTTGGGGATAGTGGTCAGAGGCCTCTTGTCAGTTGCCATCATTCTCCTTTCTCTTCAACAATCAACATACATAAATATCTCCAATAAACTGGTTTGCTTCTATCTTTTCCCTTTCTTCTTATCCTTTTTCACTATTTTTTTTAATTTATTAGAAGATTAGTCGTCGTCAATGGCGTGTAATTCCCCAAGCCCTAGGTAGAGTCCAAAATCACAAGATTCACAACTATATATTAATATATAGACATATAGCTTCGTTGCCCTTTTAGCCTTGGTTAATGAGCAAGTTTCTGCACTGTTTTGCATGTACATCTTATGCACATTCAGAAAGCATCCTGCTTGATTTCCTCTTGAAACTTGTGTTTTTTATGTATAGGCTTGTTATTCTCATGGACAAATACTTAGTTAAAAGAACATCTCCAGTTGATTCATCTCAACCTAGTAATATGCTTGACTCTAATGTGAAAAAGGCTTGTTTGCGTATTGATCCTGCAAGTCTACCTTCGGATCCTGGATTGAGACCTCCGATTTGGACTTACAATTTTAATGTTATAGATGAATACCAAAGAGCCTATTTACAAAAGGGTCTTGCTCAACCTCGTAATCATGATTTTCCACATACATTATTTGGGAAAGAGAATAGAAGATTCAAACCTGATTGGTTTGAAAGTCATCCTACTTGGTTGGAGTACAGTGTGGCAAAAGATGCAGTATTTTGCTTATACTGCTATCTCTTTAGACCTGAATCATACGATTCTGGTAAAGGCGGTGGTGATGTATTTGTGAGTACAGGGTTTAACAACTGGAAGAAGAAAGAGAAGATTTGGGAACACGTGGGAAAGCATAATAGTGTTCACAATGAAGCAAGACAAAAATGTGAGAACTTAATGAAGCAGAAACAAAGTATTTCTTCCATGTTCATCAATAAATCAAATAAAGAGAAATCAGATTACAGAGTCTTGCTAACTGCAGCTGATGAATGTGTTCGATTTCTTTTACGGCAAGGTCTACCATTTCGAGGTCATGATGAATCTGAAGATTCATATAACCAGGGGAATTATTTAGGTCTTCTCCATTTTCTTGCTGAGCATAATGAAGAGGTGAGAAAAGTTTCTTTTTCCAATGCTGCTGGGAATTTGCAATTGACTTCACCAATAGTGCAAAAAGATATTTGTCATGCAGCATCTATTGAGACACTAAAATTAATTACAAAGAACCTCGGTGATTCTTATTTCTCTATTCTGGTTGATAAGTCTCGTGATGTGGCAATAAAAGAGCAGATGGTTGTGGCTTTGAGATATGTGGATATGAATGGGCATGTTATTGAGCGTTTCTTTGGTGTTGAGCATGTCACCTCTACTACGGCTGTATCACTAAAGGAAGCTTTGGATGCTTTACTTGCTAGACATAACCTGAGTATATCCAGAATACGTGGTCAAGGTTATGATGGAGCAAGTAATATGCAAGGTAAATTAGGTGGTCTAAAGACACTTATTTTAATGGAGAATCCTTCTGCTTTCTATGTGCACTGTTTTGCTCATCAACTTCAGTTGGCATTGGTCGCTGTTGCAAGAAAACACTTTGAAGTGAAGGCACTTTTTGAATTTGCCATGAGAATTGTGAATACAGTTGGTGCATCATGTAAGAGGAATGATACTCTTAAAGCCATTCAGCATGACACAATTCTTCAAGCACTAAATAGTGGAGAGCTAGTTAGTGGACGAGGATTGAACCAAGAAACTAGCTTGAAACGTGTCGGGGACACTCGTTGGGGTTCATATTATTATACATTAATTAGACTCAGGCATATGTACTCTTCTGTGATTGAAGTGCTTGAGATTATTAAGGAGGATGGGGTAAATGATCCCCAATCAGTTGAAGCTAGTGTCTTATTGGATGTTATGCAGTCCTTTGACTTCATATTCAGTATGCACGTGATGATAAAAATTCTTAGTATAACAAATGAGTTATCACAAACATTGCAAAGAAAAGACCAAGATATTGAGAATGCCATGAAGATGGTGCAGTTAGCTAAGGAGAGGCTACAAATAGCAAGAGCAGAAGATGGAGAATGGGAGTTTTTGTTGAATGAGATTTATTCTTTTTGCCGTGAATTTGAAGTTGAAGTCCCAAACATGGAAGAAAAATTCAAAGCTCGAGGACGGCCAAAACGTGGTGCCATAGAGAAAACAAACTTGGTTCGATACCGTTTTGAGTTATTTAACACAATAATTGATTTGCAACTTATGGAGTTGAATGATCGCTTTTCTGAGACAAATACTGACTTACTCCTTTGTATAGGAGCTCTGAATCCACGTAACTCATTTGCCGCTTTCAACAAGGAAAAATTACTTCGTCTTGCTGAGTTATATCCAGCCGATTTCTCTCCTTTAGATGTCGAGGTACTTAAAAATGAGATTGAAACATATATTCACCATATGCGCTCTACTGACACCTTTTCAGAGCTTCATGGGATTGTTGGTCTTGCTGAGAAGATGGTTGCAACAAGAACTAATTGGGTTTACCAATTAGTTTACAGACTTATAACTTTGGCATTAACTTTACCTGTTGCAACGGCAACTGTTGAGAGGGCATTTTCAGCTTTGAAAGTTGTGAAGACTCGGCTGCGCAATCGAATGGGAGATGAGTGGCTTACTGATTGCTTAATTCCATACATCGAGAAAGAAATTTTTGATGATGTTCCTAATGAAGATATTATGCAATACTATCAACGTATGAAAACTCGGATGAAGCAATTGTAATTGTTTACTTTTATAGCTATAGTAATGTAATAAGATACTTATTTTGAATTTTTTAATTAATTACTTATATATTTTCTTCTATAGTAATTTTTTTCTATTAAAGTCGTCCCCCCTTCGTATAAATCCTGGATCCGCCACTGATTAAATGGAATATTCCCTAAATATCCAATGAAAGTGACTCAAGGGACATTTTTTGTGAATTATTTAGGGATGTTAGAGATATTTTTATAAATAAAATTATTTCAAAGATAATTTCCTAAATATGAAGATTTTGAAGAATATATCTGTAATTAACCCTAAAATGAAATTTAAGTTGATGATGTCTTTTATGTCCCCAAGCGGATCCAATGTCCGAAACGTGGGACAAAAATTATAGGGTTAATATCATTTCGGTACCCTCTAGTTTCACGAATTATCAATTTGGTCCCCATATTTTAAAACGTATCAAAACGGGGTCTATAGTTACCAAACTTTTCAATTTGGTACAAGTATGGTAACGCCGTTTGCTGATTTAACGCCAAACCGGCTGGTGACCGGTTTTGCACGATTTTGACCAATTTTTGGTCAATTTTGACCGGTTTGGCATTAAATCAGCCTCCCCTCCCCTCCCGGCGCTCTGCCTCCCCTCCCCTCCCGGTGCTCTGCCTCCCGGCCCCCACTCAGACCTCCTCCTCTCCGGCTCTCCCCACGCCCATGTGGCTTCCCCTCCTCCCCCGAGCTCTCTCTCGAACTACTCTCCTCGATCGCGCCGGCAGCCGTCGCCTCTCTCTCGAACTCCTCTCTCATCCTTCCCTCACGGCACTCCGGCCTCACCTCCTGGTGCTCTGGCCTAGCGAACCATCTCTCTTCCTCGGACTCCCGAGCTATCGAGCTCTCTTTCTCTCAAATCCGAGCAGCAACCCATCTCTCTCTCGCCATCGATCACGCCAGCAGCAACCCATCTCTCTCCCTTCACCATCAGAAATTTTGACTTTGACCGTGTCTTCTCTTTCCTAATCTCTCTCCCTTCACCATCGAGCTCTCCGGCGAGGGTGGTGACGAGATTGCCCGGTGACGAGAACCGACGGAAGCTTGACAGGCCACGTCGATGGTGAAGACGAGGGTGAGAACTCCCTCAAGAACATCTTCTTCTCATTTCCTCTGTTTCTTTTTTGTTCTTTTTTGTTTGCTTCAAGGCTTGGCCGGTTTGAGAACTCCCTCAAGATCATCTTCTTCTTCTTCATCATCATTCCCTTCAAGTTTCAGCCGTCTTCTTTCTCCAATCAATCACACCCCCTCATCCATGAATCCCAAGTTTCAGAACCTCTTCAGGATCAAGATCCTCTTCCTTGGGTTCATCCTTTTGTTGTAGGAATTTGATGCCAATGGATGGCATCTTCCAAAATTCATCTGCATTCTTCGATTCTCGGAAACAATAAGTTCTGTGGGGGTGATCCAAAGTTGCAGCCGCCACCCTGCTCCATCCAAGCTGCCAAGCATTCTCTGCTGTCATAGGTCTCATCTTTTTGACTCTGCTCGCTGCCTTCCTTTGGAAGAGGAAATCTGGAACTCTACCACCAGTTGTCTAAGCTCATGTAAGATCATGTCTAAGCTTTGCTCAGAGACTGAGCATAGCCATTGATGTGGCATCTGCAATTGAGTATCTTCATCACCACAGCGAGACCTCCATTGTTCATTGTGATCTTAAGCCGAGCAACATTCTTATAGACGACGACATGAGAGCTCATGTGGGTAACTTTGGGCTGGCAAGAGTCACCAGAGAAGGAGGAGGATCTCGCCGGAGGAGTCGTCGAAGGAGGAAGAGTCACCGGAGGAGGAGTCGCTGGGTTTTGAAGTGAGATGGGAAAATGATGGTCACGTGTGAGCACGTGACCATTTTCCCGTTAACTAAACTAACACCGTCATCGCCACAGTTCTAAAATGAATAGTTTTGTAACTACAGGGTCCGTTGTGACTAGTTTTGAAACAGAGGGTCTAAAATGAAAAATGCTGAAACTAGAGGGTACCAAAATGATATTAACCCAAAATTATATCACCCAAGTGTGGATGGGTGCGTGATGACTTTGAATTGTGATTTCTCGAAATATTGGAATTATTGGTTTCTCAGTAAAATTCTATTGAAATTTGATATCTTTGGACTGAAATGGATGGCTTATACACAATTTTAGTATGAGGAGGGAAGTTACGCGAGTTGCTTTTTTTTCTTCGCAAAATACCATGAAAGTTTCATTTGGTATGCGTTTGTGTTAGCCATAAATATAATCATGTCCAAAAGTCATTTGGAGGATTGACAAGATCAATGGCAATTTCGTAAATATTGTCAATCAACCAATAAATACTTCAGTTTTGACACAGCTGAAGTATTTTGGCCATAACGTTTACATCAAGTATCCAAATTGGGTGATTCTTGAACAATTGAAAAGAGGACGAAAAGATCTACAACTTTGTTGTTGACAAGATCTTCAGATTCCATCGTTTACTATGTCAAACTAGTAATCGAAGTGTCAAGTGGAAAAATAGTAAATAATGGCTGATATTCTAAATATCATCGTCCAAAGAATGGCCAATGTCATTGTTCATTTTCCCATCGGCCAAAACCCATCGGTCATATTTTGACTGATGGTTTTAATAAGACATCAATGTGGTTTGACTATTGTTGTTATAGCTTTCTCATACGATATTCAAATGAGTTGGTTTTCGGATCGATGGAAAGAGAATTCTAAGACCTACAACTTTCATGTTCAGAGTTTTATCAAATTCCAAGGTTATCATTGGCCAAATTGCAGTGGAAGACAAGACGCTCTATCTGATGGCAGTTTTGTAAATAACTGAAGATGTCGTCCAGTTATGCATTTCTCACAGTTTCAGATTCAGTTCTGACAGTTGCAGTGGGTAGTTTGGGTGGTTTCAAGGTGGTTTCAAGGTAGTTACCAGAAGCTCTATAAAAGGCCAAGAAGATGAAGAAAAAAGGTCCCCCGACCACCAAAGCAATCCAACTTTTTATATAGTTTTTTATATTTATCAATGTAGCCTTATTTATCTCAATGAAGCTTTTATTCCTTTTAATTCCTGCAACCAGTCCTTCATTTTTAGGAGTAGTGCTACCATAATTTCATTCATAGGAGTAGTGCTACCATAATTCTATTCATAGGAGTAGATCTATCACTCATAGGAGTAGTTCTAGCATAGTTCATCACGCCATTATTACCATTTTCCATGACTTTTCATCATTCATTTTGTCACCACTTCCCATCTTCCATTTCCACTTCTCACATCCATTTCACAATAGCTTCGACACCTCTATTCGAACAAAGTTCGAAGTAGTTGGACTAAACCACAATCTCATGATTCTTGATGTTACACTATTTTGACCTTCATGCATAATTTATGTTCTAACAGTTTGTAATGCCCAAACTGTTAGTGTAGAAATTTAATCGTTGACCGGTAAAATAATCAAGGTCAAAATTACCTAACACTCAAGAATCAGGGAATCGTGGTTTAGTTCAACACCTTCAAACTATGTTCGAACAGAGGTGCCAAGGTAAATAGAAATCTTGATTGAACCTCATTAAATAATCTAATAAAGTAAATTATCAGGATTAAACCTAAGTTAATTTTAATTTAATCTGTTGTAAATAAGAAATCATCTAAAACTATTAATTTAATCTAAAAAGCAATAAAGATCATCCTAAATTACTAAATCAAAGAGAATATATATCTAAACTTATTGTTTAACTTAATCTAGATTAAGATATGAAAACTCTTTAATTAAGTTATTCTAAAGAAAACAGTAAAGAAAACAGTAAAGAAAACGATGAAGAAAACATCATAAAATCTAATATTATATTACCCATCTAAGAACAGTAATCTAAACTACATTATGTAGAAGAGAAAAGCTAAACGTAGAAGAAACATGATAATATTATTGAATAAAACTAACCTACATGAACATGAAACATTCTGAATGAACAGTAAGAAATTCATGCACGCAGGCTCTGTGTTTAGTTTTTTGCGAAAGAGATTATACAGTGAAAGAAGAAGACTATTTATATTAGAGCAGTTTGATAAATTCCGCTCAGCACGTTCTCTGTTATCTTCCATCTTTCACTCTTGATAAGCCACGTGTCCCATGTTCTCCGCTATTTCCTCGTCTCTTCATATCATGGTTTGGCCGATGAAGGTTCTGTTTGGTTGATGAGCTTTCTTATTGTTGCATTATCGTCCTTCTTGGCCGATATTTTCTTCCTGCATCTATCTTCATCGTCCTTAGTTGATATCTTTCTTGTCTTTAAATCATCATCGTTTGTAGACGATGACTTCTTTCAATAAAGACGATCATCGTCTTTAGATGATAATTTTCTTCTTTTGACCGATAATCTCTTGTTTATCTTAGAATATCATCATCCAATTACCTCTGAAAGGTTGTCGATCATATTTATTATACTGACTTGTCAATTATTGATTGGTTAGCCATTATTTTGGCTAACATTTTGCCACCCAAGCGGTTATCGAGGAATTTGAATTTATGATGAGATGACCGCATTTGGCGTGATTTGACAGCTTCCGTGTTAACCATTAAGGTTAATCATGATCATTCTCTAGGAAATCGAATCGCCGCCTAATTTTCATTCTCTCTCCATATCCCTTAAAATTCTACATTCAATGCGCCGTACTAATCCTGACATCTCTACCGTTTTAGCCATATTTCTTTGGCGCGAAGGAAGTCTATTGGCTCTTCCTTCTTTTACTTAGGGTTTTATCTCTTCTTCTTCTCTCATCGTTGAGGTGCTTGAGTTTGCTTTCTTTCTTTCTCCTGTGATCTCTGAGACGTTAGAGACTTGTTCTTCTTCTTCACCGTCAAGTGATCCGTTTTCCACCATGGTTTGTGAAATCAAAGCCAATGAGGTCATGCATAATTCAATGAGCTTATGAGATCAGACGAGGCAAGAGGGACATATCTGGTCAGGACTGGTGATTCTTCTTCAAGGTTTCTCTCTCTGGGTCCTTGTTTTGTTTTTGATCTTCTGCCTTCTGTTTCCTCCGATCTTAAAACTGTTGTGAATTCTTTTCCACTTTCTAGTGATCTACCCTTATCTCAAGAGCTTAACTTATCGACTCTTTCTTCTAGAAATCCCATTACACCACGGCTCTTGACCGATGATAAATTCATCGAGTGGCATAGTAGGATGATTAACCATCATGATTCAAAGAAAATATTTTCTGATGCTGATATTTTGGATTTCTTAGATTTGAGCATTAGGGTTTCTACTCAAGAGACTAACTTACTTCTCTCGTCGTTTCTTTTTTGGTCGACAGAGTATAATAACTTTGTTTTCCCTTGTGGCACTCTCTATTACTCTATTAGATATCGCTCTTTTGATCGGTCTCTCTCCTATCGGTGAACTTGTATCGGCCAATATGGAGCTTCCTTCTCGGGATACGGTCTTTGATTCTGATAAGAATTATGGTGTTTTTATTAATACTTACGTCAAACATGAAGAGACCGATGACTCACCAAACACTCGAGAACGATTAGCCTTTATCTATTATTGGCTATGTAAATTCGTTCTCTGTCTTCCTGCTAAGAAACCGGTTAGGGGTTATATCAATCTTGCTCAATCAATTGCTTCTGGAAAGCAAGTTTTGTCTCTTTCTATTTTTATTCTTTCAACCATATATAGAGGTATCTACCTTACTCTTGAGCAATTAAGAGATAGTGGAAGCCTCACTGGTTTTGGCCCTCTATGGATTGTCCAATTTTGGTTTACAGCCTATTTTCCTGGACTTCACTTATGATACGAGCGGTCTACTCATAATCCTCTCGTATCGGGTCTCTACTGCTCCAATCGATCAGAATCGGTCTGATCGGACTTGATTTGAGTCCAATTGGCTGAATCTGGCTTCAGCTGGTTCAGATCTGGCTGAACCTGATTGGATAGGACTTGACTGGGTCAAGTCTGAATTGATCTGGATCATGCTGACCGGGTTGGATTGGGCTAAGTGGCTGGATTGGGCTGGATTGGACTTGACTCGGATTAGGTGGCTGAGTTGAATCAAGTTAGGGTGGGTTGAGCCAATTTGGTTGAGCTGAACCGGCCTGGATCCAAGGGCTGAGAAGTCACCGGAGTGGATCATCGGCGTCGGGGGTACGACGGCGGTCAGGACCTAGGCAGGAAGGTTCGTGGGTTGATGGGGAAGAGATCCAACGGCTCGGATCGGGGAGGTAGGTGGCGGATCGGCCGGATCTGGGAGGTCGACGGCGACGGGTTTGGGTTAACCGGTGTCGGGGACGACGGGGAGCTCGGCAGAGGCTTGGGACGTCGGGAAGATGGTCGGGAAAGGGTCGTGGGGAGACGAGGAAGGTTTTAAGATGGTTTAGGGGTGATATCTAGGACGGACGCGGTTGATGGCGGGAAGGACGAAGGTCGGGTTGGCCGGGGAAGGCGCCGGAGACGGTGAAGACGGCGAAAAAGGGATGGCCGGAGTCGTGAGGCTTAGAGGAAGAGGATGGCGTTCTTGGATGGCAGCGGGGGTGGCCAGAAAGGCGGGACGGCGGTGAGGCTAGGGTTAAGACACGGGAGAGAGAGGAAGGAGATGATGCTGAGGTGGCAGGTGACGAGGAGAGAGAGAGAGTGGTGACATGGCGCTGACGTGGAGGAGAGAGAAACACTGGTGGAGGCGGTGCCGGCTGCAGAGAAGATGACCGACGGGGAAGAAGGTGGATCTATGATGGATTTTTGGTGGAATCTACATTACCTCTACTCCTAGGATATTCTACTCCTATGATATTCTATCAACTATTCTTAACTCATCATTCATCTCATGCATAACCTAATACAAACTAATGAGGTCCTTTTATAGAGACCTTGACAGAGTCCTAATCCAACTAAAAAACCCCCTTACTTAATTAGCAAGTAATAAGGCTTTCAATCTCAACTCAACTTCCTAACTCAAAGGGACTCTTTGTGAGGACCCGTCCCTCTACTCCTGGGTCGACCGGTTGGGTCAGCCCCGTGGCTCGTTGGTTTGCTTCGCGTCGAGCGCGCGATCCGGTGGATCGCCTTGTTTCTTGGACCACAAGGGCAATTTGGTAAATTACGCGTTGTTGGTTTGTTTCACACCCGCGTGTGCCTACACTGACCTTGTATGTGTTAGTGCTTGTTTAGAATGGCTAGGTGGACCCGGGATCGAAAGATCCCAGCTCGGGCGCACGGAAGCTTGCCTTTGGGCAGCTGACGACCCTCGAGCGATCGATCGCTCCTTGGAGCAATCGGTCGGGCGCGCGAGCGATCGATCGCTCCTTGGAGCGACCGATCGGACTCGCGTCGGTGGCTTTTCTGCTTCGCGAGGACGGCCGCCGTTGGCCGTCGCTCTCTCTTGTCAGAGGGGGAGGACTTTCCCTCCCCTCCCCTCTCTTTTTCCCCCTACCCCCGGCTTTCCCCTTCCCCTTTCCCTCCTTTTCTTCCGCTCCTCTTCCTCCTTCTCCTCTCTTCTTCTTCCTTCTTTTCTTCTTTCCCGCGGTGCTCTGTTTCTTCTCTTCTCCACTGGCGAGCTTCCTCTCCTCCGTTCTCCCTCCTCCGACCATCTTTTTCGGCGTTCTAAGACACGTTGGATTCGTGACAATGAGAGGAAGATCCCTGAAGTGGTTTGGAAGCTTGTTAGTGATCAACTCGCGGGGTATCAGCCGAGGAAAGCGCAGCTAGGTAGGGTTATACCTACTGATGTTGTTTTCGGGTTTTCTTTAGATTTAGCCGTTGGATCTTGTTGATCCTTATTTTGTTGGATTCCTTATGCTTACTAGAATAACTGATTTAAGTTTCATGTCAATCAGTTGAGATTTGAGTAGGTGTTATGCATGATTAAGCTCGGATTTCTGGTTTTCTGCTGTTCTTGAAGAATAGCCGGCTTGCGGCGAGTGTTCCGGCCGGCGTGTAGGTGATCTTGGCTTTTGATAAACATAAGAGTTGTAAATCTATTCGTTAACTTTCCATTCCATCTTATTGCATAATTTTCCGAATTTTCTACGAATTGTTATGAATTGTTTGCTGAAGGGCTGCGTTGCAGCAATTAATGGGTAAGCTAGTTTGATTAACGATTTTTTATTAGTGTTTTCCGTTAATCCAACTGTTGGATGATTATGATTTTTGTATATGTTGATCCTGGTATATAGACCTACTGGTGCCTAAGTTGGATCTTGAATCCGACGTCGTTTGGACGTCGGATCGACGGGATCAATTATCCCCTAAGTGGTGATTTTGGGTGTTTGAATATAATATTATATTTCGGAATATAAATATTATATTGTTTACTGTTTATCATCGATTTTTGGGGTTGCTTCCCGTTGCAGGAGTCCGCGGTTGACGATCGCGGTACCGTCATAATGCCGGGACCCGCTGCGGATCGGCTAGCAGCGGTCGATAGTACCGCTGCAGCGATCCGATAGACTTATATGATGCTTGACATACTGTTGCATGCTTTGCTTCTTATTTGTGTATGTCATAGCATGCATTGTTGATTTGTGCATTAGTTGCATTGGTTAGGGCGTGGGTGATTTTTGGGTCGCCGTCCCGAGGCTGGAAGCTCGGACTTAGCCCTAGGACCGGGGTTGGGTGGTTTGGACCCGGTTTGAATTGTGGTGTCCAGTCGTTTCGATGATAGGCTTAGATGACTGGTGCACTTGTTGCTTGATGATTATAGAGGTCATGTCCGCCTTGAGTCGGAACCTGAGGTGTAGCCGGTGTCCCACTGTGCTGACCCGGGAGTAGTGAAGTTGCCTACTTAGCTTGTGTGTCGCCAGTGTTGTTCCTACTTTTGAGTGCTGCCCCTGGGCCTCAGGGACACGCGGTGGGGTTATGGGACCCCTGTATACACCCAGGTCCTACTTGAGGGTGACACTGTTGCGTTTCCCTCTTCCTTCTGTGTGTCGTAGTGTAGATCCCTACTGAGCTTAGTGCTCACACCTACCCGGGCTGCGTTTGCAGGTGCAGGCGGCAGTTCTTCTTCTGTGGCCCCTACCGGGCAGTTGGTCGGCGGTGCGGCGGCGCCTGGCGGACTTTGAGAGGTGGCGATCTTTACTGCTTTTATACTTATGTTAGTTAGTCTCCTACGGGAGTAATGTTGTATTCGAATCTTCCCCTCTCCGAGGATATGTATATTAACACTTTGAGTTTTAAATCTGTGGTTCGAGGTTTTGCTGATCAATGTTGTTTTAATTGAGGGTGCTTTGGAGAACTGTTAGGGAGACCAATAGGTTATAGGGAACCCTCACCGTTCTTTTTCCGCATTTTGTAGGTTCCGGTTCGCGTCGCCCGGCCCGGTTGGGCTTTCGCGGGTCGGGGCGCGACACTCTTAATTAATTCCTAACAATCAAATATCAACTAGGACTCAATAAAAGAATAATAATAAATCCAAATCAAATACTCTAGTTTGAACTAGATAAGACCAAGTCAAACTAGGAAAGAGTCTGAACCAGTTTGGTTCCTCTTCTGGGTTCAGATCCAGTTGGTCGAGTCGGATCGACTCATATCAACTTACCTCCATCTTCTTCATCGGCCAGAACTCAATGCCATTTATATCTTTCTTCATCGTTTATTCCCAAATCTTTTCAACATACTTTTGATTATTTTTATACTCTATCTGATTTTTCTTTCTATCATCCTTTCCTTTCTGACTCTCATCTAGTTCCCATTCGTCCACTTCTTGACTTATTGACTAATTTGGACGATGAGAATAAAAGACTGGCTTGGGCTCGTTTTCTAGTTGGCCGAGACCTGCATTTTGACATGTCGTGGGGTAAATCCAACAACAAATGTGGAGTAGAAGTATATGCTCCAAACTTTGTCGCTCGCCAATTTGGATTGAAGCATGCTTGGCCAGTTCCTCCCTACTTTAGCTTCAACATAATAGCTAAAGGTCGATGTGTCTTCTATAACATCGATAGGGTAGTTAGTGTGGAAAAATGGATATGGCTCTTTGTAAGCGGTTTGAGCTTACACATTTTATATCAGTGGCCGATGTTGATCCGGTCATCATCGATATTTGGAACTTGGTCGTCAAGGATCGTTTGTTTTCTCAAGACAAGAATGTTGTCTTTAACAATTTTGTTCCTCCCAAAAAGTTGGGACGTAAGAAGGAAGTTTTGGAACAGGCAGATGCAGATGATAGAGCTCAAAAGAAAAGGAAGACTACTGCCTCTGTTAGAAATGGTGAGGAATCACCCAAAAAGAGACGTGGAAAGTCTACTGGAGAGACTTCGTCTCATAAGAAGAGAATGATATCTATTGGTGAATCTAGGATATACCATTGGACGAGAGACCTTTTGTCGCGCCCCGACCCGCGAAAGCCCAACCGGGCCGGGCGACGCGAACCGGAACCTAACAAACGCGGAAAAAAGAACGACGAGGGTTCCCTCTAACCTATTAGTCTCCCTAGCAATTCACGAAAGCACCCTCAATTAAAAGACAATATTATAATGAAGCCTCGAACCACAGATTTACGAACTCAAAAAGATTTAATATACAAATCCTCGGAGAGGGGAAGATCTAAAATACAACATCACTCCCGTAGGAGACTAACTAAGATAAGGGTAAAAGCTATAAATATCGCCACCTCTCAAAAGCCACCAGGCGCCGCCGCACCACCGTCCAACTGCCAGGTAGGGGCCACAGAGGAAGAACTGACGTCTGCACTTACAAAACGCAGCCCGGGTAGGTGTGAGCACTAAGCTCAGAAGGGATCTACACTACGACACACAGAAGGAAGAGGGAAACGCAACAGTGTCGCCCTTAAGTACGACCTGGGTGTATATAGGGGTCCCATAACCCCACCGCGTGTCCCTGAGGCCCCGATCATGATCTTCCAGCCGGGCTGGTCACATGTCGGGTCACACTCAGTAGCAGGAAACGGCACTGCTGACTCTCAACAGGACACTGAACACTGTTTGGTAGGAAGAGACACCACTGAGTAGGCAAAACCTCTACTCAAGAGTTTTAGGAACACCGGACACCGGCTACACCTCAGATCCGATTCGAGGCTGACACGACCTCTACAATCATCAAGCCACAAGTGTACCAGTCATCTAAGCCTATCATCGAATCGACTGGACACCACCATTCAAACCGAGTCCAAACTACCCATCCTCGGTCCTAGAGCTAAGTCCGAGCTTCCAGCCTCGGGACGGCGACCCAAAGATCACCCACGCCCTAACCAATGCAACTAATGCACACAACAACAATGCATGCTATGACATACACAGATAATAAGAAAGGCATGCAACAGAATGTCAAGCATCATATAAGTCTACTGGATCGCTGCAGCGGTACTACTAACCGCTGCCAGCCGATCCGCAGCGGGTACCGGCATTACGACGGTACCGCGACCGTCAACCGCGGACTCCTGCAACGAGAAGCAACCCCGAAAACCAATGATGAATTGCAACAATATAATATTATATTCCGAAATATAATATTATAATCAAAAACCCTAAAAGCCTCTACTTAGGGGCTAATTGATCCCGTCGATCCGACATCCAAACAATGTCGGATTCAAGATCCAACTTAACCACCAGTAGGTGTATATACCAGAATCAACATATCCAAAATTCATAATCATCCAACGGTTGGATTAACGGCAAAACGCTAATCAAAATCGTTAATCAAACTAACTTACCCATTAATTGCTACAACGCAGCCCTCCAGCAAACAATTCATAAGAAATCGTAAAAAAATCAGAAAATTACGAAACAAGATGAAATGCTAAGATAACGAATATTTTTATAACTCTTATGTTTATGAAAAACCAAGATCATGTATACGCCGGCCGGAAAACTCGCCGTAAGCCGGCTGTTTCTTAAGAACAGCAGAAAACCAGAAATCCGAGACTAATCTTGCATAAAACCTACTCAAATCTCAACTGATTAATATGAAACTTAAGTCAATTATTCTAACAGGTATAAAGAAACCAACAAAGTAAGGATCAACAAGATCCAACGGCTAGATCTCAAGAAAACCCGAAAAGAACACAGTAGGTATAACCCTACCTAGCTGTGCTTTCCTCGGCTGATTCCCCGCGATTTGATCACCAACAAGCCTCCAAACCACTTCAGGGATCTTCCTCTCATTGTCACAAATCCAACGAGCCTTAGAACGCCGAAAAAGATGGCCGGAGGAGGGAGAACGGAGGAGATGAAGCTCGCCGGCGGTAAAGGGAAGAAAACAGAACACCGCAGGAAAGAGAGAAGGAAGGAAGAAGAAGAGAAGAGAAGGGAAGGAAAGAAAAGGAAGGAAATGCCTGGGGAAAGCCGGGAAAGAGGGGGAAAAGCTGGGGAAAAGGGAGGGGAAGTCTTCCCTCTCTGACAGGGGAGAGCGACGGCCGACGGCCGTCCTCGCGAAAGAGAAAGAAAACACCGACTCGAGCATGATCGATCTCCAAGGCATGTGAGATCGATCTCCTTTGCAATCCAGATCGATCTCCTTGAAATCCAGATCGATCTCCTTTGCAATCCAGATCGATCTCCCTAGCCATCCAGATCGATCTCCTTTACTCAAAAAGGCATACTTGGGCTAAAACACAAGCCCAAGCTCAGATCTTCCGATCTCGGGTCCACATAGCCATTCTAAACAAACACGAATACAGACAAGGCCAGTGTGTGCACATGCGGGTGTGAAACAAACCAACAAGGCATAATTTACCAAATTGCCCTTACGGTCTACAGCGAGCCACAAGGGTAGAGGGACAGGTCCTCACATCCTATTACCCTTAAAGGAAATCTTGTCCCGAGATTCGATAAGGGTAGGGCTCGGAACAATAAAATAGCTACACTAGAGGACAGGACAAGAAAGACCTAGAGAAGAAAACAACTGCGGAAACTCCTGCCGCATGCGCGCCTCGCGCTCCCAAGTGACCTCCTCGGTGCCTCTGTGCCTCCACAGTACCTTGACCAAGGGAATCGTCTTGCCCCGCAAGACCTGATCCCTCTGGTCAAGTACCTGAACCGGCTGCTCAATAAAGCTCATGTCTGCCTCAAGCTCAATGTCATCCACCCTGATGACATGAGACGGGTCTGGGTGATACTTCCTCAGCATCGACACATGGAAAGTCGGATGCACAGCAGACATGTGCTGAGGAAGATCCAGGCGGTAAGCTACCTCGCCGACCCTCTCTAAGATCTCGAACGGCCCGACGAACCTCGGCGCCAATTTGCCACCTCTGCCAAACCTGACAGAACCTCTGTACGGCGATGCTCGCAAGAGCACTCGGTCGTCGACTGCAAACTCCAACGGTCGTCGCCTCTGATCTGCATAACTCTTCTGCCGGCTCTGAGCCGTCAGAAGCCTCTGCCTGATCTGCACTAACTTCTCTGACGACCGCCTAACGATGTCTGGACCGGTGAGTGAAGCCTCTCCAACCTCTCTGACGTACAAACTGCCCAACCTGTCGGTCGAGTCTGTCACCCGCATAGGCAGGAAGTGCGCCGATTTGGTCAATCGATCAACGATGACCCAAATCGGGTCATTCCCCCTAGGGGATCTCGGTAGCCCGGTCACGAAGTCCATCGTGATGTGCTCCCACTTCCACTCAGCTAGTGGAAGCGGCTGAAGTAACCCCGGAGTCCGCTGGTGCTCTGCCTTGACCTTCTGACAGGTAAGGCAGCGCGATACGAACTCCGTCACTGCCCTCTTCATCCCGCGCCCTCTTCATCCCGCGCCACCAGAACTGTCGCCGAAGATCCTGGTACATCTTGGTGCCGCTGGGATGAACTGCAAAGCGAGAGTGGTGGAACTCTCGTAGGACGTCGTCTCGAAGAACTGGGTCTGCTGGAACCGCTACTCTGCCTCGGAACCGTAGCCCTCCGTCTGGCGATACTGTCCAGTCTTCGTCTGCGCCTTCCATGCCCGCTGCTGTGCGTAACTCCTTGAGCTCTGGGTCACTGTGCTGTGCCTCTAACACTCTGGCTAGAACTGCTGGCATACTCTGCATTGCGTAGAGGAAGCTGCTGGATCCCCGATCCTCAAACTCGAGCCCCAACTGGCCCACCGTCTCTAGAGCCTGCCACTGCCGAGCTGACAACCCTGCAACTGCTGCTCTGGTGTCTCTCACCTGTCTGCTCAGCGCGTCTGCTACGACGTTTGCCTTACCAGGATGGTAATGCAACGCAAAGTCGTAGTCCTCCAGTAGCTCCATCCAGCGTCGCTGCCTCAGGTTGAGGTCACGTTGGGTGAAAACGTACCTCAAACTCCTATGGTCCGAGAAGACTGAGAACTTCTAGCCATAGAGATAATGCCGCCAGGTCTTCAGGGCGAAGACCACCGTTGCTAGCTCCAAGTCGTGAGTCGGGTAGTTCCTCTCATGGTTCTTCAGCTGGCGAGAACCATAGGAAACTACGTGGCCCTCCTGCATGAGGACACACCCCAAACCCTCACCGCTGGCGTCGCAGTAAACACTGTAACCAACACCTCGCTCGGGGACGATCAGCACCAGCGCACTGGTCAACCTCGTCCTCAGCTCCACGAAGGCTCGCTCACAAGCATCATCCCACACGAATAGGACGGCCTTCTGTGTGAGTCTGGTCAACGGTCCGGCAACTCTGGAGAAGTTACGCACGAACCGCTTGTAGTAACCCGCCAGGCCTAAGAAACTACAGACCTCAAACACTGTTCTTGGTCTCTGCCACTGTACCACTGCCTCGACCTTGGCCGGGTCAACTGAGATTCCTGCTGCCGACACCACGTGTCCAAGGAATCCCACCTGTGCAAGCCAGAACTCGCACTTGGAAGCATTGGCATAAAGCCGATGCTCCCGAAGTAGCTGCAACATTGTCGCCAAGTGTCGCTCGTGCTCCGCCTCTGACTGGGAGTAGATAAGGATGTCGTCGACGAACACCACCACGAACTCGTCTAGGAAAGGCCGGAAGATCCTCTGCACATGAGATCCATGAATGCTGCTGGTGCATTCGTCAGCCCAAACGGCATCACCACGAACTCGTACAGGCCGTACCGAGTCCGAAAAGCCGTCTTCGGGATGTCGCAATCCCGAACCCTCAACTGGTGGTAGCCGGTGCGGAGGTCGATCTTCGAGAACACTGAAGATCCTCGCAACTGGTCAAACAGGTCGTCGATCCTCGGCATCGGATACCGATTCTTCACCGTCACCCTGTTGAGCCGCCTGTAGTCTATGCAAAGTTGAAGGGTACCGTCCTTCTTCTTTGCGAACAACACTGGCGCCCCCAAGGGAGACATGCTGGGACGGATGAAACCTCTGCTGGTAAGCTCGTCTAGCTGAGTCCTCAACTCACTCTGCTCTGCTGGTGCCATCCTGAAAGCTGGGAGAGAGATCGGTGCGGTACCCGGTACCAGGTCGATCTCAAAATCGACCTCTCTGGGCGGTGGAAGCCCTGGCAACACCTCGGGAAACACGTCGGTGTAGTCGCTCACGATCCTGGGGAAACTGTTCTGCTACACTCCCTCTGACCCAAATAGGGACAGGCTGGCCAGCAAGGCTGAAAGCTCGCTGCCACGCCTCCCCACACCACAAGTAAAGGAATCTGCTGAAAACCGATCCCCCAACAACACGAACTGTGTTCCATCGGGTGTCCAAGCGACCACCCTCCCGCGACCACAGTCGATGATAGCTCGGTATGCTGCTAACCAGTCCATACCGAGTATCACATCGAAGCCTGTCATGTCTAGCACCCGCAAGTCTAGACAGACACGGAGGCCTCCAACCTCCAAGGAACAAGATCGGCAGACCCGGTCTACCCTGACTGTGCCGCCGATCGGTGAATCTACAGATTGTGCCACCTCTAGCCAACTCGTCTCTAATCCTAGCGATGCCACACACATGCTAGCAATATAGGAATGAGACACCCTAAAGTCTATCAGCATATCTACTAAGGAACTAGAAAGCTGAAAGATACCTCTGAGAACGGTTGGCTCTGCCGCTGCCTGCTGATACTGCTGCGGCTGCTGGTACTGTGGTGACGGCTGATATAGCTGGACGGTGTCCTGCTGCTCGCGAACTAGGAGGGCAAACACCTGCCCCCGCTGGCCGCCTCTGCCTCTGGGACGCCCCGGCCAGCGTCCACCCCCGTTCCCCTGCCAGGCACCGGACCCTCCGCCTCTACTGCCTTGCGGCATAGCGCCCTGCGCTCCTCGCGAAGTGCAGTCTCTACGGTAGTGCCCCGGTTGCCCGCATAGGTAGCAAGTGACTGACGCGCCCGGCTGTCGTCCCTGGTCTCCCCCTGACGAAGCCTGCCCAGATGGCCTGGCCGTCAGTAGAAACGGGGCTGGTGGGCTCGGTAGTGGCTGCTGGTATTGCGGTGCATGCTGCGGCCGCCTCTGAAAGGGCCGCTGACGCCACGGTTGCCCCCTACCGAACCCCCCTGTGAACTGGGGCCTATGCTGCTGCGAGCTGGTAGAGACTGCCGGTGGAACTGCCTCGCGTCTCTCGTCCTGCGACTGCGCCTCCACAACTAAGGCGCAGTTCAGAACTGCTGTGTACGTCTGGAAGCGGTGGGAACACGTCTGGCGCCTGATCTCTGGACGAAGACCCCACTCAAACTGTCGTGCCCTGGCCACTGGATCTGCTGCCACTGCCCCCGCAAAACGGACCAAGTGCGTGAACTGGGTGGCATACTGCTGACACTCCAGCAAGACTACCACAGCAGTCCGAGCGTCGACCGGAGCGAGAACCCCCTCCTCGGCGAGAAGGGTCTCCTCCCGTGCGACCGAAGCCGTCGCTGGTGATGGCTCAGCCCGTCTAGCTCTGACCTCCCTGACAGGTGCTACCCTGTCTGGTCGGGCGGGCCAACCAGGTTGTGCCCCACCCCGACCATCAATCGAAGGTCGGCCTCGAGCTCCCGACATCTGCGCAATCACCAACAACAAACGAGCGTCCACTCGCTAGAAACCCAAGACAAAGCAGCACAAACAGAAAGCGGAAAAGCACAACACATCAAAATGAGCTTGCACGGATGTTCTAGACATAGAACTAACCCATTCCACGCTCAATCTCTACCGAATCCTGATCCTAAACCCTGGGATCTACAACCTATGCTCTGATACCAAGCTGTCGCGCCCCGACCCGCGAAAGCCCAACCGGGCCGGGCGACGCGAACCGGAACCTAACCAACGCGGAAAAAAGAACGACGAGGGTTCCCTCTAACTTATTGGTCTCCCTAGCAATTCACCAAAGCACCCTCAATTAAAAGATAATATTATAATGAAGCCTCGAACCACAGATTTACGAACTCAAAAAGATTTAATATACAAATCCTCGGAGAGGGGAAGATCCAAAATACAACATCACTCCCGTAGGAGACTAACTAAGATAAGGGTAAAAGCAGTAAATATCGCCACCTCTCAAAAGCCACCAGGCGCCGCCGCACCACCGTCCAACTGCCCGGTAGGGGCCACAGAGGAAGAACTGACGCCTGCACCTGCAAAACGCAGCCCGGGTAGGTGTCAGCACTAAGCTCAGTAGGGATCTACACTACGACACACAGAAGGAAGAGGGAAACGCAACAGTGTCGCCCTTAAGTACGACCTGGGTGTATACAGGGGTCCCATAACCCCACCGCGTGTCCCTGAGGCCCCGATCATGAACTTCCAGCCGGGCTGGTCACATGTCGGGTCATACTCAGTAGCAGGAAACGACACTGCTGACTCTCAACAGGACACTGAACACTGTTTGGTGGGAAGAGACACCACTGAGTAGGCAAAACCTCTACTCAAGAGTATTAGGAACACCGGACACCGGCTACACCTCAGATCCGACTCGAGGCCGACACGACATCTACAATCATCAAGCCACAAGCGTACCAGTCATCTAAGCCTATCATCGAATCGACTGGACACCACCATTCAAACCGAGTCCAAACTACCCAACATCGGTCCTAGGGCTAAGTCCGAGCTTCCAACCTCGGGACGGCGACCCAAAGATCACCCACGCCCTAACCAATGCAACTAATGCACACAACAACAATGCATGCTATGAGATACACAGAGAATAAGAAAGGCATGCAACAGTATGTCAAGCATCATATAAGTCTACTGGATCGCAGCAGCGGTACTACCAACCGCTGCCAGCCGATCCGCAGCGGGTCCCGGCATTACGACGGTACCGCGACCGTCAACCGCGGACTCCTGCAACGGGAAGCAACCCCGAAAACCAATGATGAATAGTAACAATATAATATTATATTCCGAAATATAATATTATAATCAAAAACCCTCCAAGCCTCTACTTAGGGGCTAATTGATCCCGTCGATCCGACGTCCAAACAACGTCGGATTCAAGATCTAACTTAACCACCAGTAGGTGTATATACCAGGATCAACATATCCAAAATTCATAATCATCCAACGGTTGGATTAACGGGAAAAGGCTAATCAAAATCGTTAATCAAACTAACTTACCCATTAATTGCTGCAACGCAGCCCTCCAGAAAACAATTCATAAGAAATCTTAGAAAAATTGGAAAATTACGAAACAAGATGGAATGGAAATCTAACGAATAGTTCTACAACTCTTATGTTTATGAAAAACCAAGATCATGTACACACCGGCCGAAAAACTCGCCGCAAGCCGGCTGTTTCTCAAGAACAGCAGAAAATCAGAAATCCGAGACTAATCTTGCATAAAACCTACTCAAATCTCAACTGATTAATAGGAAACTTAAATCAGTTATTCTAACAGGTATAAGGAAACCAACAAAGCAAGGATCAACAAGATCAAATGGCTAGATCGCAAGAAAACCCGAAAAGAACACAGTAGGTATAACCCTACCTAGCTGCGCTTTCCTCGGCTGATTCCCCGCGATTTGATCACTAACAAGCCTCCAAACCACTTTAGGGATCTTTCTCTCGTTGTCACGAATCCAACGAGCCTTAGAACGCCGAAAAAGATGGCCGGAGGAGGGAGAACGGAGGAGATGAAGCTCGCCGGCGGTAAAGGGAAGAAAACAGAGCACCGCGGGAAAGAGAGAAGGATGGAAGAAGAAGAGAAGAGAAGGGAAGGAAAGAAAAGGAAGGAAAAGCCTGGGGAAAGCCGGGAAAGAGGGGGAAAAGTTAGGGAAAAGGGAGGGGAAGTCTTCCCTCTTTGACAGGGGAGAGCGTCCTCGCGAAAGAGAAAGAAAACACCGACTCGAGCATGATCGATCTCCAAGGCATGTGAGATCGATTTCCTTTGCAATCCAAATCGATCTCCTTGAAATCCAGATCGATCTCCTTTGCAATCCAGATCGATCTCCCTAGCCATCCAGATCGATCTCCTTTACTCAGAAAGGCAAACTTGGGCTAAAACACAAGCCCAAGCTCAGATCTTCCGATCTCGGGTCCACCTAGCCATTCTAAACAAACACGAACACAGACAAGGCCAGTTTGTGCACACGCGGGTGTGAAACAAACCAAGAAGGCGCAATTTACCAAATTGCACTTGTGGTCTACAGCGAGCCACAGGGGTAGAGGGACAGGTCCTCACACCTTTGGCCAAGGAAGTAATCGCCGAGGAACTTGAGAAACAAGCTCACTCATCCTCAACAGTGGGAGAGGATGTAGAATCGCCAGACAGCAGGCAAAGTAGCCAGTCTGCTTCTGCTTCTAAGTAAGCATTCTTACTCATTCTTTTATATTTTTCTTCTTCATGGTTGATGCCTTCTATACTCAATGTTCTTTACTTTGTAGAGAAAGATCAGGTTCCTCTACTCCCTCGCACCTTTATCTTCCTTCCGTTTCTCCTTCAAATTTGGACGAGACAGCTGTCCCTCTAGAAGTTGAGAAGGACCGTCCTGCGACGAATAGCCACGCTGCAGAAATCGGTCAGGAGGAATGACTCTCTCAATGTATCCTCTTCCACTTGTAGAACAAGTACGTTCCAAGAAGAGAATGAAATGTTGTGTTCACAAGAATACCAAAGTAATTAATTACATTCTTCCCTCATGATTTGGTTTATCGACCTTTTCTCATTCTATATTTGCATATCTCTAGGAAAGAGAAGGTCACCATTTCATCGTCCGAAGAAGAAAGAAGGGATGATGATGACATCAAAGATCTTTTCGACGTTTTTAATTTTACCTCAACTAGACCAGGTTTGTCATCTACTGGCAAGATGCTTGTTTATGGTCCATATAACTTTTTGAGGGATCTTGGTGAAATTCAACTATCATCTGAAAGAAATTCCCTTGGTGTATCGACCTTGCAACCTATGGTCAAGACATTATCTGTTCCAGAGCCATCGGCCAGTGGTGTTGAGCGCAACGGCGATGTGCACTTCAACAATGGACATGCATGTTGCTATGCTTGCCCCAACTCCCATTATGCCACAGGCGACGATGATCGATAACACTCTGGCAGTCTTATTGTCACGCCACGATCCAGAAAACCCATCCGAGCTGGGACGTGAGGGTTCTAACTCAAAAATATCAAACGGCGAGAGCCTCCCCCGTAAACATCACTTTTAAATCTGGTGCATGATTATAATATTCACAATTAATTTAAACTATCATATCATCAAATCATAAAACAAATTAACTACTACAATACTCAATTAACTTTAACAAAAGATACAATAATGGTTCAAGTCCTCTAAGTACAGCAATCTCTGATCAATTTACATCAAATTGAAATACAAATACATTTTTTCTTCATATTACAATTCATACATTAAAGGCTGTATATCAATTGAATAAGATAAAGTGATGATGTCCTCGATATCACGCACCGCCAAGGGGAGTGTCGCCTCCAAGCCGTAACTACCTGAAAAAGAAGGAACTGCATCGACCTGCATCGCCGATGCAGCCCAGGTAGGAGTGAGCAATAAAGCTCAGTAGGGTTCTACGCTATTCTACGTCACACTGAAGGGAGGAAAACAAAAACTGTGTTGTCTCTCAGTCTAAATCTAAGGAATGCCAAGGGTCTCATAACTCTATCGCTCTCGTCATGAACCTCTCTCTTGAACATGTTACCAAGATCATCCTAAGCACCAACAAGGGAACGGTACCATGCGGGATCACCCTTACCCAAGAACAAACGAGAGGAATCAAAGACTGCGGGCTCCTGTCCAGGTACCACCCTGCCCAGTCATACCATCTCTCACGGGGACCATGTCAGGGAACGCATCGACATCCATCCTTAGCACTTGGCCTTGGAGAAACAACACAACCTCTAAACCTCAACCACATTATTCCAGTCCGACTACCTAATAATCCTCGAATCATATCAAACATAGTCATTGATGACAATCACGTCTTAATCCTCGACTACGCCAAACCCCGGTCCTAGGGCTAGACCCGGGCTACCCGAGAACCCCAGATCGGCGATCGAATCCTTCACCTACCACCTATCCTTAATGCTTCTAATGCAAATCAAATGCATGCAATGCTCAGGCACAGGAATACATGAATAGTAGCATGCAACAATATGCCAAGACAACATACATGGGCTAGGGAAAGCATCAAGCTTGCCGGAGGGTAATCATAGCATGGGTCTAAACTACAATTACAGATCTATCTACCACAACAACGGCAACACAGGCCGTAAACGAACATTTCAATTCAAATTTCGGCATTACGAGGGCATGTACAGCCGTCAACCGTAATTTCTACAACGGGATACAACCCCGGCCAAACAATTACAACAATCAACAACAACTATAATATACATCACCTAGGGCACACCTTCGGCCCATCTAATTATCTAAACATCCCAAGGGGCATGACTCCCTTGGTTCAACCACAAGTCTCGCATAGGCTTAGATACATCAATGTATGCAATACATGAATAAATAGCATTCTATCCAAAAGTTGAGTGGATACTAAGCATACTTCGTAATCAATTGATAATTAAGCTAGAAGATTAGCAACACAAATAACCGTGTAGGAATCAAGGGATTAATCTCCCAAAACTTATCAAATCATCATGTATCTACCAAATACTGCTAAGAATGTCAATACATGATAGTAGATGAATTAGACAAACTATAATTGATTAAACATGCTTTAATTCTATATATTCCCCAAGATTAGGGTATAACCTAGGTTTCACTATGTCCGTCCGATTAATGTGTAACTTAGCATACATGCTCATTAATGGTTCTCAATATGCCTACCCAAAATCCAATTCAAACGGACGAACGAAAATAGATGAAAACCACGTATTTCGGTCTTCGGCCAAAAGCGATGAAATCTCATCGAATTGACGTCAAACTGGAAATCAAACTTGATCATGAATTCAATTGCATGTTAGGAATATCATGTCCAAGAATTGGGTCTAATTGATGGCTAATTTCCACTTAATTAATTGACTAATTTCTTAATTCCTGTTTCGCAGCAGTTTAGGCAAATATTCGCCAAAAATCGTATATAAATCCAAAAATAACGAAATAAGCAGCAATTGAAAGTACATTCGATGATCTACAACTTTCATCTTAAAAGTTACACGAGATCATGCTTACACAGCTCAGAAATCGGGCACGAACCCGACTGTTCATCAAAGAACAGAGCCTCGATGGAAATCCGAGAAAAACATGTAAAAGTCCAGCTAAAATCGAAAACAAATCACATGAGAGGTAGATCAGATGCTAGGCAAGCTTAGAGGAACTAATTAGCACAAAGAAAGCAACTAATCCAATAAACAAACCCTAGATCTAGCTTAATCCAAAGATCTAGGTAGAAACCCTACCTTAAACGCTAATCCAAGCTTTAATCCGCCGTGATCCGCCATCCTCCGTCGCCGCCGCCGTCTCCAGCTCACCGGAGAGCCGCCGGAGTCCTCCCATAGCCGCAGCCGTCACCGGAGAAGGAAGAGGGCTGCCACGGAAGAGAGAAGGGAAGTAAGGAGAAGGAGGGGACCTCGCCGCCGCCTCTAACTTATTGGTCTCCCTAAACAATTCATAAGCACCCTTTATAAAACAATAATCAGCAACCTCAAAAGATATAATATAATATTCAAATCCTCAAAAGGGTTTACATTAATATACATCACACTCCCGTAGGAGACTAACTAACAAAATGGGTAAGCAGATGATCACCGCTCCTCAAGTACCGCCAGACGTCGCCGCGCCACCAAACACCTGCCCGGTAGGGGCCACTGAAGAAAAGATGACGTCTGCACATGCAAAACGCAGCCCGGGTAGGAGTGAGCACTAAGCTCATTAGGGTTTTACACTACGACACATAGAAGGGAGGGAACACAACAGTTTCGCCCCCAAGCTAGGCCTAGGTGTGCTACGGGGCCCCACAACCCCACCGCGCGTCACTAAGAGCTCCTGTCCAGGTCCCACCCTCAATAAAGCAGGAAGCCAACACTGCTATCCCACTAGCAGGAACCCGACACTGCTAGGCGAGGGACTGACACCGGCAGCACCCTCAGCAGCTTGCTCGAGGCCGACACGACCTCTAAATCATCGATCAACATGTATCCAAGTCATCTAAGCCTATCATCGATATCGACTGAATACTACAATCCAACCTGGACCTTGCTACCCGCCACGGTTCTAGAGCTAAATCCGAACTACCCGAAAGCCTTAGATCGGCGATCAACCCATTGCCCACGCCCTAACCTTATGCATCTAATGCACAAAAAGAATGCAAGCTATGATCATGCGTAGGTAAGAAGTAAACATGCGACAGTATGATAAAATAACATATAAGTCCAACTGAATCACTGCAGTGATACTACCGACCGCTGCCAGCCGATCCGCAGCGGGTCCCGACAGTACAATAGTACCGCAACCGTCAACCGCGGACTCCTGCAACGGGAAGCAACCCTGAAAACACAGGTGAACATATAATATAATATTATATGTTTTGAACATATAATATTATTTAAATCATCAAGATCCTCTAATTAGAGGCTAAGCAACCTCGTCGATCCGGCGCCCAAAGGACATCGGATTCGAGATCCAACTTAGGAAACCGCAGATGAACATGCCGGGATCAACATATCCAAAACCGGGAAATATTATGCAACGCCGATTATAACAATCCATACGAATATCATAACAATTCATAGGAAAATCAGACAATTATGAAACCGGTTGGAGCTGAGAGTAAATCCAGAGATCTACAACTCTTATGTTCGTCATAAATCAAGATCCGGCAAGGACAGATCAAAAAACGCGCCGTAAGCCGGCTGTTTTTCAAGAACAGAGAAACCGGAAAATCTGAGTTTAAACAGGCTAAAAACCTACTAAAATCTCAATCAAATCTTATGAAATTTACAACATAAATTAAGCTAAACAAGAGGAATACAACAACACCAAGAACACCTAGATCTACAGGCTAGATTAAGAGAAAACAGAAAAAAAAACTCAAGTAGGTAGAAACCTACTGGGAACGCAAACCTCGGTTGAATCCCCGATGTACGAGCACCAAACTGGCTTCAAACCATGCCAAGGATCTTTCTCTCGCTGCTACGAATCCAGCGAGCCCTCAAGCACCCAAAATGATGGCCGAAGGAGGGAGAACGGTGGGGAAGAAGATCGCTGTCGGAAACAGGGGAAACAGGGCCGCTAGAAAGAGAAGGAAGAAGAAGAGAGAAGAAGGAGGAAGAGAAGAAAGGAGGAAGGAGGAGCCCGGGAAGAGGGGAAAGAGAAGAGGATAAGGGAGTGGAGAGAAGATTTTTCTTCTCTCCCTCTGACAGTGGAGAGCGACGGCCAACGGCGGCTGTCCACTCAGAAATCCATCGCCATGACTTTCTAGCACAGGAAGATCGATATCCTTAAGAAGGAAGATCGATCTCCTTCGCCCAGAAACTCAAACTTGGGCTAAAACACAAGCCCGTGCTTAGATCTTCCGATCCTGGGTCCACCTAATCATTCTAAACAAACACTAACACAAACACGGTCAGTGTGTGCACCCGTGAGTGTTAAACAAACCGACAAGGCGTAATTTATCAAATTTCCCTTGCGGTCTACAACGAGTCACAGGCCCGACCCAGGCGGTCGACCCAGGAGTAGAGGGACAGGTCATCATAGTTGATATGACCTATTTGGCAATACTTGGTCGACCAAATATGGTCCCTCCCAATTACGTGACCATTTCCCTTATTTGGGGTCATTTCGATCTATAGGCAAGATCGTTTTCCAAACCAAGTCCCCTTCTTGAAAGCCTTTTGATACTACTCTCTTGTTATAGATATCGGCCACTTTCAATTTCTGCTCCTCAATGTTTTCTAAGGCAATATCTCGTTGCTCATCGAGCTCTAAAAGATTATACATTAATGCCTCCTGATATTCTTCACCAGTTAAGCGATCTTGTTGTAAAACTCTGAGCGATAGAACATTTATCTCAGCAGGCAAAAGTACCTCTTGACCATATACTAATTGGTAAGGAGTAACCTTAGTACTGGATTTAGGTCTTGTCCTATGTGCCCATAATGCTTCAACAATCCTTCATGTCACTGTATCATCCATTATCTTTCTTATGATCGATTTGATTGTTTTATTGGACGCCTCAGCTTGTCCATTAGATTGGGCATAATATGGTGTAGAATTGGCCATGTTAATTTTATACTCGGCCAAAATATTCTTAACCCCAGCACTTACAAACATTGTCCCTTGATCGGACACTATTGTTTGTGGGATGCCAAATCTACATATAAGATTTTCCCAGATAAACTTACCACTTGGTCATCAGACACTGTTTTTAATGGGATAGCTTCTACCCACTTGGGAAAATAATCTGTCGCCACAATAACAAACTTGTGCAACATGGACGATGGTGGATGTATTTTACCAATAATGTCTATCGCCCAATGTTACGATGCACCTTCTATAGGGCTTTCGTACCTGGTCTCTTGCCTTGTCTCAGATCCTCTTTAGCCAAATCTATGGCTAGGTCGAGAGATACCTTTAGGGTTTTAGGAGAAGGACCCTAGGTATTCGACGGGGAAGGCGAAAACTAGAGGAAGAGACAGATGAGAAGAGGGATACCTTACAGCTCTTCTAGGGTTGGCTGGCTTCTCTTGGAGATCCAAGCCTTGGAGAACGTGGTGGAGGGAAACACGGCAGCCAAAGGGACGCCGGGGACTTGGGGTTGGACCGCGGATGTCGCGCCCCGACCCGCGAAAGCCCAACCGGGCCGGGCGACGAGAACCGAATCCTAACAAACCGCGGAAACATAATGGCGAGGGTTCCCTCTAACCTATTAGTCTCCCTAACAGTTCACCAAAAGCACCCCCCAATTTAAAAGACAATAATTTAATGAAACTTCGAACCACAGATTTACGAAGTCAAAAAGATTTAATATACGTATCCTCGGAGAGGGGGAGGTTCAAATACAACATTACTCCCGTAGGAGACTATCTAACATAGGATAAAAACAGTAAAGTATCAGCACCTCTCAGACTCCCCCTGGCGCCGCCGCACCGCCGACCAAATGCACGGTAGGGGCCACGGAAGAAGAACTGACGCCTGCACCTGCAAAATGCAGCCCGGGTAGGTGTGAGCACTAAGCTCAGTAGGGTTCTACACTACGACACACAGAAGGAAGAGGGAAACACAAGAGTGTCGCCCTCAAGTAAGACCTGGGTGTATACAGGGGTCCCAGAACCCCGCCGCGTGTCCCTGGTGCCCAGGAGTAGCACACAGTAAGCTCAACAAACACTGCTGACTCACATGCAGGAACTCGACACTGAAGGCGAGAAATGGCACCGCTGAGGGGGCCTCTCCTCCACTCAAGAGTCAACACAGTGGAACACCGGCTACAACTCAGCATCCGACTCGAGGTCGACACGACCTCTACAATCATCAAGCAACAAGTGTACCAGTCATCTAAGCCTATCACCGAATCGACTGGACACCACAATTCATACCGGGTCCAAACTACCCAACCCCGGTCCTAGGGCTAAGTCCGAGCTTCCAGCCTCGGGACGGCGACCCACAGATCACCCACGCCCTAACCAATGCAACTAATGCACACAATCAACAATGCATGCTATGACATACACAAACAGGAGATAGGCATACAACAGTATGTCAAGGATAGCATACAAGTCAACCGGATCGCTGCAGCGGTACTACCAACCGATGCTAGCCGATCCGCAGCGTGTCCCGGCATTACGACGGTACCACGACCGTCAACCGCGAACTCTTGCAACGGGAAGCAACCCCGAAAACCGCTGATGAACAGTAAACAATATAATATTATATTCTGAAATATAATATTATATTCTGAAATATAATTTTATATTCAACACACCCAAAACCTCTACTTAGGGGCTAATTGATCCCGTCGATCCGACGTCCAAACGACGTCGGATTTAAGTTCCAACTTAGCCATCAGTAAGCGCATATACTAGGATCAATATGTCACAAATTCATAATCATCCAACGGTTGGATTAACAGGAAAACATTAATCAAAATCGCTAATCAAACTAACTTACCAATTAATTGCTGCAACGCAACCCTCCAGAAACAAATTCATAACAAATCGTAGAAAAATCAGAAAATTATGAAATCAGTTGGGTTAGAGAGTAGATTCAAAGATCTACAACGCTTATGCTCATGACAACCCAAGATCAAGTACGTACCGCCGGAAAACTCGCCGCAAGCCGGCTGTTCTTCAAGAACAGCAGAAAATAGAGAATCCGATCCTAATCATGTATAAAACCTACTAAGATCTCAACCAAAGCTTATAAAATTTATAAAAGAAATTTTACTAAGCATGAGGAATCCAACTAAACAAAGATCAACAAGATCCATCGGCTAGATCTAGAGAAAACCCGAAAACAACACCAGTAGGTAGAAACCTACCTAACAGCGCTTTTCTCGGCTGATTCCCCGCGAGTTGATCACCAACAAGGTTCCAAACCACTTCAGGGATCTTCCTCTCATTGTCACGGATCCAACGAGCCTTAGAACACCCAAAACGATGGTCGGAGAAGGGAGAACGGAGGAGAAGAAGCTCGCCGGCGGGAAAAAGAGAGAAAACAGAGCCTCGGGAGGGAAAGAAAGAAGGAAGAAGAAGGGAGGAGAAGGAGGAGGAGAAGAGGAAGAAAAGGAGGGAAAAGGGGAAGGAGAAAGCCGGGGGAAGGGGGCAAAAGAGAAAGGAGGGGAGGGAAAGTCCTCCCCCTCTGACAGGAGAGAGCGACGGCCAACGACGTCCGTCCTCGCGAAGCAGAAAAAGCCACCGACCCGAGTCCGATCGATCGCTCCAAGGAGCGATCGATCGCTCGTGCCCCGGATCGATCCAATCATCAAGTCGGATCAATCCGACAAAGTCGGATCGATCCCACACCAATTCGGATCGATCCGACCAAGTCGGATCGATCCAACTCCAAGTCGGATCGATCCCACACCAAGTCGGATCGATCCGAGCGGGTCAAAAACACAACGACTCGCTTATGAGTCCGATCGATCGCTCCCACGAGCGATCGATCGCTCAAGGGTCGTCAGCTGCCCCAAAGGCAAACTTTTGCGCGCCCGAGCTGGGATCTTCCGATCCCGGGTCCACCTAGCCATTCTAAACAAACACTAACACATACAAGGTCAGTGTGTGCACACGCGGGTGTGAAACAAATCAACAAGGCGCAATTTACCAAATTGCCCTTGCGGTCTTCAACGAGCCACAGGGGTAGAGGGACAGGTCCTCACATCCAAATACCCTTAAAGGAAATCTCGTCTCGAGATTCGATAAGGGTAGGGCTCGAAACAACAAAACAACTACACTAGAGGACAGGACAAGAAGTACCTCGAGAGTAGAACAGATTGGAAAACTCCTGCCACATGCGCGCCTCGCGCTCCCAGGTCATCTCCTCGGTGTCTCTGTGCCTCCACAGTACCTTGACCAAGGGAATCGTCTTGCCCCGCAAGACCTGATCCCTCCGGTCAAGTACCCGAACCGGCTGCTCAACAAAGCTCGCGTCTGCCTCAAGCTCAATGTCATCCACCCTGATGACATGAGACGGGTCTGGGTGGTACTTCCTCAGCATCGACACGTGGAAAGTCGGGTGCACAGCAGACATGTGCTGAGGAAGATCCAGGCGGTAAGCTACCTCGCCGACCCTCTCTAGAATCTCAAACAGCCCGACAATCCTCGGCGCCAACTTACCACCCCTGCCAAACCTGACAGAACCTCTGTACAGCGATGCTCGCAAGAACACTCGGTCGCCGACTGCAAACTCCAACGGTCGTCACCTCTGATTTGCATAACTCTTCTGCCGGCTCTGAGCAGTCAGAAGCCTCTGCCTGATCTGCACTAACCTCTCTGACGACCGTCTGACGATGTCTAGACCGGTGAGTGAAGCCTCTCCAACCTCTGTCCAGCACACTGGGGAACGACACGGCCTACCGTACAACGCCTCGAAAGGTGCTACTCCAAGACTGGACTGGTAGCTGTTGTTGTAGGCGAACTCCACCAAGGGAACGTGCTCCTCCCAGCTGCCTCCTGCGTCGAGGACACATGCCCTCAGCATGTCCTCCAAGATCTGGATCGTCCGCTCTGACTGCCCGTCTGTCTGCGGATGGAACGCTGTGCTAAAAGTCAGGAGTGTGCCAACTGCCTCCTGAAAGTCTCGCCAGAACCTGCTGGTGAACCTGGGGTTAGGCGGCTCAACAGGGTGACGGTGAAGAACAGGTATCCGATGCCGCGGATCGACGACCTGTTTGACCAGCTTCGAGGATCTTTAGTGTTCTCGAAGATCGACCTACGCACCGGCTACCACCAGTTGAGGGTTCGGGATTGCGACATCCCGAAGACGGCATTCCGGACTCGGTACGGCCTGTACGAGTTCATCGTGATGCCGTTTGGGCTGACGAACGCACCAGCAGCGTTCATGGATCTCATGCAGAGGATCTTCCGGCCTTTCCTAGACGAGTTCGTGGTGGTTTTCGTCGACGACATTCTTATCTACTCCCGGTCAGAGGCGGAGCACGAGCGGCACTTGGCGACAGTGTTGCAGCTACTTCGGAGGCATCGGCTCTTTGCCAAGGCCTCCAAGTGCGAGTTCTGGCTTACTCAGGTGGGGTTCCTTGGGCACGTGGTGTCGGCAGTAGGGATCTCAGTCGACCCCGCCAAGGTCGAGGCAGTGGTGCAGTGGCAGAAGCCGAGGACAGTGTTCGAGGTCCGCAGTTTTCTGGGCTTGGCGGGCTACTACAGACGGTTCGTGCGGGACTTCTCCAGAGTCGCCGGACCGTTGACCAGACTGACACAGAAGGCCGTCCCGTTCGTGTGGGATGATGCTTGTGAGCAGGCTTTTGTGCAGCTGAGGACCAGGTTGACTAGTGCACCGGTGCTGATCGTCCCCGAGCGAGGCGTGGGTTACAGTGTCTATTGCGACGCCAGCGGTGAGGGTTTGGGGTGTGTCCTTATGCAGGAGGGGCACGTAGTTTTCTATGGTTCTCGCCAGCTGAAGAACCATGAGCGGAACTACCCGACCCACGACTTGGAGCTAGCAGCAGTGGTCTTCGCCCTGAAGACCTGGCGGCACTACCTCTATGGCGAGAAGTTCTCAGTCTTCTCGGACCATAAGAGTTTGAGGATCGTTTTCACCCAACGTCACCTCAACCTGAGGCAGCGACGCTGGATGGAGCTACTGGAGGACTACGACTTCGAGTTGCATTACCATCCTGGTAAGGCAAACGTTGTCGCAGACGCGCTGAGCAGGCAGGTGAGAGAGACCAGAGCAGCAGTAGCAGGGCTATCAGCGCGGCAGTGGCAGGCACTCGAGACAGTAGGCCAGTTGGGGCTAGAGTTCGAGGATCAGGGATCCAGCGGCTTTCTCTACACAGTGCAGAGCATACCAGCAGTACTGGCTAGGGTGTTAGTAGTGCAGCGCATTGACGCAGAGCTCGAGGAGTTACGCACCTCAGCGGGCACAGAGGGCGCAGACGGGGACTGGACAGTATCGCCAAACGGAGGGCTACGGTTCCGAGGCAGGGTAGCAGTTTCAGCAGATCCAGTTCTTCGTGACGACGTCCTACGAGAGTTCCACCACTCTCGTTTTGCAGTTCATCCCGGCGGCACCAAGATGTACTAGGACCTTCGGCGACAACTCTGGTGGCGCGGGATGAAGAGGGCAGTGACGGAGTTCGTATTGCGCTGCCTTACCTGTCAGAAGGTTAAGGCAGAGCACCAGCGGACTCCGGGGTTACTACAGCCGCTTCCACTAGCTGAGTGGAAGTGGGAGCACATCACGATGGACTTCGTGACCGGACTACCGAGGTCTCCTAGGGGGAATGACGCGATTTGGGTCATCGTTGATTGATTGACCAAATCGGCGCACTTCCTGCCTATGCGGGTGACAGACACATCAGACAGGTTGGCCGGTTTGTACGTCCGAGAGGTAGTCAGACTACACGGGGTACCAGTGTCTATCGTGTCAGACCGAGACCCCAGGTTCACTAGCAGGATCTGGCGAGGTTTTCAGGAGGCTGTCGGCACACTCCTGACGTTCAGTACGGCGTTCCATCCGCAGACCGACGGGCAGTCAGAGCGGACGATCCAGATCTTGGAGGACATGCTGCGAGCATGTGTCCTCGACGCAGGAGACAGCTGGGAGGAGCATGTTCCCTTGGTGGAGTTCGCCTACAACAACAGCTACCAGTCCAGTCTTGGAGTAGCACCTTTCGAGGCGTTGTACGGTAGGCCGTGTCGTTCCCCAGTTTGCTGGACAGAGGTTGGAGAGGCTTCACTCACCGGTCCAGACATTGTCAGGAGGTCGTCAGAGAGGTTAGTACAGATCAGGCAGAGGCTTCTGACGGCCAAGAGTCGGCAGAAGAGCTATGCAGATCAGAGGCGACGACCGCTTGAGTTCGCAGTTGGCAACAGTGTGTTCCTGCGGGCAGCACCGTACAGAGGGTCTGTCAAGTTCGGCAGCAGGGGCAAGTTGGCCCCGAGGTTCATCGCGCCGTTCGAGATCCTAGAGAGGGTCGGCGAGGTAGCTTACCGCCTTGATCTTCCTCAGCACATGTCAGTTGTGCACCCGACTTTCCACGTGTCGATGCTGAGGAAGTATCACCCAGACCCGTCTCATGTCGTCAGAGTGGATGACATTGAGCTTGAGGCAGACGCGACTTTTGTTGAGCAGCCAGTTTGTGTACTTGACCAGAGGGATCAGGTCTTGCAGGGCAAGACGATTCCCTTGGTCAAGGTACTGTGGAGGCACAGAGGCGTCGAGGAGATGACTTGGGAGCGCGAGGCGCGCATGCGGCAAGAGTATCCGCACTTGTTTCCTTCTTGAGGTAACTTTTGTCCTGTCTACTAGTGTAGCTTTTTCCTGTTGTTCCGAGCCCTACCTTTATCGAATCACGGGACGAGATTTCCTTTAAGGGTAATAGGATGTGAGGACCCGTCCCTCTCCTCCTGTGGCTTGCTGTGGGCCGCAAGGGCAATTTGGTAAATTGCACCTTGTCGGCTAGTTCCATACTCGCGCTTGTACACACACTGACCTTGTTTGTGGTAATGTTTGCTTAGAATGGTTAGTGGGACCCGGGATCGGAAGATCCGGACTTAGGCTTGAGTTCTTGCCTAAGTTTAGCTTTCAGCACAAAAAGGATCGATCCTCTGAGGCTAAGAGATCGATCCTCTTCGTGCCAGAAAGTCAAGTGTGATCGTCATGAAGTGATCGATCCTCCCTTGGGGAAGGATCGATCCTTCATAAGTCGGTTCGTTTGCCTATAAAGCAGACGAGACTTTCTTCCTTGAATCCCTTTTGAAATCCGGCGATTTGAGTTAAGATCTCGCGATTTTTGAAGGCTTCTGAGGACGATCCAAGGCCTAGCTGCTTGGATCTAAGCTGCTCTTGCTCCGGTAGGGATCCTACCGACATCTCTCTTTGGGGTTTTGAGTTTTCCGGTTTGTTTTGTCTTCTTTTGCTTAGATCTGATTATATAGTTGTTGGTTTTCAGTGATTTTACCGGTTTTGGACTCGTGGGATCTAGATCTACCAGATCCCAGAGTTTCGTCATGTTTGGATGTGTCTTCAGGCGGTATTCCTCGCCGGAAGCACGCCGGAGAACCCATCGGGATTGATCCTTCTTGAGGAATGATCGATCCTTCTTGAGGAATGATCGATCCTTCTGGTTGGTCATGCCCCGCACGATGAAGGATCGATCTTTTGTTTGGAAAAGATCGATCCTGGTTCTTGGGTGGCATGGTTACCCTTCGGCGCGAAGAAGATCGATCTTCCTGGGAGGAAGGATCGATCATTCTTGGTGCGACGCGAAGGGTGCCCTCTGTCTCAAGAAAGATCGATCTTCCTGGGAGGAAGGATCGATCTTCCTTGCCTCGACAGCGAGGGAAGCTCACTGTTACATAAATGATCGATCCTTCCCTTGGTGAGGATCGATCCTTTAGTAGCAGAGAGGGTTTTCATGGCTTTTACCCACGGGGCTTGGTATGCCGGTTTTACTTATCGCTTTATACCTTGTATATACGATTAAGCATGTTAGCCCTATAATAGGGCAGTGGTGAACCAGGAGAGTGATGACTCCTGGGATTGTGTAGAATAAATGGGCGGGTAGCCCTTCAGCTTTCCATAGCCTTGCATGCCGGCGTACGCCGAGGGCTTTCACCTGCTATATTGTAGCTGTTGTTTGCGGGGTTGTTTCCCGGTGCAGGTGTTGTGGTGGACTGCTGGCAGTTGGTGGTGGTACCACTGCAGCAGTCCCTAGACCTTAAATTATTGCTCACCACCCCGGGCCGGCAGGGTGCCGTGCCCAGACCTTGTATTTATATCATCAAATCCTGCTGTATGCTTACATGTATCTTTTCTGCGCATGTTCATAGCATGCATTGTGTTGTGCACTAGTTGCATCTGTTTAGGGTGTTGCCGATCCGGGGCTTCCGGGTAGCCCGGATCTATCTCTTAGGACCGTGCGGGTAGCTTGGTCCAGGATTCGATTTGTAGTATTCAGTCTTTTAAATGATAGGGTTAGTTGGACTTGAATACTGTTGTGTTTGATGTTTAGTGATCGTGTCGGGCTCGAGCCAAGTCCTGAGGTGTAGCCGGCGTCCGGCAGTCTTTGACTCTTGAGTGGGGCCACTCAGCGGTGTTCTTTCCGCCAGTAGTGTTATTGATCCTACTGTGAGTCCGCAGTGCTGGGAGCCTGCGTTCTGGGACGTCCGGTGGGGTTATGGGACCCCTGTGATACACCTAGGCTTTGCTTGGGGGCGATACTGTTGTGTTCCCTTCCTTGTGAGTGTCGTAGTGTAGTGTCCCTGCTGAGCTTAGTGCTCACTCCTACCCGGGCTGCGTTTTGCAGGTGCTGGCGTGAGCTCTTCCTCGGTCGCCCCTACCGGGCAGGTGTTTGGAGACGTGGCGGCGTCTGGCGGTGCTTGAGAGGTGGCGATTTTACTGTTTTACCCTTTTTGTATTAGATAGTCTCCTACGGGAGTGATAAATGTATAATTTCCCTGTTTTGAGGTTTTTATATCTATTTCAGATTCGATGTTCGAGATTTGTAGTTGTGCTTAATACAGGATGATTATGACTTGTTAGGGTAACCACTACGATTAGAGGGAAACCTCGCCAAATTTTCCGCAGTAGGTTATGTTCCGGTTCGCGTCGCCCGGCCCGGTTGGGCCTACGCGGGTCGGGGCGCGACAGATATATTCAAGGGAATGTATAGATGTTTGTAGGTGTCATCCTTGAAAACCCTTAGGAGACTATAACTCATCCACTGGGGTATCCCAGGGGTTTAAAGGCTTGTTGCACATGCTAAGTGCAATCGTGAGACCTACGAAATTGGCTAGTTATTTTTATTGCTTTCTTTTTATCTTTTCTTTGCTCGAGGACTAGCAAAGTGTAAGTTATGGGATGTGATGAGTCACTAATTATATATAATTAAACCCCTTAAATTACCTTTATGAGGCCTACAGTAGGTGTATTTGATATCCTATTGTTTGATTTCAGGTTTAAGTAGGATTTGAGAAGAAATACAAGAAATTCGCCAAGAAATCAGTAAATTCTGCAAAAAGACTGCTTCGTCGACTATTTGGAAATAAATCTCCAGATATTCTCCAAAAGTCCAAATATTCTGAAATTCAGGGAGGTGACAGAAGACTGCAAGAGCTACAACTTTGATGTTGAAGACTTTGTAAGCTTCGTTATACATTGGCGCCAGTTTGGAAGTAAATTTGGATATACAAAAGCTGAAATTTGATAAATGCTGAAATTAATTAATGATTTGGCAGTGAGGACCCAGTCAGACCGACTTGAGCGATCGATCGGATTTGAGTCCGATTGGTCACGCAGATGACATCATCAACATGGAATTTAGGGAAATTAGAGTTTAAGTTCAATTATAACTCCTAATTCCGGGATTAAGGGTTTCTACTATATAAAAGGGGTTGTTCCAGCCGAGTTTCTCATCTTTTTGACAATCTTTGGAGAAGGAAAAAGAAGACGGAGAAGATGCGGATGGTGACAACTTTTTATTCCAACCCGATGGATTTCATCCAAAAGATGAGTTGCTAATTCTTGTATTTAGGAATATCATGAAACCCTAATGTAGTTTTTGTTTTTCTTTAGCTTGATTCTTGTGAAGTTCTCGATGCATAATCTCATGAATATGGTTTTATTGTTAATAGAGTTGAAAGGAACAGAGTTCCCTTGACGTACTTTCAGTTCTAAATGATTTCTGTGATTGATTGTAGAGATTTATGAGATGGTTTTCATGAAGTTATTGGTTTGCCATCGAGATAAGCTATGCTACGTGAACATAGGTTGTGCTAAGGTCATTAGGAGTAGTATAATATAATGTAATCGTAGGATCAAAAACCATCTATGCCAAGCAAAGATAGGTTATGCCGTTGGGAACATTAACTTTATTTTAGGGATTCATGTGAGCTTGTAGCCATATGATCCATAATATTGAGAGAAGGGAAGAAGATGATAACTAGAGAAGACTAATAATGAAATTAGGGTGGATTGAGTAATTCCTAAGTAAACTACTCCATTGATTCGAATTGATCAATTTTTTATTTCTTTTTTTTATTAGTTTAGAGAACTCTATTCTATCTTTGATTCTTTTCCTTAGTTTTAGGGTTTCGAAAATTGATTTTGATTTTCAACGTTTTCCCCGTGAATCGACTCCCGACTCCACCACTATCCTAACTAGTAGTGTAGTGATACGATTCGAAATCCAGCTCCACCTGGGCTAGACCAACCCACGCCCAATTCTTAGGCAGGGCACATGTGAGGGCCCGTCCCTCTCACCTGGCTCGACCGCGTGGGTCAAGAGCCGGTTTCCTGTTGATTTGGTTCCGCGTCGGGCACGATCGGGCGATCGTGTGGCGGTTTGGACCCCGGGGGCATTTTGGTAAATATGCCCTCTGGTGGTCGGTTTCACACCCGCGTTCCACACACTGACTTTGATTGATGTATGTGTTTGAATAGAAGAGGGTGCGTCCGATCGGAAGATCGGAGCTCGATTGGGAAAGATCGAATCGGACGGCTGAGATAGATCCGGAGTTTCTATATAAGGCATGTCTCTTTCTCTCTTTCCTTCTCTCCTTCACCTGTCGTTCTCTTCCCTTCTCTCTCTCCTTCGGCTGAGGTAGGGTTCGGAGCTCGGATCTTGACGGCTTGACCAGCGGGACGCGTGGAGGAGCTACCCTACTTGCTCAGGTAGGTGTTTCTACCTCGATCCTTGGATCGGGTTCTCCTAGGATAGGTTTTATGTACTTTCGCTGTAGGAATACGAATGCCTTGTAGCTCCTTGTATATGTGATGTTGTTCCATTCCGGTATTCCTTGGTTGAGATTTCTGTATTCTAACGGTTGGTTTCCGTATTATCGCCGTTTTGTCGGTTTTCTTCCATTTGGACCTAGATAGGAGATTTAACTGTCAAAAACTGGATTTCTTCATTTCATTAGCTTCCTCATTGATAAATACACTTGCTTGCAAAATTTCATCTTGTTCCAACGTGATTTGATACTTGAAATCCAAAGAAATGGATTCCCAGCACTGTTCTGATGAACTGTGCCAAGGCTCGACGGTCGATCGGTGCATCGACCGTCAAGTGTTGTTTTACCCTTTCTGGGCCTGACGGTTGACCGTCGTATCGACCGTCGGGCTCTGTCGGGATTTTGGGCTCCCACGGTCGATGGATCGATCGACCGCGGGGTTTTCCCCCTTTTGTCTTTTACCTGACGGTCGACCGTCGCATCGACCGTCAGGCGTTGTTTGGTTTTGGGCGTCTTAGGGTCGATGAGTGGATCGACCGTCACCCTTGGTTTTCTTCGCATGGGTCTCACGGTCGATGTCACGGTCGGCGATCGACCGTGACATCGTCCGTGGTCTCATGGTCGATCTCCGGATCGACAGTGACATCGTCCGTGACCCTTTGAACTTGAATTTCAGGTATTTCTTAGATGGTTTTGATGGGGGATTAGTATCTAAACATGTTGGGAAGCATGTAGGGGGATTTGATGAGGTTTTCAAAGGATTTTCATCGGGTTTGAGAATCGATTCAAGTAACTCTCTTTTTGGGTAAATCTATGGCTTTACTTGCATTTAATACTTGTGTGATTGTAGTTAAATGCTTAGTTGTTTGCCTAGCCATTAACTAAGCATGAGTGTTAGTTAATGAGGAATTGTGGAACCTTAGCCTATTGCCGGCGAGTGCCGAGGGCTATTGTATATATGTGGAACCTATAACTCTTGATGTGGCATGTAGAGACATCTAGGATAGATGTTTGCCTAGGCTCATGCATTGTATGCATTAGAGGCATTTGAGGTTAGGCGGGCGATGGTTTAGGTCGCCGATCCGAGGCTCTCGGGTAGCTCGGATCTAGCCTTAGGACCGTGGATGGGTAGTCAGCAGTAGGGTGTGATTGTTTGATCAAGTCTCATGTCTTTTGAGGATTCACACTAGTTGACTCTGATCAGTGTTGAGGTTTAGAGGTCGGGTTGTCTTCCGAAGCTAAGTTCTAAGGATGGGTGTCGACATCCCTAACATGGTCCCCCGGCAGTGGTTTCCTGCTGGGTAATGGTAATCCTACTGGTTCCGGTTCTTTCCTCTCAGTATGTTGGTTGAGTTTCCCAGCGTGGTCGGTTGAGAAGAGTAGGATCCCTTGGGGAGTCGACAGGTTTGTGAGACCCGTGGCGTCCGTTAGACTTGAGCTGGAAGACAACTCTGTTGTTGTTTTCCTCCTTTCAGTGTGCCGTAGAGTAGAACCCTACTGAGCTTATCGCTCACTCCTACCCGGGCTGCGTTTGCAGGTGCAGGCGGCAGTTCTTCGTCAGTGGAGCCGGCCGGATCGGCCTTCGGCGGCGCGAGCACATCCAGAGGCGCTTGAGGTTGCTGGAGGATTAACAGTCGTACCCTTTTTGATATATGTATATGTTGTAAACACTTTTGAGAACTTTTGGGATGTTGTATAAATCTGTATATTGGAATTTTGAAATTGTACGACTTGATGATATATTATAATTGAATCTGTTTAGCCTCTGGAATACAATTGTTTAAATTATCCGTCTTTTCCGCTTTGTATCGCGCCGATTGGAGTTAAATAGTGATAGGACCCTCACGCCCCGTTCTGGATGGGTTTTTGGGGTCGGGGTGTGACAGCACACATGTGGGGTAGGCCTAGGAGGGACCCACGCAGGTCAGGGCTCAGGAGGGATCCACACAGGTCAGGGCCCAGGAGGGACCCACGCAGGTCAGGCCCCACCTCCTAGGAGGACCCGGCCTTGGACCAGGGCCCAAGCCAAAGCCAGCCATAAGGAATCCTATTCCTAGCTGGTCACTTCCTAAGTTGGTTCTTAGTTGATTTTCTAGTTTGAGTTCAGTTTGTACTTAGCTAGTTTCTATTTAATTGAGTTCTAATTTTGGTTGAATCAAGTCACCTGCTTACTTAGTTCATTCCTGGTTATTAGGAGTCAGTTTGAGTTGAATTATTAAGAGTCTGTTTACTTGCTGTTCAAGCAAGAAGGTATTGTGTTTGGAGTCAAACTCTCTTAAGGCCTCTATAAAAGGACCTCTATAGCTTGTAATCAGGGCGGACAAATTTTGAGAATAATATAGAGTTATTAGTAGAGTAATTATAGGAGTAGCTGTAACCCTAGGAGTAGCCATAACTTAATACCCCACAGCCACCAGCTACCTTCATCTCTCTCTCCTGCCGGATTCTCTCTCAACCAGCCGGCCACCATCCATTGCCGTCCACCGCTGTCATCTACAGTGCACATCTCCATCACCGGTGTCCATCCTTGGCTGCAGACTCTCCATCGCCACCTCCCTTGGCTTGGATTTCCAAGAGTAACCGGCCAACCCTAAGAGGATCTGCAAGGTATTCTCTTCCCTTTCGTCTTCCCCCTCCAGTCTTCACCTTCCACGTCGAATACCCAGGGTCCTTCTCCTAAAATCCTAAAGGTATCTCTCGACCTAGCCATTGATTTGGCTAAGGAGGAACTGAGACCGGGCAAGAGACCAGGTACGAAAGCCCTTGAGAAGGTGCATCGTAACATGTAGTGATTGAATAAGGATTATAAATTTAATATTTGATTGAGTTTGCAACATTTTAACGACGACGTTTGCGAGCGATCAGTTTTCGGCGCCGTTGCTGGGGATTTCGACGGTTAACTGAGTGATTTTCTCTTAACTCATTTTCTTTGCTTAGTTAGGTTTTTATCTTTCTTTATTTTTCCCTTTCTTTCATGTTGAAGACTCTGTGAGATTCCGTACACATAGGTGCCAGTTTGGAAGCAACGTTGGATCTTTGAAAGCTGCAATTTGAGAAAAGCTGAAATTAATTAATGACGTGGCAGCGAAGACCCAGTCAAACCGACTGGAGCTATCGATCAGTTTGGTGTCCGATTGCTCGCTCGATGACGTCAACAACATGTAATTTAGGAAAATTAGAGTTTAAGTTCAATTATAACTCCTAATTCCGGGAGTAAGGGTTTCTGAGGCAAAAAGGGGTTATTCCAGCTGAAAATTATCATATTTTGGACCACTTTTGGAGGAGAATGCTAGGGTTTTGAAGATGGAGATCTTTTCGCTGGGATCGACGGCTTCCTTCTCAACACCTATGGATCTTTCCTAGAAGATGAGTAACTAATTCTTAAACTTAGAGATATCATGAAACCCTAGTGAAACTTTTGATTTTCTTTGGTTTAATTCTTGTAAATTTCTTCTCAACATGATCTCATAAATATGGTTTTAATGATTAGAGATTTGAGAGAGCAGAGTTCCTTTGAGGTATTTTTAGTCGTATAAGCTTCATGTTATTATTTATACAGATTTATGAGATGGTTTTCATGTGATTTATGGTTTGCTTTTGAGATAGGGTTTTGTATGCTAGGATAGGTTGTGCCAAGGTCATTAGGAGTAGTATAACTTAAAGTAATCGCAGGATCGAAGACAACCTATGCCAAGAAAGATAGGCTATGACGTTAGGAACATAAATCTTATTTTAGGGATTCATCTGAGCTTGTAGCCATATGATCCATTGATACGTGGTCGAACCGAGCCATTCCAAGAAGGGACCCACGTCCTTGCTTGGATGGGCCCACGCCAAGGAGTTGGCTGCACCCAAGTCCCTTTAGGCGTTCTAAGCTCAGCCGGCCAAAGGAATCCTATTCCTAGCTGGTTTGCTTACTTAGATGATTTCCTAGTTAGTAGTAATCTTGATTGAGTCAGTTTCCTAGTTTGAGTTCAGTTTATGATTTGCTTTATTAGTTCCTATTAAGAGTCCTAGTAATCAGGAAGTTTGAGTTATGATTGAGTCTTAGTAGGAAAGTATGGTTACTTGCTGATTAAAGCAAGGTAGTTCTCTAGTTGGAGTAGAACTCTCTTGAGGCCTCTATAAAAGGACCTCTATAACTTGTATTAGGTCATGGACGAATTTATGAGAGTTATTATTTAGTAGAGATAAATCCTAGGAGTAGAAGTAATATAGGAGTAGCTGTAACCTAGTTTCCTCATAATCCACCAGCCACCTTCCTCTCTCTCTACAGCCAGTCCTTCTCCATCACCGGTCTCCTTCTCCGCTGCCGTCCACTCCTTCGCCACCATCATCACCACTACCAGCCATCACCCACGTTCTCCAAGGCTTGGATCTCCAAGAGAAGCCAGCCAACCCTAGAGGAGCTGCAAGGTATCCCTCTTCTCATCCGTCTCCTCCCCTAGTCTTCGCCTTCCTCGTCGAATACCTAGGGTCCTTCTCCTAAAACCCTAAAGGTATCTCTCGACCTAGCCATAGATTTGGCTAAAGAGGATCTGAGATAAGGCAAGAGACCCGGTACGAAAGCCCTTGAGAAGGTGCATCGTATCATCCATAATGTTGAGAGAAGGGAACAATTGGGTACCTAGAGAAGGTTGAAGGTGAGGCTAGGGTGGATTGAGTAATCCCTAGGTAATTGATAACTTGGTTCAAATTCCGATCACTTTACTTATTTTTTTAGATAATGTTTAGATAACTCAACCAACCTTTTGATTACTCCGCTTAGGAATCAGTTTCGAGAATTGATTTTACTTTCCAACGTTTTCCCTGTGGATCAACTCCGAACTTCACCACTAGTCTACTCTATAGGATATTGATAGAATAAGGATTATATTTTGATTGATGTTTGGTGCGTTTTAACGACACGCTTCGTGATGGCTTGCAAACGTATCGTTTAATCTGATGCAAACTCAATCAAAAATAGAATTTATAAACCCTTATTCAAAATACTAAACTATGGGGTAGAATAGTGATGAAATACGGGATCATACCACAGGGAAAACATTGATTACTAAGGAGATACCATAATTAAATTTCGGAACTCTAAACCTAAAGCAAAAAGGATTGATTTGGATTTTAGAAACTTATTAATTAAAAGTAATTAAGAAAGCGATTTAAAATGATTAAAATATGTTAATGAGAGAAGACCTAGGGATTACTCAATCCACTTTAGTTTCACTTCCTGTACTCTCTAGTTATCCTCTTGTTTGCTTATCTACACATAAGTGTTTTCCAAAGGCATATTTTATCTTCGATTAGCATAGATTGTTTTCGGCGTAACCTTAGCATAAGCTATCGTCACTAAGCATAAAATATCTCATCGGTTATTTACAAACCACATAAAAACCATCTTATAGATCTCTATTATCAATCACCGAAATCAAGTAGGACTAAAAATACATCAAGGAACTCTATTCCCTCAACTCTTTTATCATTATTAAAACCAAATCTATAAGATCATAGTACAAAAGTACAAGATTCAACTAGAAAAATACAAGGAAGATCTACTAAAGCTTCATGAGATCGCTAAGTACAGAAATTAGCCACTCATCTTTGTGATGGAAGCTATAGATTCGATGAAGAACAATTGGGATCCACGCTGCAGTTCCATCTTCTCCAGAGAATCTTCCAAACCCTAATTCTCTCTTTTCTCTCTATGGGGACCTCCAATTTTCGGCCAGCAAACACCTTTTTATAGGTGTATTCCCGGAATCAGGGTTATGTCTAAGATGGACTCCTACTACAACTCAAATTCCTTGGATTAATTTCTGGCTGTCATATTCTGGTCACAACTGGATCCAATAAATCCGGAATTTAGAAATGTTCTCAACATGAAAGATGTAGATTAGAACGTCATCTGTCCTATACAGAAGATTTGACATTATTTGGACTCATCTGGAATATTTGGTGAATATTCTTCTAAATGTCGATGGACCAGTTTTCCAGCATCTATTTATCTTCATAGTCTTCAAAACATGTATTAATCTGTCAGGAATCTCGTAAGGTGTCCAATATGAAAGTTGTTCGTCTTGATGTCTTATAGAGGTCCTCCACATTTCAGGAATTTATAATTGATCTAGAGAATTTGACGAATTCTTTTCAAACTGACAGCGGAGCGGCGTAATTTTCACATATTAGTCTTTTTCTGTATTTTCTAACTTGAATCTTCATTAAACCTGAAATCAACTAACAAACTATCAATACAAACACTCTCAGGCTGACAAATGTAAATTAAGGGGTTTAAGTATGAATATTTAGTGACTCATCACACCCCCCAGCTTACACTTTGCTAGTTCTCGAGCAAAGAAAATATATAAAAGAAAGCAATAAATCTAACTAGCCACTTTCGTAGGTGTTACGATTGCACTTAGCATGTGCAACAAGCCTTTAAACCCCTCGGTTACCCCAGTGGAGGAGTTATAGTCTCTTGAGGGTTTTCAGGGATGACGCCCACAAACATCTATACATTCCCTTGAATATATCTTTAGAAATCAATTATAATATTCATCAGCTCTAATGCATGAAATAGAAATATTATCCATGAATATACCCTTCAACTCATAGTCACATAAAAATATAGTAAATCAAAACATGTCATAACATATTTCCAACACTTCAACATATTTAATCATGATTAAAAATAATTTGAACACTCCTGTGTGTGAATAGTTGATACGAGCGGTCTACTCGTGATCCTCTCGTATTGGGTCTCTATTGCTCCAATCGATCAGAATTGGCCTGATCGGACTTGATTTGAGTCCAATTGGCTGAATCTGTCTGACTAGATCGGATCTGGCTTGAGTTGGTTCAGATCTGACTGAGCCTGACTGGATAGGACTTAGCTAGGAATTGAATCTGGCTCGGTTGGTTAATAGGCTCTAGGAATTGAATCTGGCTCGGATGGGGTTAAATGGCTTGGCTGAACCGGCTTGGTTGGGCTGAACCTGATTGAAGTGGCTGAACCGGAGTGATCCAAGGGTTGAGGAGTCGCCGGAGTGGATCGCCTGCATAGGGGCTGCGGCGGTGGTCGGGATAGTGGCAGGAAGGGTCGAGGGGTGTTGGGGAAGAGATCCACCGGCTCGGATCTGGGTATGAGTGGCGGATCGGCGGGGTCTGGAACGGTCGGGATCGGGTCTAGGGAGGTCGGCCGGGAACTTAGGAGGGATTTGGGAGGGTTGATATCGGTCGAGGTCGTGGAAGACGGCGGTGGAGATCGGTAAAGGTATGCCGAGGAAGATGCCGGAGGTGATGGAGGATGGAAGAAAAGGGATGGCCGGAGTCATGGGGCTTAGGGGAAGAGGATGGCGGGTTTAGGTGGCAATGGGGGTGGCCGGAGAGGGTACGGGAAGGACGGTCGGCGGTAGGGTAGGGTTGCAGCACGGGAGAGAAGAGGAAGGAGATGATGCTGACGTGGGCTGACGTGGCGATGACGTGGCGGAGAGAGAAAGTGGCGTGGAGAGAGAAATTCCGGTGGAGGCGGTGCTGGTTGCGGAGAAGATGACCGACGGGGAAGAAGGTGGATCTATGGTGGATTTTTGGTGGAATCTACATTACCTCTACTCCTATTATATTCTATCAACTATTATTAATAAATCTATTCATCATTCATCTCATGTATAATACAAACTAATGAGGTCCTTTTATAGAGACCTTGACAGAGTCCTAATCCAACTAAAAACCCCCTTGCTTAATTAGCAAGTAATAAAGTTTCAAAGTCAACTCAATTTCCTAACTCAAAGGGACTCTTAATTAATTCTTGACAATCAAATATGAACTAGGACTCAATAAAAGAATAATAATAAATCCTAATCAAATACTCTATTTTGAACTAGATAAGACCAAGTCAAACTAGGAAAGAGTCTGAACCAGTTTGGTTCCTCTTCTGGGTTCGGATCCAGTTGGTCGAGTCGGATCGACTCGTATCAGAATAGGATTTCACATGCTTCAGAGCATTAATTATATCTAAACACTTCAACCATTTAAGATCACAATCATAGCCAAGCACATATCTTTCACTTATCACATAGCAATATCTATTTTTTTTCCAGGAATTTTAACCGTTTTACGCGAACAACACACCTTATTAGGCACATTGCCCGGTTACTAAGTATGAAACCCTTCTTTTTTTCTTTACGAATCTCAACCGTTTTATGTGAACACCACGCTGGTTATGCACACTGCCCGGTTACTAAGTTGAAAATCCTTTTTTTTTTTACATACTCAGATAATTGCATGTATTCTAATATCAACCCTTTAACATGTGAAAGTGAACATATGTATTATGATATGTCAAGTTATCCTTAAATCATAGTAAAAGTGTTAAACTATAGAAATAGTGTCATGCATAACAAAAATTTACTATCCCTTATATAACATACAAGTCTCAGAATAGCTCAAACGATAAATTTTTAAAACTAGTATTTTTATCAAATCATATCATAATTTCATCATTTTGATATATTTCAAGGGATGTATAATAATAAGAATTAAATTCCTAGAATCTTCCCCTCAACTAGAATGTAATTGTCCTCAAGTAAACTAAGTCATAAAAATAAAGCAAGGAAAGAGGGTAGAGATCACCATAATATCACGTCATATGTAGTTGGCTTGCAGGTAAGACGATCACCATACCGCCCAAAAGAAGAATACGTTGCCATTGAATAAATTCAAGTCTCTAAAAGGGATTAAAAGTATAAAACCATAGAAATCACCATAAAACATTAGAGACATATATATAAAGACTTAAGAATAACCCCCTGATCGAGCTATATAAGCTTGGCATAAGTCGCCCCTTAATGAATGCCAAAAGAACACCTACAATAAAAATACCTTTCCACAAGATCAAATAGAATAGAAAAAAATATGGCAAAAGAAAAACTGAAAGGTAGAAAGGAACAGTTAGCAGAAGATCCTTTGTATGTATTGAGCATAAAACTTTGATGATCAGTCATCTACATGAGTCCAAATAAAAAAAATATAAAATATAATCCAAAATAAAACGAAAAACTCACTACACTAACATCTCTATAGCAGACCATCTCACCACGATAAAAGAAAACCTAAAAAAGCAATCAACCACTAAGATAGTCTGAAAGAAACGAAATCAGCAAAACGCCTCATTCATCATCCATCTCATCCTCGCTATTTTCGTCTTCAGAGTCATAGTCACTAGGCATCGGGGTCGGTGGACGGTCATGGTCATCCGATCCATATGGTGAATCAGGAGGCGTCAGAAGAGTAGGATCAATGAAAGAACGTGGAGGCATGACGAGCTTTGAACCACCGGGACTCTCGAAGGAGACCCATGCATCGTCAAGGTATGGAGCATGCTGAATATCATAAACGATGCGGGCAAACAAATCCCCTGGAGGTAACGGTCCATAGAACTCAACACCATTAGGATAGGCATCATAGGAATCAACAGGTGCAGCGGATTCAGAAAGAACTCTAGGTGGAAAGCATAAGACCGTTGGTGGCGATGGTGGTGTCGGGGAAATCGACAGTGCTCATCGAGTCATCGTCGGAGGAGAACCATGATGTTGTCGGACATCAGAGACAGTGGAGATCCAGGTGCGAAGTCGGACATCGGGGAGTGGGGCGGACTATCATCAAAATAGTAGGAGGATTGACTCAATCGAGATTATACGAGCGGTCTACTCGTAATCCTCTCATATCGGGTCTCTACTGCTCCAATCGATCAGAATTGGCCTGATCGGACTTGATTTGAGTCCAATTGGCTTAATTTGGTTAGCTGGATCGGATCTGGCTCGAGCTGGTTCAGATCTGGTTGAGCCAGATAGGATAGGACTTGACTGGGTCAAGTCTGAGTTGATCTGGATCAGGCTTACCGGGTTGGGTTGGGCTGGATCCTGATTAAGTGGCTAAGCTGAATCAGGTCGGCTGAGTCTGATTGAAGCTGGCTGAACGGGATGGGATCTGAGGGTTGACATTCACTGGAGTAGATTGCCAGCGTAGGAACGTCGGCGGCGGTCAGGACCTTGGCAGGAACGTTCATGAGTTTTTGGGGAAGAGATCCAACGGCTCGGATCTGGGAGGTAGGTGGCGAATCGCCTGGATCTAGGAGGTGGATGGCGGGTTTAGAGGAGGCCGGCGTTGGGGACGACGACGGGGAGCTCGGCGGGGCTTGGGACGGTGGGGATCGGGTCTAGGAAGGTCGGCGAGGGTTTTAGGGTGGTTTTGGGGGCGATATCGGAGACGGACGCGGAAGGGCTCGGAAGGTTGGGTTGCCGGGGAAGACGCCGGAGGAGATGGAAGACGGCGTGAAAGGGATGGTCGGAGTCGTGGGAGATAGGGGAAGACGTTGGCGGTCTTGGATGGCAAAGGGGGCGGCCGGATAGGCTGGGGAAAGGATGCCGGCGGTGAAGCTAGGGTTTGGGCGTGAGGAGGAGAGGAGGAAGATGATGCTGACGTGGCACTAACGTGGCGTGGGGTCGCTGACATGGCGGAGAGAGAAAGTGGAGTGGAGAAGGAAACACTGGTGGAGGCGGTGCCGGTTGTGGAGAAGATGACCGACGGGGAAGAAGATGGATTGGTGGTCGATTTCTGGTGGAATCTATATTACTTCTACTCCTATGATATTCTACTAATTACTCTACTCTTAATTCATCATTCTCTTTATTCATAACCTAATACAAAGTAATGAGCTCCCTTTTATAGAGGCCTTGACAGAGTCCTAATTCAACTAGAAAAACCCCTTGCTTAATTAGCAATTAATAAGGCTTTTTGACTCAACTCAACTTACTAACTCAAATATCAACTAGGACTCAATTAAATATAAAAGACTAATGATAAATCCTAGTTAAATACTCTAGTTTGAACTAGGGAAGTCCAAGTCAAACTAGGAAAGAGGCTGAACCAGTTTGGTTCCTCTTCTGGGTTCGGGTCCAGTTGGTCGAGTCGGATCGACTTGTATCACGAGACATCTCGGAATTCAGTGATCTGGCTAGGCCAGACATTGTCGCGATGCGTGTCTGTGAAGAGTTATGCGAAGACTTGGCAGGAGTAGATGAACAAAGTGTGATGCGGGTGGAAACGGCGGAGCACACCAGTGACGGAAGAGAAGCTTTGGATGAGAGTAGGCGTTGATGACAGAAAGGTGGAAGAGGATGGAGAAGGAAGGTGGTTGCTAGGTGGTAGAAGACGAAGGGGAGAGGTGATCGACGATGGTCATGACGGGGAGGCAGATGAAGGAACACATCAGGAACTAGATGATGGAGCAAGGGTGATGATCAAAGAGGAAGAAATACCTTAGGAAGTCAGGAATGGGCGGATTTAAATACAGGATGAACTAAAATTTGAGTTAGAGTAGGAAAACGATTAGGAGTATTTTAAAATCCGATGGCAGGTCCGCTCGAGCGGAAAAAATAATGTTGGCGGTCGATCCGACGGTCGACCGTGGGAGTGGGTGATCTTGGGACACTAAGGCGACGATCGACCGTGAGATGAGAAAATAAGCTGACGGTCGATCGGCCGATTAACTGTGGCTGATAGGAGTTTTTTTGAGGAGGCGACGGTCAATTGTTGCATCGACCCTAAGAAGCCTTTTTCGTGACAGAGGCTCACGATCGATGCAACGGTCGGCCATGATCCAGGAATTTCGATTTTCTAAATAATACGATTAGTTTTAAAGGAAAATCAAGGAAAAAATCAGAAAAAATATGGAAAAATCCTAAAATCAAAGAAAATTCTCAAAAGCTAAGGAAAAATTATAACACTGGGTTGCCTCCCAGGAAACGCGTAATTTTACGTCTTTCGTTAGACGCCTCAAAGAAGGTCAGTTATAGCTCGGATCCGTCAGCTCGACGGAATCAATCACCTCACCGTGAACGATATCCTCCACATAATGCTTTAATCTATGCCCATTAACAGTGAAAGTTTCATTCGTGTGTGGATGTCGAATCTCTATAGCACCATTTGTAAATACTCTATTTATAATAAAAGGTCCAGACCATCTAGAACATAATTTACCTGGGAAAAGACGCAATCTAGCATTGAAAAGCCAAACTTTCTGCCTGATATCAAAAGTTCTCCTTGAAATGTGTTTATCATGGAAGGCCTTCGTTTTATCTTTATAAATTTTGGAATTGAAATATGCTTCATTGCGAATTTCCTGAAGTTCACATAAACTAAGTTTCCTATTAGCTGTGATGGCATTATTATCAATATTGAGCTTTTTAATGGCCCACATAGCTCGATGTTCTAATTCTATGGGGAAATGACAAGGTTTACCAAACACTAATCGATATGGGGACATACCAATAGGCATTTTATAAGCCGTCCTATAAGCCCACAGTGCATCATCTAGCTTAGTGGCCCAATCTGCGCGATCAATACGATCGGTTTTCTCTAATATGCGTTTTATTTCCCTATTAGAAAGTTCGACTTGACCACTAGTCTGAGGATGATAGGGAGTGGCTACTTTATGTGTGATAGAATACCTTCTAAGGAGGGAAGCAAAATGTTCATTATTAAAATGAGAACCACCATCGCTAATGATTACACGGGGACAAGCAAATCGAGAAAAGATGTGAGTTTAAAGAAATTTAATCACGACTTTATGATCATTTGATTTGGTTTCTACAACTTCTACCTATTTAGAAACATAGTCAACAGCTACAAGGATATACTGAAAACCAAAAGAAGGTGGAAAGGGACCCATGAAATCAATACCCCAGATATAAAAAATATCGGCAACTAAAATCGGGGTTTGAGGCATCTCATTCCTACGCGAGATATTTCCAGTTTTCTGACATCGAATGCAGGATTGGCAAAAATTATGAGAATCCTTAAAAATTGTAAGCCAATAAAATCTACTTTGTAAAACTGTTGCAGCGGTTTTCTTTCCTGAGAAATGACCACCACATGCATGTGTATGACAGAATGTGAGAATATCATGAACTTCAGACTCATGCACACACCTACGGATAACTTGGTCAGAACAATGCTTAAATAACTCATGGTCTTCCCCATATATAATATTTAATCTGAGAAAAGAATCTGTCTTTAGCATTTTTAGACCAAGAGTCAGGAAGCTTGCCGGAACCAAGAAAATTAACTATATGTGCATACCAAGGCTGTGAAAGATGAGTCACCTGAAAGAGATGCTTATCGGGAAAAGAAGTATTAACAGGAGTGTTATCAAGATTATGTTCCAAAGGAAGGCGAGACAAGTGATCAGCAACTACATTTTCTGAATCTTTCTTATCTCTATATCAAATTCTTGCAAAAGCAAGATCCATCGAATCAGTCGAGGTTTGGCATCCTTTTTAGCTAAAAGATATCGCAGAGCTGCATGATCAGTATAGATAAGGATTTGGGAACCTAGGAGGTAGGGACGAAATTTTTCCAATGCAAAAATTATTGCTAATAATTCCTTCTCAGTTGTCGTATAATTTAATTGAGATTCATAGAGGGTCTAATTGGCATAATAAATCACATGTGAAATTTTATTTACTCGTCGTCCTAAAACAACTCCTACGACAGAATCAGAAGCATCACACATAAGTTCAAAAGGTAGAGAATAATTAGGAGCATGAACGATAGGTGCGGTACACAGTAAATCATGAATGGTCTTGAAAGCAGTCAAACATGCATCATCAAAGACAAAAGGGACATCCTTGGCCAGTAATTCACACAAGGGTCGTGAAATATTAGAAAAGTCTTTGATGAAACGACGTTAAAATCCAACAGATAAAGGTGGCAGTAATTTGGCAATTAACTCGACTTTAGCTCTATCAACCTCTATACCATGTTTTGAAACAATGTGACCTAACACTATTCCTTCTTGAACCATGAAGTGACTCTTTTCCCAATTAAGAACAAGATTGGTTTCAATGCATCGATTAAGAACTTTAGAAAGATTGTCTAAACAAGATTTGAAAGAATTTCCAAAGATAGAAAAATCATCCACGAAGACTTCTAAGAATTTATCAATCATGTCAGAGAAGATGGCCATCATGCACATTTGAAAAGTTGCAGGTGCATTACAAAGACCAAAAGGCATCCTACGGTAAGCAATAGTACCAAAAGGGCATGTGAAAGTAGTCTTCTCTTGGTCTTGAGAATCAACTACAACTTGGTTATACCCTGAATATCCATCTAGAAAACAATAATAACTCTGCCCTGAAAGTCTTTCTAAGATTTGATCAATAAAAGGTAAAGGAAAATGATCTTTCCTAGCATTAAGTTTTCTATAATCAATACAAACACGCCATCCCGTGGTTTGCCGCATTGGGATCTAATCGCCGTTCTCATTTTCTACAACTGTTAAGCCTGATTTCTTAGGGACGACTTGTGTAGGGCTGACCCACTGGCTATCAAAAATTGGGTAAATAATACCTGCATCTAAAAGTTTCACCACCTCTTTCATATTAGGATTAAGGCAGCGTTACATTTCCTTAACAGTTTTAGATTCATCCTCGAGATGAATCTTATGCATGCAAATCGAAGGGTTACCTTTCAAATCAGTCACTGACCAACCTATGGCTTTTCCTATGTTTCTACAGAACTTCTATAAGTTGACTCTTCTGATCGTTTGAAAGTGAGGAAGAGATGATAACGGGAAGAGAGGAATCTGACCCAGGAAAACATATTTTAGCGTTTTAGGCAGTGGTTTTAATTCTAAATCAAGTGGTGCTTCCAGTGAAGAAGGTGTAGGAGTAGAAGAGAGAGATGGAAGGGGTTCTACCATCCAAGAAACAGTTTCAATCTTCGTTGTGTCCATATCGATTGATCGGCTGTCCGGCTTATCGATCGGTGTATCTGAGATGTGTGTTTTGATGTCATCTTTCGATTGTGTAGTTTCTAAATTAACATCATCATCACTATCAGAGTCATAATCATGCAAACTATCAGATAATTCATCAGAAATCATGGCATGTGATCTGTCATCAATACATTCAATCAAAATATCAACATTATAACATTCATCATCTTGCTCAGGCAAACATGCAATTTTAAAAATATTTAATTTAACATGCATATGTCTAAAGGAAACATCCATCACACCAGTTCGACAATTTATGCAAACATTAGCAGTGACCAAAAAGGGGCGTCCTAGAATAATGGGTACATTGTTTTTACAGTGGACAACGGGTTCCATATTTAAGACAACAAAGTCAACAGGAAAGATGATACGAGGTCGAACCGAGCCATTCCAAGAAGGGACCCACGTCCTTGCTTGGATGGGCCCACGCCAAGGAGTTGACTGCACCCAAGTCCCTTTGTGCGTTCTAAGCTCAGCCGGCCAAAGGAATCCTATTCCTAGCTGGTTTGCTTACTTAGATGATTTCCTAGTTAGTAGTTATCTTGATTGAGTCAGTTTCCTAGATTGAGTTCAGTTTATGATTTGCTTAAATCAGTTCCTATTATGAGTCCTTGTTATTAGGAAGTTGAGATAAGATTGAGTCTTATGAGGAAAGTATGGTTACTTGCTGATTAAAGCAAGGTTGTATTCAGGTTGTAGTAGAACTCTCTTGAGGCCTCTATAAAAGGACCTCTATAGCTTGTATTAGGTCATGGACGAATTTATGAGAGTAATTATTTAGTAGAGATAAATCTTAGGAGTAGAAGTAATATAGGAGTAGCTGTAACCCTAGTTTCCACAGAAATCCACCAGCCACCTTCATCTCTCTCCTGCCAGATTCTTTCTCCACCAGCTGGCCACCATCCATTGCCGTCCACCGCTGCCATCTACAGTGCACGTCCCCATCACCGGCGTCCCCTTGGCTGCCGTGCTTCCCTCCACCATGTTCTCCAAGGCTTGGATATCCAAGAGAAGCCAGCCAACCCTAGAGGAGCTGCAAGGTATCCCTCTTCTCATCCGTCTCCTCCTCTAGTCTTCGTCTTCCTCGTTGAATACCTAGGGTCCTTCTCCTAAAACCCTAAAGGTATCTCTCGACCTAGCCATAGATTTGGCTAAAGAGGATCTGAGATAAGGCAAGAGACCCGGTACGAAAGCCCTTGAGAAGGTGCATCGTATCAAAAGAAGAAATTATCCACTTTGACTAAAATATCTTCTAAGATTCCTCTAGGTGTCTTAATGTACCTATCAGTTAATTGCAAGATCACTAGTGTTTGTTTAAGTTCTCCCATCCCAAATTCCTTATAAAGGTAATATGGCATAAGGTTAACACTGTCACCTAAATCAAGAAGGGCACAATCAATATGGTAGTCTCCTATATAACAAGGTATGGTAGGGGTACCAGAATCTTTCAGTTTAGGAGGTGTATCATGTTTCAAAATCGAACTGACTTGCTCGGTAAGAAAGATCTTTTTAGAAACTTTGGATTTGGCCTGGCGTTTATGGGTACACAGATCCTTAAGAAATTTGGCGTAAGAAGGAATCTGTCTAATGGCATCAAGTAAAGGTATGTTGATATTGACTTGTTTAAAGGTTTCAAGGATTTCTTCGGCAGTTTTTCGGGATTTTATAGTTGAAGAAGGGTCTTTAAGGGCTGCAGGAAAAGGCCCTTTAGGAATATATTTAGCTGGGTCAGGCTCTTTAGAATCAGATGGTCCAGTATCAGGTGAAAAATAAGTAGCATCTTGGGATAAATGATTGATCGTCGAATCGGGTGTTTGATTGTCCACACTGACTGGTTCACCTATTTGATTATCCACTGTTTTGCCACTTCTAAGGGTCACAATGACTTGGTTAGGTTCCGGTTCTCATCGCCCCGCCCGGTTGGGCCTACGCGGGTCGGGGTGCGACAACTTGGTATCAGAGCATAGGCTATAGATCCCAGGGAGTAGGATCAGGATACGGTTGAAATTGAGCGTGGGCTGGGATAGTTCTATGTCTAGAACATCCGTGCATGCTCTCTTTGTGTTATGTATGTCTTCCGCTTTATTGTTGTACTGTTTGTTTTGCCGTTTTCTGACGAGTGAATGCTCGTTTGCTGTTGGTGATCGTGCAGATGTCGGGAGCTCGCGGCCTACCTTCGGTTGCCGGTCGGGGTGGGGCATGACCTGGTCGACCCGCCCGACCGGACATGACTGCTCCTGTCAGGGTGGTCCGGGCTAGACGGACTGTACCATCACCAGCGGCAGTTTCGGTCGCGCAGGCAGAGGTCTTCCTCGCCGAGGAGGAGGCCCCTGTTCCTGTCGACGGGCGGGCCTCGGTGGCTATACGATGGCTTTCCAGTGGCTGAACCCGCCTAGGTTCAGCGGTCGGTCTGGAGATCCGACCGCAGTGGACGACTGGCTCGACGGAGTCTCACGCGTCTTGGATGCTCTCTTCGTCGAGGACGACCGGGTTCGGGTCACCCTCGCGGCGTTCTAGGTTGATGGAGAATCCCGTGACTGGTGGTGCACCGCCCAACACACCAATGACGAAGAGGTGCCACTGTGGGAGGACTTCAGGGCGATGTTCTTGGACGTGCACTTCCCGGCGAGTGCACGTGACGCCCTGACCTGCGAGTACCAGTCCCTCTTGCAGGGTACTCGCTCCATTCAGCAGTATGGCTCCTGGTTCACGCACCTTGTTCGGTTTGCGGGGGCAGTTGCAGTAGATCAGACAGCCAGGGTGCGGCAGTTCGAGTTTGGATTTCGGCCAGAGATCCGGCGACAGACCAGCTCACACTGCTTCCAGTCATACTCAGCGATCTTGAACTGCGCCTTCTCAGTAGAGGCTCAGTTGCGGGACAACAGGTGCCGGCAGTTCCACCGGCACCCTCCACCAGCACCCTCCACCAGCACGCAGCAGCGACCCCAGGGCAGAGGGGGGATCGGTAGGGGGCAGTCGCGGCGTCAGCGACCCTTTCAGCAGCAGCCGCCACGTGCACTGCAGAGCAGCCACTACCGAGCCCACCACCCCCGTTTCTACTGACGGCCGGGCCATCTGGGCAAGCTTCGTCAGGGGAAGGCCAGGGTCAGCAGCCTAGCTGCGCGTCGACCACGTGTTTCCAGTGCGGGCATCCGGGGCACTACCGTAGAGACTGTCCTTCGCGAGGAGCGCCGAGCGCTATGCCGCAAGGCAGTAGAGGCGGAGGGTCCGGTGCCTGGCAGGGGAGCGGGGGTGGGCGTCGACCGGGGCGTCCTAGAGGTGGAGGTGGCCAGCGGGGGCAGGTGTTTGTCCTCCCAGTTCGCGAACAGCAGGACACCGTTCAGCTATATCAGCCGCCACCGCAGTACCAGCAGCCTTTACAGTACCAGCAGCCGCAGCAGTACCAGCAGGCCATGGCAGAGCCATCCGTCCTCAGAGGTATCTTTCAGCTTTCTAGTTCCTTAGTAGATGTGCTAATAGATTCAGGCGCGTCTCATTCCTACATTGCTAGCATGTGCGTGGCATCGCTAGGGTTAGAGACGAGTTGGCTAGAGGTGGCACAGTCTGTAGACGCACCGATCGGCGGGGCAGTCAGGGTAGACTGGGTCTGCCGATCGTGTTCGTTGGAGGTTGGAGTCCTCCGGATCTGTCTAGACCTGCGGGTACTAGACATGACAGGTTTTGACGTGATACTCGGTATGGACTGGTTGGCAGCATACCGAGCCGTCATCGACTGTGGTCGCCGGAGGGTGGTCGCTTGGACACCCGATGGGACACGGTTTGTGTTGTTGGGGGATCGGTTCTCCGCCGATTCCTTTGCTTGTGGTGTGGGGAGGCGTGGCAACGAGCTCTCAGCCTTGTTAGCCAGCCTGTCCCTGTCCGGTTCTGAGGGAGTGCAGCAGAGCAGTTTTCCCAAAATCGTGTGTGACTACACCGACGTGTTTCCCGAGGTGTTGCCAGGGCTTCCACCGCCCAGAGAGGTCGATTTTTAGATCGACCTAGTACCATGTACCCCACCGATCTCTCTCCCAGCTTTCAGGATGGCACCAGCAGAGCAGAGTGAGTTGAGGACCCAGCTAGACGAGATTACTAGCAGAGGTTTCATCCGTCCCAGCATGTCTCCCTGGGGGGCATCAGTGTTGTTCGCAAAGAAGAAGGATGGTGCCCTTCGACTTTGCATAGACTACAGGCGGCTCAACAGGGTGACGGTGAAAAATAGGTATCCGATGCCGAGGATCAATCTCCGCACCGGCTACCACCAGTTGAGGGTTCGGGATTGCGACATCCCGAAGACGGCTTTTCGGACTCGGTACGACTTGTACGAGTTTGTGGTGATGTCGTTTGGGCTAACGAACTGATGAGTGCATGAAAGTGCACTCTGAATTGCCTTATAACCATCTGAATTGCTAGATTATTATCCTTAATCAACATCTTTATTACTAATTTTATATTTATATGTTGCTTCACAAAGTTATTTGGAATATGCAGGAAAGTGGAGCTAAAGAAGCAAATATATGTGATATTCAACATCGAATCTGTACCGGCTCATGAAGAACCAGATGATGTACCATATATAGTTGGAAAGTTCGTGAAGTCTAGTTTCGGGAGAATTTTACGGTTCGTGATTTGGAGCTGCATAGAGGAAGTTACATTGTTTTTTGTATCAGTGCGCAGGGCAGAATAGCAGAGGAAAGATGCAGAGAATAAGAGATCGATCTTCTTTTCAAAAGAGATCGATCCCTTATGCACCCAGAGATGAAAAAGACCCACGGTCGACCGCTGCATCGACCGTCAGCCACTGTAAAAAATATACGCTCGCAGAGTCGATGCGAGGATCGACCGTGAGGAGAAATCTGAAATCCGGAATAAAGGGATCGATCTTCTTTCCAAAAGAGATCGATCCGAACCTGGAAGCGCCCGTCATCCGTGGGAAGAAGATCGATCCGTTTTCAAAGGAGATCGATCTTTGTCGAGCAAAATCTAGATCCTGAGTTCACGGAAGGAAGAAGATCGATCTCTTTTCAAAGGGGGATCGATCTTTTTTGGCTCTGCGGGAAAGATCAAGGGCTGAGATCTAATCCGAGTTAGGGTTTCACGAAAGCCTATAAATAGACTTCTTGGGGAGATTTAAGAGAGGTTAGCCAGCACTATTGGAGGAGTTTTGAAGGCCGGAAAGAGGGGAGAAGACCGCACGAAGATCTAGGTTTTTCTTTCTTATCTTTCTTATGAATATCTTGGTTCTGTTTATGAACATGAGTGGCTAATCCCTTTGCTAAGGAACCCATGTAGCCTAACTGAATCATTCTATGTTATTGGATCATATTTATTTAATCAGTTTATATTTCTTGTTTCATTCATTATTGTATCTGAGATCTTAAATACCTTTATCTGGCCAATAGAAGTATTATAGATTGTGTTATGTGAGATTGGGCGAGGGTTCATTCCCTGATCTTGCAGGATCTATGAATGAATGAGATTTAGTCGAGGCCGGGTTCAAGCTAAGATACTTCTTGGTTCTTAACTGTTCTTCAGAGCGTAATGGATTCTTGGTTAACACTTAGTTATGGGTTCATTAACTAGGGTTAATTGAGGGTACTTGGTGAAGACCGCGATCGAACGGATCATCATACTGGAAGAACGAGCCTTTGGAATTAAACTGAGATCTTGATTGATTCAATGCATAGAATGAGGATGTTATGGTGAAATCAGAACCTTAGTATAAATCCATCATATTTTCATCATTTTCTTATTTCGTTATTAGATAATCTATTTTCAAGACTTCATATTCCTATTTTCCTTTCTTTATTTTCGTTCTTTTTTGTTCTTTAGCGTTTCAATTTAATAATCTTTACACATCTCTGTGGGTACGATACTCGTCTTGTTACAATACTGATTGCACCGACTCGTATACTTGCGAGATATAAAATTTATTCATCACGAACGCACCAGCAGCGTTTATGGATCTCATGCAGAGGATCTTCCGGCCTTTACTAGACGAGTTCATGGTGGTGTTCGTCGACGACATTCTTATCTACTCCCGGTCAGAGGCGGAGCTCGAGCGACACTTGGCGACAGTGTTGCAGCTATTTCGGGAGCATCGGCTTTATGCCAAGGCTTCCAAGTGTGAGTTCTGGTTTGCACAGGTGGGATTCCTTGGACACGTGGTGTCGGCAGCACGGATCTCAGTTGACCCCGCCACGATAGAGGCAGTGGTACAGTGGTAGAGACCGAGGACAGTGTTCGAGGTCCGCAGTTTCCTGGGCTTGGTGGGGTACTATAGGCGGTTCGTGCAAGACTTCTCCAGAGTGGCCGGACCGTTGACCAGACTGACACAGAAGGACGTCCCGTTTGTGTGGGATGATGCTAGTGAGCGAGCCTTCGTAGAGCTGAGGACCAGGTTGACCGGTGCGCCGGTGCTGATCGTCCCCGAGCGAGGTGTTGGTTACAGTGTCTACTGCGATGCCAGCGATGAGGGTTTGGGGTGTGTCCTCATGCAGGAGGGCCACGCAATTTCCTATGGTTCTCGCCAGCTAAAGAACCCTGAGAGGAACTACCCGACTCATGAGTTGGAGCTAGCAGCGGTGGTCTTCGCCCTGAAGACCTGGCGTCACTACCTCTATGGCGAGAAGTTCTCTGTCTTCTCGGACCACAAGAGTTTGAGGCACGTTTTCACCCAATGTGATCTCAACCTGAGGCAGCGACGCTGGATGGAGCTACTGTAGGACTACGACTTTGAGTTGCATTACCATCCTGGTAAGGCAAACGTCCTAGCAGACAGGTGAGAGACACCAGAGCAGCAGTTGCAGGGTTGTCAGCGCGGCAGTGGCAGGCTCTAGAGACGGCGGGTCAGTTGGGGCTCGAGTTTGAGGATTGGGGATCCAGCAGCTTTCTCTACGCAGTGCAGAGTATGCCAACAGTTCTAGCCAGAGTGTTAGAGGCATAGCACAGTGACCCAGAGCTCGAGGAGTTACACACAGCAGCGGGCACAGAGGGTGCAAACGGAGACTGGACAGTATCGCCAGACGGAGGGCTACGGTTCCGAGGCAGAGTAACAGTCCTAGTAGATCCGGTTCTTCGAGACGACGTCCTACGAGAGTTCCACCACTCTCGTTTGGCAGTTCATCCCGATGGCACCAAGATGTACCAGGATCTTCAGCGACAGTTCTGGTGGCGCGGGATGAAGAGGGCAGTGACGGAGTTCGTATCGCGCTGCCTTACCTGTCAGAAGGTCAAGGCAGAGCACCAGCGGACTCCGGGGTTACTTCAGCCGCTTCCACTAGCTGAGTGGAAGTGGGAGCACATCACGATGGACTTCGTGACCGGGCTACCGAGATCTCCTAGGGGGAATGACGCGATTTGGGTCATCGTTGATTGATTGACCAAATCGGCGCACTTCCTGCCTATCCGAACGACAGACTCGACTGACAGGTTGGGCAGCTTGTACGTCAGAGAGGTAGTCAGACTACACGGGGTTCCAGTGTCGATAGTGTCAGACCGCGACCCCAGGTTCACTAGCAGGTTCTGGCGGGGCTTTCAGGAGGCAGTTGGCACATGCTGACGTTCAGTACGGCGTTTCATCCGCAGACCGACGGACAGTCAGAGCGGACGATCCATATCTTGGAGTAGATGCTGAGAGCATGTGTCCTCGTTGCCGGAGGCAGCTGGGAGGAGCACGTTTCCTTGGTGGAGTTCGCCTACAACAACAGCTTCCTATCCAGTCTTGGAGTAGCACCTTTCGAGGCGTTGTACGGTAGGCCGTGTCGTTCCCCAGTGTGTTGGACAGAGGCAGAGGCTTCACTCACCGGTCCAGACATCGTCAGGAGGTCATCAAAGAGGTTAGTGCAGATCAGGCAGAGGCTTCTGACGGCTCAGAGCCGGCAGAAGAGCTATGCAGATCAGAGGTGACGACCGCTTGAGTTCGAGTTGGCGACAGTGTGTTTTTGCGGGCGGCACCGTACAGAGGGTCTGTCAGGTTTGGCAGCAGGGGCAAGTTGGCTCTGAGGTTCGTCGGACCGTTTGAGATCCTGGAGAGAGTCGGGGAGGTAGCCTACCGCTTGGACCTTCCTCAGCACATGTCAGCTGTGCACCTGACTTTTCACGTGTCGATGCTGAGGAAGTACCACCCCGACCCATCGCATGTCATCAGAGTCGATGACATCGAGCTTGAGTCAGACGCGACGTTCATTGAGCAGCTTGTTCGAGTACTTGACCGGAGGGATCAGGTCTTGCGGGGCAAGACGATTCCCTTGGTCAAGGTACTGTGGAGGCACAGAGGCGTCGATGAGATGACCTGGGAGCGCGAGGCGCGCATGCGGCAGAAGTATCCGCACTTGTTCCCTTCTCGAGGTAACTTTTGTCCTGTCTTCTAGTGTAGCTGTTTCTTTTATTTCCGAGCCCTACCTTTATCGAATCACACGATGAGATTTCCTTTAAGGGTATTAGGATGTGAGGAATCATCCCTCTACTCTTGTGGCTCGTCGTGGACCGCAAGGGAAATTTGGTAAATTACGCCTTGTCGGCTAGTTTTACACCCGCGTGTGCACACACTGACCATGGTTGTGTTAATGTTTGGCTAGAATGGTTAGTGGGACCCGGGATCGAAAGATTCGGGCTTGGGCTTAAGTTTTAGCCCAAGTCTAGCTTCCTGCGAAAGAAGGATCCATCCTTCCTTGCTAGAAGGATCGATCGTTCAATGCCAGGAAGTCGGATTGTTGAGAAGGATCGATCGTTCCTCTTGGGACGGATCGATCGTTCCTCTTGGACGGATTGATCGTTCCTCTTGGACGGATTGATCCTGCTTAAATCGGTTCATTTGTCTATAAAATGGACGTAACCTTCTTTCTTGAATCTCTTTTGAAATCCGAGTTCTTGAGCTGAGATTTTCTGCATTTCGAAGAGGTTTTGGACGATCCAAGGCCTAGTAGTTGGGATTGAAGCTGCTATTGCTTAGGTAGGGATCCTACCTACAATTCTTTTGGGTTTCTTGGAGGTTTTTTCGGTTGTTTGTGATCTTGTACTTAGATCTTGTTATATACTTGTTAGATTGTAGTATTTCCACCAGTTTTGGACTCGTGGTCCTTCGTACTACTAGATCCCAAGGTTTTGTGGGATTTGGTGGAGTTTTACAATGGTATTTCTTGCCGGAGAACCCAACGCGATCGATCCTTCTGTGAGAGGGATCGATCCTTCTTTATTGGCCATGCTGAACCCGAGCAGGATCGATCATTCTCGGGTGAGGACGATCGATCCTTGTACCTTGGGTAGCATGGGATCCCCCTCATCGCGGGTAGGGTCGATCTTTCCTTGGGGGGAAGGATCGATCCTCCTTGGCACGGCAGTGAGGATGTTCCCTATCACTCGTAGGATCGATTGCCCTGGGAGGACGGATCGATCTTACTCGGCACGATATTGTGTTACGAGCGGTCTACTCGTGATCCTCTCGTAATGGGTCTCTACTGCTCCAATCAATCAGAATCAGCCTGATCGGACTTGATTTGAGTCCAATTGGCTGAATTGGCTAGCTGGATCGGATCTGGCTTGAGCTGGATCGGATCTGGCTGAGCCTGATTGGATGGGACTTGACTGGGTCAAGTCTGAATTGATCTGGATCAAGCTGACCAAGTGGATTGGGCTGGATCCGGATTAAGTGGCTGAGCCAATTTGGCCAAAGGTGGCTGGGAATAATATCCGACGGCTGAGAATCGCCGGAGTGGATCGCCGGCGTTGGAGCGGCGGCGGCGGTCAGCATAGTGGCAGGGAAGATCGCGGGTTGTTGGGGAAGAGATCCACCGGAGTGGATTGGTCGGAGGTGGGCTAGATCGGCGGGATCTAGAGGTCGAGGGCGGCGGGGTTGGGTTCACCGGCGTCGGGGACGACGAGGAGCTCGGCTGGAGGCCGGGAATGGTCAGGGATGGTTGGGATCGGGTCTACGGAGGCCGGCCGGGTACTTAGGAGGGATTTGGGAGTGAGATCGGGGTCGTATGATGGACGGCTGACGGCGGCTGTGAAGATGAGGTTGCCGGGGAAGACGCCGGAGAAGATGAACGGGTCGGTGAATCGGTTGGCCGAAGTCGTGAGGGCTTGGGGAAGACGTTGGAGTGATTAGGTGGCGACGGGGGTGGCCGGAGAGGGAACGGCGGTGGAGATCGGCGGAAGCGAGGGTATAACTTGAGGAGGGAGACGATGAATAGTGCGGGTGACGTGGCGCTGACGTGGCGGTGGGGTCGATGACGTGGCAGAGAGAGAAAGTGACGGGAGAGAGAGAAACACTGGTGGAGGCGGTGCCGGCTGCGGGGATGATGACCAGCGGGGAAGAAGATGGATCTATGGTAGATATCGGGTGGAAGCTATATTATCTCTACTCCTATGATAATTTATCAGCTACTCCTAATAATTCATAACTCTTTATTCATCATGCATCCTAACCTAATACAAACTACTAAGGTCCTTTTATAGAGACCTTGACAGAGTCCTAATCCACTAGAAAAACCCCCTTACTTGATTAGCAAGTAATAAGGTTTCTGACTCAACTCAACTTCCTAACTCAAAGGAACTCTTAATTAATTCCTAACAATCAACTAGGACTCAATAAAAGACTAATGATAAAGAATAATTAAATACTCTAGTTTGAACTAGGGAAGTCCAAGTCAAACTAGGAAAGAGGTTGAACCAGCTTGGTTCCTCTTCTTGGTTCGGGTCCAGTTGGTCGAGTCGGATCGACTCGTATCATATTGAGAGATTGTTCTCTGCCATTAGAAGGATCGAAAGTCCAAGTCTACGGCATTGAGAGAAATTCATCTTGTTTTGCTCACGGGGCTTTGCATGTACCGTTTTCTTTATCGCCTTATACCTTGTACATATATTTAAGCATGCTAGCCCCATATTAGGAGCAGTGGTGAACCGGGGGAGTGATGTGTGAGGACCCGTACCTCCAACCTGGTCCAACCGCGTTAGGTCGAGGGTCTGGGTTTGTGGTTTGGCTCGGTTGGTCTTGGGATGCGATCGGTTGATCGCATCGCTGTTTTTGATCCCAGTGGCATTTTGGTAAATATGCTCCCTGGTGATCAGTTTCACACCCGCGTTGCACACATGGCCTTTGATTGATGTATGTGTTTGATTAGAACCTTTAGGGCGCTTCCGATCGGAAGATCGGAGCTCGATCGTGAGAGATCGAATCGGACGGCTGGGATGGATTCCAGCTTTCGATTTAAGCCCTCCTCCTTTCTCTTTCCTTCTTTCTTCTTCCCCTGCGTTCTTTTCTTCTCTCTTCTCCCTCCTGCGGCTGGGTGCTAGGGCATCGGAGTGCGGCTTTCGAGGAGCGGATTCCGGCGATCGGAGTTCGGGGATGCGTGGAGGAGCTGCCCTATCTCTTCAAGTAAGTGATTCTACCTCGATCTTTGGATCGGGTTCTCCTAGGATAGGTTTTTTTGTATTTTCGCTGTAGGAGTACTTATTAGAATGTTGTGCATGTGTTATAGATGCTTTGAAGTATTCCTACCTCGCGATTTCCGTATTTTATCGGTTGAATCTCGTATTATCGCCGTTTATCGGTTTTCGGCCATTTTAACCCAAATTGAAGATTTAACCGTAAAAAATGTGATTTCTTCGCACCATTGGATTCCCCATCATCTTTTATGCGTGCTTGCAAAGTTTCATCGAATTCCAACTTGGTTTGATCATTGAAATCCAAGAAATTGGATTTTCGGCACTGTTCTGAAGAACGGTGTCTAAGGCTTGACGGTCGATCGGTGCATCGACCGTCAAGTGTTGTTTTACACTTTCTGGGCCAGGCGGTCGACCGTCGGATCGAGCGTCGCATCGACCGTTAGGTTCTGTCGGGATTTTAGCCTCCCACGGTCGATGGGTCGATCGACCGTGGGTTCTCTCTCTTTTTCATCCTGCCTCACGGTCGACCGTCGCATCGTCAGTGAGGCTCTGTCTCGTTTTGGGCTCCCGACGGTCGATGGGCCGATCGATTGTCGCCCATGTGGTTTTCCTCGTTTTGGCCTCACGGTCGATCGGTGGATCGACCGTGACATCGTCCGTGGGCCCTTGAATATGGTTTTCTGGCTTTTCTTGGACGATGTTGATTGGTGATTAGTATCTAAACATGTTGGGAAGGATGTATATGGATTTGATGAGGTTTTCAAAGGATTTCTATCGAGTTTGAGGATCGAATCGAGTATCTTCCCTTTTTGACGAATCTATGGTTTGATCGCATTTAATACGTGTTTGATAAGTAGTTGAATGCTATTTTGATTGCTTAACCATTAGCTAGCTATGAGTGCTAGTTAATGAGGAATTGTGGAACCTTAGCCTCTTGCCGGCGTGTGCCGAGGGCTATTGTATAAATGTGGCCAGTTACCTGCGGGGTAACTGTGGAACCTTAGTCTGTCAGTTGCAAGAGGGCACTGAAGACTATTGTATATCTGTGTAATGCTTTGCTCAGTTGTTTGTTTGGTTAGCATAGATTTTATGTATTTTGAGGCCTTTGCTATGCTTACCGTTTGGCTAGCTGTAAGCTATGCCTAGCCCTGCATGATTAATGACATCTTGTTGCATGCTTATATCTTGTTATCTGTGCCTGAGCATTGCATGCATCTTGATTGCATTAGAGGCATTTGAGGTTAGGCGGGCGATGGGTTGATCGCCGATCCGAGGCTCTCGGGTAGCTCGGATCTAGCCATTAGGACCGTGGCTGGGTGGTCAGGAATAGGGTGTGATCTTGGATCATCTGAATCTCTTGTGATTGAGGATTGCGCTAGTTGACTCTGATCATTGCTTGAGGTTTAGAGGTCGTGTTGGTCTCCCAAGGCCAAGTGCTAAAGATGGATGTTGATGCGTTCCTGACGTGTTTTCCCAAGGCTTGGTATTCCAGCTTGGGTAAGGGTGATCCTACATGTTACTGTTCCTTGGCCTCCTGGTAACATGTTCAGGAGAGAGGTTTCATGACAGGAGCCCTTGGGACATCAACTGGGTTATGGGACCCGTGGCATCCATTAGACTTAGGCTGGGAGACAACACTGTTGTTGTTTTCCTCCTTCAGTGTGCCGTAGAGTAGAACCCTACTGAGCTTATCGCTCACTCCTACCCGGGCTGCGTTTGCAGGTGCAGGCGCCAGTTCTTCTTCAGTAGAGCCGACAGATCAGCTTTGGTGGCGCGACTACATCCAGAGGTGTTTGAGGTTGCTGGAGGACGACTGTTGTACATTTTGATAGTATTGTATATTCTGGAACTCTTTGAGGATTCTTCTGAGATTATTGTATAAGAATTTTGTATCAGATGTTTAATCAGTACAACATGATGTATTTGTGAATTGAATTTCTGTTTCACCTCTGAGATATAATTTGTTTAAGTTTTTCTATAATTCCGCGTTGTATCGCGCCACTTGGAGATGAATAGTGTAGGTTTCCCCTCACGCCTCGGCTCGGATGGGTTTTCTGGGTCAGGGTGTAGACCTTACTTGGAGATGAATAGTGTAGACCTTACTTATCTGTTGACCACCCCGGCCCGGCAGGGTGCCGTGCCCAGACCTTGTTTGATATACAATCACATATTGATGCATGCTTATCTGTATTACCCTGCGTGTGCTCATGGCATGCATTGCTTTGTGCATTAGTTGCATCTGTGTAGGACATTGGCGATGGGTTGATCGCCGATCCGAGGCTTTCGGGTAGTCCGAATCTAGCTCTAGGACCGTTGAGAGTTGCTTGGTCCATGACTCGATTTTGTAGTATTCAGTCGATATCGATGATAGGGTTAGATAACTTGAATACATGTGGGTTAATGGTTAGAGGTCGTGTCGACTCCAAGTTGAATCTGAGGTGTAGTCGGTTTCCGGTGTTCTTGACGCTTGGGTCGAGGAGTGCCTACCCAGCGGTTTCCTTGCCCGCCAAATAGTGTTCAGTGTCCTGTTGTGAGTCTGCAATGTTTTGGGCCTGTGCTCACGGACTTCCGGTAGGGTTATGGGACCCTTGTATACACCCAGAGTAGACTTGGGGGCGGCACTGTTGTGTTTCCTCCCTTGTGAGTGTCGTAGTGTAGTGTCCCTGCTGAGCTTAGTGCTCACTCCTACCCGGGCTGTGTTTTGCAGGTGCTGACGCTAGCTCTTCTTCCGTCGCCCCTACCGGGCCGGTGTTTGGTGACGTGGCGGTGCTTGAGGTGCGGCGATCATTAGTTCTACTTTTGGGTCATATATGCACAACCGGTTTCACTAAGTGCACCTGTTTTTCTAAGTGCATAGGACGCGAGTTTTAAAGCACTGTCGAATGTTAAGTGCACCGTGTACGTTTTTTGATATATCCCGTTATTACCCTTTAATTAAGAAACGTGGTTTGCTATATGAGAGTAAAGAGGCGGAATCCCCCCCTCTATCGCTAAACCCTCTCCTCCGGCGCTGCCTCCTCTCGCGGTAGCTCTTCCCCCTGAGCTATTCTCCTGTCCTACCACCCGTGAACCCATCCGGCGCCAGCTCCTCCTCCTTATTTTCTCTTGACTCGGCGCTAGGTCCTCCTTCGGCGTTACCTCACCGGCGTGCCTCCTCCGGCTCTACCTCACCGGCGTGCCTCCTCGGGCTGTACCTCACCGGCGTGCCACCTCCTCCGGCGCTACCTGACTAGGGTGACTCCTCGTCGAGATCCGAACACGGCAACGAGCGGAAGAGGTACCTTTCTCGCTCTCTTGCATTGCAGCTTAGGGTTTCGAAACCGGATTCCTTTACGAATTCCCTCGTGCACTTGAAGGTTTATTAAATGGTTTTGATATTGCTAATTATCTGGGATAGGAGAGACCATCATGTTTCTATTAAATGGTTGAGTATGCTTGGAAATGGTTTTCCTGACAAATATAACTTGCGAGGGTGCTTTGGCTCTTCACTTGCTGGCGTTAAAGTATGAGCCAGATTTTTTCTACTGTGCTGGAGAGTCCTACAGGCTGTTGATTTCATTTTAGGGAGTTAGGATTGCAATGTCATGTTAGAAGCATGAAGAAGGATTTGAGGTAAGACCGGTGGATTTAGAAATCAATCAGAAAGAAGGGGAAGAAGGATGAAGAATGATTGCAATGCCATGAAGAAGTGCAGAAAGAAGGGGAAGAATTGAAATAATAGGAAAGCATATGGGGGAAAAGTTTCCAAGGGGCTAGGTCTGAAATCAATCAATCTACAAAAAAGTAGGGCAGAGGATGATGAAAGAAGTATTCACCACTTGATAGCAGTGAGAGAGAAACAAATGACGAGGAGAAACCTCCCTTGACATTGATAAGATTGAAATCAATTTAATCATCACTTGATTAATCCAAAGCACATCAAATCTAGTTTTAATCATACCTGAAGAATAACAACCTTTTGCCAGGTCTGGAACTGTCTTTGCTGTAGGGTGGACTAAAAGTATAAGCACCATGTATATGATCGAGCCATCTAAAATCAGAACTGTTGAACTCAGTTTGTGTTGCTTGTAGGCTATCTCACATTGTTTACAGGATTGGCATCTTATACATCCTTTAGATCCTGATTTCGTTCATTTTATGCTACCTAGTTTTCCAAGGGCCGGTATCATATTTCTTCATTTCAGATGTGCTGATTTGGCTCATGAAAAATACAGCTATCAAGTTTCTTTCAGATTCACTTTCATTCTGAGGAGGAAGAAGCACCCCACTAAACCATCTGTTTGGGACTAACTTGTGGTAGACGGATGTGCAGTGCATATTGAACTACGGTTTGGTGGGTGTAGCAGCTGTGGGGTCACGGTGAAAGTGTTGCGTGACGACATGTGCGAAATGCACATAGTCAGTTTGGTTTTGATCATTGTTGTATCTGAATTTTTTGTAATTGGAAACGGTGTATTCACAAAAATACTACAATGCAAGGCTTGATAGCCATCATGTATGTCTCTGTTAAACTTTAAATTTGACTTTATGCGATGAGAATATTTTTTATGATGGTGTAACACTGTCAGTCAAATGTGGAATGAGACGGTGCTCAATTGGAATGGGTTGTTTTATGTAGCCTTAGTTGCCGCGACACTCATCATTTGAGCATGTTCCGCTTTATATACATGCCCCATTCTTCCCACCCACGGGTATACGATATCCCTGGCCTTTCGTCATTTGTAGTGTTAGATGCGCACATTTTACAATCGCACTTTCTTAAGTCTATTGCGTGAGTTAGAACTTTTACATTCGCACCACTTTTGTTAAAATGTTGCTCTAATGTTTGTTCATTGTCACAGACATGAATGCACATGTCTATCGCCCAGTCAGGTGTAACAGTCGTTGTTACATGCAAGCGGTTGCAGATATCATCAAGAACTGCATAAATGATAGACATCTGTCGGTTGCCGCTCGGACGCCTTTCGAGGCCCTGTTTGACTTGCCCGGCATGGATCAAGACAGAGTGCTGTTGGACGAGATCCTCCTTTCATGGCGGCACGGAGCGTCCTTTCAGCTGGGTCCTAGGCTCGTCGAACTGACGGCTTTCGAGACTGCGCTCATTCTTGGCCTTCCGACAGGGGGCCAACCTATTGCTTTTGATCCGAGGACGGATCCAGGCCACCGGCAATCGAAACCCAAAGTTGACCTACCGATTTGGGTTACAAGGCATGTACAGGCTGGTGAGACGCTCAATAGGTTGTGCCTTGAGCGAGTGATTCATAGTCTCGCTGGCTCGGACGAAGCAGACGATGTGGAGGACACTGTCCGGTTTTTTGTACTTTTCGTCTTCACTAGCGTACTGTTTGTGAGGAGCAACTACACCTGCCCGCCGGAGTTAGCGACGTATCTGAGCGATCTTGAGGGCAGTTGGGTCTATGACTGGGCTGGTGCTGTACACCGGCATCTGCTAGTTTGCTTGTCCCTGACGGCCCCAGAGTTGGCAAGCCGTAAGAAAGCTCTTGAGGGTGTTCCGACGAGAGGGAGGGCCACAGATATATATCTAAACGGTTGTCCCTTCGTGCTCATGGTGCGTTAGTCTACTGACCTAACCCTGCAGCTTCACCTATTTCACATCTCACTTAGATCATTTAGTGTCTATTGTCGATGCAGATATGGTATTATGAGTACACCTCTGCATGTAATCAAGCTCCGATGCCGAATGCATTCCCGTGGATGAGAAAGTGGGTCGGCGTTGCAAGAAAGAAATCGAAAACTTTGGCTAAGTCAAAGGCGTGGTTATCGATAGAGGATGTACAATTACTCGTCTTTTTTTTGCACGTTTAGTTCCACCTTTGCACTCTCGACTATTGTATTTGTTCACCCATTCTACTCAGGTCCCTCCTACGCTGATGTTGACCACTGAAGAGGAGTTGTGGCTACAACAAGTGGATACCCGCCGGGCTCAGGCTCTCCGCAGCGGTAACATAGACTCCGCTGGGCCTTCTTCTTCCATGAGCCGGCCCAATGAAGAAGAGGTACATGCACAATATGTGTCAATCATATTAAGCATAACTTGTGTAGCTCATCGGTTGTTACGAGCGGTCTACTCGTGATCCTCTCGTAATGGGTCTCTACTGCTCCAATCGATCAGAATTGGCCTGATCGGACTTGATTGAGTCCAATTGGCTAAATCTGGATCGAATCTGGTTCAGATCTGGCTCAGATTGGGGTAGGACTCAACTGGGTCAAGTCTGGATTGGTTGATTGGCTCTTGGAATTGAATCTGGCTTGGATTGGGCTAAGTGGCTTGGCTGAAACGGCTAGGAATGGGTTAAGTGCCTGAATCAGACTAAGCTGAATCTGATCTAGCTGGCTGAACCGGATTGGGCTGGGTTGAATCAAGTGGGTTGGATTGGGCTGAGTCAGGGAATCGGATCTAAGGGCTGAGGGGTCACCGGAGGGATCGCCGGCGATAGAGGCGGCGACGGCGGTTGGGATAGTGGCAGGAACGGTCGCTTGGAGGTGGCGAAGAGATCCAACGGCTCGGATCTGAAAGATGGGTGGCGGATTGGGTGGATCTGGTGAAGACGGCGGTGAAGGTAGGGTCGGCCGGCGTCGGGGACGACGAGGGAGGCTCCGGGAGTGGCTGGGGACGTCGGAAAGAGGGTCGGGGGAGATAGGCGATGGATTTAGATGGGTCTGGAGGTGAGATCGGGGTTGATGGCGGATGACGGCGATGGGGACGGAGGTCGGGGACGATGGGTTGCCGTGGGAATCGCCGGAGAAGATGGAGTGGGGCGACGTGAAAGGTATGGCCGGAGTCGTGGTGGCTCAGGGAAGACGGTGTTGGCCTTGGATGGCAGCGGGGGTGGCCGGAGAAGGGAGAAAGGCGGTGGAGATCGGCGGAAGCGAGGGTTTGGCACGGGAGAGAAGAAAGGAAGGAGATGAGCTGACGTGGCGCTGACGTGGCGGAGAGAGAAAGTGACGGGGAGAGAGAGAAACACTGGTGGAGGCGGTGCCGGCTGCGGAGAAGATGACCGACGGGGAAGAAGATGGATCTATGGTGGATTTCGGGTGGAATCTACTTTACTTCTACTCCTATGATATTCTACTAATTACTCTTAATCATTCATCTCATGCATTCATCATTACCTAATACAAACTACTAAGGTCCTTTTATAGAGATCTTGACAGAGTCCTAATCCACTAGAAAAACCCCCTTGCTTGATTAGCAAGTAATAAGGTTTCTGACTCAACTCAACTTCCTAACTCAAAGGGACTCTTAATTAATTCCTAACAATCAACTAGGACTCAATAAAAGACTAATGATAAATACTAATTAAATACTCTAGTTTGAACTAGGGAAGTCCAAGTCAAACTAGGAAAGAGGTTGAACCAGCTTGGTTCCTCTTCTTGGTTCGGGTCCAGTTGGTCGAGTCGGATCGACTCGTATCACCCCCCCTTCCTTCAAAATTGGCCTTGTCCTCAAGGCCAGAGTCAGGTCAGGTAGGATGGCTCCATGTGGCTAGACCGAATCAACTTGCTGATGTAGCTCTGGACTCGGTGGGGAGAAACCAGGTCTATCCCATGATGGGTCCAGTTGTAGGAGTGGCAGTGATGGATGAGCATCTGGCGGTCGATCTGACGGCTCAGGTAGCTCCAGGAATATGATCTTCAATGGCTCTCCTGGATCATCCTCATCATGTCCCATCAGTAGTGTTGCCCATGACCATAGGATGGGATCTGATCTCCATGGTCTAATCAACTGTGCAGGGACTTGGCTTGAATCTGGGTCAAGCTGGCTTTGGTCCAATCTGAAGTGAAGATGGTTGGACCATGCTTCTGCTGCACTTGTCTAGGCTTGAAATTGGTTGAACCAAGTTGAATCTTCAGCTGTGCTGAGTCGTACTATGGTCCAAACCTGTCTGACATGGTTAGGTCTACCGGTGTCAATATGGACTTGGGTCAGTTGAGCTAAACCGATGTTACCATCATAATCAGATCTGATCATATTGAAGATGAAATCTGGATAAGGAGGGTAGCTCCTTTCATGACTCATCTCAACCTTTGAATGCTTGATCAACGGCTGAGGATGCATCTGGATCACTTGGAGTTGATCTGGATGGTCCTGATTGCTGGGGACTCTTGGATCAGATTCAGATCGAAGATCGGAACCACTGGATCGAAGATCAGGCTGATCAAACGGCTGGATCAAGTTGCAGTCTTGATCGGACGGCTGAGAAGCTGCCGGAGCTGGATCAACGGCGAAACGAGCTCGTCGGAGAGTGGCAACGGCACAGGAAGCTTCGTAGGGACGATGGGGTTCCATCCGTACGGTCTGATCGTCGGATTGGGCCTCGGATGCACCGGATCTGAAGGTGGCGGCGCGGTGGAGAACGTCGCCGGTGATCGGCGGTGAAGGAGGGCTCATCGGTAGCTGGGGATGGGTGGAAACGGTTCGTGAAGGTCTTGGGACCTTTCCCGTGAGGTTTGATCGAAGGATCATCCTCTGGAAATGGCGGAGTGGAGGTTGTCGGATCAATGGAATTTGCCGGAGTTGGGCTCCGGCGATCCGAGCTTCCTTCGTGGTGGCAGACGGCCAAGGTGGCTTCGGGGAAGGACGCCGATGGTTCCCCGGTGTGTAGATGGAGAGGACGGCGTCGGATGGCGGCGATCGGGTGGCGGCTCGGGGACGAGCCGTCGGCGCGGGTGACGAGCCGGGACGACGAAGGGTCGGCTCGGGGTCGAGCCGTGCGCGGGGAAGGAGATGAGCCGCGGCTCGAGCCAATCCGGGAGGAGAGAGAAACTCCCAGGAAAAATCTGGAAAATTAGGTAAAAATCCAGAAAAATCATGGGAAGGTTGTAGAAGGTGTTCACCCGGATCTGGCGGAGTTAAACTCGGAGTTACAATTGTGGTTGCTCTCGGAGTTGCAGGAGGAGTCTCAGTCGGAGTCCTAATCCGAGTTGGCTCGGGGTCAGGTTCCGTAATCTGAGTTGCAGTAGGGGTCTGACTCGAAGTCTGAGTTATCCTCGACCAACTATTGGAAATCCGCTCCAATTCTCTGCTCTGGCGCTCCATCAAAGTTGAACAGAGCTTCACCTGGGACTGCATAATCTTGAATTGCTGCTCCAAACTTTCCTGTGGTACTCCATACATGGTGGCGAAGTTTCCAGTAGGTTCTGAACCGCACAGTCGGTGGAACGGAGCTCTGATACCAAGTTGTTACGAGCGGTCTACTCGTGATCCTCTCGTAATGGGTCTCTAATCGATCAGAATTGGCCTGATCGGACTTGATTGAGTCCAATTGGCTAAATCTGGATCGAATCTAGTTCAGATCTGGCTCAGATTGGGGTAGGACTCAACTGGGTCAAGTCTGGATTGGTTGATTGGCTCTTGGAATTGAATCTGGCTTGGATTGGGCTAAGTGGCTTGGCTGAAACGGCTAGGAGTGGGTTAAGTGGCTGAATCAGACTAAGCTGAATCTGATCTAGCTGGCTGAACCGGATTGGGCTTGGTTGAATCAAGTGGGTTGGATTGGGCTGAGTCAGGGAATCGGATCTAAGGGCTGAGGGGTCACCGGAGGGATCGCCGGCGATAGAGGCGGCGACGGCGGTTGGGATAGTGGCAGGAACGGTCGCCTGGAGGTGGGGAAGAGATCCAACGGCTCGGATCTGGAAGATGGGTGGCGGATCGGGCGGATCTGGTGAAGACGGCGGTGAAGGTAGGGTCGGCCGGCGTCGGGGACGACGAGGGAGGCTCCGGGAGTGGCTTGGGACGTCGGAAAGAGGGTCGGGGGAGATAGGCGATGGATTTAGATGGGGCTGGAGGTGAGATCGGGGTTGATGGCGGATGACGGCGATGGGGACGGAGGTCGGGGACGATGGGTTGCCGTGGGAATCGCCGGAGAAGATGGAGTGGGGCGACGTGAAAGGTATGGCCGGAGTCGTGGTGGCTCAGGGAAGACGGTGTTGGCCTTGGATGGCAGCGGGGGTGGCCGGAGAAGGGAGAACGGCGGTGGAGATCGGCGGAAGCGAGGGTTTGGCACGGGAGAGAAGAAAGGAAGGAGATGAGCTGACGTGGCGCTGACGTGGCGGGGGGTCGCTGACGTGGCGGAGAGAGAAAGTGACGGGGAGAGAGAGAAACACTGGTGGAGGCGTTGCCGGCTGCGGAGAAGATGACCGACGGGGAAGAAGATGGATCTATGGTGGATTTCGGGTGGAATCTACTTTACTTCTACTCCTATGATATTCTACTCCTATGATATTCTACTAATTACTCTTAATCATTCATCTCATGCATTCATCATTACCTAATACAAACTACTAAGGTCCTTTTATAGAGACCTTGACAGAGTCCTAATCCACTAGAAAAACCCCCTTGCTTGATTAGCAAGTAATAAGGTTTCTGACTCAACTCAACTTCCTAACTCAAAGGGACTCTTAATTAATTCCTAACAATCAACTAGGATGAGATAAAAGACTAATGATAAATACTAATTAAATACTCTAGTTTGAACTAGGGAAGTCCAAGTCAAACTAGGAAAGAGGTTGAACCAGCTTGGTTCCTCTTCTTGGTTCGGGTCCAGTTGGTCGAGTCGGATCGACTCGTATCATCGGTTATACTCGCAGTTAATAATCCGGGGATGTATTCTAATCAGGATACAGATATTGCCGTTTTGAGGAAGGAAGTGGAGGTCCAGCGGAAGATGATTGAAACATTAATAGAAGAAAATGCCGCATTCAAATCTCAGTTCTAGATGCTTATTGCTCGGATTGATGGAGGGTCGGCAGAAGACACGGTGCATCGTGCCGAGGGGAGCGGGAAAGCGGCATTTGAAGATCTTGAGTCCACTGAACCATGTCCCCAAGTGATAAAAGACGTGAAAGTGTTTCATAGACAGGTATTTGGTAGCCGGAGTTTATAATTGATTCTGAATCGCCGGAGTTTTTCTATGACTAATGAGTGTTCTGATGCATAGAAGACGAAATGTAAAAGATTCCGGGGTCTGGATAAGATTGAGGCCGGTGAAAAGACTATCATTCTTGAATACCTTGACGGTATCAAAAGGTATTGAGCATTTCAATCCAATAATTACATAACAGCCTACATTATCCCTTCAAGATGTGTGGTTTGATGTTAACCAATTCAATTGCAATTTCAGCGCGTCTGAAATTGCATGGGAGGGGCCACACGTACATTTGACGGCTCAGCACATCCTTGACCTATTGAGCAAGGCAGAAGTTATCGACGACGTCGTGGACGTTATGATGACGATGTACGCGGATGGCCAACGATTTGTCTCCACGCGGTCAGTCCGTTCGACATTCTCTAGGAGCTACCTCCATGTAAGGCAGATTAAATCGTATATTTGCAGGTTAACTCTCTTTTTTCGGTTTGCGTGTTTGTTATAGCCAACGATAAACACATGGTACGTTGTTTTGTTGTCGCAGAGATATGTGAAGGGGGGCGAGCAAGTTCAGATCAATAGACTACTGAGAGATCAGCTGAAGTAGTGGAAGTTATCGGACATGCAATTGTGGTTCATCCCATTGAACTCCAACAACCACTGGCATCTACTGTATGTCGACATAGCAAATAAGGCTATGTTTCATTACACCTCGATTGCCGCCGATGAGTTCTTTGCAGAAGCCCTTGAAATGGTTTGTATGTGTAAGTTACGGTTTAATAGATTAATTTTCCATGAAGGTGTATCTCTAATTCGAATTTGTGTGCGTAGGCCTCGTGGGTACGTGCTCATATGCGCAATAAGCACAAGTCGTTGTCACGTGGTTGCGAGTGGCCACTTTCCACTGTACAGGGACCGCGTCAGCAAAGATTGTCGTACGTTATACATTAAACCTAGTCTGATGTCATATGCAATTTTCTGTCTAGCGTATCACGTCATTGTACTTTTGGGTTGCAGATTGGATTGCGGCATTTTTCGTCATCGAGTACATTGGCCGACTTCATAGAGGCGAGCCCCTTGATTTCAATGACGAAGATATGTTGAGGTTGAGGGCAGAAGTAGCTGTCAAAATTATCGTAGACGGCCAGAACCGACAAAATAAGTAGGACGGTGTTGATCGAAACACTCTGCACATTCAAGTCCCTGACATACGCTAGCAGTTTCCCAGGTGTATCACGTAGTCCGATCGCGTAGCTTAAGCGATGAAGTCATAGAAAACAATCAGAAGACCGGACGATGATGTAATATCTCTTGCTAAAGCTATTCGAGGGTGTATCAAAATGTGAGATATCCTTCCATCGGCAATGTAAAAACTTATGTTGGATGAATGGATGTTTTGCAATTGTGGAGAAGAACAACTCCTTGGCATAGCTCATTAGCACAGACTGTAAAAACATGAGTTATTTACTGGGACAGGACATTGATACCTGTGTAATGATGGTGGAATGCAGTAGTGTACATTGCAAAGATCGGTATACAAGTACCGACTATTATATACCATTATCTCTACGACGTTACCGACAGAATGATTCCCTGATCGGTATAAAGCTAAAGATATCCCTAAACCCTGATCGGTATACGCTTACATATACCGAAATCGGTTCTTTGCAACCGATAGATTGATGCCCTTGCCGGTTATGGAGTACCGATCAATATGCGATGCCTGAAACTTATCTGTGCAATGAGATTAGGACATGCAAATATCGGTATACAACTACCGACAGAAGGATTTCCTGATCGGTATGATACTAACGATATATGTGTAATGAGATATATCGCGAAGTGTAAATTGCAAAAGATCGGTTATACAAGTTCCGACTGTTATATAAACTTATCTGTGGTTTGTTACTGACGGAAGGATACCCTGATCGGTATATACACCTAACGATATTAGAAACATAGTAAATGGTCGGCACTGCGGTATATATATACATATACTGCAATCGGAACTTTACTGCCGAAAGAGTGATATCCTTGCCGGTACTGAAGTACCGACCAACATCGGTATAGAAGTACCGACCTTTAGATATAAGCATCAGTAGTTGCCTAACGTCCTAAGGATCCTCGCGTCGGTATTTGAGTACCGGTCAAAAGTGTGGATGTCGGTAAATAACAACCGTTATGTACCGAGCAAAAAATGTGTGCCCAAAATGTGGAATGTAAATAATGCAACGAGTGAATCATCAACATTAGCAATATATATACAACATCTGCATGAACACAATCATCATCAGCATGTTCAACACGAGATACTCAGTACCATTACACAGTGTCATCACCGATAGTTCAGGAGCATGTTCAGCCGTTAGAAAAAAAAATTTACAACAATTGCTGTTACCACAATAACTAGAACCCAAACAACGATGCGTATTTCGCGTAATTGGTCACATACAACTTGGAATTTTAGACCCGATGTGTCCTCTGTGACTTTGCCAGCGGTTGATCGTGCATCGAGTGAGGAAACAGTCGGTGAAGTAGGACCGGGAGTGGAAAGTAGTACATCTTCCCAGACAAAGAAACCACAGCCATGGCGACGATCCGAGCATGCATAAAAGATGCGACCGGGGTTTTTTGAAGTCGAAGAGGTTCGCCGCACGACGTTGAGCCCACATGTACACCTTAACAGAAAGCGGACGAGGAGATGCAGAGGAAGACGAATGTGACATCCGTCCGAAACCAGCTCAACACAGAGAAAATCAATGTATTTGTTAATAATACCTATCCGGCAAGTAGGTTGTTAGCTTCTTCAATCAACCAATTGATGAAGCACAACGATGGGAGTGAATGATGGTGGAGGAAGCCGTCGGCCAGCTGGAGAATGAACCAATTGATGAAGCGCGAGGGGAGTGTGAATGAACCAGGAAGCCGCCAGAGAGAAGATGGATGGGATGTCTTGCGCGCCGCCGATATGTGGATGGTGGTAGGCGCCGGCCTGCAAACAGTGGAGTAAGCCGCCGGCGAGCTGGATGATGCCCTGCTATGGTCACAGACCATTCATCGCGATCGCGGCTGGGTGACGGGTTAGGAAGATAATAGTTATGAAGCAGCTTAACTAATATGTTAACATCGTTTTCGAGGTGGGACAACCAAGTATTACTTGACATGATCTCTTCCATCACGTTACACCTGCTGGCAACCAGAACCCCTTCCTAAGTAACACATGTATTCATTACATTGTCCATTCTTGCACACGATCTCGCAGAGGACAGGCCAAAGTATTGGCGATGATACGAGTCGATCCGACTCGACCAACTCGACCCGAACCCAGAAGAGGAACCAAGCTGGTTCAACCTCTTTCCTAGTTTGACTTGGACTTCCCTAGTTCAAACTAGAGTATCTAATTAGTATTTATCATTAGTCTTTTATTGAGTCCTAGTTGATTGTTAGGAATTAATTAAGAGTCCCTTTGAGTTAGGAAGTTGAGTTGAGTCAGAAACCTTATTACTTGCTAATTAAGCAAGGGGGTTTTCTAGTGGATTAGGACTCTGTCAAGGTCTCTATAAAAGGACCTCAGTAGTTTGTATTAGGTTATGATGAATGATGAATGATGAGATGAATGATTAAGAATAGTTGATAGATTGTCATAGGAGTAGAAAATCATAGGAGTAGAAGTAAAGTAGATTCCACCCGAAATCCACCATAGATCCATCTTCCTCCCCGCTGGTCATCTTCTCCGCAGCCGGTATCGCCTTCACCTTCAAATTCCTTCTCCACGCCACTTTCTCTCTCCGCCACGTCAGCGACCCCACGCCACGTCATCGCCACTTCAGCTCATCTCCTTCCTCTCTTCTCTCCCGTGCCTGAAACCCTAAGCTACCGCCGACCATCGCCGTTCTCTCCTCTCCGGCCGTCCCCGTCGCCAACCAAGACCGCCAAAGCCTTCCCCTATCTCCCACGACTCCGACCAACCCTTTCCCGCCGTCTTCCATCCCCTCCGGCGCCGTCCCCGACAAGCCTACCTCCGTCCCCTTCACCGTCCACCCACTTCCGATCCCCGAACTCACCCCCAAACCACGCTAAATACATCGCCTATCTCCTCCGACCCTCTTTCCGACGTCCTCAGCCACTCCCAGAGCCTCCCTCGTCATCCTCGACGCCGACTGACCCTAACTTCACCGCCGTCTTCCCCAGATCCGGCCGATCCGCCACCCATCTCCCAGATCTTAGCCGTTGGATCTCATCCCCACCTCCAGGCGACCCTTCCTGGAAGTATCCCGACCGCCGCCGCCGTCCCTACGCCGGCGATCTTCTCCGGCAAACCACAGCCCTTGGATCAACTCCGGTTCAGCCCAACCAAGTTGGCTCAGCCAACTCGAACTTGGTTCAGCCAGCCAGTTGATTCAGACTCAGCCCACTCTGATTTGGCTCAGCCACTTAACCCACTCCTAGTCGGTTCAGCCAAGCCATTAAACCCAATCCGAGCCAGATTCAATTCCAAGAGCCAATCAACCAATCCAGACTTGACCCAGTCGAGTCCTACCCCAATCTGAGCCAGATCTGAACCAGATTCGATCCAGCTTCAGCCCATTAGACTCAAATCAAGTCCGATCAGGCCGATTCTGATCAATTGGAGCAGTAGAGACCCATTACGAGAGGATCACGAGTAGACCGCTCGTAACAGGCGATGTCTAAGATCGTGTAGTCACCTAGGCGATTGCACCCAAACAAAATGTGAATGTTGTGCGTCACCTGCAAAGCAATAGAAAATTTTTTTGCCACCATCTGTTGCACATATGAATTACCACTAGTATGTACATTGCAAACATTAAAGCCTGAAATCCATTCCATGGGTCCTGGACATGAAGGGCCCGGGACTCGGCACGATCGCCATGCCGTTCATCACTGTTTCTCTCTTTACCGGCGTCACCATAGCAATATGCCTGTTATGCTGATCGTGAGACATGGGCAAAAAAACTCTTCTCATTTGGCATAGCTCTAATGCTCATTAGAGTCTCCCTTTACTTAGACATTAAAGGTAAGCTACATGTGCTTGGGAGTGAGTAAGTCCTCTTCTCTATTTAAAGCATTAGAGTTCTTGACGATGATGTGCATTTCTCTCCAGAAAAGAATCAGTCACATGCGAATAGTAGTGGAAATCATCCTTCACATGCTAACAGTTCAAAAGGGAACATAATAGTTTGATTAATTTGGACTTTTGCATTAACCTGTCAAAACATTGATGGGTGGCCTTGTCCTGTCTATGGCATAGGGAACATGATAGTTTGAGAAATTCTGTCTAGCATCACTCACATTATTGGTGGCCAATCAAATGTCTATGGTAACATTATTGCTGGCCAATCAATTGTCTATGGCAAATCATATACCGGAGATAGGAGAGTGCAGGCCTTGGTTGCGGGCTTGCCGAGTGGGATGTCTAGTCCCAGGGCGTGCGTCTCGTCCAACATACAGGCTCAGGCAGCAGCCCCTGTGTTTGGAATGGGCCCCCCTACTATTAAGCATAACTTTTTGTACGAATGATTAGCTCGTGGATCCTGAACCGTCAGAGAGAATCCCCACTGCTCATGATCCTGAAACGTCAGAGAGAATCCCCACTGCTCATGATCCTGAACCGTCTCTCGAGGCAAGCATCACTCACGTGCTCTCCCTGAAATGAACAGACGAATGGTCACATGCAAACAGTGGAAAACAGAGCTCACATGCAAACAGTGGAAAACATCACTCACATGCAAACTGATACGAGGTCGAACCGAGCCATTCCAAGAAGGGACCCACGTCCTTGCTTGGATGGGCCCACGCCAAGGAGTTGGCTGCACCCAAGTCCCTTTGGGCGTTCTAAGCTCAGCCGGCCAAAGGAATCCTATTCCTAGCTGGTTTGCTTACTTAGATGATTTCCTAGTTAGTAGTTATCTTGATTGAGTCAGTTTCCTAGTTTGAGTTCAGTTTATGATTTGCTTTATTAGTTCCTATTAAGAGTCCTAGTAATCAGGAAGTTTGAGTTATGATTGAGTCTTAGTAGAAAGTATGGTTACTTGCTGATTAAAGCAAGGTAGTTCTCTAGTTGTAGTAGAACTCTCTTGAGGCCTCTATAAAAGGACCTCCATAGCTTGTAATTATGCATGGACGAATTTATGAGAGTTATTATTTAGTAGAGATAAATCCTAGGAGTAGAAGTAATATAGGAGTAGCTGTAACCTAGTTTCCTCATAATCCACCAGCCACCTTCATCTCTCTCTACAGCCGGTCCTTCTCCATCACTGGTCTCCTTCTCCGCTGCCGTCCACTCCTTCACCACCACCACCGCCGCTACCAACCACCTCCGCCGTCCAACCCCAAGTCCCCGGCGTCCCCTTGGCTGCCGTGCTTCCCTCCACCACGTTCTCCAAGGCTTGGATCTCCAAGAGAAGCCAACCAACCCTAGAGGAGCTGCAAGGTATCCCTCTTCTCATCCGTCTCCTCCTCTAGTCTTCGCCTTCCTCGTCGAATACCTAGGATCCTTCTCCTAAAACCCTAAAGGTATCTCTCGACCTAGCCATAGATTTGGCTAAAGAGGATCTGAGATAAGGCAAGAGACCCGGTACGAAAGCCCTTGAGAAGGTGCATCGTATCAACTTGGCATCAGAGCTCTTTCCTCTTACCTGTGCCCTCCCGAATCCTTCCGAAGGAGTCCACATGGCAGGAAGAGTACCTGGCCAAAACCCTAGTTATACCGTGAATTGCTCAAATCCTACACGGATCACTGTTCATCCGACCAGACCTACTCCTATATCTGGTCGAATCCCTCTTCCACATCATCATCCCTTACCCCCATCATCATCCCTACAGAACCCTAACCAACCTCCACCCTATGCAGCCTACAACCCAATGCTTCCACAACCCTATTATTGTTCACCTCACGCCTTACCTGCCTATACACCGACCCATTATCCAAACCGTGAGCCCCTATACCCGGCCCATGCCCAGCCTCCATACCAGCAGCCTATGCCACCTCCCTACACACCGTACAACCCTAGTCTTCCCTACAATCCATCACCACCGTATCAGCCATTACCTACTCCTTACAACCAACCCAAACCTACAAACACCAATGGCTACTTGAGTACAACTTGGACTCCAAATCCTACTGGAACTAGGATTACAAATCCTACTCCAACAAGGAATTCGAGTCAAACTCAGAGTACGACTTGGACTCAAGATCCTACTGGAACTAGGATTGCAAATCCTACTCCAACTAGGAATCCTAGTCAAACTCGGAGTACGATTTACCCTACGGCTGAACAATGGAAGGAAGCTGTCCAGAGTTGGATCCCTTTGCCTTACCCTTCAGTAGAACAATGGGAAGTAATGATCCAACGATATTCTCCTACAAATCAGTCAAGCCCTACCAGAGTTCAGATTTCCAAAGAAAATCCCATTCTAGCTGCAACTTGGATTGCAAAACATAAACCCAGCTCTACCGGGATTAGGACTCCTCATACTCCACCTACCCATGAGCTGCCCCATGACCAAAACCATGAACAACACCCGCTGCCCCCTCACCCAACCACACCACACCCCACGACCAGCAACTCTCCCTACTCCTCCCCGGCAGCCCCCACCACAAATCAAGGCCACCCTCTTTCCCCCTACCAACCCACGGCCCCCCGTTCTCCAGTCCTACAGCCGATTGTCATCTCCGGCAATCTACCCGAAGTCCACAAAACTGCAGCCACCGACCTTACCTCAGTTCATGCCCTCCCCGTACCATGTAACCCCCACCAAGGCCCTCCTCATTCCTACCCCGTTCCATCCCCAAATCAGCCGGCTCCCAAATCCATCTCCTTCAACTCCGGCAGCAACCCCCAAGGTAATCGCTGCCTACCTGCCCCTGATCCTACCATAACCTCCTTCCATGGCCCACTGAAGGATCTCTCAAGCCACCAAAGACCGTCCCCTAAACCTCCTGACCCTTCCCGTATCCTTACTGAGGCCGACTCCAAACCCCAACCAGCATATCACCGTCGGTTCCATCTCCTCACCCTTGACCAACGTGGACCCCCTCCAGATCCACCACCTGAACTGACCCCTGGCCAGATTCACTCCGTTGGATCGAACCCCCATCCTCTCACTACCTCTTCCCCATGGGATGTAAACTCCGACGAGCTTCCCTCACAAGCAATTGAGTTCCGGCCACCTCCAGCTGCCAGATCTCAATCCAATCCCAAGCTTCTTCAAGCACTGGACAGATCTCAACCATCAGATCAGATCAGATCAAATCACCACCGTTTGAACCTGATCGTCCGACTCCATCTTCCACACTCGATCGAGTCAGACTCCAGCTTACAATACATGGACAGATTCAATCCAGGCACAACCAGATTTGGCTACACCAACCAAATCCGATCAAGCCCAGATCCAGACCAGTTCAAGCTAAGTCCGGATCAATTGGATTCAGTCAAATCCGACCAAGTCAGATCTGATCCAAGCCCACCAAGTTCAAGCAAGCTCAGCCAATCCGACTTGATCAAGCTTGATTTCAGACTTCCACTAGATCAGATCCAGATGTTTCCTACGCATCTTCAGTTGATTAGGCATCCCCCAACTGATCTGAGCTATCCAAGGAGCTACCTCCTTATTCGGTTGCCATCTTCCAACTGATCAGATCCAAGAGCATCGCCCAGCATCCATCCACCACTCGAAGTTTCAGAACGACTTTGTCGACTCTGACCGTGAGGATTGATGTTGAAGCCAGAGCCCTGATGATCCCCTTCGAGAAAAGCAGAGAAATATCCAAGCTCAACTGCACTCGATTGTATTCAGCTGCCCTATTGGGTCTACTTCCACCATGGAAGGACTCGATTTGAGTTGATCTAGTCTTCGATCCCGGACGACCGACAATGACTATGCACAACCACCTATGTGTAGCTGCCATCTACTTCTTGGAATTCCAGCGACCCCCAGATCCACCGGCGCATCAGTTCCCTCCTAGACCGGCAGCATGGCTCTTTAATTCACCGATCCGGTTACCACCTGATCCACCATGGGTGCGACCAGGGTTCTCACCAGCTGCATGGCCCCCTGATTCAATGGCCCAGTTACCATTAGATCCACCATGGGCTAGACCGGGATTCTCACCGCCGAGTACAGAGCAACAGTTGCGGTCCAGCCACATCACTCCGGTTAGAGAAGAGAAGAGCCCTCTTTCCTCATCACATTCAGGCCTTGAAGACAAGGCCAATTTCGAAGGGAGGAGGGATGATACGAGGTCGAACCGAGCCATTCCAAGAAGGGACCCACGTCCTTGCTTGGATGGGCCCACGCCAAGGAGTTAGCTGCACCCAAGTCCCTTTGGGCGTTCTAAGCTCAGCCGGCCAAAGGAATCCTATTCCTAGCTGGTTTGCTTGCTTAGATGATTTCCTAGTTAGTAGTTATCTTGATTGAGTCAGTTTCCTAGTTTGAGTTCAGTTTATGATTTGCTTTATTAGTTCCTATTAAGAGTCCTAGTAATCAGGAAGTTTGAGTTATGATTGAGTCTTAGTAGGAAAGTATGGTTACTTGCTGATTAAAGCAAGGTAGTTCTCTAGTTGTAGTAGAACTCTCTTGAGGCCTCTATAAAAGGACCTCCATAGCTTGTAATTATGCATGGACGAATTTATGAGAGTTATTATTTAGTAGAGATAAATCCTAGGAGTAGAAGTAATATAGGAGTAGCTGTAACCTAGTTTCCTCATAATCCACCAGCCACCTTCATCTCTCTCTACAGCCGGTCCTTCTCCATCACCGGTCTCCTTCTCCGCTGCCGTCCACTCCTTCACCACCACCACCGCCGCTACCAACCACCTCCGCCGTCCAACCCCAAGTCCCCGGCGTCCCCTTGGCTGCCGTGCTTCCCTCCACCACGTTCTCCAAGGCTTGGATCTCCAAGAGAAGCCAGCCAACCCTAGAGGAGCTGCAAGGTATCCCTCTTCTCATCCGTCTCCTCCTCTAGTCTTCGCCTTCCTCGTCGAATACCTAGGGTCCTTCTCCTAAAACCCTAAAGGTATCTCTCGACCTAGCCATAGATTTGGCTAAAGAGGATCTGAGATAAGGCAAGAGACCCGGTACGAAAGCCCTTGAGAAGGTGCATCGTATCACAAACAGTGGGGTGCATCACTCACATGAACCCTCAGTGGAAATAATGCTGTATTGGTAAGTGGAAAGCAAGTGAGTGATGAAATTGAATTTTGGAAAGCATCACTGTAACCCAGCAGCATGGAGTCAAATTGCAAAAGATAACAACTCCTTGGATATCCAAAGAAAGCTCACCTACCAGCTTATCAGACCTCTAGTTGTTTCTCTCTTTACCGGCATCTTTCTTGAAGATTAAAAATGCAAGACATATGTGAGGTTCATGTCTACGTTTATGATCTAGTGCTGAGATGACGGTGAGGGGGAAACAACTGGAGCTTTGGTAGGAAATAATGCTGTATACGATGTCAACAGGCCGCAGTATGGACGTTCATCAGCATTATGCTTGACGGTAAGTACCACTGCTTATGTTGTCATTTGTTAATCTCTTTTCTACTTTTCTTCGCAAAATTGATCATGGCTGACGATATATCGACGAAAGCATCAAGAATGAGGGTATCAAAATGGGAATCGTCCTCATCAGAATGCTGATCGGTAGTTGAATACCGTCAGGGAATCGTCCGCATCAGAATGCTGATCGCGTACCTTTTATACTGGTATCGGTAATTATCTACCGATAATGGTAATCATTCCATCGGTAATCCAATTCCGATGGCCGACTATTTGCTGCTTCACAATAATTACACCTTAATATACTGCACATATGAATTCACACACCATCAACATTGAAATAAAAGCTAACATAACATTCTAATGAGTCTTTTTCATTCCATCGGTAATCCAATTCCGATGGCCTTGGTTTTTGCTGCTTCACAATAATTACACCTTAATATTTTGTATATTAATTAACACACCATCGACATTGAAATAAAAGCTAAAATTACATTCTAATGAGTCTTTTGCTGTCTAGGTGTTGTCTTCCATGGTGTGCTCATCTGTAAATTGATGGCCTTGGTTGCTTGTTGAGGCTCGCGCCCGTCTCACATACGCTAGGCGCGTGTCGCGGTGCCCGTGAGCTATGCTATATATTCTTCGCCACCTGTCCCGTAGTTCTTCGGTAGACAGCGCTGCTAGCTGGTCATGCGTCTCGTCGATTATTGCCACCAGACGCTCGAACTGCACGAAGATAGACAATGACAACAATCACTCGTAGCTTATAGAATAAGTAGGACAAGGTACATATGTTGAGCTGTGCTTACTGTGGCAGGCAGGTACGCATTGCGTAAATCGGCCGTAGTGGATTGGGTTTCAGGATTTTGGACCTTGACATGGGAGATGGACTTAAACCATTGCATATATTCCGGCATGCATTCATCTCCCCTGCTGGTGGCGACACTTGTCCTGGTTACACTGAGCACGTGGGAAGGCCAGTCGTACCAGAACCGCTTCGTGAAATGGAAGACTCGATGATATCCTTGTGCATTTGCATTGCCGCCCATGTGGGACTGGGTTGGTCGTAGCGGTTCACCAGGGATGCCCTGTCTGGGTGATATGGCTCATAGAACTCCGGGGAGCTCAGTATGCCAAAATAAAAGCTAATATCGTCTCGAGGAAAGGGCCCACCTCGATGATCACAATACGGATCCCACACCACCTGCAATAATGAAATGAACATATATAGGTGTTTAGGAAAAAATGAACATGATTTCGAGGTGGTTGTATGGACACGAACTAGGTATAAGACATATTACCTGGTGTGCGCTCAATCGATCAAGGCACTCGCGATAATTCTTGATGTTATTTTCGGCATCCCCTTGCCTTTTTCCATGCAGCCAACGATAAACATATGGTTGGCCCAAAATGTAGCGCATATTACGCTGCACTGGCACGATAGAAGGGAGGTGGTCGTATATCCAAGCCTAAGGACATAGCAACATCTGAAGTCAGTCAGGCACTTATGTTATAGCTTTTGAAAATTAGCTCATCAGTATTCAACATAGCATACCTCAAGTAAAGTGAGATATCCACCGATCCCGGATGTTCCCCATCTACTGGCATGTCCAAGCATTCGGTATAGGTATACCAGTGCCGCAGCTCCCCATGCATACTTGTCAACATTCGCAAGATCCAACAGTGCTGGCAAGAACGACATGTGGACCTTGCCGCCTGACTTGTCGGAAAAGAGGGTACACCCAAGCAAATAGAGTAGATAAGCCTTGACTGATCTCTCTAAGCCTACCTTCCCAACCTTGCAATTGTATCTCAGCCATGTCATCCAAATTGCATACCCTCCAAACTTCCTCAACTTGACGCTCGCATCTTTTTTGTGCACTCCGAGATGTTCAACCAGCATTTTCGTTGCACACTCCCGACTCAGCTTCTTATCCTCCAACGGTATGCCGGACACAGGAATGTTCAAGATGGCAGCCACGTCGGCCAAGATGATCGTCATCTCACCGCATGGGAAGTGGAAAGTATTTGTCTCCGGGTGCCATCTCTCGACAAATGCTGAGACAATGACACTGTTGATAGACTGGTAGGAGCACTCCCTCAACTGTCCTAACCCTGTGGCATTAACGGCTTCCATAAATTCAAGCGCGTTGTCGTCAAACCAACTTTTGGTCGACGACCCGTGAGCGTAAATCTTAAGTGGCTATCCGCGCTCCTAAATTAGAGCATCACGAGATAGTTAAGGAATTGACGCGCAAAACACTACACAATTAACAATTAAATTAGTTAGCATACCCATCCTCGCCATATGCCATAAGCAACGTGAGTCTTGAACTCGGTGAGCACAGAAGTATCCACGGGCCCTCCGGGAATAGGGTCGCCGTCATCATCCTCCGCTGATGCAACTGTCTCCACTGCCTCGACTATGGTATAGGACTCCGCTGGGCCTTTCATTCTTTTCCGGTGAGAAGCCGTCGGGCGCTGGCGCTTCGAACCCAAGGCGGAAGATGAGGAGGCCATGCCGCGGCCACTTGTACAACCAAACCAGTAAATGAATAACTAAGAAGTTCAGATCAAGACTTAAAACGAACACAGGTACTAAATGACATCGATGGAATGCTACCGATCAGGACTCTATATGGACGTTATGTAACCACCGATGTGCCCAGGACATTTAAACGAAGACAACAAAGATACGAACAGACATCGGTGGTTTACTACCGATTCGGACTCTATATGGACGTTATATAACCATCGACATTTAAACGAAGACAACCATTCAAAGAAAGATACGAACAGACATCGGTGGATTACTACCGATTCGGACTCTATATGGACGTTATATAACCACCGATGTGCGGGAAGAAGGCCAAATATAAATCCGCCGACTCTCGGGTGCAAATCCGCAGATTAAACAATCAATGGCATTCCACGACGAAAGACATTGCAAAGATTCTTGCAATATAAACATAATTATCGTCGCTTTCATTGTACTTTAGTATTCAAATATCAATTTAGGGCGTGGAATTCATACATTGATGATGGCGGAGAGGAGAGGTTTCTCACGTACCTTTGGCGGAGTCGATGGGGTGGGGGACGGTCACCTTTCTCGTGGGAGAGGGGGTCGTATGTCGAGGAGGACTTCACCGTCGGGAGTAGCGGCCGGTCAGCTTTCTCTCCCGATCGTTAGTGTGGCCTTCGTTAAGGGGGTCAAATGTGGTTTATTGAGTGAGTGGTGAAGTGTCAGTTCGGTTTTATATTTATCGCTTATTCCGCATCGGTGAGTGAGTACCGACCATATAGTCAAAATCGGTAAGCGGGAACATATATAGGCGGAATCGGTAAGAGGTTAGATATTACACCAGCTCTAACACGTTTACATCGGTGTACATCCACCGATCCCTCCGGGAATAGCTCGGTCGTATACCGCCGATGAACATGAGTTCATTTTACTGGCCGAAGCCTCTATTGGGAATTGCTTCAGCCCTGCACACATATGAGTTGATCAACATTTTCCTGGGCGAAGCCTCTATTGAGATCAGTCTACATTCACTTTCCCGTATAAAAACTTCACTCTATATATTCACCCATAACGGATTGAATTACAAGGTAACAGCCGAAATTTTCAATCCAATACTTGAAAACCAAACTTGATTGTCATTGTTTCAAGTCACAGATACATCAGCAATACAGGAAATAGCAGGCGACATCCGATTTGAAGAAACTGACAGCACAAAGGGCCGCCGTCGGCATGGCATTTCTTCTTTAACTAGGAAAAACACCAGATGAAGTCGCAGTTTCCCAGGTGAAGCCACTAGCCCAAACTAGAGCAAACATGGAGTTGGAGTCAATTTGATCGTGGGTTGAGGTGCTCGTGCGACACGTTCATCAGCATTTCATTGTACTTCGTGGGTGAGGAGCTCCTGTCACACGTTCATCTGCCTGCAAAAGATTGCAAAACAGCAATATAGTCAAAATATACTTGCAGAAAAGAACACCAACTGCAATAGAAGAAAAGAACATGATTACATCAGCTTTTCAGGCCCCGCTAGACGAATAAATTTTTCATAGTAAATTGAATTGCAGCAGCTAACAAGGATGCCAACGTTCCTCTTCAACCCTATACGATGTAAAAATTGATCGACACATCAGTTTGCGGTTAGACGGTCAACAGCAGATCAAGTACATACAAATTATAAAGGAACCACTGAGTCGGACAAGAAGACACAAACATTGTCACATCTTGGAGACATCGCCGTCAATTTCAATACTTTCCCTTGTGGCGACGCCGGGGCCCATGATATCCAGGAAATGTTTGATATTCTTCTCGTACGTATCCCAGCCTACAGCAGAATCACGACGATTCTTCTTCCAGCTGCTGGCTATGGGTGGCATGGGACATCCCGGCTGCATGTAGAGCATCACGAAGTGACCACCATTGACAAACCCAACAACGATGATCTTGCGCATAAGGGTCGGTTGTGGAGGACTCCTTAGCGGTAAGAAAGTCAGGGATTGCCTTGCTGAAATGTGGAGTAGCACAACATCGTACCGGGAAGCTATAAGCGGACCCATATCTGGCATAGTCATCCACCCATCGGTAGGAGGGAAGTCCTCATAGTAAGCCAACCTAGTTGCGAGCTCTGCAACCCTCATTTCCCCCTCATGATATACATCACAATACTCCTTCCTGAATGCCATCAACTCACAACCAAGTTCCTTCCTTATCTGGACCCAGTTGTCCTCACCGTAGCCCAGCAGCCCAGCAATTGCTCTAAAACCACAGTTACCGTCATGTTTAACATCTTTGACATGCATTATGTATGGCCTCAGCCCTTCTGGAAACTGCGATAGATAATCATTACGGAAAGAAGTAGAAGCTACGCAGCCACGAGTCCGAATCACTCTCCCCTTTGGCTTGCTTTCTGGCTTTGCCTTTGTCTTGCTTGCTCATCACAGCGGCACTGAGGCCCACAGGACATGCAGTGTTATTTACAGACTGCGAGTTGCTACCATTGCTATCATTGAAGAAGGGGGCATATTCAAAGGCAGATGGGTCACGTCGGTTGAATTTTAGAAGCTTTGTCGCTTTCGCACTCAGGCGACCACGTGTCCGTGTCTTCACCTCTGGCTTTATCAAAGGAGTACATTGTGGTTCTTCTAGCTCCATTAGTTTCCTTAGTAGATGAATCTTCCCACCATTATCCAATGTCGCAAACCTTTTGTCTATGCGTTCAAGGGAACCTTTGCATCAAAGGCTTGGTTCCTCTTTGGGAGGTGTTGGCAATAGATCAAGCTTCCGCCAGTGGCGATATATGCATGACAGCGGTATGGCCCAACCTTCTCGCTTGTATTCAGCAATCTCATGGGCACAGGGCAAGCCATGAGTACGTCGGACTTGACATCCGCACGCAACATCGTCTAGGCCAATAGAATCCGCTCTTACTGACTCCGTGTGCACAATTGTAAGTGCGTCCCTGGAGATTAAGCCCCTCAGCTCCCGGAAAACTACTGGCTTGAAATTGTGTTGCGCGATATACTTGCTCTTCTCAAAAGAAGCAAGGACCTCTGTGCGCTGAAGCTCGAGTAGGGCATTGATCGTCGCCCAAGAGGAGACAAAACTGCAGTTAGATGTTTCCAGATGCCGCTTCAGCTTCGCATGTGCACTCTCGACTCTGTTCGTAGTTTCATTATCGAAGTGCATATAGTGGCGTGTCCAAGCAGTCACAAACAGCTCCTTGTACTTAACCAACCACGAGTCCTTCACATAATCAACAGCAACCCTGTACCCACAGAAAGATCTCTCCAAGGCTTCGACATTTTGAAAAAACTCATTCTCGGTGGGAGACCAAACAATTAGTTCCCAGCTCAACAAAAAAGATTTCCATTTCACTGATGTCTCGAACAATTTTTTGCAATTTGCTGCTATGTTCTTGTTTATGTGCCACCTGCAAAGCATGTTGTTGGTCATGGGAAACACGGTCCGCACAGCATTCATCAAGCCCAAATCTCTGTCAGTCACAATAACACGAGGCAGCATGCAACCTTCCAACATTGTCTTCAACTTATCCATGGGCCATGCGAAGGTGCCCTCCTTCTCCGACTCAAGGTACGCAAAAGCGCTTGCAAACGTGAGGCCTGTTCTCCAGCGAAGATCATATAAAGGACATGTCAAATGCATTCAACAATGGATTCACACTGAAGCTGCAAAGCGAGTGATTCATAGTTTGCTACCTGTCGATGTCACTCCAACTATCTGCAATAGGGGAAGACGGTACTTGTTGGTTTTGTATGTACAGTCCATAATTAGGACCTCGGGGAAGGCACACAACAACTCGATGGAATGCGGGTGTGCCCAGAATATACTACGAACAACTGATGTGTCATCGTCACTCGTATGCCACTCCGTGTAACCATAGGCATGTAGTTGTCCCAAGAGTTGTTGCATCTCTGACCTGCCTGCTCTATCGAGAACTCTGTGCTTCCGTCTAGCATTGTACACGTGTCTCATAGTCGAGACATTCAATCCATTCCTCTGCTTCAGAGTGTACAATATCTCCCTGGGCTTTACTAGACTCTTCGACATATCGACCAGGACTTGCTGCTCTTCTTCTGATAATCTCCCTGCGTACGAATGGCCTTCAAGATGAAGGGCGGGTGGGTGGTTATGCACCCCGCATTCCACCCTGACCATCCATTCGTCGTTGCTTGCAAGCTTCACTCCTTGGAGTTGGAAAGGGCAGCCGCATTTCTTTGTGCCACAGGTTTTCCTCTGTTTCGCTTGTGCATTCTCCGGGTTCTTCCTCCACTGTTTTGAGTCCCTATATTCGCCGCTCCTCTCACATGCTAAGGTGAGCCTTAGTTTTCTGCCAGGAGCCCCAGCCTGCGAGTTTTTCACGACTATGACTGACCCATTCTGCCTCCCGACTTCCTGCGTCCATTGGATAAGAGATTGTCGACTGTAGAATATCTGCATGTAGTGAAAAACCCAAGAGTAAGAGTATTATCTACAATTTTTTTGATGGAGATGAATTGTAGATATGCATACCAAAGTGGTCGTGAAATCAGCCATATGATCCGCAATAATAGCGGTTCCAACACCACTACCAGCAGTGGACGCATCGTCCTGCACAGCAGGTACAACATGTATTAACTAATAGTCAATGAATCAGGTTCTTACAATGCCTATATAGGATGGACTACATTGGATGCGCACTTTGCAATTATTTATGCCCTTTCTAGTGTTGCTACTAATTGGGACTAGACGTGATAATTGAGTAAAGGTTTCGTGCAAGCACAATCTTCCACGATGCGCTGTACTCGCAACCCATGTCAAGTGATGACAGGGGGTAACATAGCAGTTTCGAACCCTTGCTTCTTCCCTGGGTATACGATCGGAAAATAACAAATGAACATGCACACAAAAATAGGTAGATTAGGAAATTATAAACAACATGAAAAATAGGAAAATATATGATGCAATCGCATATATGCTGATGCCCCTCCCCATCCTTGTACCCCTTGTCATGTGACGAACAGGGGTAAAATTAGCAGTTTCAATAGCAATGATTTCTCGCACAAACATATCAGTACATGCGCACAAAAATACCGGTGCATGCGCACATTATAAGCAACATCAAACAAGGAAAATATATGACCATTTCGACATAGCTGTTCGGAAGAGGAATCAAATATGCACTGCTCTATTGTAACCAGCTTGAACCTTAATTCTCGTCATGTGAAACAGCAAAAAAGGGGAAAACTTGTACCCATCAACAACAACAAAGCGAGGACTATCTATGTACCTTTGGCGCCGGCATTTCGTGGGACTGGTCGAAGGAGTAGTTATCTGAACCCATCTTTCGCCAGATACTGCTCCAGAGGAGATGCGACGTACGAGGGTTTGTGAGGACCAGTGGTGCGGTCGAAGACCACGAGTCTAACGCAATGTAGGCAATAGGAGGAAGTCCACGCAGTGACAGGTGGGGGTGTGAGGTATACGAAGAAATGAAGGAGAGGGAGAAGGAGAGCACATCCCTTTTCGGGGCTCAGGGTACTGCAGAAACAGGACATGGCTAGAGGTAGGAGACGGTTTATGCTGGAGAGAGGTATGAGACGGTTAGTAGAAGCTAATCATCTCATTAAGGTTGTTGGATTCTTAAACAGGGGTACTATAGAGATTTAGTTGTGAGGGTATAATGGGTATTAAAAAACAAAATTTGATGCAGTGCACGTATCAAAATCTGTAGTGCATATAAAATTTCCCCTACCTTTTGTTTAGTTAGCCTCATACGGGAGAGATTTTGTATAACTTTTACCCTGTTGAGGATTTGTATATATTCAGCTTCAGTTTTTGAGGTTTGTAATTGTATGTTAATACATGATGATTATGAAATGCTAGGGAGACCACTATGATTAGAGGGAAACCTCGCCAAAATTTCCGCAGTAGGTTAGGTTCCGGTTCGCGTCGCCCGGCCCGGTTGGGCCTACGCGGGTCGGGGCACGACATTGGTACTCTCGAAGTTTTGGCTTTCTACATAGTGCTGGCCTCTTGGTTTGGTGACAGATTGACTTGGCAAATGTCCATCCTCTCTTTTAGCCATGTTATTAGATAATTGCCTGACTTGTTTCTCTAATTGTGATACGGATTGAATCGTTGAAGATAAGTTATTTTTCAACCAGGAGACATCACCTTTGAAGGTTGTCATTTCTTCCTTCATAGATGATATGTCCCTATTGATATCACCCGTCATCTCCAAAAGTGTACTCATGATAGAAGTCAAAGTGGGTTCATTAGATGGTTCAGCAGGAGAAGGTTGAGGTTTAGTCTGCAGATAATGTGGAGGGTACCCAGGATTTGAATTTGCAGAAGGTCTGGGTGGGTACTTGAAAGTGCAAGTATTGAATGTATTGTTTTGTCCTTGAAAGTTACTTGATTGTTCTGGCTTCTAACTAAAGTTTGGATGATTCCTCCAACCTGGATTGTAGGTATTAGAATAAGGATTGTTTTGAGGTTAGGAAAAACCATAAGTTGCATTAGTTTGTTCCTAAACAAAGTCAGGGAAATTGAGAGCCAAGTGACAATCAGTGATATGATGATCAGAGCTAAGACAAAGGGCACAGGTCTCGGAAGAAGTGTGAGGCTATTGTTGAGTAAGAGTTTGACATGTTTTCAACTGATTTAAATCTTTAGTTAGGAGGGCTAGTTGTGCGGAGAGACTTTGAAATTCAGAAATTTCATGAATTCCCCGAGGATTACGAACAGTGGTAGACCGACTCCTAAAAACTGAGGCATTGTGTATGAATTTTCAGCAAGGTTGTCATACATTTCCCAAAGAGCGGTCCATGGCTTACTAAGAACAATACCCCCGTAGCGGGCTTCGACCATCGTCCTATAACGATCATTAAGACCACTATAAAACGAATGGGCTAGCTGCCACTCAGATATCTCATGATGGGGACACTCTCTAAGAAGATCCTTAAATCTTTCCCAAGCTTCATGAAACATCTCTTCATTTTGCTTAAAAGAAATAATCATGGTTCCATAGTTTTGAGTTTTAATGATAGAGAAATATTTTTTAAGGAAAGCATCCTGAAGTTGATCCTATGTTGAAATCGAATTTGGAGCTAAGGTTTGGAGCAAATGTTTAGCCTTGTCTTTCAAAGAAAAAGGGAAAACTTTTAGTCTAAATGCATCATCATTAAAATGCTGAAGTTTGAACATGGAAAGGATTTAAAGGAAGCTAGCAATGTGTCCATAGGGATCCTCATTCTCACGCCCATAGAAAGAAGGTAAGGTTGTAATCCAGTTAGGCTTAATGCCATAATGTGTAGCATTGATGGTAGGTAGGTTGATACAAGAAGCATAGGTATAAGGTCCAGGTAGGAAGTGATTCCTAATTGAGACTTCCCTATTATTGTTATTATGTCCACCCCTATCCATATTATCATTAGGGTCAATGACATGTTTGTGAGGACCCGTACCTCCAACCCAGTCCGACCGCGTTAGGTCGAGGGTCTAGGTTTGTGGTTTGGCTCGGTTGGCCTTGGGATGCGATCGGTTGATCGCATCGCTGTTTTTGACCCCAGTGGTATTTTGGTAAATATGCTCCCTGGTGGTCAGTTTCACACCCGCGTTGCACACATGGCCTTTGATTGATGTATGTGTTTGATTAGAACCTTTAGGGCGCGTCCGATCGGAAGATCGGAGCTCGATCGGGAGAGATCGAATTGGACGGCTGTGATGGATTCCAGCTTTCTATTTAAGCTCCTTCTTTCTCTTTCTTACCTTCTTTCCTTCTCCATTCGTTCTCTTTCTTCTCTCTCTCTCTCCTGCGGCTGGGTGCTAGGGCATCGGAATGTGGATTTCGAGGAGCGGCTTCCGACGATCGGAGTTGGGGGATGCGTGGAGGAGCTGCCCTATCTCTTCAAGTAGGTGTTTCTACCTCGATCTTAGGATCGGGTACTCCTAGGATAGGTTTATTGTACTTTCGCTGTAGGAATACATGTTAGAATGCTTTGTAGCTCTTTGCACATGTGGTGTAGTTCTTTTCCTGTATCCTGCTTGGCGAGAGGATGACGGAGATCGGGGCCTGGGCCGCGATCGGCGAAGACGGCCGGGTTGAGGAGCTCGACGTCAAGGCGAAGGAGCTCGATGTTGCCGATTGTTGCCGACAACGTCAACCTCGCCATCATTCCAGAGTTCGCCAGCTGAGAGAGCACCAGATGGGCGGCCACCTCTTCGTGCTCCTCTGGATCGCTAATATGCATCCTCCTCCTTTCTCACTCTTCTTGGATCTCTGCATCTCTCCTCCTCCTCCTCGCCTCTCTCTCCCTTCCTTTCGATCTCCTTCTAGCTTCTATGGGAGGAGAGAGTGAGAGAGGGGGATGGGAGATAGCCGACAGCGGGTTGGGCACGACCAACGGCGTGGGGCGAAGTCAACGGTGTGTGGAGCTCGTTTAAGGGAAGGGAGAGGGAGAGGGGGATGGGAGATGAGAGAGGGGGCTGGGGACCTTTTCCTAGTTACGGGAATGGGATGGCTGGTATTAGGTAGTGAGATGAATGAGTGGGTGTTTTTGGGCAGGAATTTTGAGCGGGAACCAAATTTGGGTGGGAATCTTGAGGTTTTAGATGGAATCAGAACCGTCCGATTTATTTGAAGATAAATCCTGGCCTCCCTCCCATATACTATAGATATCAAATATAATTTAAGGGGTTGATAGTGCTCTGAAACACATGAATATTTACTTTAAGAAACAAACAGATCGAGTCCGGATTGAAAGTCACATCCACTCTCATCTGGAATTATGATTTGAACACTCTCCTAATATTTAAAACACCAATATGTCAAAATGAGTTAATGGAAAAAAAACTAATAGGTTATTTATTGTCCAAAAAATAAAATGTTAAAAGAATTCATTTAAAGAACACATACATTAAAAAATGCTAGATTCAATAGAAAATCAACAATTACACATATGAAAAATTGAATTAAAAAAATCAACCACAAATTATTTTTTCAAAAAAGAGAGACCATTTTAATCAAATAGAAATCAAGACAACCTCGGCGATGAGGCCGCCGTTAACGTACTCTCTGAAGGCGGCCACCGGCCATATGAACCCCCGGAAGACCAGCCGCGAGGCGAGCGGCACGTCAATGATGATTTCCTTCCGCGAGGCGAGCGGCACGCTTGGTCTTCTCCATCATGGCCTTGATGGCGAGGGCAGGGGCCGAGTCAGGGGTGTAGAGCTTCAGGGAGGACTCCAGGCTTCTTGAGGGATAGCTTCTCTCGCTTGGCGTAGGCGTGGGGAACAGAGAGGGAGAGAGCGGGATGGAGGAGACGAGAGGGATGGGATGGCTAGGTCCTCCCTATCCACCCGATCCTCCTGGCGATGTAGAGGAACGGGATGCCCGGCATGGTGAACTCGCCCCAGTGGGCGAGGTTGGGCGACGTCGGCGTGGGGGGAGGAGAGGGGATGGGTGAGGGGAACAGAGAGGGAGAGAGGAGAGGGGATGGGTGAGAGGAACACTACCTCGGGCGTCGCCGGCTTCTCAGCTGGTCGTAGAGCACCGGCTGGGCGAGGTTGGCGCGTCGGGCGTGGCCTTTGGCGTCGGGCATGGCCTTTGGCGTCGGGCGTGGCTTGGTCGGCGATAGCGTGGGGCGATGGTCACGCCATTCAGGTTGGGCGAGGTCGGCGACGGCGCGGCTGACGGTGGCTTGGGTGAGGTCGGCGTGGGGAGAGGGCCGATGGCGGGCGTCACGCGTTGTTACGAGCTCAACCATCGCTGAATCCGGCCAGACCAGATCCACGCCCAAACCCAAGAATGGGCGGACCCATGGTCAAGGCTAGATGGGACCCACGTCCCTTGAGGTGGCTTAGCCAAGCCGGCCTTAGCTGGTTACTACCTTAGTTAGTTCTTAATTGCTTTCCTAGTTGATTTCCTAGTTTGAGTCCAGTTTATGCTTTGTTTTATTAGTTCCTATTTTGAGTCCAGTTTGTTATGGAGTTTGAGTTATGATTGAGTCTTAGTAGGAAAGTATGGTAACTTGCTGATTAAAGCAAGGTAGTTCTCTAGTTGAAGTAGGACTCTCTTGAGGCCTCTATAAAAGGACCTCCATAGCTTGTATTAGGTTTTAGGCATTGAAGAATAAAGTTAGTAGTTAAAGTAGGATATCTTAGGAGTAGTTCTAATTTAATATTCCACCACCACCAGCCCCTCCCACATTTCTCTCTCTTGCTGGCCTTCTCCACCCGCCGGTTACCACCATCACCACCGCCGTTCGCCACTACCAGCCACCGCTCCCATCCCGGCGTCCTCCTTGGCTGCCGCCCCCCCTTCTTCCACCTCTCTTGGCGTGGATCTCCAAGAGTAACCAGCCAACCACAAGAGGATCTGCAAGGTAACCTCTTCTCTACCGTCTCCTACCTCTAGTCTTCATCTTCCTCGTCGAATACCTAGGGTCCTTCTCCTAAAACCCTAAAGGTATCTCTCGACCTAGCCATAGATTTGGCTAAGGAAGAACTGAGACCTGGGAAGAGACCAGGTACACGTGCCTACGAGAAGGCACGGCGTAACAACTTGGTATCAGAGCTCCGATCCGTCGGCTGTGCCGCCCAAAGACTTCCAAAAGCTGCGTGGATGGCCGGAGATACCGCCGCGAGTGCTTCCAAGGAGCGGGATCTTTCCGTAACCAGAGAAGAGATCGACGATATCAAGGGATCACTGTTGTCCCTTCATACTGTGCAGCATAAGACGCACGCCTTGATCCTCGGGCTCTCAGAGAGGATGGCGTTCATGGCCTTGCATATGCAGGGACAGAGTCCAGGAACAGCGGGAGAGCAAGGTAACCCTAACCCTAATCCTAACCAGCCTCCTACCACAACTCCTAGTCCCCCTAGGACTCCTCATGAACCAGTCCATATCCCGGAAGGATTCGGCCCTAGTCCCAACTACATCTTGGTTGGACCAGGTCCTACTCCTCCCACCCAACCGGCTCAACCAGCCCACACCACACCCCTAGCCGGCCCCACCACCTTAACACCACCACCTGGCTCCACTGTCCTTCCACCCCCCACCATACCAGCCTCTATATCCAACCTATCACCTCCCTCCATACCAGCAGCCTGCGCCCCCTCCACATGTCCCCTACAACCCAGCTCCTGCACCACCCCATTACTACCCTCCTCACACCCCACCGGCCTATGAGCAGCCCCATGACCCAATCCGTGAGCAACCCCTTGCTGCCCGGATTCCCCGCATGGACTTCCCCCGCTATGATGGAGCTGCAGATCCTACTCACTGGATCCTGAAGGCAGAGCAGTTCTTCTCTTATCATCCTATCCATGCGCGAGAGAAGGTCCGCTATGCCGCCTATCACTTCGATGGAGATGCCCAGACATGGTACCAACTGTCGAAGGATACGGACGAGTGCGCAACATGGCATACCTTCCAGCATGCCTTGCACTTGCGCTATGGACCGACGACCTACGAGGACCCCATCGGCGAACTCACTCGAATTCAGCAAGATGGTTCAGTCCGAGACTACCAGATCCGGTTCGATCGAGGTCTAGGTCGTGTTCCACACTTGGCTCGGGACGTGGTACTGAGTCTCTTCATCAGCGGACTGAAACCAGCCATCAGGTACGATGTTCAGCTCGCTAGACCAGCCACCATAGCCGAGGCTATCAGCTATGCCAAGACTCATGAGGCGAAGCAGTATGCGATCCGGCATGCTACGGCAAGGACGACGCCTGCACCTACCCGTCCAGCCCCCGCTGCCCGTGCCGCGCCCGCAAATTGGAGTTCGAGTGAGACTAGGACTCCTAATCCTACTCAAACTAGGACTCCTAGTCAGACTCAAACTCTAGTCCGACCTCAACGGAGACAGCTATCTCTAGCTGAACTGCAACAACGAAGAGCACAGGGACTTTGCTTCCAATGTGACGAGCCATATACACCAGGGCACCGCTGTAAGCAGTTGTTGAGCATTGAGGTCGTCAATGAGGAACCAGCCATGGAAGCCGAATCTGGGAATCCGATCCCACCTGAAGAAGAGTCAGGAGAAGATGATGTTCCGGCCGAACCGGAACCCTACATCACCTTCCATGCTATGGTCGGGACCCCTACACCGCAGACCATTCGAGTAAGGGGATCCATAAACTCAGTCCCGATCATCTTGCTCATTGATTCAGGAAGCACCCACAACTTCCTGGCAGATCATCTCGCACAGAAGCTAGGTCTCATGCCCCAGACTAACCCCGGATTCCATGTGACCGTGGCCAGTGGTGAACGCTTAGAGTCCCCGGGAAGGTGTCCCAGGGTAGGCGTCCATCTCCAGGGAGTCCTAGTCCACGTGGACTTCTTCCTCTTACCTCTACAGGGTTGTGATGCAGTCCTAGGAGCACAGTGGCTGCTAACCCTAGGAGACATTCAGATGAACCTTAAGGAGCTGAAGGTGAGATTCCATCTCGGCGAGGAGCAGATCGAGTTACAAGGGATAAAGGCACCCTCACCCACCAGGGTCTACTCTGAAGCCGCAGCCCTACATAGCATCCGTAGGGGAGATCAGGGATGGCTCTGTATGCTGAAGAGCAGTCCAAACTCAGATCGTCCAGAAGGCCCAACCGGGATCACCCTTGGTGGGAAATCTGAAGGGGACGTTCCCCTTGACCCTGCTCTGGCCGCCCTCTTGGAGCAATACTCCGACCTCTTCGCTGAGCCCAGCGGACTTCCTCCTGCCCGTGAGCATGACCATCACATACCATTGAAGCAAGGAGAAGGTCCTGTGAATGTACGACCCTACAGGTACCCCCAATACCAGAAGACGGAGATAGAACAACAGGTGGCAACCCTACTCAAGAATGGTGTCATACGTACTTCATCCAGCCCCTACTCATCACCGGTCCTGCTAGTCAAGAAGCAGGATGGATCATGGCGCATGTGCATCGATTACCGAGCTCTCAACAAAGCAACAGTCAAGGATAAGTTCCCTATTCCCGTGATTGACGAGTTGCTGGACGAACTTCACAACGCAGCCATCTTCTCCAAGCTGGATCTTCGTTCCGGGTATCACCAGATCCGGATGTACCTGCCGGACGTTGAAAAAACTGCCTTCCGTACACACCATGGTCACTATGAGTTCCTTGCTATGCCGTTCGGGCTGACCAACGCCCCCTCTACTTTTCAGGCATTAATGAACTCCATCTTTGAGCCCTTGCTTCGCAGGTTTGTCCTAGTCTTCTTCGACGATATACTAATCTACAGCCGGAGTACGCAGGAGCATCTGGGTCACTTGTCCACCGTCTTCACCATCCTAAGAGAACACCAACTTCTCTTAAGGAAGGACAAGTGTCAGTTCGGTCAGCAGCAAGTTCGCTACTTTAGGTCATGTCGTCTCCCCGGAAGGTGTGGCCATGGATGCTGATAAGATTGCTGCCATGATAAGTTGGCCGTCCCCTACTACTGTCAAGGAGCTGCGCGGATTTCTTGGACTTACCGGTTACTATCGGAAGTTCGTACAGCACTACGGGACAATTGCAAGACCATTGACGCAGCTGCTAAAGAAGGGTAACTTCCAATGGAACCTCGAGGCGGAACAAGCTTTCCAGCAACTCAAGGAAGCCATGATGACCGGCCCTGTTTTGGCCTTGCCTGACTTCACCAAGCCCTTCTTAGTCGAGTGTGATGCCTCTTCCTACGGCATTGGTGCAGTCCTCATGCAAGAGAAGAAGCCCATCGCCTACTTCAGCCAGGCGTTACCTCCAAGAGAACAAGGAAGATCAACATATGAGAAGGAGATGCGGGCATTGGCGTTGGCTGTCCAGAAGTGGAGACCCTACTTACTTGGCTCCAAGTTCATCGTCCGGACCGACCATAGGAGTCTCAAACATTTTTGGGAACAAACCTTGTCGACCGAAGCAAAGCAAAAGTGGCTTGTGAAATTGCTGGGCTATGACTTCGACATCGAGTACAAGAAGGGTTCAGAGAATTCAGTTGCAGATGCCCTCTCCCGAGTGCCACCACTTAGCCTTGAGGCCAAGGCTCGTTCTGAAGGGGAAGGGGATGTTACGAGCTCAACCATCGCTGAATCCGGCCAGACCAGATCCACGCCCAAACCCAAGCATGGGCGAACCCATGGTCAAGGCTAGATGGGACCCACGTCCCTTGAGGTGGCTTAGCCAAGCCGGCCTTAGCTGGTTACTACCTTAGTTAGTTCTTAATTGCTTTCCTAGTTGATTTCCTACTTTGAGTCCAGTTTATGCTTTGTTTTATTAGTTCCGATTTTGACTCCAGTTTGTTAGGGAGTTTGAGTTATGATTGAGTCTTAGTAGGAAAATATGGTTACTTGCTGATTAAAGCAAGGTAGTTCTCTAGTTGAAGTTGAGGCCTCTATAAAAGGACCTCCATAGCTTGTATTAGGTTTTAGGCATTGAAGAATAAAGTTAGTAGTTAAAGTAGGATATCTTAGGAGTAGTTCTAATTTAATATTCCACCACCACCAGCCCCTCCCACGTCTCTCTCTCTTGCTAGCCTTCTCCACCCGCCGGCTACCACCATCACCACCGCCGTTCGCCGCTACCAGCCACCGCTCCCATCCCGGCGTCCTCCTTGGCTGCCGCCCCCCCTTCTTCCACCTCTCTTGGCGTGGATCTCCAAGAGTAACCAGCCAACCACAAGAGAATCTGCAAGGTAACCTCTTCTCTACCGTCTCCTACCACCAGTCTTCATCTTCCTCGTCGAATACCTAGGGTCCTTCTCCTAAAACCCTAAAGGTATCTCTCGACCTAGCCATAGATTTGGCTAAGGAAGAACTGAGACCAGGGAAGAGACCAGGTACACGTGCCTACGAGAAGGCACGGCGTAACACGCGTTGGGCATTGGGCGTCGGGCGTGACGGCGTCGGGCGATGGTCACGCCGTTTGTGTTGGGCGAGGTCGGAGACGGCACGGCAACGGCGGGTTGGGTGAGGTCGGGCGAGGTCGACGACGGCGCGGCAATGGCGGGTTGGGCGAGGTCAGGCGAGGTCAGGTGAGGTCGGCGTGGGGAGAGGGCCGATGGCGTCGGGTGTGGCTGATGGCGTCGGGCGTGGCTTGGTCGGCGACGGCGTGGGGCGATGGTCACGCCGTTTGGGTTGGGCGAGGTCGGCGATGGCGCGGCTGATGGCGGGTTTGGCGAGGTCGGCGTAGGGAGAGGGCTGATGGCGTATGGCGTGGCTTGGTCGGCGACGGCATGGGGCGATGGTCACACCGTTCGGGTTGGGCTAGGTCGGTGACGGCGCGGCGGACGGCGGGTTGGCGAGGTCAGGCGAGGTCGGCGTGGGGAGAGGGGCGATGGCGTCGGGCGTTGTTACGATGCACCTTCTCAAGGGCTTTCGTACCGGGTCTCTTGCCTTATCTCAGATCCTCTTTTGCCAAATCTATGGCTAGGTTGAGAGATACCTTTAGGGTTTTAGGAGAAGGACCCTAGGTATTCGACGAGGAAGACGAAGACTAGAGGAGGAGACGGATGAGAAGAGGGATACCTTGCAGCTCCTCTAGGGTTGGCTGGCTTCTCTTGGAGATCCAAGCCTTGGAGAACGTGGTGGAGGGAAGCACGACAGCCAAGGGGACGCCGGTGATGGGGACGTGCACTGTAGATGGCAGCGGTGGACGGCAATGGATGGTGGCCGACTGGTGGAGAAAGAATCCGGCAGGAGAGAGATGAAGGTGGCTGGTGGATTTCTGTGGAAACTAGGGTTACAGCTACTCCTATATTACTTCTACTCCTAAGATTTATCTCTACTAAATAATTACTTTCATAAATTCGTCCATGCCCTAATAGAAGCTATAGAGGTCCTTTTATAGAGGCCTCAAGAGAGTTCTACTCCAACTAGAGAACTACCTTGCTTTAATCAGCAAGTAACCATACTTTCCTACTAAGACTCAATCATAACTCAAACTTCCTGATTACTAGGACTCTTAATAGGAACTAATAAAGCAAATCATAAACTGAACTCAAACTAGGAAACTGACTCAATCAAGATAACTACTAACTAGGAAATCATCTAAGTAAGCAAACCAGCTAGGAATAGGATTCCTTTGGCTGGTTGAGCTTAGAACGCCCAAAGGGACTTGTGTGCAGCCAACTCCTTGGCGTGGGCCCATCCAAGCAAGGACGTGGGTCCCTTCTTGGAATGGCTCGGTTTGACCTCGTATCAGGCGTGAAGGCGTGGGGCGATGGTCACGCCATTCGTGTTGGGCGAGGTCGGCGACGGCGCGGCTGACGACGGGTCGTGTGAGGTCGGGCGTGGTCGGGCGAGGTCGACGTGGGGAGAGGAGAGGGGATGGGTGAGGGGAACAGAGAGGGAGAGAGGGGGATGGGGATGGGGGAACAGGGTGGGGAGGGGATGGGTGAGGGTGAAGGGTAGAGGGAGAGGGGACGGGGATGACTGAGAGGGATGGGATGTGAGATGCGTCCCATCCCCTCTCTCTCTCTCTCTCTCTCTCAGCGTGGGCGGGAATGGCTGAATTGGGTGGTGGGCGGGAATTTTGAAGGGGATGAAATTTTAGATGGAATCTTGAGGTTTTAGATGGAATCTGGACCGTTGGATGTGTTTGGAAATGAATCTGGACCGCTCTTTATGTCTTATAGTTTAGACATTTCCAAATCCGCCCTTCCTTATATAATAGATTATATATATTTAGTGTCATACTTGGGGTCGACCCCTATCAATATGGTGAAGGTTCAAGAGGAGGGTGAATTGGACTCTTTTCGAAAAACTAGATTAATGGAAAAATCAGGTAGGAGAGAACCAACACCTTAAATGCTTGTAGATTGAATGAAACTAAAGTAAAACAACATGCAAGAATTATATCAAGGAAAGGTTAGAGAGATGGCACCGATTTTATAGTGGTTCGACCCAACTCTTGATCCATGCATCGTCCGTGACATCGACCGTTATGTACAAAAAGTTAGCCTTCACGAGCCGCGGTCGATCCACCCATCGATCGTCGTATCGTCCGTAAGGCTCTGTTGTCAAAAATGCTTCTCAGGATCGATGCTCCGATCGACCATCGCTTGTTCACTTTTCATCAACATCCTCCATGGTCGACCGTCGCATCGTCCGTTGGATCATCTGTGAGCCTATAACATTTAAAACCACAAAATCCAAACCTCTTGGTCGATCGGTCCATCGACCGTGGCATCGACCGTCAGGCTCTATAAAAAAAATGGCTTCTCAGGGTTGATGCTCCAATCGACTGCGAGCCAACATTTCATTTTGTCAAGTATGGTGCATCGACCGTCCAACCCCGCTGTCGATCCATGGATCAACCGTCGCATTCCCACGGTCGATCTATGCATCGACCGTCAGTACAATAAATCATTAAATATTGAATTTAAGACTTCCAATTAAGGGGTAATAAATATTAAACATATATTTTATAATTTAATGTATATTGGCATCGTTAAAACAAGGTTAGGATAAACAATCTCCCCCTTTTTGATGATGACAACCCTTTTAAATGTGATGATAAAATATTTATGCTCTCTCTTAATCTATGCATCCATTTCTTTCAAGGAATGTGTTCTAAAGTGAATTCTTAAAATGCACACAAGTCATATATCACTAAAAGGATAAGAAAAGTTAATTTTGAGATATAATGGCAGGTTAACTTAGATTTTAGCATGTTCACTGCTTTTAAGAAAGTGAATATTGGCTCTCATGGAATAGTTCATATGGATATTGGAGATCAAAATTTTTTACTAATACAACTTAACACTATCCAACATCATATTTTGATCAAGAGATTAACATTATCCAACAACATTGCCTTTCATTCAAAAGATTCCAACACTTGCATTACAACACTTCCATTCAAAAACATTTCGAAAATCTTTGGATTAGAAGAGTATTTCAAAGACAAGGTTTTCAAAAATACAAGAGTAGAAAAATATGAAATGTAATGTAGGGCAATTGTTTTCAACTGATACGATGCACCTTCTCAAGGGCTTTCGTACCGGGTCTCTTGCCTTATCTCAGATCCTCTTTAGCCAAATCTATGGCTAGGTCGAGAGATACCTTTAGGGTTTTAGGAGAAGGACCCTAGGTATTCGACGAGGAAGGCGAAGACTAGAGGAGGAGATGGATGAGAAGAGGGATACCTTGCAGCTCCTCTAGGGTTGGCTGGCTTCTCTTGGAGATCCAAGCCTTGGAGAACGTGGTGGAGGGAAGCACGGCAGCCAAGGGGACGCCGGGGACTTGGGGTTGGACGGCGGAGGTGGTTGGTAGCGGCGGTGGTGATAGTGGCGAAGGAGTGGACGACAGCGGAGAAGGAGACCGGTGATCGAGAAGAACCGGCTGTAGAGAGAGATGAAGGTGGCTGGTGGATTATGAGGAAACTAGGTTACAGCTACTCCTATATTACTTCTACTCCTAGGATTTATCTCTACTAAATAATAACTCTCATAAATTCGTCCATGACCTAATACAAGCTATAGAGGTCCTTTTATAGAGGCCTCAAGAGAGTTCTACTCCAACTAGAGAACTACCTTGCTTTAATCAGCAAGTAACCATACTTTCCTACTAAGACTCAATCATAACTCAAACTTCCTGATTACTAGGACTCTTAATAGGAACTAATAAAGCAAATCATAAAATGAACTCAAACTAGGAAACTGACTCAATCAAGATAACTACTAACTAGGAAATCATCCAAGTAAGCAAACCAGCTAGGAATAGGATTCCTTTGGCCGGCTGAGCTTAGAACGCCCAAAGGGACTTGGGTGCAGCCAACTCCTTGGCGTAGGCCCATCCAAGCAAGGACGTGGGTCTCTTCTTGGAATGGCTCGGTTCGACCTCGTATCATCCCTCCTCCCTTCGAATTGGCCTTGTCCTCAAGGCCTGAATGTGATGAGGAAAGAGGGCTCTTCTCTTCTCGAACCGGAGTGATGTGGCTGGACCGCAACTGTTGCTCTGTACTCGGTGGTGAGAATCCCGGTCTGGCCCATGGTGGATCTAATGGTATCCGAAGCGGCGAGTCAGGGAGCCATGCTGCCGGTCTGGAAGAAGGGAACTGAAGCGCCGGTGGATCTGGGGGTCGCTGGAACTCCAAGAAGTAGATGGAAGCTACAGATAGGTGGTTGTGCATAGTCATTGTCGGTCGTCCGGGATCGAAGACTAGATCAACTCGAATCAAGTCCTTCCAAGGTGGAAGTAGTAGACCCAATGTGGCAGCTGAATACAGTCGTGCCGAGGACGGAGCATCCGAGGGACGATCTGATGGTTCAGTTGGCCCCAAGCATGGGATCTTCAATGGTTCTCCTGGATCATCCTCGTCACGTCCCATGAGTAGTGTCGCCCATGACCAAAGGACGGGATCTGATCTCCATGGCCTGGTCGGATGTGCAGGGTCTTGGCTTGATATTGAGTCAAGCTCGCTTTGGCCCAGTCTGAAGTGAAGTCGGCTGGGCCACGCTTCTGCTGCACTATTTGGATCTTGAACAGGTTCAGTTTGACTGAGCTTGATGGAGCTTGGCTGGGTGCATTCAGATCTAGCCGGATTGATTCTGGCTGCATCCAATTGAGTCTGACTTAGCCTGGTCTGATCTGAGCTTGGTTGGATCTGGTTGGTGTAACCAAACCTGGTTGTGCTTGGATGGAATCTGACCAAGTCTTGTAAGCTGCAATCTGACTCGACCAATTGTAGGTGATAGAGTCGGAGTTTGATCAGGTTCAAACCGTAGTGATTTGATTCGATCTGATCAGATAGCTGAGTGGCTCTGGCAACTAAGAGGGAACTGAACTTGGTCACCGGTAAGGGATGTTCATCAGGGTTTGGATCCCATGGAGAAGGGGGGATGAGAGGATGGGGGTTCGAACCAATGGGGTGAATCTGGATGGGTGTCGGTTCTAGTGGTTGGGGTTTGGAGCCGGGCTTGGTAATGTCGAGGAAGGTGTCAGGAGGTTTAGGGGACGGCCTTTGTTGGCTTGAGAGATCCTTCAGTGGGCCATGGAAGGAGGTTATGGTAGGATCAGGGGCAGGTAGGCAGCGATTACCTTGGGGGTTGCTGCCGGAGTTGAAGGAGATGAATTTGGGAGCCGGCTGGTTTGGGGATGGAACGGGGTAGGAATGAGGAGGGCCTTGGTCATGGTACGGGGAGGGCATGAACTGAGGTAAGGTCGGTGGCTGCAGTTTTATGGACTTCAGGTGGATTGCCGAAGATGACAATCGGCTGTAGGGCTGGAGAACGGGGGGCCGTGGGTTTGTAGGGGGAAAGAGGGTGGCCTTGATTTGTGGTGGGGGCTGCCGGGGAGGAGTAGGGAGAGTTGCTGGTCGTGGGATGTGGTGTGGTTGGGTGAGGGGGCAGCGGGTGTTGTTCATGGTTTTCGTCATGGGGCAGCTCATGGGTAGGTGGAGTATGAGGAGTCCTAATCCCGGTAGAGCTGGGTTTATGTTTTGCAATCCAAGTTGCAGCTAGAATGAGATTTTCTTTGGAAATCTGAACTCTGGTAGGGCTTGACTGATTTGTAGGAGAATATCGTTGGATCATTGCTTCCCATTGTTCTACTGAAGGGTAAGGCAAAGGGATCCAACTCTGGACAGCTTCCTTCCATTGTTCTGCCATAGGGTAAGTCGTACTCCGAGTTTGACTAGGATTCCTAGTTGGAGTAGAATTTGCAATCCTAGTTCCAGTAGGATCTTGAGTCCAAGTCGTACTCTGAGTTTGACTCGAATTCCTAGTTGGAGTAGGATTTGTAATCCTAGTTCCAGTAGGATTTGGTGTCCAAGTTGTACTCAAGTAGCCATTGGTGTTTGTAGGTTTGGGTTGGTTGTAGGGAGTAGGTAATGGCTGATACGGTGGTGATGGATTGTAGGGAAGACTAGGGTTGTACGGTGTGTAGGGAGGTGGCATAGGCTGCTGGTATGGAGGCTGGGCATGGGCCGGGTATAGGGGCTCACGGTTTGGATAATGGGTCGGTGTATAGGCAGGTAAGGTGTGAGGTGAACAATAATAGGGTTGTGGAAGCATTGGGTTGTAGGCTGCATAGGGTGGAGGTTGGTTAGGGTTCTGTAGGGATGATGATGGGGGTAAGGGATGATGATGTGGAAGAGGGATTCGACCAGGTATAGGAGTAGGTCTGGTCGGATGAACAGTGATCCGTGTAGGGTTTGAGCAATTCACGGTATAACTAGGGTTTTGGCCAGGTACTCTTCCTGCCATGTGGACTCCTTCGGAAGGATTCTGGACGGCACAGGTAAGAGGAAAGAGCTCTGATGCCAAGTTGATACGATGCACCTTCTCAAGGGCTTTCGTACCGGGTCTCTTGCCTTATCTCAGATCCTCTTTAGCCAAATCTATGGCTAGATCGAGAGATATCTACCTTTAGGGTTTTAGGAGAAGGACCCTAGGTATTCGACGAGGAAGGCGAAGACTAGAGGAGGAGATGGATGAGAAGAGGGATACCTTGCAGCTCCTCTAGGGTTGGCTGGCTTCTCTTGGAGATCCAAGCCTTGGAGAACGTGGTGGTGGGAAGCACGGCAGCCAAGGGGATGCCGGGGACTTGGGGTTGGACGGCGGAGGTGGTTGGTAGCGGCGGTGGTGATAGTGGCGAAGGAGTGGACGACAGCGGAGAAGGAGACCGGTGATCGAGAAGAACCGGCTGTAGAGAGAGATGAAGGTGGCTGGTGGATTATGAGGAAACTAGGTTACAGCTACTCCTATATTACTTCTACTCCTAGGATTTATCTCTACTAAATAATAACTCTCATAAATTCGTCCATGACCTAATACAAGCTATAGAGGTCCTTTTATAGAGGCCTCAAGAGAGTTCTACTCCAACTAGAGAACTACCTTGCTTTAATCAGCAAGTAACCATACTTTCCTACTAAGACTCAATCATAACTCAAACTTCCTGATTACTAGGACTCTTAATAGGAACTAATAAAGCAAATCATAAACTGAACTCAAACTAGGAAACTGACTCAATCAAGATAACTACTAACTAGGAAATCATCCAAGTAAGCAAACCAGCTAGGAATAGGATTCCTTTGGCCGGCTGAGCTTAGAACGCCCAAAGGGACTTGGGTGCAGCCAACTCCTTGGCGTAGGCCCATCCAAGCAAGGACGTGGGTCTCTTCTTGGAATGGCTCGGTTCGACCTCGTATCATCAACATTCATCACAACTAATGTAAGGCAATTGTTTTCAACATTTATCACAACTTTTTTCTCCCCCTTTGGCATCATAAAAAAGATGTAACATGGATGGGGATTTAGGATCAATCAACTGAAGGTGTGGAAGGTGGAAATTCAGTTTTGATGTAGGTAAAAATGTCTTCAAGTTGCTTGGACATCTTTGCTTGATCCGCCGTGATCTGTGCTTGGGAAGTCTTGATGTCACCTTGATTAACTTCCATTTTTTCGAATCTTGCTTCTAGATCATCAAGTCTTTGAGCTGTGGTGCGATGACCTCGGCTTTGGGAAGATTCACCTTGATGTCCTTGAAGTCTAGGCTCTACCCCTAAGTTTTTCTCATCATCCCCTTCTTGATGCTCGCCTTCCTCATCACTACTAACATCAAGAACACTTAGGCCTAAGGCTCGCTTGGCGGACAACATCCTTTTATAGGTAGATTTATTGAAGGCTTGAGAAAGGGGTTTTCTTTCATAAATGGCTAGGTGGAGGGTAAGGGCTTGGAAAATATTGGTTAGAAGTCCTCCAAAAGGTAGTGATTGCCTAGCCGTAAGGTTAAGCATCTCCTTGATAATGATAAAACCTAGGTTTAGAGGCTTCTTCCTAACCATGCAGGAATGAACATAGGCATGATGGGGCTTCAAGTGATCATTGTCGCCAAGCTTAGGAAAAAGATTTGTTCCTAGAAAGTGGGCAAGCTCCCTATAGTTTTGGTGTAGGCTATTTAATTCTATTGGATTTTTATCAACTAGGTCAGGTCTAAGGATTGCCCTTATCCCTTGTTTATCCTGATCAATTCTTTTGAGATCCTCATATGAAGTAGAATATGTACACTCTCCTCGATTTGGTGCATTTATTACCTCATTTAACCAGTCTACGGTAATCTTGATTTCATTTCCATAGATATAGCTACTAATGGCCACATATCCTTCATCATCAATATCTTCAGTCATAAACAATAAAAATATCGAACCATTTCAGGATACATAAATTGGGGCAACTCTAAGAATTTCTTCCAACCCATATCAGTGAAAATTTTTTCAACTACATGTTCCTTTCCTATGGGCAACTGAAGAACTCTACCCGAAATCATATATTTATCCTGAAATTCAGGCCAAGAGTTATACCTATCCTTGTCTAGGAAGAAGTAGTCATCATAGGAAGGAGTAGATGAAGGTAAGGATGAGGACCCTCCGATTGAACTTTTGGTTTTCTTTGTCCCTGACCTTCTCTTTGCCACTGCCTGCTTCCTCATCTCAGTTTGCGTCAGAGCCTGGGGTGGAGGAGTCGGCGACGGAGGTGGAGGAGGTTTCGGCATTCTTGGTGCGAGGCTCAGTTAGGGTTTTGAGAGGAGAGGCGTAGGGCGCGATCGAACTAGAGGTGTGGTGGATGATGGAGAGGGGGGGCTAGGGCACAGTCGAACCCGGGAGATGGCGGATGTTGGATAGGGGCTAGGGCACGGTCGAACCAGGGAGAAATGAAGCTTTGATCGGAGGGATGTTTATAAGGGGAGATTATGTGAAAATGACTGAAAAGTCCTCACTTATTGTCACACGACCCGTGGCGGTCGACCCTCAGAAGTTGGTGATCGACCATCACAAACATTATGTGTAAAATTAAAGTCTTACGGTCGAGCCGAGGAAGTTGGCGGTCGACCGTGGCACACGATAGGTGTAAAAATGAAAGCCCACGGTGGAGCCAAGGAGTTGGCGGTTGACCATGAAGTGCGAATGTACGCATGGTCGACCATCAGGAAGTCTGGATCGACCGTCAGTTCTGAAAAGTGAATTTTGAAATTCAATTTAAAATCATTTTTAAATCAAAACATCAGAAAACTTTGCATACGCGTGTAACTAAATATTATGAGCTAAAAACAACTCATAAAACATGAAAATCACTCAATTTATCAAAATTTAGCACTCAAGTAGGATGTTGTATAAAAAACAGATAAAGAGGAGACCATACCTTTTCCTTTTAGCTCCTTTATTTTGGACATCCATTGGACATCCCAAGCTCCCTTAGTAGATATAGAAATCTGTTTTTACTCAAGGGTTTGGTTAGAATATCCACAATTTGATGCTCGGTTCTAACAAATTCAAGTCCAATATCTCCTTTTTGTATGTGATTACGAAGGAAATAGTGTCGAATTTCTATGTGCTTTGTTCTAGAATGTAGGATAGGATTCTTAGATAAGCTTATGGCACTAGTGTTGTCACATCTAATGGACATTTAGCCTTCATGTATGTTGTAATCGACCAATTGCATTTTCATCCAAAGTAATTGTGCACAACAGCTACCCGCCGCGATGTATTCTCCTGCGGCAGTGGATAAAACAACTGAATTTTGCTTCTTGAAGAACCAAGAAACAAGTGCATGACCAAGAAAGTGACATGTACCACTTAAGCTTTTTTTATCAAGCCTACATCTGGCAAAATCCGCATCGGAGTAGCCAATTAGATAAAAAAATGATATTCTATGATGCCACAAACCAAAATTTTGGGTTCCTATTAGATATTTAAAGATCCTCTTGACCGCAACCAAATGAGATTACTTAGGACAAGATTGATATCTAGCACAAAGGCAAACACTAAACATGATGTCCGGTCTACTAGCGGTCAAATAAAGTAAAGAGCCAACCATCCCTCTATAAAGTGTTTGATCAACGGGTTTTCCATATTCATCCTTATCTAATTTGAGTGTTGTACACATAGGGGTTTTATAAATTTTGGATTCGATAAAGTCAAACTTCTTGAGTATGTCTCTAGTGTATTTGGCTTGACTAACAAAGATTATGTTACGAGCGGTCTACTCGTGATCCTCTCGTAATGGGTCTCTACTGCTCCAATCGATCAGAATCGCCCTGATCGGACTTGATTGAGTCCAATTGGCTGATCTAGCTGAATCTGGATCGAATTTGGCTCAAGGAATTGGATCAGGCTTGACTGGATTGGGCTGGATTGAGTCTGATCGAAATTAGACTTGATTGGATCAAGTCTGATTGGGTTAAGTGGTTGGAGGGCTAAGTGGCTGGCTGGATCAAACAGGGAACTTGGCTGAGGGTTCACCGGAGTGGATACGACGGCTGAGGATCGCCGGAGTGGATGGCCGGCGTAGAGGCTGATGCGGGAATTATTTCCACACATCTTCTTAAGATTGATTGTCAGATTCAAGTGTTTTACATCATTCCTTGCTCTTTTATCAAGAATTTTAGGTGACTTCTGCATTTACTTAATTGTTGGGAATTTTTGGATAATTGCAGGTATTTAGATATTGAATCATTTGAACTTTGGCTGATGGGAAGAAGCAGAATTCGGGCTAGGCTTGGATGCAATTGAATACCTAAAGTGCAAAACGAAGTTAATTGAGCAATTCTGGACATTCTGCACAGCAGTTAGTAATTTGAACATAACTTCTTCATACAAACTCTGATTGGGATGATCCAGGATGCGTTGGAAAGCTAAGGAAGAGCGCTACAACTTTGATGTTTGGAGTTTTTGCTGATTCAGGCTGAATAAAGACAGAAAAATTGATGAAGCCATCAGACTCGGAATTGCTGCACCTGCACTTGGGTTGGACGAGATTCATTTTCTTGGAGTCCAGATTTGATTCATGAAGATCCCAGCTGGGAGCACCACATTTCCTAATTATATTAGGAGTTTATTTGATCTTTCCTTGATTAGTGGGATTGGCATGTGGTTAATGGAAGAAAGGGTGGACACTTTAGGAAAGATGGCTGGAATTTGAATAGAAGGAGCAGAGAAAGCAGAGAAGGAAGAGAGAGAAGCCAGAAAAGGAGCAGAGAACGGCTGGAGGAAGGGAGGAGACAGCAGAGAACGGCTGGGCCAGAAAGAGAAGAAGCAGAAAAATGCAGAGAACAACCAGAGAAAAGAAGGAGAAAAAGAGAGAGAGAGGAACAGGGAACGGCCAGAAAAAGGAGCAGCAGAGAAAGAAGAGGACTAGCAGAGAAAGAAGAGGACGAGCTGAGAAAGAGGAGGACGACCAGAAGAAGAGGATCAGAGTTTTCATTCTATTCTCTCCATCCTAGTTCTGATTGATGATGTGTATTAATGAAACATTGGTTTTCTTTCTTTCAACCATGAATACCTAGTTTTCTTATTCTAGGGTTTGGATGAAGTCATTGAGTTTCTGATTTGAATTGAGTTGGGTTGTTGTGAATATTCTTATTAGTTGCAATTTGATGAAATCGTTTCTTTTTCTTGCAAGTTACTGGCCATGACTTGTATGTTTCAGATGTTGAACGAAGTAACGAAAGTTGAAGTTTAACATTAGTTCGTGGTTTCATCAAACCTTGATAGTATATATTAGAAATAAATATATGACAAGGTGACTTTTGTTTAAGGATTCCTAAGAGCCCAATGAATCTAAATTAATTCCTGTGATCACGAAAGTAGACATAGAATTAATTTAGGTATTTGAGTTATACCTTGAAAGAGGATTTCACATAAAAATAGGGAATTCAGTCATGATGATTAACAAAGTTCTATTTTCAGCAACTAGATTTAAATTCATTAAAGAGATTCAATCGATGAAATCCAAATCCTAGAAACCTTTCATACTCTTCTATTTAATATTTATTTGCTTTCAGTTCAGATTTGTCAGTGTTATATCTCGTTTGGATTGCTTAGATAATATAAGAAATTGGATACATTGGTACTTGAATCATCCTCCTTGTGGAAACGATACTCTTTTTGCCCTATTCTACTTGTCACGACCCATGCACTTGTGGTAGAGTCTAGGGAACATCAAGTTTTTGGCGCCGTTGCCGGGGAGGATTGTTTTCAATATTGATGCATGTTGCTCTTGTATTAATCTAGGCTATTTTTGTGTTTTGGTTTAATTTATTTTTATATATTTCTCTTTATTGATTGTATGCAACGCACTGGTCGACTAATTCAACTTTTTGATCCAGAAATCGAGAGAACCTTACGTGCGTTAAGGAGAAAACGAAGGTTGGAGTTGGAGCAAGAATCAGTAGAATATATGGCAGAGGAAGAAAATCAAAGGGTGTTGCGTGACTATGCTATGCCAAGTATCAATGGTGCTCAATCTAGCATTGCGAGACCTGCGGTAAATGCTAATAACTTTGAGATTAAGCCTAGTTTAATCCAGATGGTGCAACAAGACCAATTTGGTGGAGGAGCTGTTGAAGACCCACATGCACACATTGCTCATTTCTTGGAAATATGTGACACAATTAAGATGAATGGGGTAAGTGATGATGCTATTCGGCTTAGACTTTTTCCATTCTCTCTAAAAGATAAGGCCAAGGCCTGGTTAAATTCGAAGGCACCTAGCTTTTTCACCACTTGGAATACTTTGTCTCAAGGTTTTCTAACCAAGTATTTTCCCCCAGGTAAAACTGCTAAACTTAGAACTGATATTACTAGTTTTGCTCAGTTTGAGAGTGAGTCTTTATATGAAGCTTGGGAAAGGTTTAAGGAGTTGCAGCGGAAGTGTCCACATCATAGTATTCCTGAATGGCTGATTATACAAACTTTTTATAACGGACTAACACCTTCACTTAGGATTACCTTAGATGCAGCTGCAGGAGGTGCCTTAATGGGTAAGTCGTTTGATGACGCATGTGACTTGTTGGATGAAATGGCTTCTAATGATTATCAGTGGTCTAATGAAAGAGCTATGTCTAAGAAAGCTCCAGGTATGTATGATTTAGATGGCATAAACATGTTGAATGCCAAGGTTGATTCTTTGGTAAAAATCTGTGGTAAGTTAGGTAATATGAATGCTGTTTCTAGCCCTGTAATGACTTGTGAATTTTGTGGAGGAGCTCATATAAGTTCCGATTGTATGCAGGTAGAGCAGGCTCAATTTGTGTCTAATTTTAGCAGGCAACAATACCAAAATAATCCTTATTCCAATACATACAACCAAGGTTGGAGGAATCATCCGAACTTTTCATGGAAAGATCAAGGTAATACAGGGAGCAGTAATCCGAGACCTTTCATTCCTCCTGGTTTCCAGCCAAGACCTCCTCAACAAGAGGGTAAGCAACCATGGGAGATAGCTATTGAGAAGTTAGCCAATGCTAGTTCAGAGAGGTTTGAGAGGATGGAAGCAAAAGTTGAGCAATTGGCGAGTTCCAACAGAAATGTAGAGTTACAATTGGGACAATTGGCCAATTCCATCAACTCTCGTGGACAAGGTAATTTGCCTAGTAAAACAGAGGTTAACCCAAAGGAGCATTGCAAGGCAGTTATCTTGAGAAATGGTAAGCAGCTTGGTCAGGTAAGTGGTGAGCCTATACATGGTGATGAAGGAGATCAGTATGAAGTGAGCAAGAATGTCAGAGAAGAAGTCGATGACTTAGTAAATGCACCAGCTACATTACCACTGGTTGAACCATATATCCCTCCCATTCCTTTTCCTCAAAGACTTAAGCAGAATAAAATGGATCAACAGTTTGAGAAATTTTTAAAAGTGTTTAGGCAACTTCACATTAATATTCCTTTTGCAGATGCCTTAGCACAGATTCCTGCTTATACAAAGTTTCTAAAGGAGATCATGTCAAAAAAGAGGAAATTGGAGGACTTCGGGACCATTGCCTTGACAGAGGAATGCAGTGCCATCATCCAAAATAAGCTTCCACCAAAGCTGAGAGATCCAGGGAGTTTTTCTATTCCCTGTACTATCGGTGATGTTAATTTTTCTAAAGCTTTGTGTGATTTAGGTGCTAGTGTCTCGCTAATGCCTTTATCTGTTGCTAGGAGGCTTGGATTAAAGGAGTTGCAACCTACTACCATTTCATTACAGCTAGCTGACCGATCAGTGAAGTATCCAGTCGGTATTCTTGAGAATGTTCTGATCAAGGTAAAAAAGTTCATCATACCAGGTGACTTTATTGTGTTAGAAATGGAAGAAGACACCGAGATCCCTATAATTTTAGGCCGACCTTTTCTAGCCACGGCTGGAGCTGTCATAGATGTTAAGAATGGTAGGTTGACTTTGAAGGTTGGTGAAGAAGAGGTAGAGTTCAATTTGTTTCAAGCTACTAAATATCCTTCTTTTACTGACCATATTTGTCGAGTTGATGTAATAGATGAGGCAACCAAGGAGGTTCTTATATATGGAATAACAAAGGAACCTCTTGAGACTTGTTTAGTGAATGCGGGGACAACTAATGATGATAACATGGAGGTTGCAGAAGTGGCGTGTGCATTGGATGCTACAGGTCCTAAGTTGAACCAAAGAGGTAATCATTTTGAGGATCTTGGTAAAGGTAAGCCACTCCCTCTTCTTTCTAATGTGCAAGCACCAATTTTGGAGTTGAAACCATTACCGTCACATCTCAGGTATGCATTTTTAAGTGAGAATAATACTTTACCTGTGATTGTGAGTTCTTCTTTGTCTGATGTTGAAATTGACAAGTTGATGCGTGTTTTGAGATTGAGAAGAAAAGCCATAGGATGGACTATATCAGATCTTAGAGGAATTAGCCCTTCACTGTGTATGCATAGAATTCTCATGGAGGATAACCATAAACCTATTGTTGAAAATCAAAGAAGGTTAAATCCTAACATGAAAGAAGTGGTGAGGGGTGAAGTTCTTAAATGGTTAGATGCCGGAATTATCTATCCTATATCTGATAGTTCATGGATTAGTCCAGTACAGGTGGTACCTAAGAAGGGTGGGATGACTGTAGTGCATAATGAAAATAATGAAATAATTCCCACTAGGACAGTAACTGGGTGGCGAGTATGTATAGATTATAGGAAACTTAATAGTGTTACCCGTAAGGATCATTTTCCTTTACCTTTTCTAGATCAGGTGCTAGAGAGACTTGCTGGGTATAACTATTATTGTTTTCTAGATGGTTACTCAGGGTACAATCAAATTCCTATATCCCCTGAAGACCAAGAAAAGACAACCTTTACTTGTCCTTATGGTACATTCGCATTTCGTAGAATGCCTTTCGGATTGTGTAATGCACCTGCTACATTCCAAAGATGCATGATGGCTATTTTTTCTGACTTTGTTGAAAGAATAATGGAGGTTTTCATGGATGATTTTTCGGTTTTTGGATCTTCTTTTGATAGCTGCTTGGACAATTTGTCTCAGATTTTGCTGCGTTGTGAGGAAACAAATTTGGTTTTGAATTGGGAGAAATGTCACTTTATTGTGCAGGAAGGTATTGTGCTAGGCCACAAAATTTCAGGTAGAGGTATTGAGATGGACCGAGCAAAAATAGAGGTTATTGAAAAACTGCCACCACCTATCAACGTGAAGGGTGTTAGAAGCTTCCTTGGTCATGCAGGATTTTACCGGCGGTTCATTAAAGATTTTTCTAAAATCTCTAAACCTCTTTGTAATTTGTTAAATAAGGATGTGGTGTTTGACTTTGATAAGGATTGTTTAAATGCTTTTAGCAGGTTGAAACAAGAACTGATGTCAGGACCAATTATGGCAGCCCCAGATTGGAGTTTACCATTTGAATTAATGTGTGATGCGAGTGATTTTGCTTTGGGAGCTGTTCTTGGCCAAAGGAAAAACAGGAAGTTGCATGTTATATATTATGCTAGTAGAGTTTTAAATGATGCACAGCTGAATTATGCTACTACTGAGAAAGAATTTCTTGCTGTTGTATTTGCTTTTGACAAGTTTCGATCTTATCTTGTAGGTTCCAAGGTGATTGTATTCACGGACCATTCAGCGATCAAGTATTTGCTACAAAAGAAAGATGCCAAACCACGCCTAATTAGATGGGTGTTGCTCCTTCAAGAATTTGATATTGAAATTCGAGACAAGAGAGGCATGGACAATGTTGTGGCAGATCATTTATCTAGATTAGAAGGGCAGTCAAGAGAAGATGAGGTTCCCATTAATGAAAGTTTTCCAGATGAGCAGTTATTGGTGGTTTCAGCCATTCCTTGGTATGCGGATTTGGTAAACTATTTAGTAAGTGACATTGTTCCCCCTGATTTGAGCTATCAGCAAAAGAAAAGGTTTTTCTTTGATGTAAAGCATTACTTTTGGGAGGAACCACTTCTTTATAAACATTGTGCAGATGGGATGATTAGAAGATGCGTTCCTGAGGATGAGATGAAGGATATCCTTGATCATTGCCATTCCTTGGAGTGTGGTGGACATTTTAGCACCTCCAAGACAGTTGCAAAAATATGGCAATCTGGTTTTTATTGGCCAACCATGTATCATGATGCTAGGAAATATGTGAGTATGTGTGATAGATGTCAGAGGGTTGGCAGTATTTCGAAAAGGAATGAAATGCCCTTGACGAGTATCCTGGAAGTTGAATTGTTTGATTTATGGGGAATTGATTTCATGGGCCCATTTCCTTCATCCTTCAACAGTCAGTATATTTTGGTAGCAGTGGATTATGTTTCCAAGTGGGTTGAAGCTATTGCAACCCAGACAAATGATTCTCGGGTGGTGATGAGATTTGTGAAGAAGAATATATTTTCAAGATTTGGTGTGCCGAGAGCCATTATTAGTGATGGAGGCTCCCATTTTTGTAACCGGTCATTTGAGAACTTGTTGAAGAAATATGGGGTTACTCATAAGGTGGCGCTTGCTTATCATCCCCAGGCAAATGGGCAAGTGGAACTTGCTAATAGGGAACTGAAGCAAATTTTAGAGAAAACAATGAGTAGTTCAAGGAAGGATTGGGCAAACAAGTTGGATGATGCTCTTTGGGCATATAGGACAGCTTTCAAGACACCCTTGGGTATGTCTCCTTACAAACTTGTCTTTGGAAAGTCTTGTCACTTACCAGTTGAATTGGAGCATAGGGCCTATTGGGCAGTTAAGGAGCTAAACATGGACTTGCAAGCTGCAGGAGAAAAAAGGTTTTTACAGTTGAGTGAGTTGGAGGAATTCAGGTTGGATTCCTATGAAAATGCTAGGATTTATAAGGAAAAGACCAAGCATTGGCATGATAAGCACATTCAGATTAAAAACTTTGAAATTGGACAGCAAGTGTTACTGTTCAACTCAAGACTTAAGCTATTCCCGGGCAAGCTTCGATCTAGGTTGTCCGGTCCATTCACGGTAACAAAAGTATATCCTTATGGTGCTATTGAGGTGCAGAGTGAATCCACTGGGACATTCAAGGTTAATGGGCAGCGTTTGAAGGCTTATTTTGGTAGCAATGCAGTTCCTAAAGGAGTTACTTACCCCTTGGAGAATCCTACCTATGGTTGATGATGTGGTTGTCAAGCTAATGACATTAAACAAGCGCTTCATGGGAGGCAACCCAAGCTACATCTGTTTAAATTTATTTTTCTTGTTTTAGTTGTTTTAGTTTTCAATAAATGATGCACTGACCCACTCATTTTGCTTGTGTGGTACAGGTTCAAAAGAAGGAAGAATTTGTTGTTATCAAAATTCTCGTTCAATAATGATCAACTGGGCACTCGTTCAAGTTTCTTACAAGGGGAGTATTAGTCTTCCATTTTTCTTTCCTTTTACATTGAGGACAATGTGAAAAATAAGTTTGGGGGAGTTACTTTTGCTGGTTTGGTTATGATAGTGGTGTTGGTGTTGATGCTGAATTTTTTTTCTTGATAATCACAAGCCTATGATATTACCTTATTGCAATTTGTGGAAAATGCTATTCTGGTCTTGGTTTGTGCTTAATTCTTGTGCTAGCTTGGTTTATTTGAATTCCTTTGAACAATTCTGTGCACAATACCGTGATCAATAAGTTACTTTTTTTAGCTTAGAGTATATATTTATGTGAATGAGATAGTTTTTCAAGATCTCACTGAACTCTAGAACCTATTTGATAATCTCTCGAGGCGAAATTCTAGGCAGCACACCATTAGGGAAATGATTTAGGCCATCGTTGGAACGTTTGAGCTTTTCTAGCCTACCTTTGTTATATCTATCTCTAGTCACCCTTTTGAGCTTTAACGTTAGCCATTTTTCTTGCAATAACCTACAATAATCGCACCATTCAACCCATGAACACTTATCCTACCTCTCTTCAAGAAAATTTGCATTTGCCGAGCCATTGGAGAAGGGAATAGTTTGTAAAAGGAAGAAGAGCAATTGCAAGCTTTGCAAGTTTATAAATGAAAAAAAAAAAAAAAAAAGAGTGTGTGACTATCTAAGATTCGAAGCCTATAGGGCTCGAGTAGAAGATCCGAGGGGTATTTTATACCTAGTGCCCTAAAGTCATCTGGCTTGGGAGCCACTGATTTGATACTCGCTACATGGGTCCTGTAGACAGCTTAATGGATCAAGGTATTTTGTGTGTGACTAGCTAAGATTCGAAGCCTATAGGGCTCGAGTAGAAGGTCCGAGGGGTATTTTATACTTAGTGCCCTAAAGTCATCTGGCTTGGGAGTCACTGATTTGATACTCCCTACATGGGTCCTGTAGACAGCTTAATGGATCAAGGCATTGCACAGTCATACCACATAAGTTGCTCTTGAAAGTAAATGTAAATTTTTCGTTCTCTTCTTTTAATTGGTGAAGCTTGTGTTAAATTTTCTTGCTTTGAATTCCATATCCATTGTGTTAGCAAACACCCTCAGCTGACCATTACAAGCCCTTGTGAAGTCCTTTTGATCTTTGGTGGTGTGCTTGTACTACATTAGTGGAGAGCTGATTTGAAAAATAGGCATATGAAGTTTGAGAAACTCATTCTCATAGAGATCAGACATACTGCAATCAAGTTTGCATAAATTGATCCGAGTTGATAGAGTAGCAAGTTGAGATTGGTATTCACACACACACACTCAAAGGATTTCTTGTGAATCTAAGCATGTTCTTGAAATAATCTCAAAACTTGTATCATGTTTAGACTTTTCCCTATTGACAATCTTGAGGCAATTATTGTGAGAAATCAATCTAATCTGTTCATTTTGTTTCCGTTCCTGTTACTTCTTGCTTGAGGACAAGCAAACATTCAAGTTTGGGGGTATTTGATGCGGGAATTATTTCCACACATCTTCTTAAGATTGATTGTCAGATTCAAGTGTTTTACATCATTCCTTGCTCTTTTATCAAGAATTTTAGGTGACTTCTGCATTTACTTAATTCTTGGGAATTTTTGGATAATTGCAGGTATTTAGATATTGAATCATTTGAACTTTGGCTGATGGGAAGAAGCAGAATTCGGGCTAGGCCTGGATGCAATTGAATACCTAAAGTGCAAAACGAAGTTAATTGAGCAATTCTGGACATTCTGCACAGCAGTTAGTAATTTGAACATAACTTCTTCATACAAACTCTGATTGGGATGATCCAAGATGCGTTGGAAAGCTAAGGAAGAGCGCTACAACTTTGATGTTTGGAGTTTTTGCTGATTCAGGCTGAATAAAGACAGAAAAATTGATGAAGCCATCAGGATCGGAATTGCTGGACCTGCACTTGGGTTGGACGAGATTCATTTTCTTGGAGTCCAGATTTGATTCATGAAGATCCCAGCTGGGAGCACCACATTTCCTAATTATATTAGGAGTTTATTTGATCTTTCCTTGATTAGTGGGATTGGCATGTGGTTAATGGAAGAAAGGGTGGACACTTTAGTTTATGGCTGGAATTTGAATAGAAGGAGCAGAGAAAGCAGAGAAGGAAGAGAGAGAAGCCAGAAAAGGAGCAGAGAACGGCTGGAGGAAGGGAGGAGACAGTAGAGAACGGCTGGGCCAGAAAGAGAAGAAGCAGAAAAAGGCAGAGAACAACCAGAGAAAAGAAGGAGAAAAAGAGAGAGAGAGGAACAGGGAACGGCCAGAAAAAGGAGCAGCAGAGAAAGAAGAGGACTAGCAGAGAAAGAAGAGGACGAGCTGAGAAAGAGGAGGACGACCAGAAGAAGAGGATCAGAGTTTTCATTCTATTCTCTCCATCCTAGTTCTGATTGATGATGTGTATTAATGAAACATTGGTTTTCTTTCTTTCAATCATGAATACCTAGTTTTCTTATTCTAGGGTTGGGATGAAGTCATTGAGTTTCTGATTTGAATTGAGTTGGGTTGTTGAGAATATTCTTGTTAGTTGCAATTTGATGAAATCGTTTCTTTTTCTTGCAAGTTACTGGCCATGACTTGTATGTTTCAGATGTTGAACGAAGTAACGAAAGTTGAAGTTTAACATTAGTTCGTGGTTTCATCAAACCTTGATAGTATATGTTAGAAATAAATATATGACAAGGTGACTTTTGTTTAAGGATTCCTAAGAGCCCAATGAATCTAAATTAATTCCTGTGATCACGAAAGTAGACATAGAATTAATTTAGGTATTTGAGTTATACCTTGAAAGAGGATTTCACATAAAAATAGGGAATTCAGTCATGATGATTAACAAAGTTCTATTTTCAGCAACCAGATTTAAATTCATTAAAGAGATTCAATCGATGAAATCCAAATCCTAGAAACCTTTCATACTCTTCTATTTAATATTTATTTGCTTTCAGTTCAGATTTGTCAGTGTTATATCTCGTTTGGATTGCTTAGATAATATAAGAAATTGGATACATTGGTACTTGAATCATCCTCCTTGTGGAAACGATACTCTTTTTGCCCTATTCTACTTGTCACGACCCATGCACTTGTGGAAGAGTCTAGGGAACATCAGAGGCGGCGGCGGCGGTTGGGATAGTGGCAGGGAAGGTCGTAGGACGGTGGGGAGGAGATCCACCGGCTCAGATCTGGGAGATGGATGGAGGATCGGCCGGATCTGGGGGAGACGGCGGTAGGTCTTTGGGTTCACCGGCGTCGGGGACGACGGGGAGCTCGGCTGGGGCTTGGGACGTCGGGAAGATGGTCGGGAAAGGGTCGTGGGGAGACGAGGAAGGTTTTAGGATGGGTTATGAGTGATATCTGGGACGGACGCCGGTGATGGCAGTGAGGATGAAGGTCGGGTTTGCCGGGGAAGGCGCCGGAGACGGTGAAGGACGCTGTGAAGGGGTTGGCCGGAGCCGTGGTTCCAAGGGGAAGAGAATGGTGGCCTTGGTTGGCAGCGGGGGTGGCCGGAGAGGCGGGACGGCGGTGAGGCTAGGGTTCCGGCACGGGAGGGAGACAATGAACAGTGGCTAGTGACGAGGAGAGAGAGTGCTGACGTGGCGCTGACGTGGAGGAGAGAGAAAGTGACGGGAGAGAGAGAAACACTGGTGGAGGCGGTGCCGGCTGCGGGGAAGATGACCGACAGGGAAGAAGATGGATCTATGGTAGATATCGGGTGGAAGCTATATTATCTCTACTCCTATGATATTCTACTCCTATGATAATATATCAACTATTCTTAATCATTCATCTCATGCATTCATCATCATAACCTAATACAAACTACTAAGGTCTTTTTATAAAGACCTTGACAGAGTCCTAATCCACTAGAAAACCCCCTTGCTTAATTAGCAAGTAATAAGGTTTCTGACTCAACTCAAATTCCTAACTCAAAGGGACTCTTAATTAATTCCTAACAATCAACTAGGACTCAATAAAAGACTAATGATAAATACTAATTAAATACTCTAGTTTGAACTAGGGAAGTCCAAGTCAAACTAGGAAAGAGGTTGAACCAGCTTGGTTCCTCTTCTGGGTTCGGGTCCAGTTGGTCGAGTCGGATCGACTCGTATCATTCACAAAGTTTATCATTTGTAGAACCAAAAATAAAATCATCAACATAAATTTGAACAAAGAGGAAATCTTTTCCTTTTGATTTGGTAAATAATGTAGTATCAATTTTTCCTCTATAAAAATCATTATCCATTAAGAATTTGTTAAGCCTTTCATACCAAGCTCTAGGAGCTTGTTTTAATCCATATAAGGCTTTAGTGAGCTTAAATACATGATCTCTCAATTTGTAGTTCTCAAATCCGGGGGGTTGTTCAACATAGACTTCTTCCTTTAGAAAACCATTTAAGAAGGCACTCTTAACATCCATTTGATACAATTTGAAATCTTTGTAAGATGCAAAGGCTAGAAGTAGTCATATTGCCTCAAGTCTATCTACCGGTGCAAAAGTCTCATCAAAATCAAATCCTTTTTGTTGATTGAACCCTTTTGCAACAAGTCTAGATTTGTTCCTTGTAATTGTCCCCAATTCATCCATTTTGTTTCTAAAAACCCATTTAGTACCAATGACCGGATGATCATAAGGTCTAGGTACAAAATTCCAAACTTCATTTCTTTCAAATTGATTCAACTCTTCTTGCATTGCTAAGATCCAATGATCATCCTCTAGTACTTCCTCGATTGTTTTGAGCTCAATTTGAGATAGGAAGGCTAGATTTGCACATGCATTCAATGAGGATCTAGTTTGGATTCCTTTTGATGGTTCACCAATTATCAATTCCTTTGGGTGTGAGGATGCATATTTCCAATCTTTAGACAAATGATGATGTTGATCACTATGTGTAATTTCAAGGGATTCCTAAAATCTATCATTCAATTCTTCAACATCCTTTTGGGTTTCATGTACTACATCTTTTGATTTGACATTAGGAATATCATCATCTTTACCATCAATTCTACTAGGAACTGTAATCATTTCATCAAAAGTAACATGCATTGATTCTTCACCCACTAAGGTCCTTTTATTTAAGATTCTATAACTTTTGCTTCTCTCAGAGTATCCAAGAAAAACTCCTTCATCGGATCTAGCATCAAATTTTTCAAGATTATCCTTACCATTGTTTAAGATGAAACACTTGCAACCAAAAGCTCCAAAGTACCCAATATTTGGAATTCTTCCTTTCCAAAGCTCACAGGGGGTTTTCTTCAAAATAGGTCTCAATGTTACTCTATTGATCACATGGTAAGAACTATTAATTACTTCGGCCCAAAAATACTTAGGAAGATTATTCTCACATAATAGAGTTCTAGCCATGTCCTGTAGGGTACAATTTTTTCTTTCAACAACACCATTTTGTTGAGGGGTTCTAGGTGATGAGAAGTTATGGGAAATTCCGTTGTTATTGCAAAACTTTTCTAGGTGGGAATTCTTGAATTCTCTTCTATGGTCACTTCTAATGCATGTAATGAGAATACCTTTCTCATTTTGGACTCTTCTACAAAAGTTGATGAATTCCTCAAAGACTTCATCTTTGTGTGCAAGGAAAATCACCCATGTGTATCTAGTGTAATCATCTACTAGTACAAAACCATATGAGCTACCACCTAAGCTTGTAGGTTTGGTTGGTCCAAAAAGGTCCATGTGAATGAGTTCTAATGCTCCTGTGGTGGAAACTTCATCTTTAGGCTTGAAAGAGGATTTTACTTGTTTTCCTCTTTGACATGCATCACAAATCTTATCTTTGTCAAATTTGATCTTGGGAAGTCCAAGAACAAGGTCATTTCGAGAAAGTTTGGATATTAAATCCATGTGTGCATGTCCAAGCCTTCTATGCCATAATCAAGAATTATCATTTAAGACACTGAGGCATACATCATTATGCCAAACAAGATCTTTAAGATAAAATGTGTCTACATTACCATCACGATGATCTATTAGCAAGATTTTATCACTAAGAGCATTCTTAAGATAGCATTTTGAATCTTCAAAAATAACATTGTTACCTCTATCACATAATTGACTAATGCTAAGCAAATTATGTTTCAAACCTTCAACTAAGACAACATTTTCAATAATAATGGAAGAGGTTTTACCAATATTGCCAATGCCAATTATTTTTCCTTTTTCATTGTCTCCAATGGTCACCATTCCTCCATCTTTGGAATGAAAGTTTGAGAATATGCTCCTTTCTCCCGTCATGTGTCTTGAGCATCCACTATCAAGGTACCATCTTTTAGCCTTTGTGTTGGTCTTGATATTGGATCTCATACACTCCTCATTTTCCTCTTCTTCTTTATCTCCATCTGCCATTAAGCGTATGTTGGCTACCTCTTGTTCTTCTTCATCGGATGAGGTCTCCACATCACTTTCTCCCCAACTAGCCATCATTGCTTTCTTTTTCTTGAACTCCTTCTTTGAAGGCTTCTTGAGTTGAGGACAATCAAACTTGATGTGTCCGGGCTTCCTACACTCATAACATATGATTTCATTTGAGTTAGAAGAAATAGGATTGTATGTTTAATCTTTGCGGAATTTCTTCTTGAAGAATTTCTTTCCTTCTTGGCGCTTGAAGATCTTTTGAATTCTTCTTGATATCATCGCCAACTCTTCATCATCATCTCCTTCACTTGAATCGGATGAGTCTTTGCTAGATGACTTGAAAGCAACCATCTTCTTCGTTTTATCTCCTTCTTTGTTGCTTTTCTTCAAGTTCATCTCATAAGTCATGAGGGAGCCCACGAGCTCATCGAGTGACAACTTGGATAGATCCTTGGCTTCTTCAATTGCTGTCACTTTAGGATCCCATGCCCGACGCCGGCGCCCGGCGCCCCCGCCCCGCGCCCCCACCCTGCGCCCCACGCCCCAACGTCCACCATCGACCCTCTCCCCACGCCGACGCCCGACGCCGGACTTCCGACGCCCGCCATAGGCCCTCTCCCCACGCCGACCTCGCCAGCTGTGGACTCCGTTAGCCCCATTCCTCCATCGCATGGACCTCTCCTCCCCGATCTCTGATCCCGATTCAGGCACCTTTGCATCGCCCATCGGAGAATGCCTCATAGTCGCTGGGTTCGTGCTTTGCTTCCCTAACTACTCCACCTTCCTGTCCAAACCTGGGATCTACGTGGAGGATAATATCTTTGTGAGATAGGCCTATAGGAGAAGGGGTTTCGGTAAGCTACTGCTGTCGACGGTGGCCCGACAAACGGCGAGGATGGGGTTTGGGAGGGTTGAGTGGTGCGTTCTCGATTGGAACGTGAATGCGATCAAATTCAACGAGGGGATGGGCGGTGAGGTGCTACAGGAGCTTGAAGATGTCTTTCCATATGAAAATTGTTGACTGCAATCCATATCGTGTTTTGAATCGGATATATCATGTAATGTGCTTCAGAATTTTGATTATGACTCAAGTTCAAAATTATCTGAAACACAAAATTAGGTGTTTATTTATATCTATAGCTTCTGCTATTCTGTTCTAGCATCGCCATCAATTTAGTGGACTGTAGATCCTGCCTACTGTGCTTTATTTTCTTCAGTAACATTGAGTTAACTTAGTTTCATTCGTTCTATGGCTTCATTAATGATTTTTTGAGAGACCTGCTTCAATTTCAGTGCGTCATCACATGATTGTTACATGTCATTAGGAGCTGGCCATGTTTCTGGAAGCTCCATCCAGTCGTTAATCATCTAAAGGAACATGAATTCATATCTCCATGTTGAAACAGGCAGCTCAGAAATGCTTGGCATGCTGCATGCTGAATGCAATGAAAGAACAAACAACCTTTGTTATGTTGGTTCGGTGCCATTCTGATACGGTTGGAAGTCCAGCTCCACCTGGGCTAGACCAACCCACGCCCAATTATGGGGCAGGGCCCACACATGGGCTAGATCCAGTTGGGACCCACGCAGGTCAGGCCCCACCCCTTGGTAGGACCCGACCTTGGACCAGGTCTCAAGCCAAAGCCGGCCTTAGGGATCCTAATCCTTAGCTGGTTACTACCTTAGTTAGTTCTTAATCTCTTTCCTAGTTGATTTCCTAGTTTGAGTCCAGTTTATGCTTTGTTTTATTAGTTCCTATTTTGAGTCCAGTTTGTTAGGGAGTTTGAGTTATGATTGAGTCTTAGTAGGAAAGTATGGTTACTTGCTGATTAAAGCAAGGTAGTTCTCTAGTTGAAGTAGGACTCTCTTGAGGCCTCTATAAAAGGACCTCCATAGCTTGTATTAGGTTTTATGCATTGAAGAATAAAGTTAGTAGTTAAAGTAGGATATCTTAGGAGTAGTTCTAATTTAATATTCCACCACCACCAGCCCCTCCCACGTTTCTCTCTCTTGCTGGCCTTCTCCACCCGCCAGCTACCACCATCACCACCGCCGTCCACCGCTACCAGCCACCGCTCCAATCCCGGCATCCTCCTTGGCCGCCACCCCTCTTCTTCCACCTCTCTTGGTGTGGATCTCCAAGAGTAACCATCCAACCACAAGAGGATCTGCAAGGTAACCTCTTCTCTATCGTCTCCTACCTCCAGTCTTCATCTTCCTCGTCGAATACCTAGGGTCCTTCTCCTAAAACCCTAAAGGTATCTCTCGACCTAGCCATAGATTTGGCTAAGGAAGAACTGAGACCAGGGAAGAGACCAGGTACCCGTGCCTACGAGAAGGCACGGCGTAACAACTTGGCATCAGAGCTCCGATCCGTCGGCTGTGCCGCCCAAAGCCTTCCAAAAGCTGCGTCGATGGCCGGAGATATCGCCGTGAGTGCTTCCAAGGAGCGGGACCTTTCCGTAACCAGAGAAGAGATTGACGATATCAAGGGATCACTGCTGTCCCTTCATACTGTGCAGCATGAGACGCACGCCTTGATCCTCCGGCTCTAGGAGAGGATGGCGTTCATGGCCTTGCAGATGCAGAGACAGAGTCCAGGAACGGCGGGAGAGCAAGGTAACCCTAACCCTAATCCTAACCAGCCTCCTACCACAACTCCTAGTCCCCCTAGGACTCCTCATGAACCAGTCCACATCCAGGAAGGATTCGGCCCTAGTCCCAACTACATCTTGGTTGGACCAGGTCCTACCCCTCCCACCCAACCGGCTCAACCAGCCCACACCACACCCCTGGCCGGCCCCACCACCTTAACACCACCACCTGGCTCCACTGTCCTTCCACCCCCACCATACCAGCCTCTATATCCAACCTATCACCTCCCTCCATACCAGCAGCCTGCGCCCCCTCCACATGTCCCCTACAACCCATCTCCTGCACCACCCCATTACTACCCTCCTCACACCCCACCGGCCTATGAGCAGCCCCATGACCCAATCCGTGAGCAACCCCTTGCTGCCCGGATTCCCCGCATGGACTTCCCCCGCTATGATGGAGATGCAGATCCTACTCACTGGATCCTGAAGGCAGAGCAGTTCTTCTCTTATCATCTTATCCATGAGCGAGAGAAGGTCCGCTATGCCGCCTATCACTTCGATGGAGATGCCCAGACATGGTACCAACTGTCGAAGGATACGGACGAGTGCGCAACATGGCATACCTTCCAGCATGCCTTGCACTTGCGCTATGGACCGACGACCTACGAGGACCCCATCGGCGAACTCACTCGAATTCAGCAAGATGGTTCAGTCCGAGACTACCAGATCCGGTTCGATCGAGGTCTAGGTCGTGTTCCACACTTGGCTCGGGACGTGGTACTGAGTCTCTTCATCAGCGGACTGAAACCGGCCATCAGGTACGATGTTCAGCTCGCTAGACCAGCCACCATAGCCGAGGCTATCAGCTACGCCAAGACTCATGAGGCGAAGCAGTATGCGATCCGGCATGCTACGGCAAGGACGACGCCTGCACCTACCCGTCCAGCCCCCGCTGCCCGTACCGCGCGCGCGAACTGGAGTTCGAGTGAGACTAGGACTCCTAGTCCTACTCAAACTAGGACTCCTAGTCAGACTCAAACTACAGTCCAACCCCAACGGAGACAGCTATCCCTAGCTGAATTGCAACAACGAAGATCACAAGGACTTTGCTTCCAATGTGACGAGCCCTTTACACCGGGGCACCGCTGTAAGCAGCTGTTGAGCATTGAGATCGTCAACGAGGAACCAGCCGTGGAAGATCTGGGTGAAGCTGACTTGGAAGAGGAGACCCCGGTCCTAGATGAGCATGGAGAACCCTCACTTGGCATGATGATTGGCCAAGTGTTTGTGGATCTTCCAGCCACCAAGTCCCTGGTAGAGGATCCGCTACCGTCGCCAACTTCTGAACCTGTCCCTCCTAATGCAGACAACCTCTCCCACGGCCAACTTGAGTTCAGCCCCGCCGTCATGACAGCATCGCCACACTCGATAGCTGCCATCTCTAGTCCGGTTCCTCAGTGGCTAGAACCAATTCAGGAGGATGTCAAAACTAATGCGGAGATGCAAAAGCTCGCCAAGGACATCCAAGACGGAATCACCAAGGGCCCGTGGACAGTTCGCAATGGAGTCATCTTCCACAAGGACCGCATCTTCTTGAGGAAGAACGCCCCAGTCATTCCGGAGATCTTGGCGACCCTACATTCCAGCACACATGAGGGGTTCGTCAAGATGTGGCACCGGCTGCGAACCACCTTCTATTGGAAGGGAGCTCAGGTGCGGATCAAGGACTTCATCCGCCAATGTGACACCTGCCAGCGACACAAGGCCGAGACTCTAAAGCCAGCCGGCCTACTTCAGCCCCTACCAATTCCCCAAGAGGTATGGACTGATGTTTCTATGGACTTCATCGATGGCCTTCCTTCTTCTAGAGGATACACGGCAATTCTAGTAGTCGTCGACAGATTGTCCAAGTATGCACACTTCGCTCCCCTACGGCATCCCTACACGGCCTATTCTGTAGCACGAGTCTTCTTCGACACCGTGTTCAAGACCCATGGCATGCCAACCAGTATTGTTTGTGATCGAGATCCCACCTTCACCAGCAACTTTTGGCAGGAGATCTTCAAACTCCAGGGAGTCAAGTTCAGATTTTCCTCAGCCTACCACCCACAGACAGATGGCCAAACGGAGGTAGTTAATCGGTCCCTTGAGATGTACTTACGCTGTTTTTCAGGTGATCGACCTTCACAGTGGACCCAATGGCTGACCTGGGCGGAATACACCTATAACACCAGTTGGCACTCCAGCATCCAGCGGACGCCTTATGAGGTTGTGTATGGCCGACCCCCACCTACCCTCTTGTCCTATGTATCTGGAACGGCTAGATCAGCAGCTGTAGATCACTTCTTAGTTGAAAGGGATCAAGTGATAGCAGATGTCAAGTCAAGGTTAGCAGCTGCCCAGAACAGGATGAAGCAGACCTATGATCGTGGACATCGAGACGTCGAGTTTCAGATTGGTGAGATGGTCTACGTCAAGCTACAGCCCTATCGACAGAAGTCCGTGGCCAAGCGCAAGTCACAGAAGCTCGCTGCGAAGTTCTACGGGCCATACGAGGTACTGGAGCATATAGGAGCTGTCGCCTATCGCCTCCGACTTCCATCAGATTCCAAGGTGCACCCTGTTTTTCATGTATCACTTCTGAAAAAGCACAATGGAATTGAAGTACCCGTCATCACCGAGATTCCGGACCCCTCAGAAGAGCAGCCTAAGCTGTATCCCCAAGCTATCATCGACCATCGGCACTTTCCCCGGCAATCAGAAGAAGTTCTAGTGCATTGGAAGGGCCATAGTCCAGCTGAAGCAACATGGGACGTATTCACTGATTTCTTGGATCGTTATCCTGACTTCGGCCTTGAGGACAAGGCTCTTTTCGAAGGGGGAGGGGATGATACGGTTGGAAGTCCAGCTCCACCTGGGCTAGACCAACCCACGCCCAATTATGGGGCAGGGCCCACACATGGGCTAGATCTAGTTGGGACCCACGCAGGTCAGGCCCCACCCCTTGGTAGGACCCGACCTTGGACCAGGTCTCAAGCCAAAGCCGGCCTTAGGGATCCTAATCCCTAGCTGGTTACTACCTTAGTTAGTTCTTAATTGCTTTCCTAGTTGATTTCCTAGTTTGAGTCCAGTTTATGCTTTGTTTTATTAGTTCCTATTTTGAGTCCAGTTTGTTAGGGAGTTTGAGTTATGATTGAGTCTTAGTAGGAAAGTATGGTTACTTGCTGATTAAAGCAAGGTAGTTCTCTAGTTGAAGTAGGACTCTCTTGAGGCCTCTATAAAAGGACCTCCATAGCTTGTATTAGGTTTTATGCATTGAAGAATAAAGTTAGTAGTTAAAGTAGGATATCTTAGGAGTAGTTCTAATTTAATATTCCACCACCACCAGCCCCTCCCACGTTTCTCTCTCTTGCTGGCCTTCTCCACCCGCCAGCTACCACCATCACCACCGCCGTCCACCGCTACCAGCCACCGCTCCAATCCCGGCATCCTCCTTGGCCGCCGCCCCTCTTCTTCCACCTCTCTTGGCGTGGATCTCCAAGAGTAACCATCCAACCACAAGAGGATCTGCAAGGTAACCTCTTCTCTATCGTCTCCTACCTCCATTCTTCATCTTCCTCGTCGAATACCTAGGGTCCTTCTCCTAAAACCCTAAAGGTATCTCTCGACCTAGCCATAGATTTGGCTAAGGAAGAACTGAGACCAGGGAAGAGACCAGGTACCCGTGCCTACGAGAAGGCACGGCGTAACACATTCCTAGGCTAAATGCACTTTACAGCAATTGTTATGCATATGATGCAAAATTTGAATTGCCTTTCACAACTACGACTTCATCAAAGAAGACAATTGGTTATCTATTGTTGTTGTAGCCCGTCTGATTTTTGTGCTGCTTAGAGAAGCTTATTCACATGATCTGAGCTATCAAGTTTTATGTACTAAACAAGGTTCTGCCTCTTTGTTCATACAATTATCACGACATCGAAGCTTCTTTTTGTGAAGAATATAAAGGTCCTCCCCCTAGGGCATGTGAAGAGCTGGCAAATAAAGGTAGCCATGGCAAGATAGCAGACCAAGGTCAACAAGTTTCCTATGCTAATGTGGAATTCATGCCAACGATCACTAAGGTGGAAGCTGAAACGAAGATGAAGATGCCAATTTAGGCCTCATGGCTTCTCTAAAAAAATGGAAAATAAAAACCGTGCCAGGGACACGGGCATCCACTAGTATATCTACATAGCTGCATTAGAAGTGCAGGGTTCCAATAGTATGAAAAATAAGTAAAGGAGGTGTATGCTATGACTCTCAACCAACTCAACCAGTTAATGTACAACTGACATACATGGTCCCTAACATAATTCAAAACACATATACATCTATATTGGGCATGCTTGTCAATTTGACGCTTTTTAAGCAAGGGATTTAGAGACTAATTAAACGTGCCGAAAAACAAGGGTTCAACACCCAAAACTTGCCAAACCAAGCATGCTTATCCTAGATGTCACTAAGAAAATTCAATTAAGGGTATTAGGTGAATTAAGCATGTCCCACTTGACTAATCATGTCTTAATTACATGTAATCTACAATTGGCGAAAGTGACATCTTCGCAATTCGACGTCCAAATGACGTTCAGATTGAAATTAAACTTAATCAGGTATTGAATTTCATGCTAGAAACATCATGTTCAAGAATTGGATCTAATTGATGTCTAATTGCCACTTAATTAGGTAACTAATTTCACGATTTCAGTTTCGCAGTAGTTCCGTAGCAAATTCACCGAAGTTTGTATGTAAATCCAAAAATTATGTGACCAGCGGTAATGGAAAGTAGATCCAAGGATCTACAACTTTCATGCTAATTATTAGACGAGATCATGCATGTACGAGCCAAGATCTGAGCTTGAACTGCTCAGCTCGCATAAAAATAGGGTTTTGATAAAATCCGAGAAAAACATGTATAAATCTGGTTTATATCTAAATAAAATCGCATCAAACACTAATCAGTTATTAGTCAAACTTACGATAAGCATATAGCACAAAGAAATCCATAGATCTATCAAACAAAACCTTAATTATACCTATACACACGTTTTGGCTAATCCAGCCTTGATTTGTCATCCTCCCTCGTAGTTGTCGTCTGCAACTCGACGGAGAGTCTCCGAGAGTCATCGACGTCCACCCTCCTCGTGTGATGGGACGAGAAAGAAGGAGAGGAAGGAGATCGGGTGAGCGTCGTGTCTGAGGGGGAAAGGAGAGGAGGAGGAGAGAGCTAGGGAGAGGCGGTGGGCGGCGGTGGTGGTGAAGGAGCTCCGGAGGAGGGAGAGGGCCGGAGCGGTCACAAGTAGGGGAGAAGACAGGAGGCAGAGAGAGATCAGGCACGGGGGATAAGAAAAGGGAAAAGGAGAGAGATGCAAAAAGGTTAAGTTGCTAAACTGACCGACCTAGTCTAGTCAGTTTAATCGGAACGAGTCCGATTAAACCCTAAATTGCGATATCTCTTCACAATCTCATCCGGATATGTCGATCTAGAACATTCCTACTGGGTCTATTCAATCACGTACATTAGTAAAGGTTGTGTGTGCACTATACGGGTGTGAAACCCAACTCCACAAGGGCAGATTACCAAAATGCCATTAAACCTGCAACGATTGAAGCGATCGTTAAACAAGGCCAATCGGACCAAAACCAACCAAGCCAAACCCTCAACCTAACGCAGTCAGACCAGGCATAGAGGGACGAGTCCTCACAACCTATCTTTCTTGGCATAGGTTATCTTCAATCCTACAACTACCTCACTTTATTCAACTCCTAATGATTTTAGCACAACCTATCCCAGCATAGCATAGCTTATCTTAATAGCAAACCATAAATCACATGAAAACCATCCTATGAATCTCTGTAATCAATCACATAAATCATATAGGACTAAAAGCACGTCAAGAGAACTATGTTCCTTCAACTCTATCAACAATGACAGGCATATTCATAGGATCATGTCTTAAGAAGTTTACAAGATTCAAACTAAAGAAAACCTAAAGTTGCACAAGAGTTTCATCAGATCACTAAGTATAGAAATTAGCTACTCATCATTGGTAAAGATCCATAGGTGTTGGGAAAGAAATGGTAAATCCCCGTGAAAAGATCTCCGTCTTCAAAACCCTAGACTACTCCTCAAAAGTGGCCAATAGATCCTTATTTTCGGCTAGAATAACCCCTTTTATATAGCAGAAACCCTTACCTTCGGATTTAGGAGACATAACTGAAGTTAAACTCTAATTTTCCTAATTTTTGTACTGATGACGTCAGAGGAGTGATCGATCGAACTCATTACCGATCCATCGATTAAGTCAGCTTGGCTAGGTCGGTTAACTGCCATGTCATTAATTAATTTCAGCCTTTTAAAAATTCAGCTTTCATAGATCTGACTTTGCTTTAAAGCTGACGACAATCTATAGAGAATCTCACAAAGTCTTCAACATGAAAGTTGTAGCTCTTGAAGTCTTCTTTCATCCTATAGAATTTCAGGATTTTTAGACGCTTTTATGAATTCTGGTGATTTATTACCAAACCAAAATGAAGCAATCTTTTTGCAGAATTTAATCGTTTTTGGTTGAATTTATTGTATTTCTTCTAAAATTCTACTTAAATCGGAAATAAAAACATTCTTCTCAAATTCTACTTAAACTAGAAATCAAACAATAAGATATCAAATACACCTACTTATAGTCTAAGAAAGGTAATTTAAGGGGTTTAATTATGGATAATTCCTGACTCATCACACACCTCAACTTACACTTTACTAGTTCTTGAGCAAAGAAAATATAAAAAGAAAGTAATAAATCTAACTAGCCATTTTCGTAGGTCTCACGATTGCACTTAGCATATGCAACAAGCCTTTAAACTCATGGGTTACCCCAGTGGAGAAGTTATAGTCTTCTGAGTGTTTTCAGGGATGACACCTAGAAACATCTATACAACCCTATTGCATGAAATAGAAATTATATCCATATATTCATTCTTCTACCCATAGTAAGAGAAAACAATAAAAAGTCAATGCATGCCAAACACCTTTCCAACACAACAACATATTTAACCACAATTAAGAACAACTCCAACAATCTAATTGTGTGAATAGGGTTCCATATGTCTCAGAGTATCAATTATATCCAAACACTTCAACTATTCAAGAATACAAACTTGGCTAATATTTTCGTTCATCACTTTTCAATCTTTCTCTCTTTTCTTTCCTTTTTTTTCCATGATGTGCAATGCTATGATTCCATAGGCTTTATTCATAGTTCATGTAACGAGGTTCAAGCCAGTGACTCCCAAACTAGACATCTTTTTAAGGCATTAAGTGTAGAACACCCTTCAGACTCTAATGCTCAAACATGAAGGCTACAAATCATAACTAGTTTTTTTTCCAGAAATTTCTGCTGTTTTACGTGAACAACACACCTTGTTAGACACATTGCCTCGTTACTAAGTATGAAACCCTTTTTTGCATTTAAAACTCTGTTTTTTTCTTCATATGATTGCATACTTTCATGTAACATAGCATAATATTATAAATCCATAATAGTATCATGCTTAAAATCGAATATCAACTCTTTAACATGTGGAAGTAAGCTTGTGTATTAGGTTATGTCAAGTCATCCTTAATTCATGGCAAAAGTGTTGAAGTATAGAAATATTATCATACATAAAAAAACATTAGCTATTTCTTATATTACATATGAGAATCAGAATAAATCATAAAACACGTTTTTAAATCAAGCATCTTTTATTAATAAATATCACAATTTCATTCTCATCACATTACTATGTATAATATCGGTTAATAGAAAAAATATGCGCATTAAATTCATGAAAGTTACCTCAAACTTAAATGTAATTGTCATCAATTACACAAAGTCATGTAAATAAATCATGGAATAAAGGAGAGAGATAACCATAACGATGTCCTCATTGAAGATCTATACCGTCTGATCGGAAACATAAGCTTTGGAGCACCTAGATGACATCTAGCAGCAATCGGACAGCTTGCCGGCGACGGATCGACGGTGAAACATCACACCAGAGGACGGGGATGGTGAAGGAAGGGTCTTCGTGGCCAAAGGAGCTCGGCTATGTGGGTTGATAGAAGAATCGCGACTTTCAGGTGGTAGATTGGAGAGGGCCGACGGTGGGTTTCGTCGGAAGTTCGTGATCCGAGGATCTAAGCTCCAATCAAGGTAGGCAATGGTAGAGGAAGGATCGTGGCGGCCTGAGGAAGCTTTTGGAGGTTGTTGATACGAGTCGATCCGACTCGACCAACTGGACCCGAACCCAGAAAATTAACCAAACTGGTTCAGCCACTTTCCTAGTTTGACTTAGACTAACCTAGTTCAAACTAGAGTATTTGTTTGGGATTTATCATTAGTCTTTTATATTTAATTGAGTCTTAGTTAATATTCAATTCTTAGGAATTAATTAAGAGTCCATTTGAGTTAGTAAGTTGAGTTGAGTTTGAAAGCCTTATTACCTGTTAATTAAGCAAGGGGTTTTTTAGTTGGATTAGGATTCTGTCAAGGCCTCTATAAAAGGGACCTCATTAGTTTGTATTAGGTCATGATGAAGGATAAATGAAGAAGAGTAGTATGATTAGTTGAGAATAGTTGATAGAGTATCATAGGAGTAGAATATCATAGGAGTAGAGCTAATGTAGATTCCACCAGATAATCCACCATTGATCCACCTTCTTCCCCGCCGGTCATCTTCCCCGCAGCCGGCACCGCCTCCACCGGTATTTCTCTCTCCCCACACTTTCTCTCTCCTCCACGTCAGTGCCACGTCACCACTCTCTCTCCTCATCACCTGTGACCTCAGCATCATCTTCCTCCTCTCTCCTTACGCCCAAACCCTAGCTATCGCCGACCATTCCTCCCGTACCCTCTCCGGCCAGCCACCCCCGTCGCCACCTAAACCCGACATCCTCTTCCCCTAAGCCCACAACCCCGCCCATCTCTTTCCCGTCGCCCTTCACCGTCTCTGGTGAGTTCCCCCGGCAACCCGACCTTCGTCCTCACCGCCATCAACCACGTCCGATCCCTATCCCACCTCCAAACCATCCTAAAACCCTTCCGCGGCCTCCGTAGACCAGATCCCGACCATCTTCCCGACGTCCCAAGCCTCCTACCGAGCTCCCCGTCGTCTCTGATGTCGGTGAACCCAAACCCACGCCGTCGACCTCCAGATCCCGGCGATCCAGCAACCTTTCGGCAAATCCACTCTGGTGGATCTCTTCCCCACCATCCAACGACCTTCCCTGCCAAGATCCCGACCGCCGCCGACGCCTCTACGCTGGCGATCCACTCCGGTGACTCCTCAGCCGTCGATCCCTGGTTCAAACTAGTTAACCCAATCCAAGTCGGTTCAACCAAGCCACTTAGCCCAATTTGAGCCAGATTCAATTCCATGCGCCAATCAACTAATCAGACTTGACCTAATCAAGTCCTATCCTATCAGGCTCAGGCAGATCTGAACCAACTCAAGCCAGATCCAATCCAGCTAACCAGATTCAGCCAATTGGACTCAAATTAAGTCCAATCAGGCCAATTCTGATCGATTGGAGCAGTAGAGACCCGATACGAGAGGATTACGAGTAGACCGCTCGTATCAGTTGTTCAGAGCGGTAGGATGTCGTGGATGAGGAGAACAGAATGGGTGGTTGCAGACGGAGGGCTTGGGGGCGGGTCATCGGTGGCGGTGGGGGCAGATTAGAGGGTGTTAGAGGCCGGAGAAGGTTAGGAAGGAGGTTGGTGGAGGTGTGGGTGAAGGTTTGGCTGGTTTGTGGTGGTCGAAGCGGACGTGAGAGGCGGCAGAGGTCAGCGGCTCGGTGGAGCCGATCGGAGCCCGGACGATGATGTCTCGGCTCGCTGAGCGGGTCAAGGTTAGGGAGAGAGAAAATTCGGTGGAAAAAAAGAGGAAAAAATGGAGAAAAAAGGTGAAAAAATTGGCAAAAAAATCTAAAAAATTTAGAAAAACTCCTAAAAACTAGGTTACCTCCCAGGAAGTGCAGGGATTTAACATCTCTCGCCAGACATCCCGAAAGGGTCAGTTATAGCATGGATCCGTCAAATTGACGGACTCGATCACACCACCAAGAATGATTTCCTCAACATAATGATTTAAACCCTACTATGTCCCGTAGTATGTCAAGTATTTGATGATGCAGACGTATTGATTCCTTCCTCCCAACAAGTGTATTAAAAACCCCACCCTCTATAAAAGACAACCTATTATCTTTTTTTGAATTCGGATTAAACCTTCATATTTCATCTTACAACCATGTTTACGGTATGTCTCCTTTATAGTAATGAAATCATTCTTGAGATGAAACGTAAGTGAAGGGGTAGAAGGTTTTAATTTCAAAATAGATGTGGGCAGGGACAATGGACAGATATAGGTAAAGGAGGAGGTGGTTCAACATTAGAAGATATTGACCTCTTTGTTTCAATATAATCAGCAAAAAATTGTCTAGTATCTAAGTCAATGTCAAATAATGATGAATCATAAATATAGACACAAGCATTGATAACATCTACAGCAAAGCAGTCATCATTTGCAGGCAAGCATGCATCTTTAAATATATTCAAACGCTTCTTCATGTTGCCAAAAGAGACATCAATAACACCTATACGACAGTTAATACAAGAATTCACAGAAGCTAGGAAAGGTCGACCTAAGATAATAGGCATGGATTTCTAACACGTAACGATGGGCTCCATAAACTGGACAATTCCGGCTTGAGTGGACCCAGTTGTGACCGGAATAGACTGCTTGGAATTAATCCAAGGAATTCGAGTTGTAGTAGGAGTCCAACTTAGCCATAACCCTAATTCTGGGAATACACCTATAAGAAGGTGTTTGCTGGCCGAAAATTGAAGGCCCTCATAAAGAGAAAAGAGAGAATTAGGGTTTGGAAGATTTTCTGGAGAAAACATAGCCGCGATGTGGATCCCAATCATTCTTCAATAAACCTATGGCTTTCATCCCCAAGATGAGTTGCTAACTACTGAACTTAGGGATCTCATGAAGTTTTAGTGTAGCTTCTTTGTATTTTCTAGTTTGATACTTCTATTCTTTTGATGGACAAAATCTTATAGATATAGATTTAAAGCTAATAGAGTTGAGGGAACAGAGTTCCTTGACGTATATTTTGGCCTATCTAATTTCGGTCATTGATGGTAGAGATCTATACGATAGTTTTCATGTGGTTAGTGAATAACCGATGAGATATTTATGCTTAGTGATGATAGGTTGTACTAAGGTTACCCCTAAGACAATCTATGCTAATCGAAGATAAAACATGCCTTTGAAAAACACTCACCTTCTTTTAGGGATTCATATAAGCTTAAGAAGCTATAAATCTATAATGTCTAGATAAGAAAACAAGAGGATAATTAGAGAATATAGGAAGTGAAACTAAAGTGGATTGAGTAATCCCTAGGTTTTCTCTCATTAATATATTTCAATCTTTTTACATTGCTTTCTTAATTAGTTTTAATTAATAAGTTTTTAAAACCCAAATCAATCCTTTTCGCTTTAGGTTTAGAGTTCCGAGATTTAATTCTGGTTTCTCCTTCGTAATCAAAGTTTTCTCTGTGGTTCAATCTTGTATTTCATCACTATTCTACCCTACAGTTTAGTATTTTGAATAAGGGTTTATAAATTTTATTTTTGATTGAGTTTGCATCTAATTTAACGACGTGTTTGCAAGCAATCAGACGCCGGCACTATGTCGAAAGCAAAACCTTCGAGAGTATCAAAGCCGTTGTGACCCTCAAAAGTGGAAAAGCAATGGATAATCAAATAGGTGAACCAGTCAGTCAACGATCAAACACCCGATCCTACTGTGAGGACCTATCCCTCTACTCCTGGGCCGACCGGCTGGGTCAGGCCCGTGGCTCGTTTGTTTGTTTCGTATCGAGCGCGCGATCTGGTGGATCGCATTGTTCTTGGACCGAAAGGGCAATTTGGTAAATTACGCCTTGTTGGTTTGTTTCACACCCGTGTGTGCACACACTGACCTTGTCTGTGTTAGTGTTTGATTAGAAAGGTTAGGTGGACTCGGGATCGAAAGATCCGAACTTGAGCTTGAGTTTTTGCCCAAGTCTAGCTTTATGCACCTAAGGGATCGATCTGTCCTTTCGAGAAGATCAATCTTGTAGTGCCAGAAAGTCAATCCGATTTGTCAAGGAAGATCGATCTCTTTCTGAAAAGAGATCGATCTCTCTTGAGTCGGTTCGTTCGTCTATAAAACGAACGAAACCCCTTTTCTTTGATTCTTTTTGCAAATCTGCATTTTGAGCTATGTTCTTGCTGGATTTGATTTCGTTTAAGGACGATCCAAGGCCTAGCAACTGAGATTGAAACAGCTATTGCCTAGGTAGGGATTCCTACCTACTTGTTTTTCTGGATTTGTGAGATTGAGTTTGATTGAAGTTTGTTTTGCTTAGATCTGTTAAAATACAAGTTTGTTTTCAATGAAATCTTTGGTTTTGGACTCGTGGTCCTTCGTACTACCAGATCCCAGAGTTTTGTTGGATTTCGTGGAGTTTTTCGGCGGTATTACTCACCGGCGGTTCGTCGGTGAATCCATTGTGATCGATCTCTGTTGAGGAAAGATCGATCTCTTATGGGGCGTCATGCCCAGCCCGAGCGGGATCGATCCTTCTGTTGGAGAAGATCGATCCTTGCTTGGCTGGAATGACGGGGTCTGTGTCATGAAGAAGATCGATCCTTCTGGTAGAGAAGATCGATCTCTTCCGATTGACAGGGATGAGTTTTCTCCCAAACACTAAGAAGATCGATCTTCTCTGGGAGAGAGATTGATCTCTTAGTGGCTGAGGGCCGTTTTCAATGGGTTTACCCGCGGGGCTTCGCATAAACGGTTTTCTTTATAGCCTTATAGACTTGTACATATCCTTAAGCATGCTAGCCCCATATTAGGGGCTGTGGTGAACCAGGAGAGTGATGTCTCCTTAGATGTTTAGAATAAGTGGGCGAGTAGCCCTACTGCTTTCCTTAGCCTTGCATGTCGGCGTGCACCGAGGGCTTTCACCTGCGTGGTTTGTCTCTGTTGTTTGCGGGGCTGCTTCCCGATGCAGATTACTAGTGAACTGGCTGGCAGTTGGTGGTGTACCACTGCAGTTTCAGACCTATAACATCATGTCACCACCCCGGCCCGGCAGTGTGCCGAGTCCAAACCGTGTTATGCTATCATCACATACTGTTGCATGCTTTAACTGCTTATATACGTATGTTCATCGCATGCATCTCTGTTGTGTATTAGTTGCATGGTTAGGGCGTGGGCGATCTGTAGGTCACCCTCCCGAGGCTAGAAGCTCGAATTTAGCCCTAAGACCGGGGTTGGGTAGTTTGGACCCAGTTTGAATTGTGGTGTCCAGTTGAATTCGATGATAGGCCTAGATGACTGGTACATCTGATGCTTGATGATTGTAGAGGTCGTGTCAACCTCGAGTCGAATGCTGAGGTGTAGCCGGTGTCCCACTGTGTTGACCCTTGAGTAGAGAGGTTGACTACTCAGCGGTGCCATTTTCCCCGCTTGTGGGCTAGCAGTGTTAGTCCTACTTACTGAGTGTGACCTTACATGTGACCAGTTCTTCTAGAAGACCATGATCGTGGGCTGTAAGGACACGCGGTGGGGTTATGGGACCTTCGTATACACCCAGGTCTTACTTGAGGGCGACACTGTTGCGTTTCCCTCTTCCTTCTGTGTGTCGTAGTGTAGTTTTCCTGCTGAGCTTAGTTGCTCACTCCTACCCGGGCTACGTTTTGCAGGTGCAGGCTTTAGCTCCTCTTCGGTGGCCCCTACCGGGCAGTTGGTCGGTGGTGCAGCGGCGCCAGGCGGAGTTTGAGAGGTGGCGATCTTTTACAGCTTTAAACTTATGTTAGTTAGTCTCCTACGAGAGTAATGTTGTATTTGGATCTTCCCCTCTCCAAGGATATGTATATTAAATTCTTTTGGACTTGTGCATCTTGGGTTCGATGCTTGTTAAATTATTGTTGTTTAAATTGAGGGTGTTTTGGTGAATTGCTAGGGAGACCAATAGGTTAGAGGGAACCCTCGCCAATTTTTTCCGTATTTCGTTAGGTTCCGGTTCGCGTCGCCTGGCCCGGTTGGGCTTTCGCGGGTCGGGGTGCGACACCTACGATCAACTGTCCATCCTAAGATGATCCTTATTTTTATCCTGATATTGGCCCAGTTGATTCTAGAGAACTTCATCCAACTAAGTATATTCCTAAAGTGCCTTTTCCTGCAACCCTTAAGGATCCTTCTTCAACCATAAAATCCCAAAAAACTGCCGAAGAAATCCTTGAAACCTTGAAGCAAGTCAATATCAACATTCCTTTGCTTTATGCTATTAGACAGATTCCTTCTTATGCCAAGTTTCTTAAGGATCTGTATACCCATAAACACCAGTCTAAATCCAAAGTGTCGAAAAAGATTTTTCTCACTGAGCAGGTTAGTTCAATTTTGAAACATGATACACCTCCCAAACTAAAAGATCCTTGTACCCCTTCCATACCTTGTTGTATAGGAGACTATCATATAGATGGTGCCCTACTTGACTTAGGTGCCAATGTGAACCTTATGCCTTACTACCTTTACAAGGAATTTGGGATGGGAGAAGTTAAGGAGACGCCGGTAATTTTGAAATTAGCTGATAGATCCATTAAAACACCAAGAGGAATCTTAGAGGATGTTTTAGTTAAAGTGGATAATTTTTCCTTTCCCGTCGACTTTGTTGTCTTGGATATGGAACCTGTTGTCCACCGCAAAAGGACCGTACCTATTATCTTAGGGCATCCCTTTTTGGCCACAACAAATACATGCAAAAACTGTCGAACTGGTGTTATGGATGTTTCTTTTGGACATATACATATTAAATTGAATATTTTTAAAACTGCTTGTTTGCCTAAGCATGATGATGAATGTTATAATGTTGATATTTTGACTGAATATATTGATGATAGATCGCATGCCATGATTTCTGATGAATTCTATGATATTTTGCACGATTATAACTCTAATAATGATGATGATCTTAATTTAGAAATTGCACAATCGAAAGATGACATTGACACACACAAATCAAATTTACCGACTGATCAGTGAGAAGAACGATCAATCAGTCAAGACACAATGAAGATTGAAACTGTTCTTTGATGGTTGAACCCCTTGTACCGTTTTCTTCTACTCCTGCACCTTCTTCACTGGAAGCATCACCTGATTTAGAATTAAAACCACTGCCTAAAACACTAAAATATGTTTTCTAGAATCAGATTCCTCTCTTCCTGTTATAATCTCGTCTTCACTTTCAAACGATCAGGAGAGTCAACTTATAGAGGTTTTGAAACAACATAGAAAAGCCATAGGTTGGTCAGTGACTGATTTAAAAGGTATTAACCCCTCGATTTGCATGCATAGGATTCATCTTGAGGATGAATCTAAAACAGTTCGGGAGATGCAGCACCACCTTAACCCTAACATGAAAGAGGTAATCTAAGAAAGAGGTGGTAAAACTTCTAGATGCATGAATTATATATCCAATCTCTAATAGCCAGTGGGTCAGCCCTACACAAGTACATAGTTCCTAAGAAGTCAGGCTTAACAGTCGTAGAAAATGAGATCAGTGAGCAGATCCCGATGCGCCAGACTACAGGTTGGCGTGTGTGCTTTGACTATAGAAAACTTAATGCCTTGACAAGGAAAGATCATGTTCCCTTACCTTTTATTGATCAAATCTTGGAAAGACTTTCTGGTCAAAGTTATTATTGTTTTCTACATGGATACTCAGGATATAATCAAGTTGTAGTCAATCCTCAAGATCAAGAGAAGATTACTTTGATATGTCCTTTTGGTACTTTCGCTTTTCGTATGATGCCTTTTGGTCTTTGTAATGCACTAATGACTTTTAAAAGGTGTATGAAAGCCATCTTCTCTGATATGATTGACAAATTTTTTAAAGTCTTTATAGATGATTTTTCTGTGTTTGGAAATTTTTTCGAATCCTGTTTAGACAATCTTTGTAAAGCTCTTGATGGATGCATTGAAACCAATCTCGTTCTTAGTTGGGAAAAGAGTAACTTCATGGTTCATGAAGGAATCGTGTTAGGTCACATTGTTTCAAAACGTGGTATAGAGGTTGATAGAGTCAAAGTTGATTTAATTTCTAATCTACCTCCACCAACTTCTGTGCATCAGATTCGTTCTTTCTTAGGTCATGCTGGATTCTATCGCCGATTCATCAAAGACTTTTCTAAAATTTCACGACCCTTGTGTGAATTGCTAGCCAAGGATGTCCCTTTTGTCTTCGATAATGCATGTTTAACTGCTTTCAAGACCATTCGTGATTTACTGTCTACCCCACCTATCGTTCATGCTCCTGATTATTCCTTACCTTTTGAACTAATATGTGATGCCTCTGATTCTGCCATAGGAGATGTGTTAGGACAACGAGTAAATAAAATTTCACATATGATTTATTATGCTAGCAAAACCCTCTCTGAATCTCAATTGAATTATACCACTACTAAGAAGGAATTATTAGTCGTAATATTTGCATTGGAAAAGTTTCGTCCCTACCTCCTAGGTTAGAAAATCCTTATCTACACTGATCATGCTGCGTTGCGATATCTTTTAGCTAAAAAGAATGCCAAACCTAGACTGATTTGTTGGATCTTGCTTTTGCAAGAATTTTATTTAGAGATTAGGGATAAAAAATGTAATTGTTGATTACTTGTCTCGCCTTCCTTTGAAACATATTCTTGATAACACTCCTGTTAATACCTCCTTTCCAGATGAGCATCTCTTTCAGGTGACTCGTCTTTCACAGCCTTTTTTCAGGCAAGCTTCCCGATTCATGGTCTAAAAATGCTAAGGATAGATTCTTTTCTCAGATTAAATATTATACTTGGGAGGATCCTGAGTTGTTCAAGCATTGCTCTGATCAAGTAATTAGACGATGTGTGCCCGAGTCAAAAGTTCATAACATTCTCACTTTCTGTCATACATATGCCTGTGGTGGTCACTTTTTAGGAAAGAAAAACTGTTGTAAAAGTTATTCAATGCGGATTTTATTGGCCTACGATTTTTAAAGATTCTCGTAATTTTTGCCAATCCTGTATTCGATGTCAGAAAATTGGAAATATCTCTCATAGGAACGAGATGCCTCAAACTCCGATTTTAGTTGCCGATATTTTTGATATTTGGGGTATTGATTTCATGGGTCCCTTTCTACCTTCCTTTGGTTTTCAGTATATCCTTGTAGCTATTGACTATGTTTCTAAATGGGTAGAAGCTATAGGACCCAAATCTAATGATCATAGAGTTGTGGTTAAATTTCTTCAAAGTAATATCTTCTCTAGATTTGGTCTTCCTCGTGCGATTATTAGTGATAGTGGTTCTCATTTTAATAATCAACATTTTCCTTCTCTCCTTAGAAAGTATTCTATTACACAAAAAATAGCCACTCCCTGTCACCCTCAGACTAGTGGTCAGGTACAGCTTTCTAATAGGGAAGTAAAGCGCATATTAGAGAAAACTGTTCTCATTAATCGCACAGATTTGGCCATAAAGTTAGATGATTCCCTGTGGGCTTACAAAACTTCTTATAAAACGCCTATTGGTATGTCCCCATATTGATTAGTTTTTGGGAAGCCATGTCATTTGCCTGTAGAATTAGAACATCGAGCTATGTGGGCCATTAAAAAGCTTAATACTGATACCAATACCATCACAACACATAGGAAACTTAGCTTATGGGAACTTGAGGAAATTCGCAATGAGGCATATTTGAGTTCCAAAATTTATAAAGATAAGACAAAGGCCTTCCATGATAAACATATATCAAGGAAGACTTTTGATGTCGGGCAGAAAGTTTGGCTTTTCAGTGCTAAACTACGTCTTTTCCCAGCTAAATTACGTTCTAGATAGTCAAGGCCTTTTATTATAAATAGAGTATTTCCATATGGCGCTATAGAAATTACACACCCACACACAAACGAAATACTTACAGTTAATGGCCATCGATTAAAACATTATGTGGAGGACATAGCTCACGGTGATGTTGTTGAGTCCGTCGTGCTGACGGACCTGTGATATAACTGACCTTTTTACGCTCGTCTAGCGAAAGACGTAAACTTACGCGCTTCTTGGGATGCAACCCAATTTTATTTTTTCTCCATAGCCTTTTAGATTTTTCTTTATTTTTTAGGATTTTTTCAAATTTTTTTTATTTTTCCTATATTTTTCTGTTTTTTTCCTATAATAATCATCAAATCTAGAAAAATTGAATTTTGTCGATTGTCATATTATGTGATTATGAGTTTGATGTGCTGTCGCAGGCACTCAAAAATAAATCCAGTACTCGTTAAAATAAATGTAGTAGTGCAAGTACGAGTCGATCCCACGAAGAGTGTTTAGCCTAGTTTTGTCCTTAGTGAACTAAAATGGGGGGGTTTTAAACGTGAGGAAAAACAGTAAAGAAATAATCTAAAACGAAAAAACAAGTTGAATCAAGAGAACAAACCTTGGTCTGAGTCAACATCCACCATTGGAATCCAACAACTGATTATAGATGCAAGTATCAATCAATTCATACCATGAATATTCACCGTTCGAATGAAATCCGAATCTCTCCTCAATCATAGTTAATTAGAAACAAGCGATCTAATTAACCGTAACTACTAAACAACCTAAGACAAGCGCTGTAGATTTAATCTAGTAGCAGCGTTAAGAATAGGGAGATCGATGAAGCTAAACAACACAAGCACAAGCGGTTGCATTTAATCTAGTTGAATATTCTTTCTAAGATCTAACAATCTCTGAAACGCAGTAGATTATTAAACCCTAGTTGCTTCGCAGATTAGAGGGATCAAACAATTCCGGATTTGATATCCAACCTAGCAGTAGATCGCAATGAATAATAAACTAGTAGCGCTCCTAGCAATTAGACAAGACAATCATGAATATTTAATAACATAAGAACATTCAATACTCATCTATAAACTGAACAATAAAAATAAATTAGATCTCACAGTTTCATTGATTCCGAGGTTTCAGTCTCCTCGACCAAGGATTAAGATTTAGCCACGCAGGGCCATCAAGAACAATCCTCAAAAGATTCCAATAAACAAGATAAAACCTAGAAAAAATATAAAGGAAGAGAAAGAGCAGCCAAAAGTGTCCAAGAATCCCCCCTCAAACCCTAGAAAGAGTCCTATTTATAGCCCCAAAGTCTCTCCATCAACGGATTTGATCTAAACCGTTGATTTAATTCACTGGGAACGTCCGATCGATCCTTCTCGGCGTGCTGGATCGATCGGATCCGTGAAAATCCACCTTCTCTGGCTATTTTTGAGTCCGATCGATCGAACTTTAGGTGTCCGATCGATTTGGCTCATAAAAATCTGCAATTTCTGACATTTCCCTAGTCCGATCGATCCAACTCTAGGAGTCGGATCGATCTGGTTCATTAGGAGGGATGGTTCGATCGATCGGACCATGTTCAGCCAAAAAATATATGTTATGTTACGATTCTGCATTGTTGGATCGATCCCACCAGGGTGTCGGATCGATCCAACTTTCTAGCGTATTACTGTTCTGCCATCCAGACTGCGCCATCGGTACTAAAATTGCCGTAACTTCCTCTAGGAAACTCGGAATCACGAATCGTAAAATTCTCCAGAATCTAGACTTCAAGAGCTTTCCAACCATCTATGGCACATCATCTGGTTCTTCATGAGCAGGTACAGATTAATCTTTAAAGTTGATCCATGCACTCTTTTCAGCTTCTTTTCGACTTAAGGACTTCAATTGCATCCTAAATCAAAATATAAGAATAATGAGTGTATTTAGGAACTAAATAAGCATAGGAGACTAAGTATTAAGGGATAAAAATATAACATTATGCATTCTCATCAAATTCCCCCACACTTAGCTTTTGCTCGTCCTCGGGCAAAACTAAAATTCACTCTACTCAAGATATCAAGGTTGCAACGCCATCAACAAAGAACAATCAAGCTCTTCATAACTCATAACACATCATGAACAAACATTTTTAAACAACTTAAAAATCAATCAGTAAGCATTCACTTGAATATGGAGCATACTAAATAAGTAGACCCTCACGGGAATTAACACTCAACTCTCATGTGTTTGAAGGGTATGTATTTCACTCAAATTCATTCCAATGAAAATGATCTACCATAGGCTTGCATATCTTCTCATTCTCCACCATTAGAATCACATGCATAACACAAATCATAAGGACTTCAAAAGGTTGTAATGGGGTCCAGGATTAAGGTGGGAAATATTTGGGAATGTAGCTCAAAAGCCAATGGAACTAATGGAGCAAAAATGCATCAATAAGACATGTACAACCAATCACTCCGTTCAACAACTTCTTCAATTTGGCTTTAATATACTCAAACAATGTAATATTACCACATTGGCAAAGAGATTGTTCAAAGAATAATTTTTAACTGAAATAGTGAACAATCTTTTGCAAAAACTTCCACCTTTGTAGAGATCATACATAACCATACCCCTTTTTCTTTGGAGTATTAGGAGGATTCATAAGCACATTTTGTAACATGAAAAACAATTTCCTCCTTCACTTTCTTTTTTCTTTTCTTTTCTTTTCTTTTTTTTTCTTTTGTTTTCAAAAACAACATACTCACGAATTAAGTATGAAAAATATACTCTACTTCATCAATCATAGCCATACCACGAATCCAAACACCCCCACACTTGAACTTTCGCACCCATACATGTCATAATGATGATCAATGCTCCACTAGTTTTATGGCTTGGGTAACGGAAATATTTTTCAGGTTTAAGGCTTGTAATGTGGGTTAACAATGAAGTCAATAAGGCTCAAAGGTGTTTAGCAAAAGGAAAAATTAATCACAAGGTAGGCTATTTGGCTTAAGTAACTTATAACAAAAATGGCCTTAATCATGTTCATGTATACATGTGTCAATGTGACCTTGAATAGAATCAAAGCAAGTTTCTAGAGAAACAAATCCATGGAAGAATATCTCTCATGAAAGAAAATAGTGAGACTGATATGAATGTGTCAGTCTAAAGCCTCAAATTCTCACCAGCTTTTGTCTACTCATTTAGTCACTACCATCTCAAGGAAAATAACTCAACTAATTAATTCTAAGTCGCAAAATTACTCATTCAATCATGTTATGAATATGTCAAGCTTAACTAGTTCTCGCTCATGGCAAATGCAACCTATATCTCTTCCCCCACACTTGAAACTGACATTGTCCCCAATGTAAGGTGGAATGCAAAGAAAGGCCAAAAGAACTAAAATGGAAATGCAAAAATAAAAAAAGAAAGGAACGAACTCCCCTTGGGTTGCCTTCCAAGCAGCGCCTTTGTTTATTGTCCTTGGCTCGACTTCATGCTTGCTTCTTTGAATACTGTGGGAGTTGCCAAACTTTGAATTTCCATGACCACCATGGCTGGGCGAATTCTTCAGGTATGATAGGGAATGCTCGATCACCTAAAAACAAAAGCAAAGCAAAGCAAAACAAAAGCAAACATGCAAGCACACAACCTAAAAATAATTCAAGCACTCTCAAGCACACAAGAAAGTAAATAAAGCAAACTAAACTACTATATACAATAGAAAAAGTTTTAATCCTGCCCTTGGTGGCCGTTCTCTAGCACGATGGTATGAAAAATCAATGGATGCCATAATCTAAATATTTAACCTCAATAATGCCACCAAGGTTAATTTAGCATAAGAGTCAAAGTGGTATTTTTCAAAAATGAGAGTTAGCTTTTCCATACTAACACCAGTAAACAAGATGGCTAGATCTCTCAAACAAAAATGCATGTCATCATGGTGATCAGGAAGAAAGGAGTCAACATTATGCTCAAATATAATCGAATCATTCGTTGAACTATTAAGAATGTCGTCGTTCGGAGTGTCAAAGATGTCAAGATTACATGATCGATAATAAATCCGTCGAGATATGAAAATATCTACTAAGGTCATCTCCTTTTTAACCACTAAAGAAGATGAGATAGTCACAGGAAATATACCTCGCAGCTTAACAGGAATGCTTTCAACTTCAGCTAGAGGAGGTTCTTCGAATAAGTGCTCATTGTGTTCTCGGCGGTCGATTGGCCTAGACTGGACAGCTTCTTCATCTGCATTTTGTAGAAATTCCCCTGAAGCATCTCCAACCGTTTGAGAGGGTAATTTTCCCGAATTTTGTGCCTCTATATTGCTGATTGCAGTCGCCATCTGGCCTACCTGATGTTTCAATCTTTGAATACTAGCCTTCGTCTCCTGTTGAAATTGTTTTGTATCCTATTGAAATTGCAAAGCATTAGTAGCAAGAGATTGAACTATATCTTTCAAAGATGGCTCTTGATGCATTTGTGACTGCGCAGTGAAGGGGTTCTCAACTTCGTCACGTTCCCTAGGAAATCTTTCCTTAGCCCAAGAATTACGCATTTCTCTTAAGGAATTAGTATTTTCTTCCATTACCTTCAGAATCTCTTGCATTTGTGCTTGAAACTGCCAACTAGGGTAGGTATGATCTCTAAAATCCGAATTATAAGAATATAGATATGAATCACAGGCCGGGTTTGAGAAATCATATGTGTCATTATTGTAAACGGGTCCATAACCAAAAGGCAAATTATCATTTCATATGTCACCCGGTGGCATATTATAATTGGCCATACATTCAAACCATAGAAACTATATAATATATATATATATATATATATATATATATATTAATGAAAATAAAGATCACTATAAGCACAAAAATCAACTAGAATCACTCCCCGGCAACGGCGCCAAAATTTGATGTGCTGTCGCAGGCACTCAAAAATAAATCCAGTACTCGTTAAAATAAATGTAGTAGTGCAAGTACGAGTCGATCCCACGAAGAGTGTTTAGCCTAGTTTTGTGCTTAGTGAACTAAGATGGGGGGGTTTTAAATGTGAGGAAAAACAGTAAAGTAATAATCTAAAACGAAGAAACAAGTTGAATCAAGAGAACAAACCTTGGTCTGAGTCAACATCCACCATCGGAATCCAACAACTGATCATAGATGCAAGTATCAATCAATTCATACCATGAATATTCACCGTTCGAATGAAATCCGAATCTCTCCTCAATCATAGTTAATTAGAAACAAGCGATCTAATTAACCCTAACTACTAAACAACCTAAGACAAGCGCTGTAGATTTAATCTATTAGCAGCGTTAAGAATAGGGAGATTGATGAAGCTAAACAACACAAGCACAAGCGGTTGCATTTAATCTAGTTGAATATTCTTCCTAAGATCTAACAATCTCTGAAACGCAGTAGATTATTAAACCCTAGTTGCTTCGCAGATTAGAGGGATCAAACAATTCCGGATTTGATATCCAACCTAGCAGTAGATCGCAATGAATAATAAACTAGTAGCGCTCCTAGCAATTAGACAAGACAATCATGAATATTTAATAACATAAGAACATTCAATACTCATCTATAAACTGAACAATAAAAATAAATTAGATCTCACAGTTTCATTGATTCCGAGGTTTCAGTCTCCTCGACCAAGGATCAAGATTTAGCCACGCAGGGCCATCAAGAACAATCCTCAAAAGATTCCAATAAACAAGATAAAACCTAGAAAAAATATAAAGGAGGAGAAAGAGCAACCAAAAGTGTCCAATAATCCCCCCTCAAACCCTAGAAAGAGTCCTATTTATAGCCCCAAAGTCTCTCCATCAACGGATTTGATCTAAACCGTTGATTTAATTCACTGGGAACGTCCGATCGATCCTTCTCGGCGTGCTGGATCGATCGGATGCGTGAAAATCCACCTTCTCTGGCTATTTTTGAGTCCGATCGATCGAACTTTTGGTGTCCGATCGATTTGGCTCATAAAAATCTGCAATTTCTGACATTTCCCTAGTCCGATCGATCCAACTCTAGGAGTCGGATCGATCTGGCTCATTAGGAGGGATGGTTCGATCGATCGGACCATGTTCAGCCAAAAAATACATGTTCTGTCACAATTCTGCATAGTTGGATCGATCCCACCAAGGTGTGAGGACCCGTCCCTCTGCTCCTGGGTCGACCGGCTGGGTCGGGCCCGTGGCTCGTTGGTTTGTTTCGCGTCGAGTGCGCGATCCGGTGGATTGTATTGTTTCTTGGACCGCAAGGGCAATTTGGTAAATTGGGCCTTGTTGGTTTGTTTCACACTCGCGTGTGCACACACTGACCTTGTCTGTGTTCGTGTTTGTTAGAATGGCTAGGTGAACCCGAGATCGGAAGATCTGAGCTTGGGCTTGTGTTTTAGCCCAAGTTTGCCTTTCTGGGTGAAGGAGATCGATCTGGATTGCTAATGAGATCGATCTGGCCTTGCTAGCCAGATCGATCTGACATGCTTTGGAGATCGATCGCTTAGTGCAGAAGGTTTTGGGGCTCGGGAGCGATCGATCGCTCGTAGGAGCGATCGATCGGACTCGTGATCAAACAGTCGGTGGGTTTTTCTCTTCCGCGATGACGGCAGCCGACCATCGTTTTCCCCTGTCAGGGGAGGGAGGACTTTCCCTCCCCTCCCCCAGGCTTTCCTCCGGCTTTCCTGGCTTTCCCCCGAGCTTTCCCTTCTTCTTCTTCTCTTCTCTTCTCTTCTCTTCTTCTTCTTCCTTTCTCTTCTTTCCCGCGGTGCTCTGTTTCCTCCCTTCTCCGCCGGCGAGCTTCTTCTTCGCCGTTCTCCCTCCTCCGACCACCAAATTGGGTGTTCTAAAGCTTGTTGGATTCGTGGAGACGAGAGGAAGGTAGCTGTGGTGGTTTGGAGCCGTGTTGGTGACTGGTTTGCGAGGGATCAACCGAGGAACGCGCAGTTGGGTAGGTTCTTCTACCTACATGTGTTCTTAAGTGGGTTTTGCGTGATCCAACCGTTGGATCTGTTGATCTTCTTGCTGTTAGATGCATCTTGCCTAGTAGAATAACTGATTTGAGTTTCATTTTAATCGGTTGAGATTTGAGTATGTTTTATGCATGATTAAACTCGGTTTCTCTGTTTTTCTGCTGTTCTTGAGAAACAGCCGGCTTGCGGCGAGTTTTTCGGCCGGCTTGTACGTGAGCTTGGGTTGAGATACACATAAGAGTTGTAGATCTATTCGTTAGCTTTCCATTCCATCTTGTTTCGTAATTTTTCGATTTGTCTAGGATTTCTTATGAATTGTTTGTTGGAGGGCTGCGTTGCAGCAATTAATTAGAAAGTTAGTTTTGATTAGTGGTTTTCATTAGCGTTTTCCCGTTAATCCAACCGTTGGATGATTCTGTATTTTGGATATGTTGATCCATACATGTAGCTCTCCTGGTGACTAAGTTGGATCTTGAATCCGACGTCGTATAGATGTCGGATTGACCAGATCAAATAGCCTCTAGTAGAGAACATTTGGTGTTTTTAAATATAATATTATATGTCGAATTATAATATTATATTTCTACTGTTCATGAGCGGTTTTTGGGGTTGTTTCCCGTTGCAGGAGTCTGCGGTCGACGGTCATGGTACCGTCGTAATGCCGGGACCCGCTACGGATCGGCTGGCAGCGGTTGGTGGTACCGCTGCAGTGATCCAGTAGACTTATATGATGTTTGCGATACTGTTCCATGCCTATCTCCTGTTTGTGTATGTCATAGCATGCATGGTTGATTGTGCATTAGTTGCATTGGTTAGGGCGTGGGTAATCTTTGGGTCGCCGTCCCGAGGCTGGAAGCTCGGACTTAACCCTAGGACCGGGGTTGGGTAGTTTGGACCCGGTTTGAATGGTGGTGTCCAGTCGATTCGATGATAGGCTTAGAGGACTGGTACACCTGATGCTTGATGTTTGTAGAGGTCGTGTCGGCCTCAAGTCAGGTGTTGAGGATGCCACCGGTGACGGGTCTTATTCTTTGGGCAGTGTCCTTTCCTGCCAGTAGGGGCATCAGTGTGGGCCCATGGCGAGTTGGGTGACCACAGCTGAAACCCTACGACACTAGGCGTATCCAGGATGGGCCCAGTCCGTTGGGGTGACCATGGTTGGATATGCCTAGAGATCACCGGTGAATGGTAATGGGACCATTGTAGCTCACTCGAGCCTGGCTTGAGGGCGACACTGTTGCGTTTCCCTCTTCCTTCTGTGTGGCGTAGTGTAGATCCCTACTGAGCTTAGTGCTCACACCTACCCGGGGCTGCGTTTTGCAGGTGCAGACGTCGGTTCTTCTTCTTTGGCCCCTACCGGGCAGTTGGTCGGCGGTGCGGCGGCGCCTGGTGGACTTTGAGAGGTGGTGATTGTTTACTGCTTTTAACCCTATGTTAGTTAGTCTCCTACGGGAGTAATGTTGTACTTTGAATCTTCCCCTCTCCGAGGATTTGTATATTAATACTTTGAGTTTTTAATCTGTGGTTCGAGGTTTGCTAATCAATGTTGTATCTTTAATTGAGGGTGCTTTTGGTGATTTGCTAGGGAGACCAATAGGTTAGAGGGAACCCTCGCCAGCTTTGTTTTTCGCGTTTTGTAGGTTCCGGTTCGCGTCGCCCGGCCCGGTTGGGCTTTCGCGGGTCGAGGCGCGACAAGGGCGTCGGATCGATCCAACTTTCCAGCGTATTACTGTTCTGCCATCCAGACTGCGCCATCGGTACTAAAATTACCGTAACTTCCTCTAGGAAACTCGGAATCACAAACCAAAAAATTCTCCAGAATCTAGACTTCAAGAGCTTTCCAACCATATATGGCACATCATCTGGTTCTTCATGAGTAGGTACAGATTAATCTTTAAAGTTGATCCATGCACTCTTTTCAGCTTCTTTTCGACTTAAGGACTTCAATTGCATCCTAAATCAAAATATAAGAATAATGAGTGTATTTAGGAACTAAATAAGCATAGGAGACTAAGTATTAAGGGATAAAAATATAACATTATGCATTCTCATCAAGAGTTGAAGGGTTTATTTATGGATATTATTTGTATTTCATACATTAGAGTTGATGAATATTACAATTGATTTCTAATGGCATATTCAAGGGATTGTGTAGATGTTTGTGGGTGTCATCCTTGAAAACCCTCAGGAGACTATAACTCCTCCACTGGGGTAACCCATGGGTTTAAAGGTTTGTTGCACATCCTAAGTGTAATCGTGAGACCTATGAAAGTGGCTAGTTAGATTTATTGCTTTCTTTTTATTTTTTCTTTCCTCGAGAACTAGCAAAGTGTAAGTTGGGGGGTGTGATGAGTCACTAAATATTTATAATTAAACCCCATAATTTACCTTTGTTAGCCCGAGAGTGTTTGTATTTAATAGTTTGTTAGTTGATTTCAGGTTTAATGAAGATTCAAGCTAGAAATTACAGAAACATGTTAATATGCTGAAAATACACTGCTTCGTCTACTGTCATGATAATATTCGCCAAAAATTATTCATAATTTAACATATTCTGAAATTTGGCGAACATCTAGAATATATCAAGAAAAACAACTTTGATGTTGGACACTTTGCGAGATTCTAGACAGATTAATACCAGTTTTGAAGACTATGAAGATATTCAGATGCTGGAAAACTGGTCCGTCGACGTTCAGGAGAATGTTCTCCAAATATTCCAGATAAGTCCAAATAATGTCCAATCTCCGGGATCGAACAAATGACTTCCTAATCTACAATGTTCGTGTGGAGCACGTTTTCTGATTCCGGCTTGATTGGACTCAGTTGCGACCCGAGTAGGGCAGCCAGGAATTAACCCAAGGAATCCGAGTTGTAGTAGGAGTCCAACTTAGCCATAACCCTAATTCCGGGAATACACCTATAAGAAGGTGTTCGCTGGCTGAAAATTAGAGGTCACCATAGAGAGATAAGAGAAGATTAGGGTTTCTAAAGAAGGTGGAGCTGCAATGTGGATCCCAATCGTTCTTCATCGAATCTATGGCTTCCATCACAAAGATGAGTGGCTAAATTTTGTACTAGGGATCTCATGAAGCTTTAGTGTAACTTTTCTGTATTTTTCTAATTTGATACTTGTATTTCTTTCTGGACATAATCTTATAGATATGGATTTATTGCTAATAGAGTTTAGGGAACAGAGTTTCTTGACATATATTTTGGCCTACTGGATTTCGGTGATTGATGGTAGAGATCTGTAAGATAATTTTCATGTGGTTTGTGAATAACAGATGAGATATTTTATGCTTAGTGATGATAGGTTGTGCTAAGGTTACCCCGAAGACAATCTATGTTAATCGAAGATAAAATATGCCTTTGGAAAACACTCACCTTATTTTAGGGATTCATGTAAGCTTGAGAAGCTATGAATTTATAATGTCTATATAAGAAAATTAGAGGATAATTAGAGAATAAAGGAAGTGAAACTAGAGTGGATTGAGTAATCCCTAGGTTTTTTTTTCATTCATATATTTCAATCTTTTTACATCGCTTTCTTAATTAGTTTTAATTAATAAGTTTCGAAAAGCCAAATCAATCCTTTTCGCTTTAGGTTTAGAGTTCCGAGATTTAATTCTGGTTTCTCCTTCATAATCAAAGTTTTCCTAGTGGTTCGATCTCGTATTTCTTCACTATTCTACCCCATAGTTTAGTATTTTGAATAAGGGTTTGTAAATTCTATTTTTGATTGAGTTTGAATCTGATTTAACGACACGTTTGCAAGCGATCAACCATCTTCTTGAAGACCACCTGAAGGAAGGAACTACAGTTACCTGCATCGCTGATGCAGCCCAGGTAGGGTGAGCAACAATGCCCAGTAGGTGATGAACTAACGACACACAAGAAACTAACTAATATGATTGATATAAATAAACAACATAATCCGACGCCTAAGTCTTACCTCAAGGGAAATCACAACCTAAGCTCAAGCTCGCAATCGACCCATCGCTCTCCACCACAGTCCGGGCTACTACCTTGCCACCTGTGGGCCCAGCTGAATCGGCGTCGACCAGCAGACATTAGGCTAGCTCCCAATAGCCACTAAGACTAAGGTTCAAAAAGATCAGTCAATCCTCGAAGCGGTAACAATTCATTTCTCATCCAAATCGAATCGTGTATTCATTCACCTAAAGCCCCGATCGATCATGGGGACCCACGTCTACTCGTAGCCTCGATCGCAAGCACCTAGACTCGACCCCGGCCTAAACTCATCTAGACCCGAGCTACCTGAGACCCTCAGATCGGCGATCGAACCCATCTCCTATGACCTAGCCTGAATGCCTCTAATGCAAGCATCATGCATGAGCCTACACAATCAACTAGCCTAGGTATCTTTATATGACATTTCGTCAAACATGTCAAGTGTAGCATACAATCAACATATTCAAAGAGAGCTAAACACATGTACACAACCTAGGCTAGTTGTACATAGGCATATAAGAGGCTAACAAGGCATAGATTTAACATAAAGCTATCATTACAGCTCACTATCGGTTCACTAGCATTAAGCAAAAAACTAAACACCTAAGCTCTCCAAGAACTTACTAACATTCCATAACATGAAACATGCTAATATTGGAATATATCCAATCATGCATCTACAAGGCTTGCTAACACACAAGCAATGCATTCATCAACCCAAAACATAGCATTTCACACGTTATTACCTCATGTCTTCTCCTTTTGACATTTCATCGAACCTCTCATGGGCCATGCATATATCATAGGTATTTATCATTTAAACATATCATGAATAAAGCATACAAGCATTTATTCTAACATAGCTGAACCATGCAAGATATCAATCATCAAACAAGGGCACACCTTCGGCCCATTTATATTAAACATTACCGAGGGCATCACTCCCTCGGTTAACCCACAAATCATTAAACATAAATGCAATTAAATATAGATAAAAGTATAGCATGGTTAGAATCAATAGTGTATGAAAATGTCATTTTGCATAGTTGAAGCCTAGAATTATATAAGCATAAATCTTAATATAAAGCTCTCACAAATCCATCAGAAATCCATAGGAAGACATACGGTAGTCCCATGTACTCATAAGGACTACATAAAGTTTATTTCGCATGAAAGGCATGACCATGGCGCAATTTACATACACGAGACATACAACTAAATATGCTACAAATCCCATAAATATCCATAAAAATTCCACCTTTAAGATCTAGAAGGTATTTTAAGATGGCATTCCATAACATATCAAATAATCAAGTCAATCAGAGTTCGAAATCCAATGGGAATAGATGAAAAACCCCAAATCTCAACAAAGAATGGCTGAAATAGAAAAGATGCCATAAAATCTACAACACCTATCCAATTGTCTAAAAAATTTCAGATAGCTCCCATTCACCATTAGAAATGAGATATTAAAACTAGAACCTTCACCCCGAAATGGAAAAAGGGCCATAAATGCCACAAAATTCATCAAAAACCCTCCAAACTTTGTACGAATCATATATCCTATGCCAGGTACAACATATTAAAAATTCATAAGAAATAGAGTTCAGGAAGTCATCGAAACACTGCTCGAAGAATCAGCCAAGAAAACCCCGAAATTCCAAGATCTACAACTTTCTTGAAGGAAGCTTCACGAGGTTGCCGACACATAATTAACAGTTCGAAGAAGAAGTGGTTATGAAAGAGGGTTTGGGGGAAACCTCGAAATTCGAGAATAACTTGAATAAAACCTCTTCAAATCCTATCGAAATGCCATGAAACTATAAATTCAACATTACTACAAATAGGGGGACATGTAGAAATAACAATCATAGATCTCAAGGCTAGCATGTATTTAAACAAGCCCTAGTCTAAGCTAGTAGAGTCTAAACCAAGTTAGGATAGAAACCCTACCTCTAGGTGTTAGATCTAAGCGCTCCTCCAAGATTTAGGGGTTTAGGACGACCTAAAACCCTCTCTTTTCTCCTCTCTAGCCGCAGCCCTCTCTCCCAAAGCCTCAGCCCCCAAAATGGTCCAAAGAAACCCTAATGGAGAGAAAATGGGGTGTTTATAATAAGTTACATTACATCTCGGCCGTCGGTTCGATCTTTCTCGGTCGAGCTCTGACTTTCTGATCGGGAACGCCTCTAAGGACCTAATCAATCGCATGCATCAATCTAAGGCCATATGTGATATGAACCTCACCAAGTCTTGATGAAATCCATAGAAAGTTCAGCTTCTACGATCGTTCTAGAATCAGGTTTGGGATGGAAAATGAACCTCAACCCGTTGCTTATGAAGAAGCACAAACCTTGGTATAGAGATTGAGGATACCACAAGCAGGGTGATACGAGCGGTCTACTCGTAATCCTCTCGTATCGGGTCCTTACTACTCCAATTGATCATAAATGAGTCTGATCGGACTTGATTCGCTGAATCTATCTAGCTGGATCAAGTCTGGCTTGAGCTGGTTCAGATTTGGCTGAGCCTGATTGGGACAGAACTTGACTGGGTCAAGTCTGATTGGTTGATTGGCTCAATGAATTGAATTGGGCTCGGATTGGGTTAAGTGGCTTGGCTAAACCGGTTAAACCTAGCTTGAGTTGGTCAAGGGTGGTAGGGAAGATCCGACGGCTGAGGATAGCTGACATTGAATCGTCTTAGAGGATACGTTGCCGGGGTTGGAATCTTAGTCGAGGGGTCATGGGAAGATATGGATTCGATCCAACTGAGCGGATCGGCTAGAGGGATGCGGGATCAATGGGATCTGGAGGTCGGCAGCGGTGGGTTTAGAGGGGATCGGTGTCGGGGACGACGACGAGGCTCGAGAGTGGCTCGGGGAGGTCGGAAGAGGGTTTAGGACTGTCGATGAGGTGCTTAGGTCGGATTGGTGGGTGAGGTTGAGGCCGGTCAAGGAAAGGGCTGCGGAGCTTGGAGGTTGGATTGCTGGGGAAAGTGCCGGAGGTGATGAAGGAGGCAGAAAAGGGATGGCCAGAGTCGTGGCAGATAGGGGAAGATAATGGTGGCCTTGGCTAGCGACGGGAGAGGTCGCAAAATGGCTGGGAAGGAGGGTAAGCGGTGATGCTAGGGCTCGGGCATGAGAGAGAAGATAGGAGGAAGAAGATGATGACCTGGAATAGGACGCTGACGTGGAAATACCGATGGAGGTGGAGGCGGTTCCGGCTGCGAAGAAAATGACCGGTGGGGAAGAAGGTGGATCGATGGACGTCAGTTGAAGAGAACTCTTGGGGAAGAAATCTCAGTCCTTGAATAGTACTGTATGAGAAGCTACTCCTAAACTACTCTCTACTTTATTCTTCTACTCAATACTTCATTGTTCATGAATACATCATATAGCTACTGAGATCCTTTTATAAAGGCCTCGACTAAGACCATGTTTGGTTGCACTATTCATCCAAGAACCGAAATGGGAATTCTTTAAAACAAGGAATTCAACATGTACGATTGCAGCCTCCATTTAGGAACCGGAATTGAAGTTCCTGCGTTTGAGGTAACTCTTGATTCCCGAATTTGATATGGGAATCCTGAGTTACCTCAAACGTAGAAACTCTCATATTCATGAAATGTACATGAATATCATTCATCTTTATTTGATTAAACTAATCAAACGGCTAGGATCAATCCTAAAAATAATCTTATTTCTTTCACTTATTTATTAATAGTCTTATTTCTTTCTCTTTTTTATTAATAATCTTATTCCTTTCTCTTATTTATTAATATTATTTCAAATAATATTAATAATCTTATTTATTTCTCTGATTTATTAATAATATTTCAAATAATATTAATAATCTAATTTCTTTCTCTTATTTATTGATAATATTTCAAATAATATTAATAATCTTATTTCTTTATCCTATTTATTAATAATATTTCAAATAATATTAATAATGTTATCTCTTTCTCTTATTTACTAATAATATTTCAAATAATATTAATAATCTTATTTCTTTCTCTTATTTATTAATAATATTTCAAATAGAAATATTTCTTTCTTTCATCCAAATAAGCCAAGGTAATTGATGAATAAATTTTATATCTCGCAAGTATACGAATCGGTGCAATCAGTATAGTAGCAAGACGAGTATCGTACCCACAGAGATTTGTAGAGATTATTAGAGTAAAATACTAAAGAACAGAAAAGAAAGAAAATAAGAAAGGGAAAATAAGAGATATGAAGTATTGAGAATAGAAGATCTAATAACGAAATAAGAAAACGATAGAAATATGATGGATGAATACTAAGGTTCCGATTTCACCATAACATCCTCATTCTATACATTGAATCAATCAAGATCTCAGTTTAATTCCAAGGGCTCGTTCTTCCGGTATGATGATCCGTTCGGCCGCGGTCTTCACCAAGTACCCCCAATTAACCCTAGTTAATGAACCCATAACTAAGTGTTAACCAAGAATCCATTAAGCTCTGAAGAACAATCATGAACCAAGAATACTCTTAGCTTGAACCCGGCCTCGACATAAACTCATTCATTCACAGATCCTGTAAGATTAGGGAATGAACCCTCGCCCAATCTCACATAAAACAATCTACAATACTTTTATTGGCCAGATAAATGTATTTAAGATCTCAGTTATAATAATGAATGAAACAAGGAAAATAAACTGATTAAATAATCATGATCCAATAACATAGAATGATTCAGTTAGGGCTACATCGGTACCTTAGAGAAGAAACTAGCCACTCATGTTCATCATGAAGACGACAAAAGTGTTCAAAGAAAAATAAAGAAAGAAAAACGAAGAAAACAAAACCCTAACGCGGCTTCCTCTCCTCCAGATGCTCCAGAAAAGTCCTCCAAAAGATCCCCTTTGATAACCCTAAGTATTGTATTTATAGGCCTAAACTCGGGTGAGATCCGGCTCATTAAACGCTCCTTGCTGACGTGGCGGTCGACCGTGAGATCTCACGGTCGACCGGCAACTGTTCAAAATATTTCGGAAGAGCGACGGTCGATCCTCGCATCAACCCTGAGAAGTATTTTCTTTAACAGAGGCTGACGGTCGATGCGACGGATGATGCCACGGTCGACCGTGGGAAGTTTTGCATGTGACGGTCGATGCGACGGTCGTTCGGGGGAATTTCTGAGCGCGACGGTCGACCGTCACATCCTCACGGTCGACCGTCACTATTCATTCAGCTTGGGCACTTGTACGAAAAGTGTTGTATCTTCCTCTCTGAAACTCCAAATCATGAACCGTAAAATTCTCCCGAAACTAAACTTCAAGATCTTTCCAACCATATATGGCACATCATCTGGTTCTTCATGAGCAGGTACAGATTAATCTTTCAAGTTGATCCATGTAATCTTTTCAGCTTCTTTTCTCATTTGTCCTGCATTTTCCAGACAACTTTGTGACGCAACATATAAATATAAAAATAGTAATAAAGATGTTGATTAAGGATAATAATCTAGCAATTGAGATGGTTGTAAGGCTATTTAGAGTGCACTTTCATGCACTCATCACACCCCCCAACCAGCTTATTGCTAGTCTCTAGCAATTTTAAGCGCATAAAATATATTAAGCACACCAACGGTTCAAGGATGTAGACAAGCATGATAAAAGTTCTGCCTTATCAAGTCAATAATGTTGTACTCCGTACAGAGCACGAAAACTTCTTATACTCATACACATACTACCAACATATGAAATCAACTTCTACACTTCAAACATGCTAATCACCATTCAGAATAACACATGTGACGTGATAAATAAATGTTACGTAAAGAAGCAACTTCTACCCACCATTAGTCCAAACACGCTACTATCTTCATGACCAATCATCCAACCCTCGCACTTTAAGTACAACATGCTTTTTTTTTTTTTTTTCAACTATCAGACATTTCGCCTTTTTACGCGAGCACTCTCCGCTTCTTGAGGCGCAGAGACCCGGTTACTTAACAAAACACTGAGTAGTTTTTTTTTTTTTTTTTTTTAGCTATTAGTGGTTCTACCTTTTTACGCGAGCTCCCCGCTTCCTGAGGCAAGAACACCCGGTTACTCAGTAGATCACCAAATACGTGTTAAGGCACAGCTTAATCAAGCTCCAGAACTTTTTCTCTCTTTTTTTTTTCTGCATGCAATACTCAACACTAACTAATGCTGAAATCATGGTCTAGATTGACAATAGCATGCTCATTCCTTTGGTGGGTATAATTACCACTGCACAGAACGTGTTCGTGTGTGACTCACATAATATTCTACCTTCATGTTATTACACATGCAATCAATGTATAGGTCAATCCATATGAATACAGCATGTATAATACGCATAAAAAAATTTCAACTCTTGTACAATTTAACACTATTATACCCACAAGGTAGTATGAATAAGGTCATGAATGTCTACACCCCCCAACCTGAAATCAACATTGTCCTCAATGTGTGCATTTATCCACTAAAATATGTAGGAGGTGGCTATCCAAAAATTCCAGAGAAAGAAGAGACAAGTACTGTAAATAAGAAAGAGGCCACCTGATAGAATAGCGAACATCTCCTCAAGGATCCTCAGGGTGGCTGAAAACTTAAAACAAAACAAAAGAAAAACATAAGACTGAAAACTTAAACTTAAACTTAAAAAATAGGTTACCTTGGTGGGTTGCCTCCCACCCAGCGCTTTATTTAACGTCTAGGCAAGACGTACTGTAAAGCCTCAAGATTCAGCCAGGTTCGTATGGCTGTAATGCTTCAAGCGGTGCGAAGACCTCCTTTGCTCTCTTATAACTGTGCAAGTCATCCTTCGCCATCGGCAAATCCACTTCCAGTGTAGTCTTCACTTGCTCCTGCTTGAAATTAGAGAACACCAATGAATCTACAACATCTATTGAGAAGCAATCAAAAGAGTTTGAAGGAAAGGACATGGACTCAAACACTTTAAATTCAACAGTTTCACCTAAAACTGTCATACTGAGCTTACCATCCTTCACATTAATCATAGTATCAGCTGTAGCCATAAATGGGTGTCCCAACAAAATAGGCAATTTTCTATCATTCAATGGTGCATCATCCATATCCAATATCACAAAATCAGCAGGGATAATTAACTTATCAACTTGTACTAAGATGTCTTCTACAATGCCTAATGGATATTTAATTGAATGATCTGCAAGTTGTAGAGACATCGTAGTAGGTTTTAATTTACCAACACCTAGCTGAAGGAAAACAGAGTAAGGCATCAAATTAACACTAGCTCCTAAGTCAAGCATTGCCTCCCCTATTTTTGTAACCCCAACAGTAATATTAATATTAAAACTCCCTGGATCCTTAAGCTTGGGTGGAAGCTTCCTTTGTAGAACCGCGCTTGCCGTCTCTGAAACCATCACCTTTTCATGAGGTTCATACTTACGTTTAGAAGTACGTAGTTCCTTGAAGAACTTTGGAAATGCTGGCATTTTTCTAATCACATCAAGCAATGGTAAGTTCACATTAACCTTAGATAGAATATCATAAATTTCAGAATAAGACTTATCCATTTGGGCTTTCTTCAGGCGGCCTGGAAAAGGAATTGGCGGCACATATGGTGGAGGATTGTTGTGATGAACCTCTGGAATTGAATTTGCTCTCTTTTCATGATCAAACGCTGATGTGGCCGACGGTGGCCTCTTCGAGCGTTCCTCCTTTTCAACTTCCTCACTTGCATCATCATTTAACTCATCAATAACTTCAGCATTAATCTTATTATCAATAATCTTACCTGAACGAAGAATAGTAACTGCGTTGGCTTGCTCTGGTTGGCTTGAAAATCTTCCTGGAACATGAGCTCGTACAGCATCTGCAAGCTATCCCACTTGAACTTCCAACTTCCCAATAGATGCTGCAACATTCTTAAGTTCTACATCATGCCGAGCAATGGCCGAATCTTGTTGTTCCATCCTTGAATCTATTTTCTGCATAAAAGCTAACATAGTCGCTTCCAAAGACGACTTAACAGGTGGGTTAGACTGATTAGCAGAAGGCATACTTGCATTAGCATTATTTTTCCATGAAAAATTCGGATGCTCCCTCCAACCAGGATTGTAAGTATTTGCATAAGGATCAAATCTAGGTCTCGGGTTATAAGCATTCATCAAATTAGCTTGTTCTTGCACATACTCAGTAAATTCACTACCAGAAGGACATGAATCAAACCTGTGACCAATAATATTGCAAATTGAACAAATCTCAACCGGTTTTGCTTGTGTGGACATCATCGCGTCCATCTTCTTGTTGAGGGCTGCGATTTGCCTAGCCAAATCGTCATTCTGGTTCAGCTCATAGATGCCCCTCGCCTTATTCCTCGTGTCTCTCTGCTGCGAGTTTGATCCTAGCATCTCATAAATTTCGAACGCCTCTGGTGGTGTCCTTTTGAACATCGCTCCACCTGCAGCATTATCTGCCATGGTCTGACAAGAAAGATTTAGTCCATCATAAAAATATTGCATCTGATTTTCTAAAGAATAGTTATGATGTGGACATTGCATCAAAAGCATCTTAAATCTATCCCATGCTTCATGGAATGGTTCTCCATCAGATTGCTGAAAATTTGGAATTTGCCTTCTCAAGTTAGTAGTCATGGCATGAGAATAAAATTTACTAACAAACTTGTTATAAATTACATCCCAAGTAGTGAGTGATCCAGGAGGAAACGACATCAACCATCTCTTCGCTTTATCCTTCAAGGTGTAAGGAAAACAACGCATCCTCAGTTGATCTTCAGTAATGCCACCTAAAGGAAAAGTCTGAATAGTAGCATAATAATCTTTCACGAACGTTAGTGCATCCTCAGAAGGTAAACCATGAAATTCAGGAAGCATAGAAAAATGTAGATTTTTAAGTTCATAATTCCTAGCCTCTGCAGGTAACGCAATGCACGAAGGTGAGGTAGAAATAGTACGCCTCGCGTACTCCTCCAAAGGACGTAAATTGTTATTAAGCGCCATCTCCTCTTGTTCCTCTTCTTGAACTCCTAGATCTGATGTGGAGAGGCTGTCTTTGTTAGATCTTTTCTTCCAACCAATTTGATCTACTTTATCGTTCAAGGGCAACAACTTTTCATTCCGTGATCGGCGACCTTGCATTCACTACAAATAAACTCTAATCAAATCCCCGGCAACGGCGCCAAAAATTTGATGAATAAATTTTATATCTCGCAAGTATACGAATCGATGCAATCAGTATAGTAGCAAGACGAGTATCGTACCCACAGAGATTTGTAGAGATTATTAGAGTAAAATACTAAAGAACAGAAAAGAAAGAAAATAAGAAAGGGAAAATAAAAGATATGAAGTATTGAGAATAGAAGATCTAATAACGAAATAAGAAAACGATAGAAATATGATGGATGAATACTAAGGTTCCGATTTCACCATAACATCCTCGTTCTATGCATTGAATCAATCAAGATCTCAGTTTAAATCCAAGGGCTCGTTCTTCCGGTATGATGATCCGTTCGGCCGCGGTCTTCACCAAGTACCCCCAATTAACCCTAGTTAATGAACCCATAACTAAGTGTTAACCAAGAATCCATTAAGCTCTGAAGAACAATCATGAACCAAGAATACTCTTAGCTTGAACCCGACCTCGACATAAACTCATTCATTCACAGATCCTGTAAGATTAGGGAATGAACCCTCGCCCAATCTCACATAAAACAATCTACAATACTTTTATTGGCCAGATAAATGTATTTAAGATCTCAGTTATAATAATGAATGAAACAAGGAAAATAAACTGATTAAATAATCATGATCCAATAACATAGAATGATTCAGTTAGGGCTACATCGGTACCTTAGAGAAGAAACTAGCCACTCATGTTCATCATGAAGACGACAAAAGTGTTCAAAGAAAAATAAAGAAAGAAAAACGAAGAAAACAAAACCCTAACGCGGCTTCCTCTCCTCCAGATGCTCCAGAAAAGTCCTCCAAAAGATCCCCTTTGATAACCCTAAGTATTGTATTTATAGGCCTAAACTCGGGTGAGATCTGGCTTATTAAACGCTCCTTGCTGACGTGGCGGTCGACCGTGAGATCTCACGGTCGACCGGCAACTGTTCAAAATATTTCGGAAGAGCGACGGTCGATCCTCGCATCGACCCTGAGAAGTATTTTCTTTAACAGAGGCTGACGGTCGATGCGACGGATGATGCCACGGTCGACCGTGGGAAGTTTTGCATGTGACGGTCGATGCGACGGTCGTTCGGGGGAATTTCTGAGCGCGACGGTCGACCGTCACTATTCATTCAGCTTGCGCACTTGTACGAAAAGTGTTGTATCTTCCTCTCTGAAACTCCAAATCACGAACCGTAAAATTCTCCCGAAACTAGACTTCAAGATCTTTCCAACCATATATGGAACATCATCTGGTTCTTCATGAGCAGGTACAGATTAATCTTTTAAGTTGATCCATGTAATCTTTTCAGCTTCTTTTCTCAATTTTCCTGCATTTTCCAGACAACTTTGTGACGCAACATATAAATATAAAAATAGTAATAAAGATGTTAATTAAGGATAATAATCTAGCAATTGAGATGGTTGTAAGGCTATTTAGAGTGCACTTTCATGCACTCATTAGTAATGCAAATACATATACGTACATAAATATATTCCTAAATGTATGCTATTAGAGTAAGGGATATATTGGTCTTTAATTTATATTCCCATTCCAATTCCCATATCATCCTTATATGGCATCATGGTTATAAGTGAAACTTTTATTGTCCTACGTGGCGGGAGAATATCCTAGGTGGAGCTTATGTGGCGCCTATGTGACATGATAATCTTAGGTTGAGGGTTTTAGTGGGAGGGAGTTATTGGGTGGTTATTGGAGTGGGTTTGGTAATTGATCGCTTTCAAACGTCGTCGTTAAAACATTGCAAACTGAATCAAATATTAAATTTGTAATCCTTATTCAATCACTAAACTACTAGGTAGATATAGCAGGGAAGTTCAGAATCGATCCATAGGGAAAACATTGGAAATCAAAATCAATTCTCAAAACCTTAAAACTAAGCAAAAGGATCAAATATAGGATAGAGTTATCTAAACTAATAAAGAAAAGAAATAAAATGTTGATCAATTTGAATCAATGGATAGGTGACTTAGGTATTACTCAATCCGCCCTAGTTTCACCTTCAATCTTCTCTAGTTATCCTCTTGTTCCCTTCTCTAAACATTATGAATCCACAGCTTCTTAAGCTTACATGAATCCCTAAAATAAGGTTTATGTTTCCAACGGCATAATCTATCTTTATTTAGCATAAATCATCTTTGGTCCTACGATTACATTAAATTATTCTACTCCTAATGACCTTAGCATGACTTATCTTCACGTAGCATAGACTATCTCAAAGGTAAACCAAAAACCACATGAAAACCATCCTATGAATATCTACAATCAATCACAGAAATCATGTAGGACTGAAAATACGTCAAGGAACTCTATTCCCTCAACTCTATTAACAATAAAAATCATATTCATAAGATCATGTCTTGAGAAGATTACAAGATTCAAACCAAAGAAGATAGAAAACTACATTAGGGTTTCATGAATAATCCTAAGTACAACAATTAGCAACTCATCTTTTGGATGAACGCCATCGGGTTGGAATAGGAAGCTGTCACCATCCACATCCTCTCCTTCTTCTTCTTCCTCCTCCAAAGATTGACAAAAAGATCAGAAGTTTGGGTGGAATAACCCCTTTATATAATAAAAATCCTTAATCCCAGAATTAGGGTTATGGCTAAGTTGAGTTGGACCTCTAGTGCAACTCGGAATTCCTAGTTTAATTCTGACAGCCTCTTCTGGTCGCGACTGGGTTCAACCCGTCCGGAATTTGGAAATGTGCTCAACAGGAAAGATGTAGATTAGGAAGTCTTTTGTCTTTTCCAAAAGCTTTCATAATATTCGGACTTATGGAGAATATTTGGTGAATATTCTCCTGAACGTCGACGGACCAGTTTCCAGCAGCTGTATATCTTCATAGTCTTCAAAACTGGTATTAATCTGTCTGGAATCTCGCCAAGTGTCCAACATGAAAGTTGTAGATCTTAAAGTCTTCTATCACGTACTACATTTCCAGAATATGTGGACTTATGAAGAATTTCTGGGGAATATTCTCCTGACAGGCGACGCAACAGTCTTTATCATATAAATTCATCTTTTTAGCTGAATTCCTTGTATTTCTTCTCATATCATGATTAAATCTGAAATAAACTAACAAACAATTAAATACAACTACTCTAGGCCTAACAAAGGTAATTTAAGGGGTTTAATTAGGAATAATTAGTGACTTATCACACCCCCCAACTTACACTTTGCTAGTACTCGAGCAAAGAAAAGATAAAAAGAAAGAAATAAAACTAACTAGCCACTTTCGTAGGTCTCACGATTGCACTTAGCATGTGCAATAAGCCTTTAAACCCCTGGGTTACCCCAGTGGAGGAGTTATAGTCTCCTGAGGGTTTTCAGGGATGACACCCACAAACATCTATACATTCCCTTGAATATATCATTCGAAATCAATCATAATACTCATCAACTCTAATGCATGAAATAAAAATAATATCCACAAATATACCCTTCAACTCATATTGACATAAAAACATAGTAAATCAAAACATGTCATAACATATTTCCCACACTTCAACATATTTAATCATGATTAAAAATAGCTTTAACACTCCTGTGTGTGAATGGGGTTCCACATGCTTCAGAGCATCAATTATATCTAAATAGTTCAACTATTCAAGATCACAATCCTATACAAGCACATATCTTCCACTTATCACATAACAATATCTGGTTTTTTTTTCTTTTTTTTTTCTTTTTTTTTCTTCTTAGAAGTTTCAACTGTTTTACGCGAACACCACGCTGGCTAAGCACACTGCCCGGTTACGAAGTTGAAAATCCTTCTTTTTTTTTCTTTTGTTCCGCATACTCAGATAATTGCATGTGTTCATGTATTTTCTGTGTCTTGACATAGAATTGTAAATCTATCCCAGTATCATGCTTAGGATCTAATATCAACCCCTTAACATGTGGAAGTGAACATGTGCATTAGGATATGTCAAGCTATCCTTAAATCATGGTAAAAGTGTTAAAGTATAGAAATAATATTATGCATAGCAAAAATTTACTATTTCTTATATGACATACAAGTCTCAGAATAATTCATAAAATAAATTTCTAAAACATGCACCTTTGTCAAATCATATCATAATTTCATTCTTTTGACATAATTCAAGGAATGTATAATATTTGGTTACCAAAAAAAAAATATGAGCATGAAATTTATGAATGCTACCCCCCAACTTAAATGTAATTGTCCCCAATTACACTAAGTTATAAAAATAAAGCAAGGAATAAAGGGTAGAGATAACCAGTATGAATGCCCCAAAACTAGATTTCTCTCTCTTCCAATTCAAGTTTAAGCATCGCCATCATTGAATAAATATTTCCTTTCCCACCATAACCTGTCACAGAAATATATACCTTTCCAAAATGATCAAATATAACAAATAAAAGGTATTAGAATCATAGAAAATTTCGACATAGTCTCCTTTGTATTTGCATGATATATTAACCTGTACAATCATTCATCCACATAAAATTGAAATATAAACATAAAATCGTAGAATACATTGAAGCATCCATGCACCGCACAACAAAAATATTCCTCATCAAAAATTTCATCCAGAGTAAAGATCGAGACCGTCCGATTCGAAATCGAAGCTATGTAGCATCTGGATCGTGCCCTGTAGCATTTGGACGGCTGAGAGCTCGTCGGCGATGGATCGACGGTGAAACGTCATCGCCGGAGGATTTGGAAGGTACAGGAAGAATCGTGGTGGCCTGGTGAACTTAGCTATATAGTCTGATTGTGGAATTAAAGTTCTCAGGCGGGAGATTAGAGGTGGCCGGCTCGGTTAAGGATCGTCGGAAGTGGGTTCCGGCGATCCAGACATCAATGGAGGTAGTGGATAGTGGAGGAAGGAACATAGGAGCTCTGTGAAAACTCCTGTGGGGTTTGATCAAACGATTGTGGTCGGAAAGGGGTGGATTAGAGGGGGACGGCGAGGTATAGTCACCGGAGTTTGATTCCGGCGATCCAGGAAGAAATGAAGGATTTTGATAGTGTGGGAAGGATCGTGACAACCTAAGGAAGCTTCTGGAGGTGTTATAATGCGGTGGGCGACCATGGATGATGGTGAGGACGATGGCCGAGGGCCTCGCCGGCGTCGGAAGAGGGGCTGTCAAGGGAAGAGGAGGCCGTGGATTAGGGCCTGGAATGATGGCGGAGGTTGTGGTGGTGGTTTGAAGGGATGGGGATGGCCGGAGAGGTGGCGACGGGCGGTGGTGGTGACGGCTCGGGGACGAGCCGCTGGAAGCCAGGCGGAGGCGGGACGATGATGTCCCGGCTCACAGGTGAGCCGCTCGGGAAGAGGGAGACAAAATCAAAAGAAAATTGGCGGAAAAATTAAAAAAAGGAAAAATTGTGGAAAAATTCTAAATAAAATCAGGGAAAACTCCTAAAAATCAGAAAAAATCGTAAAAATTACTAGAAACTCCTAAAAAGCTGGGTTGCCTCCCATTTAGCGCGCAATTTTACGTCTTTCGCTAGACGCTCCCGAAACAAGATTTAGGAGGCTGATGGTTCCATATGAAGAAATACATGGCCCGAAGGATAGTGAAGGTATGCAGACATGATTCATCAAAGAATAAAAAGAAGTTCTTAGCAAACAAAATATGCATAGAACTGGAAATTTTGATACGATCTTTGATGAATGGACGATAGGAATAGGCATGGTCTTCACTCTTAACAAGGTTCTCCTCCTTACAACGTTCAACTAATGGGGGTGATATTAAAGGTAGAATCTCAACGTGAGGCTCTAGACAAGGAATATTGCTAACGCTTTCATCCTCATTATGTTTATCACTAATAGGCATATCATCATCATTCAATGCATCATGTAAAAGTTCAACTTGAGGTTCCTGACAGAGGGTCTCACTAATATGCTCATCCTCATTTTGATCAGTGTAGATAGACATATTATCATCATGAACAACCGACAATTTAGCATAACAACCCTCATCATCACTATCATCAAAAAAACTTGCTTCATAAGAATGATCGAAATACATATAAGGCCCAGAATGTACAACCGGATAGCATTCATCAGCATCATCAACATCATCAATTATATCATCCAAAGTTGGCAAAACAATATTTTTAGCAGCCGGTAAAACATTGTCAATAGCATCATGAACTGGCAAAGCATCACAAGCATTATCATCACACATAGGAGGAACATAATCATTCACATAATCATCATATGAATCCACCATATAAGCTAATTGTCCAATTTGTGTCTCCAGTTTAACAATGGATTTGGTATTAGAATTACACTGGTTCTCTATTCTCGACACATTATTTTGTATTTTGGAAATATCACTTTTTAGGTCACTTCTCATTCCACTAAAATTTTCATTTATGGCTAGAAGGATGGAACTCAAAGTGGGTTCAGAGGTGGTTTGGATCGGATCAGCTGAAGTTATATTCTGTGGATAACATGAAGGATATTGCTGTTCAAAACTATATGCAGAATTTTGGGCTGGTGTTTTTATATTCCCTGGTTGAACGTTAGGAGGTTGATAATCTTTGAATTGCCAAGTAGGGTATGTATAGTCTCTACAATCCTGATTATAAGAATATAAATGTGAATTATATGCTGAATTTGAGAAGCCATATGTGTCATTATTGTAAGCAGGTTCATAACCAAAAGGTAAATCGTCATTCGACATGGCACTCGGTGGCATATAAAAATTAGCCATGCATGCAAAATCACATAAATAAGGACCACACCAAAGATAAGAAATACAAACAGTGGGTTGGTCCAAGAGACGACTGTCGCTGATACGTGCTTTTGTGCGACTAGCTGAAGCGTCTTAAACAGCTAGATAAAATAACTCAGAGTTTAGACCAAACTTACCGAACTACATAGTCCCGATCGGTTGCTCTCGTGTCCGACCGATCGCTCTTGGCGATGGGTTGCAAGTCCAACTCCGAGAAAATCAAACTTAGTAGCTGTAAAAATCAGAAAAATTGTCAAAAATTCCTTAAAAAAAACGTAAAATAAATAAAGGGAAAGATAAGAAAGATAAAAAACGACTATTGCGACGCCAGCGGTGAGGGTTTGGGGTGTGTCTTCATCATGAGGGACACGTAGTTTCCTATGGATCTCGTAAGCTGAAGAACCATGAGAGGAACTACCCGACTCATGACTTGGAGCTAGCAGCGGTGGTCTTCGCTCTGAAGACCTGGCGACATTACCTCTATGACGAGAAGTTCTCTGTCTTCTTGGACCATAAGAGTTTGACGCACGTCTTCACCCAACGTGACCATAACCTGAGGCAGCGACGCTGGATGGAGCTACTGGAGGGCTACGACTTTGAGTTGCATTACCATCCTGGTAAGGCAAACGTCGTAGCAGATGCGCTGAGCAGGCAGGTGAGAGATACTAGAGCAGCAATTGCAAGGTTGTCAACGTGGCAGTGGCAGGCTTTAGAGACAGCGGGCCAGTTGGGGCTCGAGTTTGAGGATCAGGGATCCAACAGTTTTCTCTACACAGTGCAGAGTATGGCAGCGGTTCTAGCCAGAGTGTTAGAGGCACAACGCAGTAACACAGAGCTCAAGGAGTTGTGCACATCGGCAGGCACAGAGGGTGCAGACGGGGACTAGACAGTATCGTCAGACAGAGGGCTACGGTTCAGAGGCAGAGTAGTGGTTCCAGCAGATCCAGTTGTACATGACGACGTCCTACGAGGGCTCTACCACCCTCATTTTGCAGTTCATCCCGGGGGCACCAAGATGTACCAGGACTTGCGACGGCAGTTCTGGTGGTGTGGGATGAAGAGGGCAGTGACGGAGTTCGTATCGCGCTGCCTTACCTGTCAAAAGGTCAAGGCAGAGCGCCAGTGGACTCCGGGGTTACTTCACCCACTTCCACTAGCTGAGTGGAAGTGGGAGCACATCACGATGGACTTCGTGACCGGGCTACCGAGATCTCCTAGGGGGAATGACACGATTTGGGTCATCGTTGATCGATTGACCAAATCGGCGTACTTCCTGCCTATGCGAACGACAGACTCGACAGACAGGTTGGGCAGTTTGTACGCCAGAGAGGTGGTCAGACTACACGGAGTTCCAGTTTCTATCGTGTCAGACCGTGACCCCAGGATCTCCAGCAGGTTCTGGCGAGGTTTTCAGGAGGCAGTTGGCACACTCCTGACTTTCAGTACGGCGTTCCATCCGTAGACAGCCGGGCAATCAGAGCGGATGATCCAGATCTTGGAGGACATGCTGAGAGCATGTGTCCTCGACACCGGAGGCAGCTGGGAGGAGCACGTTCCCTTGGTGGAGTTCGCCTCTAACAACAGCTAGTAGCCCAGTCTTGGAGTAGCACCTTTCAAGGCGTTGTACGGTAGGCCGTGTCGTTCCCCAGTGTGCTGGACAGAGGTTCTAGAGGCTTCACTCATGGGTCCAGACCTCATCAGGCGGTCGTCAGAGAGGTTAGTGCAGATCAGACAGAGACTTCTGACGGCTCAGAGCCGACAAAAGAGTTACGCAGATCAGAGGCGACGACCGTTAGAGTTTGCAGTCGGCGACAGGGTGTTCATGCGAGCATCGCCGTACAGAGGTTCTATCAGGTTTGGCAGACGTGGCAAGTTGGCACCGAGGTTCGTCGGGCCATTCGAGATCCTAGAGAAGGTCGGCGAGGTAGCTTACCGCCTGGATCTTCCTCAGCACATGTCAGCTGTGCACCCGACTTTCCACGTGTCGATGCTGACGAAGTATCACCCATACCCATATCATGCCATCAGGGTAGATGACATTGAGCTTCGTTGCGCAGCCGGTTCGGGTACTTGACTGGAGGGATAAGGTCTTGCGGGGCAAGACGATTCCCTTGGTCAAGGTACTGTGGAGGCACAGAGGCACCGAGGAGATGACCTGGGAACGCGAGATGCACATGCGACAGGAGTTTCCGCAGTTGTTTTCTTCTCGAGGTACCTTTTGTACTGTCTTCTAGTGTAGTTCTTTCTGTTTCCGAGCCCTACCTTTATCGAATCTCGGGATGAGATTTCCTTTAAGGGTAATGGGATGTGAGGACCTGCCCCTCTACCCCTGTGGCTCGTTGTAGACGGCAAGGGCAATTTGGTAAATTGTGCCTTGTCGGTTTGTTCCACACCCGCGTGTGCACACACTGATCATGTTTGTGTTAGTGTTTGATTAGAAAGGTTAGGTGGACCCAGGATCGAAAGATCCGGACTTGGGCTTGACTTTTAGCCCAAGTCTAGCCTTCTGCAGCTAAAGGATCGATCTTTCCTAGCTAGAAGATCGATGATTCATAGGTCGGTTCGTTTGTCTATAAAACGGACGTAACCCTCTTCCTTGAATCCTTTTGAAATCCGCGTTCTTGAGCTCAGAGCTGCCGGATTTTGAGGAGATTTGGGACGATCCAAGGCTTAGCAGCTGAGATTGAAGCAGCTATTGCCTAGGTAGGGATCCTACCTACGTTTGTTTTCCGGTTTTTGTGAGTTTGAGTTGATTGTGTCTTCTTTTTCTTAGATCTCACTGAATACTTGTTAGTTTATAGTATTTCTACCGGATTTGGACTCGTGGTCCTTCGTACTACCAGATCCCAAGGTTTTGTGGGATTTGGTGGAGTTTTCCGACGGTATTTCTCACCGGAGGTTCGCCGGAGAACCCAACAAGATCGATCTTTCTAGGAGAAAGATCGATCTTTCATTGTTGGTCATGCTGAACCTGAGCATGATCGATCATCTGGTGAGGATGATCGATCCTTGTGAAGAATCCTGGGATGTTTAGAATAAGTGGGCGGGTAGCCCTACTGCTTTCCATAACCTTGCATGCCGGCGTGCGGCGAGGGTTTTTACCTACGTGGTTTGTCTCTGTTGTTTGCAGGGCTGCTTCCCGATGCAGGTTGCTGGTGAACTGGCTGGCAGTTGGTGGTGTACCACTGCAGCAGTTCCAGACCTTTAATACTTGTTCACCACCCCGGGTCGGCAGTGTGTCGAGCCAAGACCATGTTATGGTATCATCACATACTGTTGCATGCTTTCGCTGTTCTCTATGCGTATGAGCATCGCATGCATCTCTATTGTGCATTAGTTGCATGGTTTGGGCGTGGACGATCTGTGGGTCGCCATCCAGAGGCTGGAAGCTCGGATTTAGCCCTAGGACCGGGGTTGGGTAGTTTGGACCCGATTTGAATTATGGTGTACAGTCAAATTCGATGATAGGCCTAGATGATTGGTACACCTGTTGCTTAGTGATTGTAGAGGTCGTGTCAGCCTCGAGTCGGATGCTGAGGTGTAGCCGGTATCCCACTGTGTTGACCCTTAAGTAGAGGAGTTGCCTACTCAGCGGTGTCATTTCCCGCCTACAGTGTCGTTCCCTGCTTGTGGGCCAGCATTGTTAGTTCCTGCTTACTGAGTGTGACCCGTCGTGTGACCAGTTCTGCTGGAAGACCATGATCGTGGACCTCAGGGACACGCGGTGGGGTTATGGGACCTCTGTATACACCCAGGTCTTACTTGTGGGCGACACTGTTGCATTTCCCTCTTCCTTCTGTGTGTCGTAGTGTAGTTTCCATGCTGAGCTTAGTTGCTCACTCCTATCCGGACTGCGTTTTGCAGGTGCAGGCGTTAGCTCCTCTTTGGTGGCCCCTACCGAGCAGTTTGTCAGCTGTGCGGCGACGCCAGATGGAGTTTGAGAGGCGGCAATCTTTTACAGCTTTAAGCCCTTGTTAGTTATCCTCCTACGGGATTAAATGTTGTATTTGGATCTTCCCCTCTCCGAGGATATGTATATTAAATTCTTGTTGGATTTGTAATCATGGGTTTGAGGTTGTTTAAATTATTGTCTTTTAATTGAGGGTGGTTTTGGTGAATTGTTAGGGAGACCAATAGGTTAGAGGGAACCCTCGCCAAATTTTCCGCGTTTCATTAGGTTCTTGTGCGCGACGCAAGGTCCAGGTTGGATTGTAGTATTCAGTCGATATCGATGATAGGCTTAGATGACTTGAATACATGTTGATCGATAATTTAGAGGTCGTGTCAGCCTCGTGCCAGGTGTTGAGGGTGCAGCCGGTGTCGGTCCCTCGCCTAGCAGTGTCGGGTTCCTGCTAGTGGAAGAGGAGTGTTGGTTTTCTGCTTTACTGAGGGTGGGACCTGGACAGGAGCTCTCAGTGACGAGCGGTGGGGTTGTGGGGCCCCGTAGCACACCTAGGCCTAGCTTGGGGGCGACACTGTTGTGTTCCCTCCCTTCTGTCTGTTAGAATGTAGAACCCTACTGAGCTTAGTACTAACTCCTACCCGGGCTGCGTTTTGCAGGTGCAAGCGTCAGCTCTTCTTCAGTGGCCCCTACCGGGCAGGTGTTTGGTGGTGCGGCGGCGTCTGGTGATGCTTGAGGAGCGGTGATCATCTGTTTATCCATTTTGTTAGTTACCCTCCTACGGGAGTGTGATGTATTATTAATGTAAACCCTTTTAAGGATTTGAATATTATATTATATCTTTTGGGGTTGTTAATTATTTTTTTATTAAGGGTGCTTATGAATTGTTTAGGGAGACCAATAGATCAGAGGGAACCACTCGCCAAAAATTTTCCGCATTAGTTAGGTTCCGGTTCGAGTCGCCCGGCCCGGTTGGGCCTTCGTGGGTCGAGGGGCGATAGAAAGGATGGAACTCAAAATAGGTTCAGAGGTGGTTTGGGCCGGAGGTGTGAGGACCCGTCCCTCTACTCCTGGGTCGACCGGCTGTGTCGGGCCCGTGGCTCGTTGGTTTGTTTCGCGTCGAGTGCGCGATCCGGTGGATCGTTTTGTTTCTTGGACCGCAAGGGCAATTTGGTAAATTGCGCCTTGTTGGTTTGTTTTACACCCGCGTGTGCACACACTGACCTTGTATGTGTTAGTGCTTGTTTAGAATGGCTAGGTGGACCCGGGATCGAAAGATCCGGACTTAGGCTTGAGTTCTTGCCTAAGTTTAGCTTTCAGCACACAAATGATCGATCCTCTCTGGCTAAGAGATCGATCCTCTTCGTGCCAGAAAGTCTAGTGAGATCGTCATGAAGGATCGATCCTTCCTTGAGGAAGGATCGATCATTTATGAGTCGGTGGTTTCTTTTCTCTTCCGCGATGACGGCAGCCATCCATCTTTTTCGGCGTTCTAAGGCTCGTTGGATTCGTGACAACGAGAGGAAGATCCTTGAAGTGGTTTGGAAGCTTGTTGGTGATCAAATCGCGGGAAATCAGCCGAGGAAAGCGCAGCTAGGTAGGGTTATACCTACTGATGTTCTTTTCGGGTTTTCTCTAGATCTAGCCATTGGATCTTGTTGATCCTTGTTTTGTTGGATTCCTTATGCCTAGTAGAATAACTGATTTAAGTTTCTTGTTAATCAGTAGAGATTTGGGTAGGTTTTAGGCATGATTAAGCTCGGATTCTCTGTTTTCTGCTGTTCTTGAAGAACAGCCGGCTTGCGGCGTGTTTTCCGGCCGGCACGTGTATGATCTTGGCTTTTGACAAACATAAGAGTTGTAGATCTCTTCGTTAGCTTTCCATTCCATCTTATTTCGTATTTTTCCGATTTTTCTATTATTTGTTATGAATTGTTTACTGGAGGGCTGCGTTGCAGCAATTAATTAGAAAGTTAGTTTTGATTAGTGGTTTTCATTAGCATTTTCCTGTTAATCCAACCGTTGGATGATTATGAATTTTGGATATGTTAATCATGGTGTATAACTCTACTGATGTCTAGGTTGGATCTTGAATCCGATGTCGTTTGGATGTCGGATCGATGGGATCAAATAGCCCCTAAGTAGAGGCTTTGGGTGTTTTGAATATAATATTATATTTCGGAATATAATATTATATTGGGTTTTGTTCATCATCGTTTTCGGGGTTGCTTCCCCTTGCAGGAGTTCGCGGTTGACGGTCGTGGTACCGTCGTAATGCCGGGACCCGCTGCGGATCGGCTGGCAGCGGTTAGTAGTACCGCTGCAGCGATCCAGTAGACTTATATGATGTTTGTCATACTGTTGCATGCCTATCTCCTATTTGTGTATGTCATAGCATGCATTGTTGATTGTGCATTAGTTGCATTGGTTAGGGCGTGAGTGATCCTTGGGTCGCCGTCCCGAGGCTGGAAGCTCGAACTTAACCCTAGGACCGGGGTTGGGTAGTTTGGACCCGGTTTGAATTATGGTGTCCAGTCGAATCTTATGATAGGCTTAGAGGACTGGTACACCTGTTGCTTGATGATGACTAGAGGTCGTGTCGGCCTCAAGTCAGGTGTTGAGGATGCCACCGGTGACGAGTCTTATTCTTTGGGCAGTGTCCGTTCCTGCCAGTAGGGGCATCAGCGTGGGCCCATGGCTAGTTGGGTGACCACAGCTGGCACCCTTCGACACTAGGCGTATCCAGGATGGGCCCAGTCCGTTGGGGTGACCATGGTTGGATATGCCTAGAGATCACCGGTGAATGGTAATGTGACCATTGTAGCTCACTCGAGTCTGGCTTGAGGGCGACACTGTTGCGTTTCCCTCTTCCTTCTGTGTGGCGTAGTGTAGATCCCTACTGAACTTAGTGCTCACACCTACCCGGGGCTGCGTTTTGCAGGTGCAGGCGTCAGTTCTTCTTCTGTGGCCCCTACCGGGCAGTTGGTCGGCGGTGCGGCGGCGCCTGGTGGACATTGAGAGGTGGTGATCGTTTACTGCTTTTGCCCTATGTTAGTTAGTCTCCTACGGGAGTAATGTTGTATTCGAATCTTCCCCTCTCCGAGGATATGTATATTAAACACTTTGAGTTTTAAATCTGTGGTTCGAGGCTTCATTATTATATTATTGTTTTAATTGAGGGTGCTTTGATGAAATGTTAGGGAGACCAATAGGTTAGAGGGAACCCTCGCCAGCTTTGTTTTCCGCGTTTTGTAGGTTCTGATTCGCGTCGCCCGGCCCGGTTGGGCTTTCGCGGGTCGGGGCGCGACAGGAGGGGCTGAAGTTGGTTGTGGAAGATACCCAGTGATAAATTGCAAAATGCGCATAATATAACCCGTCAACTTAGCTTTGTTAGTGTCTGAGCGGTGTATTAGTACTAGTTTCTAAGTGTATTTCAAGTACAATGAGTCCCAAGAATACTTCCATTGATTTCACGGTGAAAAAGGTGCAAAAGATGAAGAAAAAGTGAAAATAACCATATGTGGATCGATCCATGATTATCTTGGATCGATCCACTGCAAATTTGGATTGATCCAACAACCATTTCCAGAGAACACCTTTTCATCCATTGTACAATGGATCGATCCAGACTTGTTTCGGATCAATCCAGGTTCTGTTTTGGATTGATCCAGACTGGTCCCTTTCCAGAGCCTCTTTTGCAGTTTTGGACATTGGGTCGATCCAAGGTTGTCAATATCGCGTGTTGACGCATAGGATCGTACGTCTTTACGAGTGCGCAATAGATGAGCGAGTCACGATGCTTCAAAACACGTGGCGGGTGAAGATCGGGGTTTAATCGCGATTTTAATCGTGAGATTGCTGAAATCGGCGTCCTTAGCAATGGCGAGCCACACACCAGTGGCGGCGCTGGTGGGAGACGACCGAGGTGGCGGTAGCATGTGGTAGACGACCACGGCTCACGACAGCGTCCTTAGCAATGGCGAGCCACACGCCCAAGGGAGACGGCACTGGTGGTCGCGCCTAAGGAGATGATGCGCTGGACTGGCTGCGGACTTTACCGGAGCTCACGCTGTTGATGGCGATAAGGTCTTTTAGCCGCGTGCGACGGTGGGAGGATTTAGAGACATCCCGTAACGGCGCTAGAGCTCGACGACGGCCAACGTCTCCGGATTTGTCATGTGATAGCAGAGGGCAGCACCAACATGGATGGCGAAGACGCACTCGCCAAAGGCGACCTCGGCTCGATCTCACAACGTCGTCGAGAGAGAATGCGACGGCAGGGTGCGCCGACAATGGCGATGGCAGCCTCTCCTAGCGCCTAGGAAGGCAACGGCGACGACAACGGATGGTGTTGGATCAGCCTCGCTCCAGTGGTGAGATCTCAAGGGAATCTTGCAATGGCGACAGCGAAGGCTCCACCAGCGACGAAGGCGGGGACCAAGGCCGGGCCGAAGCTGGTGGCCGCGTCTAGATTGGCGGCAATGGCTCACCCTAAAACTAGGGTTTCAGATTCCTAATCGAGAGGGGAAGAAGAAGACTTTTCGGGTTCGGGTTCGGTTTTTGCCTGGGATCGAACTCGTTTTAATCCATTTTGGTTGACAGGTCTTGGCCTTTATCTGCTATCTTTGTTTCTATAATTAGGATGATGATGGGGATGGCTATAATTTGGATGATGGCACAACTGCTGATGAGCTTTTTTAATTTAGGATTGCTTGAATCTGTCTGCTATCTTTGTTTCTATAAAGTCTGAAAAATGTGTTGTTAGCCTATTACTGTTAGCAACATAACATGCTAACCTTTGAGTCTTTGACCTTTCATTTAATATATGAATTTAAAGTTTAAACTTTGCAAATTGCAATGCAATGTTTATGCAAATAGATATACTATATTGTTAACTTGTTGTATGTAATTATGTACATATAGGAAGAAGTAGGATCTTCCGATCTTACAATTCGATCTTGTGGACCCTTTGTCGGTCCTAGTCAAAAAAGCGATATTGACAACCTTGGATCGATCCAAACTCACAGTAGATCGATCCTAGACGTTAGAAACTCAAATATTGATATCTTGGATTGATCCAAACCTATTTTCGATCGATCTCAACTTTGTCACGTTCCCTAGGAAATCTTTCCTCCCAAGAATTACACATTTCTCTTAAGGAATTATTATTTTCTTCAATTACCTTCAGAATCTCTTCCAAAGATGGCTCTTGCTGTGCTTGAAACTGCCAACTAGGGTAGGTATGATCTCTAAAATCCGAATTATAAGAATATGAATATGAATCATAGGCCGGGTTTGAGAAACCATGAAACTGCCAACTAGGGTAGGTATGATCTCTAAAATCCGAATTATAAGAATATGAATATGAATCATAGGCCGGGTTTGAGAAACCATATGTGTCATTATTGTAAACGGGTCCATAACCAAAAGGCAAATCATCATTCCATATGTCACCCGGTGGCATATTATAATTGGCCATACATTAAAACCATAGAAACTATATAAATTATTTTTTCTTTTTTTTATATGAAAATAAAGATCACTATAAGCACAAAAATCAACTAGAATCACTCCCCGGCAACGGCGCCAAAATTTGATGTGCTGTCGCAGGCACCCAAAAATAAATCCAGTACTCTTCAAAATAAATGTAGTAGTGCGAGTACGAGTCGATCCCACAAAGAGTGTTTAGCCTAGTTTTGTGCTAAGTGAACAAAGATAGGGGGGTTTTTAAACGTGAGGAAAACAATAAAGAAATAATTTAAAGCGAAAAAAACGAGTTAAATCAAGAGAACAAACCTTGGTCTGAGTCAACATCCACCATCGGAATCCAACAACTGATCATAGATGCAAGTATCAATCAATTCATACCATGAATATTCACCGTTCGAATGAAATCCGAATCTCTCCTCAATCTTAGCTAATTAGAAACAAGCGATCTAATCAACCCTAACTACTAAACAACCTAAGACAAGCGCTGTAGATTTAATCTAGTAGCAGCGTTAAGAATAGGGAGATCGATGAAGCTAAACAACACAAGCACAAGCGGTTGCATTTAATCTAGTCGAATATTCTTCCTAAGACCTAACAATCTCTGAAACGCAGTAGATTATTAAACTTTAGTTGCTTCGCAGATTAGAGGGATCAAACAATTCCGGATTTGATATCCCACCTAGCAGTAGATCGCAATGAATAATAAACTAGTAGCGCTCCTAGCAATTAGACAAGACAATCATGAATATTTAATAACAGAAGAACATTCAATACTCATCTATAAACTGAACAATAAAAATAAATTAGATCTCACAGTTTCATTGATTCCGAGGTTTCAGTCTTCTCGACCAAGGATCAAGATTTAGCCACGCATGGCTATCGAGAACAATCCTCAAAAGATTCCAATAAACAAGAGAAAACCTAGGAAAATATAAAGGACGAGGAAGAGCAGCCAAAAGTGTCCAAGAATCCCCCTAGAAGCTCCCAAAGAAGTCTATTATAAGCTTCCATCAAACCCTAACTCGGATTAGATCTCAGCCCTTGATCTTTCCCGCATAACCAAAAGGATCGATCCCCCTTGGAAGAAGGATCAATCTTCTTCGTCTGTGAGCTCAGGATCTGGAATTTGCCCGACAAGGATCGATCCCTCTTCCAAAGAGGATCGATCCCTTTTCTCCGGATTTTAATTTTTCCCTCATGGTCGATCCTTGCATCGTCCGTTCTTTGTATCGTCCGTGAGAGCATATATTTTTGACAGAGGCTGACGGTCGATCTGGCGGTCGACCGTGGGCTATTTTCAACACGGGATCGATCCCCTTCTGAAGAGGGATCGATCCACTTTTTCTCTGCTTGTTTCTTCTGCTGTTCTGTCCTGCGCTTGTTGTAGTAAAAGCACTGTAACTTTCTCTAGGACGCTCCAAATCACGAACCGTAAAATTCTCCAGAAACTAGACTTCAAGAGCTTTCCATCCATATATGGTAGATCATCTAGTTCTTCATCAACAGGTACAGATTAATCTTTAAAATTGATCCATGCACTCTTTTCAGCTTCTTTTCGACTTAAGGACTTCAATTGCATCCTAAATCAAAATATAAGAATAATGAGTGTATTTAGAAACTAAATAAGCATAGGAGACTAAGTATTAAGGGATAAAAATATAACATTATGCATCATCATCACACCCCAAGTCATCACTATCTTATTTACAATTTATGTCTTCGATGGTGGGTTGGAGTGAGATATTAAACCCATCTCAACCCAATATGTTATTCATACAAAGCCTTTGTTAATTGCCAACAATATGACCTTAACCCGGCGATTGTTGAGCTATGATCGAATTAAAGCCTCGATTATGGATCTTAACCTTGTAATTCGGCGATGAGATTATCCTAACCCGACATCTCATTAGCGGCGAGCGATACTAATCCTACGTTCATCGATCTCCAATTTAGACCATCTCCTTGAGTGTCATTCATCTTGATTCATAGAAAAAATGTTTAGACCCTAATTCAAATTGGAATTCCCTAGGATTTCAATCTCGATAAATCTTAGCCTTAATTGCTTTTAGATTACTTTAGTTAGAATAACTAAAGAATCAACCTTATTGTTTTCAACTATTGTAGAGATTATATCATATTTACTAATTCGACCATCCAATTCCTCGAGGACTCGACTCGTGCTTCCACTAACTACGTTGTAGTTAATTAGTTGTTCGGTAATTTGTTTTGATCGCCTTTGATATACCTAACGACACATTTCAAGACGCGTCACCCAGGATTTGGATTGTAGAAGTTTTAGGGGCGTACTTGAAAATAGAAGGATTAACTGTATCGTTTTTTCCTTGAAAGTTACTTGACTGTTGTGGCTTCCAACTAAAATTAGGATGATTTCTCCAACCTGGATTATAGGTATTAGAATAAGGGTTACTCCGAGGTTCAGAAAAACCATAAGTTGCATTAGCTTATTTCTGAACAAAGTCAGGGAGATTGGGAGCCAAGTGACAATCAGTGATATGATGATCAGAGCTAAGACAAATGGCACATATCTCAGAAGAAGTGTGAGGCAATTGTTGAGTAAGAGTTTGACCTGTTTTCAACTGATTTAAATCTTTAGTTAGGAGAGCTACTTGTGCGGAGAGAATTTGGACTTCAGAAATTTCATGAATTCCCCGAGAATTACGAACAATGGTAGACCGATGATAAGTCACTAATTATTCCTAATTAAACCCCTTAAATTACCTTTGTTAGGCTTAGAGTAGTTGTATTTAATAGTTTTTTAGTTGATTTCAGGTTTAATCATGATTTGAGAAGAAATACAAGAAATTCGGCCAAAAATCACTAGATTCTGCAAAAAAACTGCTTCATCGACTGTTTGGAAATAAATCACCAGCAATTCTTAAAACCTCCATTTATCCTGAAATTCTAGGAAATGAAAGAAGACTTCAAGATCTACAACTTTCATGTTAAAGACTTTGTGAGATTCGGTATAGATTGGCGTCAGTATTGAAGCAAAGTTGGATTTATGAAAGCTGAAATTTGAGAAAGGCTGAAATTAATTGCTGACGTGGCAGTTATTGACCTAGTCAGACCAACTACAACGATGGATCGGATTTGATTCCGATGGATCGTTCCGATGACTTCAGTAACTCGGAATTTAGGGAAATTAGAGTTTAAGTTCAACTATAACTCCTAATTCCAGGATTAAGGGTTTCTAATACATAAGGGGATTATTTCAGCCGAAAATTATCATCTTTTGGACCACTTTTGGAGGAGAAGGCTAGGGTTTTGAAGATGGAGATCTTTCCACGGGGATTGACGGATTCCTTCCCAACACCTATGGATCTCTCTCAGAAGATGAGTAACTAATTCTAAACTTAGGGATATCATGAAACCCTAGTATAGCTTTTGATTTTCTTTGATTTGATTCTTGTAAACTTCTTCTCAACATGATCTCATAAATATGGTTTTAATGATTAGAGATTTGAGGGAACAGAGTTCCTTTGAAGTATTTTCAGTCGTATATGCTGTCTGTGATTGTTTATACAGATTTATGATATGGTTTTCATGTGATTTATGATTTGCTTTTGAGATAGGCTATGCTATGCTAGGATAGGTTGTGCCAAGGTCATTAGAAGTAGTATATTACTTTAAGTAGTATAACTTAAAGTAATAGCCAAGAAAGATAGGCTATGCCGTTAGGAACATAAATCTTATTTTAGGAATTCATGTGAGCTTGTAGCCATATGATCCATAATGTTGTGAGAAGTGAACAAGAGGATAACTAGAGAAGATTGAAGGTGAAGCTAGGGTGGATTGAGTAATCCCTAGGTAATTCATCACTTGGTTCCAATCCCGTTCACTTTACTTGCTTTCTTAGATAGTTTTTTAGATAATTCAACCCACCTTTAGATTACTCCGCTTAGGAATCAGTTTCGAGAATTGATTTTCAGTTTCCAATGTTTTCCCTATGGTTCGACTCCGGATTTCACCACTAATCTACGTAGTAGTATTAGTGATTGAATAAGGATATAAATTTAAGATTTGATTGAGGTTAAGAACGTTTTAACGATGATGTTTGCGAGCGATCAACCGACTCCTAGAAACCAAGGCATTGTGTTGTGAAGTTTCAACAAGGTTGTCATACATTCCATGGCTTACTAAGTACAACACCCCTGCAGCAGGCTTCAACCATCATCTTATAACGGTCATTAAGACCATTATAAAATGAATGCGCTGACTGCCACTCAGGTACCTCATGATGGGGACACCCTCTAAGAAGATGCTTAAATCTTTCCCAGACTACATGAAACATCTCATCTTCATTTTGCTTAAAGGAGATAATCATGGTACGATAATTTTGAGTTTTAATGATAGGGAAATATTTTCTAAGGAAAGCATCTTGAAGTTGGCCGTATGTTGAAATCGAATTTGGAGCTAAGATTTGAGGCGCTGACTGCCACTCAGGTATCTCATGATGGGGACACTCTCTAAGAAGATCCTTAAATCTTTCCCAGGCTTCATAAAACATCTCATCTTCATTTTGCTTAAAGGAGATAATCATGGTACGATAATTTTGAGTTTTAATGATAAGGAAATATTTTCTAAGGAAAGCATCTCGAAGTTGGTCGCATGTTGAAATCGAATTTGGAGCTAGGATTTGAAGCCACTGTTTAGCCTTGTCTTTCAAAGAAAAAGAGAAGAACTTGAGTCTAAAGGCGTCATCTTTAAAATGCTGAAGTTTTAACATGGATAGAATTTCAAGAAAACTAGCAATGTGTCCATAGGGATCCTCATTCTCACGTCCATAGAAAGAAGGTAAAGCTGTAATCCAGTTACGCTTAATCTCATAATGTGTAGCATAAATGGCAGGTGGGTTGATACAAGAAGCATAAGTGTAAGGCCCAGGCAGGAAGTGATTCCTAATTGGGACTTCTCTATTATTATTATTATTACCACCTCTACCCATATTAGCATTAGGATCAATGACAAGTCCCTCATTTTCTGCCATTAGAGATTGCAATTTACTTAAGGCTTCCTATTAATTACTTAAAGATTTCTGTCCTAAGGTTCTAGCTGTTCAAAGTGTGGCCTCGATTTCTACATCCAAAGGTTCTAGCGGGTTATTTAGGGATCGTCTGCCTTGCATGCAAGATCACACCAAAGAGAGAAAAAGAAAACAGAATATTTGGAGGAGAGAACCAAATCTGGAAAACAATGATTGAAGCAAAAAGTTATGAAGCAAGAAAAATGACCTATTTGCGCTCGCGGTCAATATGGCGGTCGATCGGGCGGTCGACCGTGGTCTGTGCAACCTTACCTGGAGAAGCGACTGTGAGAACTCATACCTCCAACCTGGTCCGACCGCGTTAGGTCGAGGGCCTGGCTTAGTTGATTTTGGCCCGGATGGCATTGTTCAATGATCGCTTCAATCGTTGCAACTCCAAGGGCAGTTTGGTAATATGCCCTTGTAGAGTTGGGTTTCACACCCACGTAGTGCACGCACGGCCTTGGATTGATACATGTGGTTGATTACATCCTGATAGGCATTCCCGATCGGAATATCGGAACTCGATCGGAAAAGATTAAGATGGATGACCGAGATAAAATCTTAGCATTAGTATAAAACCACTTTCCTTTTCTCTCTCTCCCTTTCTTTCTTCCCCGCGCGGCAGCCTTCCCCTTCTCCTCCCCCGCTCGCGATCGAGCCGATTTCTCCCTCTTCTCCGGAGCTTCTTCCCCTCACCTCTCTCGAGTTCCCCATCCTCCTCTACCCTCAAATCCGACTCTCTCTCATCCTTCCCTTTCCCCAGAACTCACCGGAAGCCCTCTTCCTTGCCGATCGACGAGCTCCGCCGGCGTTCCCTTGGAGTTCCTTCGTCGCCGCCAAGCTCCAGCGGCTGGAACAACATCGGGGATGAAGACCAAACCAGATCTCCTCTTCTCCGAGCTCTCAGGTAGGGTTTCCTACCTGAATTCTTTGATTCAGTTCTAGGATGTGTTCGTGGTTTCTTTCTTCACCGTTTTTATGCAATTCTATGCTAGATTAGTGGTTGGTCTTATATCGATGCTTGTGGATTGATTAGAGAGGGTTTGATTGGATTTCTTTGCGGATTTCTTCCTCCTGCCTTGTTTCCCTTGAGCTCAGATATCACCTGAGTTAGGTTAAATCGCATCTTGGGATGCTTTGATCGAGCTTTGAGCAAGGTTCTTCCTGGATTTGGTTTTCAGCCCCTGGATCTGTGCATCCATCCAGTTTCTGCTCGAAGCTGGTGC